>CM062289.1:333512023-334141582 GCA_031216915.1 Pictodentalium vernedei | reverse complement strand
TTGTAACTTTTTTGCATCTTGCCATACCACTTTCTATTTCTACCGCTGATGTGTTCCTTTGGTTGGCCCCCTTAAAATTAGTTGTGTGGGAATGCAACCGTGGCACGTTGACAGCTATATTATGGAAAGCAGCTTTTTCCCGTGGATATGTACGATTCAGTCTTGGGACGTTTCGGCCTCAAGACGTTTCAGTTCAAGACATGTTTTGGCCTTCATATATTGAACTAAATTGAATAAGAACTTGCGGTTTCGTGTTTTTAGTGGGCCGAAACCTTCAGGACAAATCATCTCGGGTCGGAACGTCGCAAGACTGAATCGCAGTAAAACCTCTTCTCGAATAAGCACATCAAGGGAGGCAACAGACTACATCCGAAACACGTGGTGAGGCACCCGTGACAAATGTTATTTTCGAATACGACAATGAAATGCCAAGACCTTTTTCTGATATGATATTATTCACTGTTCAACAGATTGTAGATAAGTAATTTAAATTGATTGACTATGTCAGACAAACCTGTTCAAAAACGAAACCAATTGCGCAAGGTATTTCCTGTAATCAGTGAAATGTAGGCATGTTGGCTGTCTGTTTTGTCATTCTCACAGAAACCACAACCCATTTTTACTTCAACGTTGTGTGATTGACAACTTGTCATACATCATTCTCTCTCGAGTGATCTGGACATGCTGCAGTGACCCCTTTACACCCAGTTACATGATTTCGGTTTTCAAGCAAAACCAAAACCGACTTATAAAACCGGTAAACCATACAACACTAAACTAAATCCAAGCTGAGTATGTTCAAATATGCTGATGAATCAATTAATAACAAAATAAATAAAAACACACAATAAATCGCCTGAAAATTGCCTGTTTTTGAACCATAATATACATATGAATCAATGACGGGAATGGGGTAGGGGCATGACCCTCCCCTCACTCTTTTAAGCAGAAATTTAAATTTTATAGTAAATTTCCTTTCTTATTATAACTACCAGAATTGCTTACAACAGGCTTCCGCTACAGTGGAAGTCACTAACTCGGAAAAATCCTCCCTATTTTCTTCTTTCCCAAGCAATTTGGGAAAGAAAAGTGGTGCAAAAGCACCAAGAAAAAATAAACCAAAACTGGGTCGAGTGCGACCGGCGAACACCCAGTAGGGACACTCTTCTTGTACTAATCCAGGGCTTCAGTGTGCAGACGTATAACCAACGTGTCATTCTACTGAATCTGCCAACATTGGAATTATGTGATTAGCGGGGAGGGAGGATTCTTACCCGAAAAAGAAGACGGGTGGGCCTCCACATAAAATTTATATTTCTTTTCAACCTACCTCACAATTGTTTATAACAGGCTAAATAGACAACAGAATGACCCGACTGCACTTGAACCGTGGACAGAATAAGGGTTCCCTAGGCCTATAAAACCATAGTATCACAACCATTATTAAATGACAATGGGAGATGAGGCATATGGCCCTGTGTGACACACAGACAGAAAGGACAGTACCAAGAACAGGGCTGGAACTGACCTTGCAAGAACCCTAATAGCTAAGGTTGATGACAGCCTGAACAGAAGAAAAGAGGGTCTAAAGAAAAAAGGTCCTCAGACTGCTCCTGCAACTGGTGCAGAGAGATGGAGTGTGTAGAAGCATTTCTCCAGTAGACTGCCTGCATAACATCCCAACAACTGACAAAGTTAGCATAAGCCGAGGAGGTGGATAATGCACAAACCTCGTGGGCAGGAAAGCGATTGGTAATACAATCGTCTGTCACTATGACGCACGAATAGCAAGACAATGCTAGAAATGGATTTAGGAGATATCTTCTGTCGACCAGGGAGACAGAAATATATCTTTCCGAATGAACTGCATCTGGTTGAGGTAATAGAGAATTGCACGAAACGGACAGAGCAAAGGGGGATTACCCTCTGCAGAAGGAAGAGCCCCGATACAGACTGGAGGTGGAGTAGTTTCTGGCATCTGATTCTTAGCCAGAAAGGAGCAATCAGTGGTAAAGTAACACTGTTGGCGCAACTTGGCGGAGCTTCTGAAAAAGTCAAGATCAACAGAGAGGATGAGAAGCTCACAAATCCTTTTGGCCGGGGCAAAAGCCATCAGAAAAGCTGTATTGTATGTGAGAAAATGCATATCCACCTGGGATAAATGTTCGAATGATGCCCCCCTCCCCAACCCCCCACCCCAAGGAAAGAAGCGCCCAAGAAAGATACCATTTTGAGGTAGGTTGCAAAATCCCAGGTCTTTTCAAAGAAAAGTGTCGAATAAGCTTAGAGAGGTGCAGATGAATGCTTTCAGACATACAGAGGTCTCTGAAAGCACTATGGACCTGTACCCTTAGATGGTAGCAGATTGGAGACCCCGGGAATCAAACAGATATACTACACACTCCGCAATCTGTGTTATCGAAGGATCAGCATCATCAACAGTGATCAGCACACCATCGACAGAAGACCTTCCTTCCACTTAGCCACATAGGCTAAACCAGTGGAGTCCTGTCTTGAAGAAGAAATGCACTCCACTGCTCATCTCGAAAAACCACTACGGAGGAGTCAGGACCTGACAAAAGATATGTGTGAAGGCACAATGAAGTCAGGTCGATGTGAAACCTCCTCGGGTGACCTTGGCAAAGAAGGTTGTGACATGGAGGGAGACGTGCCGGAACTGCTGCCAACAGAGAGTGGAGCTGAATGATCCACACCCGCTGAGGTGACAGGGGAGCGATCAGAATGATTCAACAACTGCAGGTTTGTATCTTGGCTAGAACCTGAGGCAGAATCGGAACCAGCTGGAAGGCGTAGCCTACTGGACCATTCCAATCGAGTGACAGAGCATCTGTGACAGAAACCAGAGGATCTAGAAAGTGTACACCTGAGGGTTCCAATGGGTCGCAAAAAGATCGATGCCCTGTGAAGTGTCCACTCGGTGGAAATGAACCTACCCCATCGGGACAGTGAGTCGGCTAGTGCATTCAGATGACCGGGAATGTGATGAACCACCACCCCGGCAGTGACATCATGACCGAGCAGTAGAAGATCCTGAGCCAATTCGTACTGCGCTGGTTCCAGATGTAAGCGACCACTGTTGAATTGGCAGACAACAGAAGGACCTGACAATTCGAAAGGTGGGGGATCCACTGCTGGAAACTCAGAAGAGCAGGCTCCATCTGATTGATGTGAAGAGCTGCTTGATCCTGGTCCCATACACCATGAAGGGAAAGACCAGAGGATCCAATGCCGCGTACCATCCGAGATCGGTGGCATCAGATGTCAGAACACGATCGGACATGGGCAAGTCCAACTAAACTCCCTGCATAATCCACTGAACATCAGTCCAGAGAAGAAGGTGACGATGAAGAGATGCTGGTAACGGAAGCACCAGATCCAGGGGATTGGCTTTCGGCCTCCAACGACTGAGAAAGTGTTGGAGAGGTCTGACATGCAGAGGAATGAGATCCATCACCGAACTGCAAAGACAGAGCAGCAGGAGAATACGCCGAACTGTCACGGATGTGGACTGGGTCAGAGCTGGGGTGAAAGCCATCACCCGTGGGAACCGCCACTGTATTCAGCTGAGTATGCAAGTCAATCCCCAGATGATAAAACGACGGAGGAGGGACCAGATCTGACTTCTTGTTGACTCTGAACCGTAGCGACATGAGCAGTCACAAGTGCGTCTACATTTGACTCCACAGGGCCAGCACTGGACTGATTGGAGTGCCCCTGGAGGATATCGTCCAGATATGCCGAAGTTGTCACCCTGGACTGAATGTGATGGAAGGCGATCACATGCAACATCAGTCGGATCAAGGCTCACAGAGAATGGTTGAGGCTGAAAGGCACAACCTTGAACTGGTAAATTTGCCCCAGAAAAGTAAACCTGAGATACTTTCGCAATGTCCGATGTAGAGCTGGTCGGTTTAACCAAATCGAAACTGAAACTCGTCTTTTTAGTAGAAACCGAAACCGAACCAAAAAAGAGATTAAAAATCGTATATTTTCGGTTTTGCTTAACTTTTGAATATTCACATTTAGTACGCCATAGATTTTGTATAATCAACAAAATGTCAGCTAAAACACATGGTAGCATATCAATAAGAAATGACGATAGAAATGCTAAATGCCTATTATGCGATAAGTCAGTCATCGCCCAGTACGTAAATACCTCCAACCTACGTTGCCACATACAGAATCATTATGCCGAAGAGTACAACACTGTTATTGAAAAAAAACGGACTGTGACACCTGCAAAGTATCAATTCACTCAAAGCTCAGCTGATGTGGGGAACCCCTTTTTGCAGGAAAGGGGTTAAATTAATATTAATAAAACATTAGCTGCCAATACCTGTCATACAAAGTGTCAATCGGAAATTTGAATAGAATGAAAGTAAAAAACCAAAATACACTTATTCGTGCAAAATGCACATGGATAGGTTGTTTTTCGAAGTTATGGGAATTCTCAGAATTCAGTGACTCTCTGACAATGATAATTCAAAGCAAACTGAAAAGAAGAATGGACATGGAAATCAGGTCAGGTGACGATCTTGTCAGTAATTTGCATAACCTCTTCAGTGCTTTGTAAATGAATGATTCTTGGATTTCGAGTTTGCTCCTTTTGGGTCTAAAAGTCAACTTTTCAAGTTAGTTAGATTGTGAAATAGGTATCTGTTTTACTGAAAGTAAATGGCGTATTCTAAAGTTTGCAACTTCTCCTTGAAAAGCTGAAATTGGGCAGTTGCTTTCTCAAATTCCAACCCGCTTCACTTATTTTCATGTCAGGCAACACAACACATCAATGCTGTGAATGGAAATGAAAAACGAATCGGACAGGACAGGTGGAATCATAATCAAATGGCATCTCTGTGACTAAATGTTTGAGCCCACCTACCCTCGACACACACTCCCGACTCCCGTATCTACGCCCTTGGGCTTGAATGATTTTTTATGAAGGTGCATGCAGATTGAAGATATAATTTTTTGTTCATTCAATTAACAGAACCGACCAGTTCTAGTCCGATGAATCGGAACATGAAAGAAAACGTCTCACAGGTCGATGCAGGAAGCAAAATCTCCCTGGTGAATGAAGCGGTGAACCGACCTGAAAGTCCCCATACTGAACTTGGCCCAATGATAGACTGGTTCAGGATACTCACATCGATAACTGGTCAGAGTCTGTTGTCCTTCTTCGGCACCAAGAACAGATGGGAATAAAATCCCACTGAATGAATGTTCTAGATGACCTTATTCGCCTCCTTTGACAGGAGGTTGTCTATCTCCATGATCAAAAGTTCCCGGCGTGAAACATCTAACGGTACTTGGGTTGGAAGAGGCACTCTCAACAGAGTGGAGTGCCTCGAAAGGATATCAGCAGACTGGAACGAACATCGAACACCCAAGGAAACACCAAACGATCGGATGTGATCGTGGTCCAATGGTCTGCAAACTTGGATATCCCAAATCCAACCTGGGACGAATCGAGGTGAGGACCTTCATTTCTAGCCCAGGCGAGTCATGTGAGAGGAGAAACCACCTCCTCTGCTAGATGAAGGATCCTGAGACCTCCTTCTGGATTGCAGATGCTTACCCTTACCACTTGAGTAAGAGGAAGATGTGGAAGCTGGAGGATCAGCTCTTGGCTTAACAGAGGAAACAGAAGGGCGTTTAATGTTAGGCTTGAAACAGCCCCGGCCTCCAACAGAAGGCAGATCAAGCTGGTGAAGCAGCAGCCGATCTTTGGAATGACGCAGGACGTCATCCCAGACCATCGTCACGGAATCATGGAATAGTCGCGGGCCCACTAAAGAAGTGGTTTGAAGAGCAGCGCCTTGAATTTCAGGAAGGGAACAGCTTGTGCCCAACACAGCGTCCATCACATGCAAAGGAGCCTGTCAGCAAACTTACTGGAGGCAGATAAGCAGCCAAGGCAGAGGTGACGTGATCCAAGAGAGAAAGCATGCCTAGAATCTCTCTGGATAAGCCAAACATGGGCAAAAAGGTGGACCAAAGTCTTCATAGCCTTGGAACTCTGTTTTGAGTCCAATGCTGTAAAAGCTTTGACCACTTGTACCGAATGGCACGGTTGACGGCACCCAGAAGCAGGTTGCTCCACAAGCTGTAGGCGTACGACCTATGATCGTGGCAAGGCTGAAACCTCCGGCTGGTCTGACAGTTCAAAGGAACTCAAACACAAAGTAGTGTGCAACCGATTACCAAAAATGGTCACTGACCGATTACCAGTTATCTGAGCTTCTAATCTTCCGATTCTGATGCCGATTCCGATTGAAATAGCGTGCACTGCCGGGCAAACTGAGGTTCGAAAGGACTACATTAAACTGAACAGTTTTTATGGTGTTAAACTTCGTTGACTGGGGTTGCAGTAAAATTACCAGTCGCACACACGTGGATGGTAAACATGGCTCTGAGAGCCATGTTTACTGCCCAAGCTCATGCGACTGGTAATTTCAATGCGACCTGAGTCAATGGAGTGCAAACTCCACTTTTCCGGCATGAATTGGCAACTGCCACAAGTCCGCTCAATTGTAATCTTTACATGTCGTTTAACTTGTACATCCCGTAAAGGGAGATTAAGAATACACATTGTGGTTCTTTCTCAACTTTACTGAATGGTATCATTGACATCATTTTACATTAACAATTGAACAATTGCAGAAGATAATAAAATATGGTTAATGAATCATCACAAATTGCTTGGTAAGAATCAGCTGAACCTATGTTCCAGGGGCCGTTGCCGATGCCATCCGATTGCCCACAAATGGCCAATTGTGGTGGCCGGATGCGATCATTGGTTCAACACTAACACAAAGTCAAGAGCCACTCCCAAGTCAGAAGACTGATGGCTCTCAACGTCAGGTGTGTCTGACGAGTCGGAAGACCCATAGCCCAGGGTCGAGCATATCAGCCGATGCCTTCCATGGTGTAAGAACACCGGAGGGGGGAGGGAGGGGGATCAGAAAGCAACGCCCTGCTTCCAGTCTCCAGGAGGCAGTGCATTGGAGGGCACCTGAAAGAAACCTCGCTAGAGGCAACAGGAAGGCTCTTGGAAAGAACCTGTGTGAGCAAGGAGAGGGCTTCCCCAAGCTTACATCTGCTGGTACAATGTGGGAATGGCCCTGTAAAGTGGCTTTGCATCTGACCCTTTAAACTAGTGAAGGGTCACAATCCTTTAGAACACCCGTCACCATGCTGATTTGAATTCAGAAGCTTATAGGGGTAGGAAATACCCTGAGGATCTGAAGTGCAGGAACTCAGGACAGTCACCGCGGACCTCCGAGGGACAGAAGGTCCAGGCTGCACAAAAATGTGCCAGTCCCACCAAACTGGCTGAAGGACCAGAGAGCGTGGACGGAAGCACAACAGAGTCCATGGTGACCCCACCATGGACATTTGAATCCAAATTAAAACCTGCTGGGCTTGACGGCTGAGAGAACACAGCAGAGGGATCGACCGGCAACCATATCCGACTTCGCAGAGTTGAAGGCAGGGAAGGTTGAGGCCAATATCCCACATCCAAAGAAGCAGAAATCCCTGCAGACCCCTGCCGGGATAAGCTGAGTCCGTCTGAAACAGAGACCGAGGACGTCACCGGTGGAGCAACAGCAAGAGCGGATACATCAGAAGCTGTTGACTAAAGCGGAAAGGCGGAGTGAGCAACCAAGCTCAGCTCCAAAAGGAGGAGCAACAACCCTGGAGGGGGGACATAAGTCCCGGTACCAGGCCTCTCTTCACCAGAAAGTCAGCAGCTACAGCGGTATCCACGCCAGAAAAAGGAGGGGAGGCCAAAATGACTGTATTCCCCTTTCCGCAAGTGCGGAAGGAAAATGGCATGTGCCCGAACTACACAACTGACCGACGCCCAAAAGGTGAAAGACCATCCAGCCCACAAGGTCTTTCAATAGAACACCCAAATAAAAAGGAGCATGAATAAAGGGAAACATCAACATGCTAAGACAATGAAAGTGTCAATGACACTGTAGCTCAACTTGTTAAGGCATGTAAATGTATAGTATGTGACACAGCAATGAAAAACATCTAGGTAATGACCTGATAACAAAGGTACATATAAAGTATTGTAATGGTCTGTACATAAATACTGACCGTAGCCTGTAACAAATGTATAGGTAAAGTATTGTAAAGGTGGGTGACAGTCAGATGCAAAACTAGAAAAGAAATCTTTGAGTCCCAGAGTGGGTCTGACTGAACCACAAAATATTTGTTCTCATAGCACAGTGATAACACAGGCAACCCAAAACACACTCATTCCTGTCCCAAGGTGAAAACAAAGGCACCCAAGAAGTTTCGTGAAGGTCAGTTCATAAATACGAGCTGTATAGAAGTTGTGACAAAAAACTGATTGGACCTAATTTCGGTACAAAATGGCCATTGGCAGCAATCTTGAATTTTGGACCGCACCCAGAAACACTCGTTCTCGTCCCAAGGTGATAACAAAGGTACCCAAGAAGTTTTGTGAAGATCAGTTGATAAATACAGCCTCTAGCCCGAGCCGTATTGACATGTTCACTTACAGTGTATAAGTAGCACTAAATTAATCAAAGTTCATCCAATTTGCATAATTTCTGCACGAGAAAAAAACCTGTACTATATGTGATGTATTCCATGCTCATGTTTCCGTTGTCCATTCCAGAATACATGGTTTATTCCGGGCATGCGCAGACAACTCGGATTATCAATCTGGTTGTTTTCTTTGTAAACCGTCATTTTGGAATATCATTCCGAATCATTCTGAGTAAACCACTTCGCGAGCAGGTTTAGATGGTTTACCTTTTATTCCTGACATGCGCAATTATCAACAAATAGTGGAAAATATTTCCATGTTCGTTGTATTCTTCAAAAACGTTTCAAGAGCGACCAAGACAATAACAGATATGTTAGGTACATGGAATTCAGCAAAATATTTAAACATAGCAAATAATTGATGAAAATAAAGAGAAAGAACTATGGAGTCAATTAAACAACAGGCCCATTGACCCACCCCCAAATTGAATAAATTAATTTTTTGGACCCTGGAATTCATTTTTTTTTTGCGAAGCGACCACCCTTGACTGCCCATGGCTGACTCATTTATTTCCCCTTGACCCGAAACCCTGATTATTGTGACAGAACATTACATCTGGGTATAAATGCCAAAATTCTGAAAACTGAAGATCTGGAAACCTTTCTCCATCCGCACCCCCACCAGTTAGAAATTTGAGGGGTGTGACCACACCCCACCCCATTATAATGCTCTACCCAAGCTATGTTAGTTGGCCTCCCCCACCTCCCCCCTGGTGAGATCGGATATTGTTGCTGAACCTTAACACGGCGGTGCATTCATGACCTTCTTGTTCACAGGAACTCTGTGGTGAGAGTGCACAGACAGGCTTTGCTGGTTCTGCTGTGTACTCATAACCAACAAATAGTGGACACCAAATACTGAAATAGTTTTTTTAAATTCTCGCTCAAATAACGTCAACGAGCCGAGTTGTATGGACACAATGGCGAGAACCTGTCCCCAATCTACTGGATCAGCAGGCGTCCTTGCCAGTTGCGTAGCCAGGGGGGAGGGGGCAGGTGAGGGCTACACATGCTACGGTTGCATCAGATTCAATCTTAGAGCACTTAACTTTGCAAAATTTTCTCGACGGAGGCTCTATCTTGACTTGGTCCGTCTGGTCGTTACCCCCTCCTCAAACTTCTCTGTCCTAACTAGGACCCTGTGGTCATTACCCCAACCTCCCACTTCCCAGTTAGTAACTCCTCCCCCCCCCCCCCAGGGGTGGCGGAAGCTAAAAAAAAAAGTGGGGTAGGGGCAGGGGGATTGGAGGAGTACTTTGCTATCGCGTATGTCATGAATACGGAACAAAATTAAATGCAACTCCGGAAAGGGAACACATGCGCACGTTAGATACCCTAGTCTAAACTTGGACTCAAAGTCTGCAATGTAAATAATCTTTGGGTTTGGTACGTCCAAAGGACATACGAAACTCCAAAAGTAATATTACGGAATTTGGGTCCAAATTTGGACTAGTTTACCAAACTTAAAAATTTTTTACGGAATTTGGGTCCAAGTTTGGACTAGTTGTACTATTACTATAGTCTGTGCTTATTGGATTTAATATTAAATTTACTGGTTGCGAACTTGCGACGTGCAATATCTCCATATATAAAATTGACAACGATGCCGACAGTATTATGTTGCTAATTTTGTGAGAAGTATTATCATCTTCCGCAGTAAATGTGGCCATAGGTGTTGTGTAGCTTATGTCAGAATAAGTCCTGTTTGGGTACCCATAATTGGTGAAAAAAGAGGGGGCACGTGCCTCCTGTGCCACCGGCTCTGCCGCCCCAAATACCCAAATACCCCCCCCCCCCCCCCCCTCAATTATAGAATCTGATAATCCTGGGCCTGGATACTCCCCTGTACCTGACTGCTCAGGTGTCGAACATCCATCTCAGTCGGCAGTGGAATAAAGAGAAAAAAGAACAAAAACTCCCAAATATTCCTCTTTCAAAATAAATCCGGAACATGATAGGGTTGGAGGCGTTAATTCCTCGGCAAAGAATCAGCTTCAGGCCACGGCATAACAAATGCAGTGGCGTAGCCAGGGGGCGGGGTGGGGTTGTGGGCACATGCCACCCCCCCACCCCCCAAGTTTCGCATCCCCTCCCCAAAACATTGATCCAATGCAAGTTTCAAACAACTTAAGAACCCCAAAATGCTCTCCAATATACACATGCTACAATTGCCTCATATTCGATCTTGGAGCACTAAATTTTGCAAACTTTTCTCGTGGAAGGCCTTGTCCAAACTAGGCCCCTCTGGTCGTCACCCGCCTCCTCCCACGTCCTTGTCCCAACTAGGGCCTCTGGTCGTTACACCCTCCTCCCACTTCCATGAAGGGAAGTGGGAGGAGGGGGGTAACGACGGGAGGGTGTCAGCTTGGACTAGGCAAGGACCCCCGAAACCCCACAACATTACAAATATCATGGTATGCCCCCCCCCCCCCACAAAAAATGGCTAGCCCCCCCCCCCCCCCTCAATTATAGAATCCTGGCTACGCCCCTGAACAAATGGGAGTCGAAATAATAATAAAACTCAAGTGCTGTGTCCAGCGTTTCTTTGTAAATTTTTTGTTTCTTTTTAATCTGGTCATATTGACCTACCTATCCATAGGAGAGCTGTGCTGTTTTATACAGATGCAGCACTGAGATAAGCAAAAACAGCATCCATGTTGTCATTGACAACATTATCAACAAAAACTGCGAGCGCCACTTCCTCAAATTCCATTCTGGTTTACATTTAAAGTGCAATTTGCTGTTTCCTTGTGATTACTATTCTGTATCTTCACTGCGCATGTCACACTATTCCATGTAGTCCGGAATAGACTATGGAAACATAAGCCATGTTACTAAATATTCATACAAAAATTTATTCATATCAGAACTTTCATACAGAAGTTCTGTACAAAAGACTGATTGCTTTAATTTTGGTACAAAATGGCTGCTGGTGGCCATGTTGAATTTCGGACAACACCCAAAAACACTCGTTCTCATCCCATGGTGATAACAAAGGTACCCAAGAAGTTTCGTAAAGATCGCTTCATAAATACGGCCTCTAGCCTGAGCCATTTATAAGTTGTGTACAAAAAAAACTGATTAGACCGAATTTTGGTACAAAATGGCCAATGGCAGCCATCTTGAATTTTGGACTGCACCCAGAAACAATCGTTCTCATCCCAAGGTGATAACAAAGGTATCCAAGACTTTTCGTAAAGATCGGTTCATAAATACGGCCTCCAGCCGAGCCGTATTGAATTATTGACGGACAGACAGCCAGATGGACGGACGGCCAGACACACGATGGACAACTGGCCATGGCATAAGCTCAAATTTGGCTTTGCCAAAGTTGAGCTAAAAATGGCCCACAAGGTCTCGTACTAGACATATCTGGTGAGACCAATACAGATGGGAAGGTGAACCCAAAGAAAAAACTAAACACGAACACCCCATCTACACCCCAACACCCCATCTACCAGAGTAAGGTGGCAGGAAACAAAGGCCCGACGGGAACAGAAAAGTACCCGAACAGCGAAAAAGGGAACTGGAAGAAATTCTACCCTCAACAGAGGGGACAAAAGCTGCCATAACAGCCGACACCCAACTCAGATAAAAGCAGAACCCAAAGGGTCAGCATTAATGAACAAAAGACCGAACCAGCACGAAACGCAAAAATCGCGCAGGAAATTAGTATATAGATTTATCACGAAAAATACAATGAATAATCAAGAGAATATATAAAAACACTGCCCTGTATGTCTGGATAGTGAAGAAACATCTTTGAATCCACAATTCAGAACAGGAAACATTGTTAACACCTAGTCAAAAGGTTTCACTGTTGATGAGCAAAACGATCCGCATCCTGTAAGATGGTGGAAACAGATAGAATGACACATTGGTTAAACGTATGCGCACTGGTTCCAGAGGCTGTGGATTACTACAAGAAGAAGAGTCCTCTACTGTGTGCGCGTCGGTCGCACTCGACCTCGTTTTGGCTTATGCTTTCTTGGTGCTTTTGCATTACTTTTCTCTCCCAAAATGCTTGGGAAAGAAGAAAATAGAGAGTATTTTTTCGAGTTAAGAGACTTCCACTGTAGTGCGAGCCTGTTGTAAACAATTGTAAGGTAGGCTGTTAAGACATAATCGTACCCAGCCCAGGGCACATCACACAAGTTACTCTATGCTGAACAATCTTAGTATATGGCTTTCAAAGTAAAAAAAAAACACATCATTTTTCTTGAATAGTTCAGCGATTTTAATGTGTTACAATTTGCTACATCCCCATTCAGAGAAACCCTCCCCCAGTTCAGTGAACTAAATGTGGTGCTGTATGCAGTGGGATAGTCATTCTGTTCAATTTGCTGAACTACCCAGTCGGGGTGGACAGAAGAAATTGGGGAAATTGGGGAGAAGTTAAGTTTTTTAAAACATACTTATGACTTCTCATCAGAACAAGCTCTTAAAGCCGGTCATAACCGATGCTTCTGAAGCAAAAAATTAAAATTTTTGGTTGTTGGAAAAAATTTTGGCAAGTCTCGTCTGCCACTAAGGTTAGATAAAAAAATAAACACGGGCTTCAAAATCAAGCAGTACGACCTTCGTCTAATTGTATGGACCAGTAAGTCACCCCTACCCTGGTCGAGGACATGAGGCACTACCAGCCATGTACACAGCCACCATTCCAGACTTCCCTACTGAGAGAGCGTATACTCTCATTACTTTGTGAAGGGCTTTGATTATTTTGATAATTATCATCAGTTATTTGAAAACAATTTATTTCATCGTTCTGACCAGTCAAAAAACTTGATCATGGAAGCAGTCAGTCATTTCAGGGCTGAGCTCTGTGCATTCTCGTATGCTGTATTGTCACTGATAATTCGTTCAAAACACTTGCAAATACACAAAATATAAAGACAATATTATGATAACCCTGTTAAACATGGTGTATATTATTTTTTGAGATTGTTTATGACCGACTGTCACACAACTGAACACAAACAAACTAAGGCTGTCACAATTATGAATTTTCAGAAACGATTATTTTGTCATAAAAATCGACGGTTATTCGATTATTTATGGTTAATATTTCTGTCTTGTTTCCTAGGACTTTGTCTATGATATAACTTGGGAGGGGTTAACAATTAAAATATTCTCATCGTAAATGAAGCAAACGAACACCAAACCTTGAAAAATTTGACAAAACAGAATCTACATCACATAGATTCAAATTTAAAATCATAGAAAAATGCATACTAAACTCACTAATGGCCCCATCTGCACTCAATGTGTAATGATTATGAATTTAGCCTTAGGGAATGTCAAGTCAGCAAAGCTTTACACGTGGAAATGAAACTTCTGGTTGCGAGAACATCGGAGAACAAAATAAACCATCATACTTTAAAAATAACATGGCATTTCGAAGTTTTTCCCTCTTTACTTCTGTATGTTAAAATTGATTATCAAGTATCAAATTGATAAAAACAAAAACAACTTAACACTTGACGATGTCTTATTGGCAAGGAATACAATGTATCCATTGACAGTAAGGCATCATTGAGTGTTATGTTATTTTTGTTAAATTGTTATCACCACTAATGGCAGTGAGCAAGTGATGCTGGAACCAGAAAGTTCGGCCCATGAATGATAATGATTCAGCCCCTGTTCAGTGTGAAAATGCTTTCCCTCGGAGGCTCAATCTTTCCAGGGATTTATTTTATTTATTTACTCATTTATTTATTGGTGTTGACACTTGAACACTTTGAAAGCTAGGGTCAAATTCAACTGAGTGATCACGCATACGATGATGACTGGGTTTCGGCTAACCTTAACTCGCGTTGTTCCGTGACTTGAAGCTATATATTGGTTTTATGTTTTAACCCTGTTCACACACACATTTGTTGTCGAAATAGGTCCTTTATGTGAAACAATAGCATGTGAATCAAAATTTCCCCTTTGTTTAACAAAAAGGTAGTATGACAGCACATGTCCAGTCAAATAATCGATCATTGAAATAAATTTTGACCTCAATCGACGGTTGATCGATTTTTCGATCAATCGTGACAGCCTAAAAACAAACCAGCCAGTTGTTGCAGCATCAGATCAAAAGCGTGGGTTGGTTTATGAATTGAATTGTTTTTATTTGCACATGAATAAAAAATTCATATTTTGCAAAATAACAGAACAAAGTAGACAACAAACAAGAATGATGATACATATCAAATAATTATGCAGTGAAGAGAACGATATGAAGGATTTGAGATCATAAGATATTTTGAGATAATGGGAGTGAATGAAGATTAACGAAAACATAAAAAGAAGTGTAACTGCATTTGTTAATTAAAAGTTGATGATATACTAATTGTAGTGCTAAATTATTTTGCAATAGCGATTTGTAACAAGTGAATTTTTTTCAGACTCTGTTGCTACCAGCAAGGAAAGCCTTAGTTTAGGCTTCACCAAGATTTTCTTGATAAATAATTTATTTGTTATAGTTTATTGGAGAGTGCCTGTTGGCACTTTCCCACAAACTATATCAAAACAATTTCATACAAATATTTTTGCCTACTGCTGAGCAAACTCACTGAGCTGTCTCACTTTTCCGCAACTTGGTACAAAGAGACCACAAGTAAACTACTAATCGTAAAAATACCAAATAAACGCTATCTGGTGAATTTCGGTCTATTCAATACATATCTGAACTTTCATATCGATACTTTAATCTTAACCCCTAAAATTTTGCTTTTAATGTATAGCTCGACTTCTGATTTGCGGTCTCAATTTTCACAATCAGGGACAAAGAGACTGCAAGTGAACTACTAATCGTAAGAACACCCAATAAGTGCTATATTAAGTTGTGGCATATTCAATACATATATAAAGTCTGGCATCAATATTTTAGTGTTAACCCATAAAATTACACTCTTAATGTGTAGCGCTCTATCGGACATGCAATCTCACCTTTTTGCAACTTGGGAGAAAGAGACCGCAAGTAACCTAATGGTCTTAAAAAAACCAAATAAATGCTATCTGGTGAATTTGGGTATAGTCAATAGATATCCAAACTTTTATATCGCTGTTTTAATCTTGACCCCTAAAATTTAACTTTTAATGTATAGCATGACTTCTGATTTGCGGTCTTAATTTTCACAGGCAGGGACAAAGAGACGCAAGTAAGCTACTAAGCTCAGAAACTCCAAATGAACGAGAAAGTGCATGCAATATCACATATAAATCATATTCCAAAGATGATTGTAATATCTAGAGTTTACTGTCTATTATTTTATGTTTTATGTCTGATAGAATGACACATTTGCGATCTCATTTTCTACCGGGCAATAACAGATATTATGGGGAACCCTCTGCTGCAGTGAGCCAATTAAGTGAATTTGCCTATTGTTATTAGGTGTGAATAACAATAAAAACTCCACTTATCCTTTATGGGGGCATCAAGATGGAAAGTGTGAAGATTTCGTGGTTGATTTGAAATAAATAGTTTATAATTTATCAACACTTTTCACATTTCATTCAGTAATTCACTTCTCACATTTTATTAAGATCAAGTAGTCTAATGTTTGGCAGATTTAAAGTTTTTTCTACAGTGAATTTTGTTACTGTTCTCTTTATAAATCTATCAACTCCCCTCATCTTTTACCCGGGCTTGGGACCAGCAAGTATAAAATTTGGCAGAATTAGAGTTTTTTTCTACAGTGAATCTTGATACTATTTTTAAACTTTATCAACTCCCCTCATCTTTTACCTGGGCTTGGGGCCGGCAAGTATGAAACTTGGCAGATTTAGAGTTTCTTCTCAACATCTATGGGCCTTTACAGCACATTTCGCTACTGTTTTTTATCTCTGCATCTTTGGGTCTCACAACGCATTTCACTACTGTTTTTTCTCAACCTCTTTGAGTCTTACAGTGCACTTCGCTACTGTTTTTTCTCAGCCTCTTTGGGTCTTACAGTGCATTTCGCTACTGTTTTTTCTCAGCCTCTTTGGGTCTTACAGTGCATTTCGCTACTGTTTTTTTTCTCAGCCTCTTTGGGTCTTACAGCACATTTCGCTACTGTTTTTTCTCAGCCTCTATGGGCCTTTACAGCGCATTTCGCCACTGTTTTTTCTCAGCCTCTTTGGGCCTTTACAGCACATTTTGCTGTTTTTTCTCAGCCTCTATGGGCCTTTACAGTGCATTTCGCTACTGTTTTTTTTCTCAGCCTCTTTGGGTCTTACAGCGCATTTCGCTAATGTATTTTTTCTCAGCCTCTTTGGGCTTTTACAGTGCATTTTGCTACTGTTTTTTTTTTGCTGAGCCTCTAATTGGCTGCTGCTTTTTTTTCCTTAATTTCTTTATGAACATTTACACAACTTCCTGTTTCTAAAGTCATCAGCAGTCATTTTTTGGTTACTTAGCGGAATGTCCAGCTGTTTTAGTTTTACAAGCCTTTATTCTTTTTGTCTGTCCTGGCTTTTTGGCTGCCAGTCCTACCCTTGGAATTGTCACGATTTTGAACAAGCTATTAATGCATCAATATACGAAGGACATTACAGATATGATTTGTGTTTTGGAATGGCATGATTCATAAAATGCAAAAGTAACAGTAGTTTTGATCACTGATCAAACAGGCTACCAGTACAGTTAATTATAACACTTGCTAAGACTGGACACAGCCTTAGCGGCGTCTATTTGATGTTCGAATTAGAGTGGATAGATGCAATAACGAGAATATCTATTGTGAACAGTAGTTAGTTGCAGAGACAATTTCCCCAGTGAGACTGCAAATGTGATTTTCTATCAGGGGTTCATTCCCGCTAGACCAATTCTCTGTAGACCAACTCCTACGAGGCCAATTCACAAAGACCAATTCCCCGTAGACCAACTGGTGTTTTCTACTTTAAAAATAATTCTATATCAATAATTTGATATATTTATAAATATTTTTAAATGTATTTAATGTTATTGATATTCAAGCCTGAAAATAAGCAGTCTGTCATTTGCAGAATGGTTCACAGAGGGTAAATTTAGTGATGCTACCCTGCTTTGCAGGGTAGCATCACCAAATTCACCCTCTGGGGACCTCATTTTTCAGATGATAGTCTGCACATTTTCTGGCTTGTCAATATTTTATAGATGTTGGGCAGATTTTTATCCTTAATCAACCCTTAATCAGAAACACTATGTAGTTGGTCTAAGGGGAATTGGTCTAGTGGGAAGACACCCTATCAGGCATTAAAGATAAAATAATATGAGTTTAAATCAAGGTATTACAACCATCTTTGGAGTATGCTTTATATATGATACAGCATATACTTTCACATTTACTTAGTGTTTTTAAAACTGGTAGTCCACTTGCAGTCTCTTTTTTTTTGTCCCTTCTTCTGAAAATTTAGACCACCAGTTGGAAATCACACTGCACATTTAATATCAGCAAAATTTCACGACTTAAAATCAAAATATTGGCACCAGACATTGGAAATGTATTGTATATACCACAACTCACCAGATAGCTTTTATTTGGAGTTTTTAGGATTAGTAGTTTCCTTGTGGTTTCTTTGTCCCTGATTGTGAAAATTGAGACCGCAAATCAGAAGTCATGCTATACATTTAAAGTGAAATTCTGGGGGTTAAGATTAAAGTATCGATATGAAAGTTCGGATATGTATTGACTATACCGGTACCCAAATTCACCAGATAGTGTTTATTTGGTGTTTTTAGGACCAGTAGGTTACTTGCGGCCCCTTTTTCCCTAGTTGTGGAAAAGAGATAAAGAGCTATACATTATAAATGGAATTTTAGCAGTTAACGGTACAATATTGACCCCAGACTTTATAACATGTATTAAGTATACCACAACTTACCACCTGATAACACTTACTTGGTATTTTTACGATTAGTAGTTTACTTGCAGTCTCTTTGTCCCTGATTGTGAAAATTGAGACCAGAAGTTGCACTTTACATAAAATGTGAAATTTTAGGGGTTAAAATTAAAGTATCGATATGAAAGTTCGGATATGTATTGACTATACCCAAATTCACCAGACAGCGTTTATTTAGTGTTTTTACGATTAGTAGTTTACTTGTGGTCTCTTTGTCCCTGATTGTGAAAATTGAGACCGCAAATCAGAAGTCACGCTTTACATTAAAAGTGGCATTTTATGGGTTAAGTTTCAAGTATTGATATGAAAGTTCAGATATGTATTCAATATACACAAATTCACCAGATAGGTTTTAGTTGGTATTTTTAGGACCAGTAGATTACTTGCAGTCTCTTTGTCCCAAGTTGTGGAAAAGTGAGACCGCAAGTCTGATAGAGCGCTACACATTAAAAGTGGAATTTTATGGGTCAACGTTAAAATATTGGAACCAAACTTTGAATATATATTGTGTACACCGTATATGATCAGATAGCATTTATTTTGAGGCTCTACCCCTTATACTTTGCCTGCGGTCTCTTGCGGTCTCATTTTCCACATGCAGTCTCATTTTAGTCTTACCCTACTGAGCTGTGATAAATTATTTAGGTTTAAAAAGAAGATGTAACTTGTAAACTTGATTAATTGAAAATTAAGGATGATACTACCTTTTCAGTTGATGAAGATGATGCTTGGACTGATGTGATGAATGATGAAGTATAAGCATGTGTGAATGTTTTGTTGCCCATCAGTTGGTGCGTATCCTGAAATGGAATAATAAATGTATTTAGAAATATTAAATATAAATTAAGTAAATTAATTTCTGGCTGGATGATATACCAGCCTCTAAGTTATTGAATCACAAGGAGATTGACTGGCATTAGGCCTATTTATATTTACATTTTTCAGGAGGCCCCCCAGCCACTATCCCATCATGCATCGGTCATGGAGGATTGTTCGTAAGGTCTGTAAGCCAGTTGGTGACGGGTCGTTTCGTTCCTTTTCCTTTTTGTCCCCCAGGTTGTTTTGTACCTTTACCTTTTCATACTGGGTCGTTTCGTACCCTTTTAGGTACAAAACGACTCACCAAAATAAAAAGGAAGGAAACGACTCACATAAAAAGGGGGACGAAATGACTCAGTTTTAGAGGGAAGTAGTGAGCAGATCTAAATGACAGCTAAAAATGAACGAAATGACCCACTTAAAAGATGATACGACAAAAAGGAGATATTCGAAGTATTTAATTCGCCGGATTGGTAGTGGATTGCCCATAAAGAGTATTATTTATTTATTTATTGGTGTTTAAGGTCACATACTTATGCACAATGGCTAATCGTGACCGTGACAGTTTTACGGGTGGAGGAAGCCGGAGTACCCGGAGAGAACCACCGAGCAACGACGAGCAGCTGTCAGCTCCCCAACATCGTAACTCTGAACTCTGCACCGCAGCACAGGCAGGGTTAGATTGGTTGAAGACATGCGCACCATCGACGTGCAGTACGCCTCAGTACACAGCGTCATCGTGCCCCCATGTAGGCAATCGGGGTGAAGTGTCTTGCCCAAGGACACAACGCGGTTGCCGCAGGTGGGATTCGAACCAAGGACCTCTCGGCTTGCAGCCTGCACCTCTACCAACTGAGCCACCGCGCCCCCGCCCATAAAGAGTGAGGAAAAACGAAATAACTTAATAAGCTCATTACGTCTACATTGTATTAAAAATCTGAGTCCTGTTAATCAAGGGTAATTATGATCAGCCAGCTTACAAATTGATTCTGTCAATCACTGACTGCAATGGAACTATTTCAGTCTCCATGGTAATAAACAAGCTGGCTGTCCATGTTGAGATGAGTAAGGAAATGTTAATTATTTATACAAGAGAGAAAACTGGAATTGTTAAGGGTATTGTAATATAACACAAACCAGTAATTTACATTAATTAATTTAGCCCACTCGTAGAATAAAAATTCCATTTCCAACACAAGACGTTCATTAATTGGCCGCTCCCCTCAACAGAGGAGGCCTTCATTCCCCCTGTCCCACACGTGTCATCCCAACCCAAATGTCCCTTCTAATCTCCCTACTCGTTTTATAGTATTTCTGACTGGCACTTTCTTCATTTCCCTCCCCCATCTATAATATTATGCTCAACAAGTAAAAGTCACGTAACATATCGGGCTGTCAATGAATATAAGAGCCAAGCAAGCCTATAATGGCCCAATGCGTCTAAATGCGAATAATGACGTTACATTAATTTAATTCTGAAACTTACGCTATAAAAACTCCAAACTAAGACGGCAACGTATTTACTCTAAGTGGAAAAAATCCAACCTCCGCCCCTGCTTTCAATAAGATTCATTCATATAATGAGGCCTAGGCCTATATCTGCCATAAACTTAATTAACTATAGGTAAACAGATAGCGCCCCGCCCCCACCCCCCTTTTGTTAATTATTGTTAAACTTTTTCTCTCAAAAGTATTATGGATTGTGACTCCACACTGGAACAAGCCTTTGTCAATGAGTGTCAGCCTGTTTCCAGGGCAAAAAAAAAAATTCATGCATTTTGAAATTTGTTCAGGCCGGACATACAAGTGGGTGTACCATACATAGTCTTTCATTTACACGTATGTAAGGAAAGTGTTAAACAATTATAAACAATAAATAAAAAAAAAACAAACAGAAAAAACATTGTGTTGAACAGTGTGTTGGGGGTGGGGGTACAAAACCTGGTGAGGTCGTGCCCGCTTCCAGCACCCCGACCCCCTCCATATCTGCATGTCAGCGTCACTGTTGTGATCGAGAAGTTATCAAGCAAGAATTAATTATTAAGGAAGAAAAATACATTTTGAAAAGGCCATTTCCACCAGTAGTGTGGTTCTGGTGTTTAAGGGGCTATATATGTAATGGAATTTTGTTTATTTGGAAATTCTCACCTCTCATATTCCTTAAATTCAGATTAAATATACACAAATTAGACATCAAAATGAAGGTTGAGATGTGTAGAACAGGAAAGACATGTGTAATCAACTCATAGAGTTGACACCAGGCATCACTGGTTCCTGGAAGTCTGCTATCGTATTCGTACCAGAACTGATAATAAAATAATATTTCGCAAAAACAACTTGTGGCCGAATGTGCTTCAGATATTCAATAACAAAGCTAGGCATTCAAAACACTTTCGAGTTCAGCGATAGGACGGCATTTTGGAAAAGGACAACACTGTCTGCATTTTTTATTGAAGATGGTTTCCATGCTCGACAGACATGCGCAAATCACTCGTTACCACGAATTTCCAACAGAAAACAAAATCGTAATTCTAAGAAAGTCCAACAGGTGTCATGATACCTTGCATTGAATATGGCAACTGTGCAATCTCTATATAATAACAGTATGCGGTATTAAGGCGATCTTTTTCATTATTTTATTTTAGACAGCGTTGTTTTTACATGCTTTTTCTGTCCGATGACGTCGAATGGAAACCGAAAGTATACTCATACATAAACAAAGGCAAAGGCTTTGGAATTTTCCCCCATGCAGCTCTGTCGCCGTGTTTTGAAGAATTTTTATCCCCTAGCTTTGTTCTTGGATATGTTAAGCACGTTTGGCCACAAGTTGTTTTCGTGAAATATTATTAAATTATCAGTTCTGGTACGAATACGGTAGCAGACTTCCAGGAACCAATGGTGCCTACAGTCGACTCGATGAGTTGATTACACGTGTTTCGTGTTCTATACATCTCAACCTTCATTTTCATGTACATTTTGTGTATATTTAATTTGAAATGAAGGAATATGAGAGGTGAGAATTTTCAAAATAAACAAAATTTAATTACTTATATAGGCCCTTAGGGGGCTATATAAGTAATGGAATTTTTTTTATTTTGAAATTCTCACCTCTCATATTCCTTAAATTCAGATTACAAAATGAAGGTTGGGATGTATAGAACACGGACCACATGTGTAATCAACTCATAGAGTTGACAGCAGGCACCACTGGTTCCTGGAAGTCTGCTATCGTATTCGCACCAGAACTGGCAATAAAATAATATTTTGCAAGAACAACTCGAGGCCGAATGTGCTTCAGATGTTCAATAACAAAGCTAGGCATTCAAAACACTTTTGAGTGCAGCAATAGGACTGCATTTTGGAAAAGGACAAGGCTGTCTGCATTTTTTATTGAAGATGGTTTCCATGCTCGACAAAATGCGCAAATCATTCGATACCACGAATTTCCATCGAAAAACAAAATCGTAATTCTAAGAAATTTCAACAGGTATCATGATACCTTGCATTGAATATGGCAACTGTGCAATCTCTATCTAATAACAGTATACAGTATGAAGGCGATCTTTTTCATTATTTGATTTTAGACGGCATTGTTTACATGCTTTTTCTGTCCGATGACGTTGACCGGAAATCGAAAGTATACTCATACGTAAACAAAAGCAAACGCTTTGGAATTTTCCCCAATGCAGCTCTGTCGCCGTGTTTTGAAGAATGTTTATCCCCTAGCTTTGTTCTTGGATATGTAAAGCACATTTGGCCACAAGTTGTTTTCGTGAAATATTATTAAATTATCAGTTCTGGTGCGAATACGGCTGCAGACTTCCAGGAACCAGTGGAGCCTACAGCCAACTCTATGAGTTGATTACACATGTGTTTCATGTTCTATACATCCCAACCTTCATTTTGATGTACATTTTGTGTACATTTAATTTGAATTTAAGGAATATCAGAGGTGAGAATTTTCAAAATAAACAAAATTTCATTACAGTTGATGCGGTGGTATCGGATCATTGGCAGTAACGGATCACTATGAAATTTTATTTTGAATAACAATAAAGTCATCGTTTTTCTGTGAACTAGGAGGCCATATTTTTGAAGGCAATTTATTTCTTGCACCAAACACCAAATATTAGCTTCTCACTCAATATAGGGGCACTCGCAAACAATAAATAACTTTTGTGCATGCACCATGAGCTCCCAAGTTGCAGAAAACGCGAAAATACAAGGACGGCAAAAAGTTGTTTGTTTTCTGGTAATGACAAAAAGAAGGAACAAATTTCTATTATGAGTTACTTCATATGAACACACGTGTGATTTCCTAAATCAGAAAAAATGTTGTGTTTCCATTTTAAGTTATAACGGTAACTTGTCTTAAGGCACCCTTTTCCTTGTGTAGCGGATCACCCATTTCCGCACTGTTCATCAATATGGACACACGTGGTCGCAAAAAATGTTAACGAGAATAAACCACTTCCTACCCCACAAACGATATTAACTGAAAAGATGGCGGGGATGGCTGCGATGTCATATTAAATCCAGGAGTAAGGTGTTAACCCCATCGGTACTGCCCTTAAAATAGTACTACAGCTGTGCGGACCGGGAAGGGGTTGGGAGGTTGAAAACTGTCAAATCTTGGGACATTTCGAGCAAAAAGTGAACGAAATTCGGGAAACTGATGGATTGCAGAAATGGGGTGGGGGCTATGACCCCCTGCCCCCCCCATCCCCTACGTCAGAGAACTCCAGCATTTTCGTCGGATCACTTTACTCATCTTGTGGGCACATTCGACAAATGGGAAATGCGCAATCCGAACCTTCGCATTCAAATGTATTGGAAATGTCACTAGGTCCTTTCCGGGATTGGTTTACTAACACTAACACCCAGACAGAGGGTTCTCAGGGGGGCAAAGCTAGCAAACACAAAGGGGGGGGGGGGGGGGGTCTCTAGGCCATGCTGGCGCAGACAGGGGGTTACACTTCGACATGTTAGATCACAGATTCAACATGTCGAAGCATAGCCCCCGTCGGCGCCAGAGTAGCCCCCTCCCCTTTCGAAAATTGGTGCGCTGGTCTTTTATGGCAGAGAGCGCCCCCCCCCCCCCCCCCCCCCCACCTAGAAACAAATCCACAATACTCTAATCGTATTATTATGCATATTGCATAATAGCAAATACACTCTTCTTGAGTTTCTAAACCGATGCAAATGGGATTTAAATACTGCACACATGTCACAAAAAAAAGCAAGTCGCATCAATCCCACAGCACGCGTAGGCCCTGCTGTAGATTCTCATCGTCGACAGCATCTTTTTGTGTTCAAACACTTTAGTCACACAAGATGTGTGCATATCCCGATACAACAACGTCAATTAAACACATTGAGAGTCCATAAAAATAGGCCGATGAAATCGTCAGATATGTACCCATACGTGCAACTAGTAGAAAGCTGTATGACGGGAGGGCCACAGCAGATGCCGACATTATGTACACCATGCATGGTATGGGTACTTATAGGGTACATATAGAAATGGATAGGAGGAGTGTCTAATTTGATGGATAAAGGGTTAATATCTCCGGATCAAATTATCAGATTTACATAAAAAACTATACAGCACAGCACATCAGTAACCTGAATACATATATAAAGTAACATGACAATCGGATTAATAATTTTTGAGTTACCAAAGGGATTGGAGAAATTTTCAATTTGAAGGATAAAGGGTTAATATCTCAGGATCATATTATCAGATTTACACCAAAAACTATACAGCTCGGCACATCAGTAACCTGAACACAAATATAAAGTAACTTGACAATCCAAGTAATATTTTTCATGTTATTGAATGCCAAAGGGATTGGAAGAATTTTCAATTTGAAGGATAAAGGGTTAATATCTCGGTATCAAATCATCAGATTTACACCAAAAACTATACAGCTCGGCAAATCAGTAGCCTGAACACAAATATAAAGTAACTAGACAATCCAAGCAATATTTTTCAAGTTATCGAATGCCAAAGGTATTGGAGGAATTTTCAATTTGAAGGATAAAGGGTTAATATCTCAGGATCAAATTATCCGATTTACACCAAAAACTATACAGCTCGGCACATAATTAACCTGAACACAAATATAAAGTAACTTGACAATCCAAGCAATATTTTTCAAGTTATCGAATGCCAAAGAAATGGATACGGATGCCGGACGGACAGACGGACAAAGGATGGACGAACGATGGATGGTCACCCCGGATGCCGGCATTATGTGTACCATACATAGTATGGGTACACATAAAAAGGCAATTGTTAATTTGCCAGTGTTACCTTAATAGCGGATAGGTGTAGTTTCTTAACTCCAGTGTGTAGGCATCTGATTACTGAAGGCATTACAGGATCGTGGAAGGCAGGATGAAACTGGGGGGAAGGGGGGGGGGGGGGGGGGGGGGAGTGCGTGGATAAACAAAATTTGAAAGTTAGTTGTACAGATGATGCATTTTTCTAGATTCTTGGGGTCTTCTGTAGGGGAGGGAGGAGTTGATCACCAGGACTATTGGTGAGTGATTTGTGGATTTGCCCTCCGGACGTGTCTTTTCTTCAATTTTGAAGTACTCTTAGTGATCCTGTGAAATGGCATATTTCGGGGAACATTTGTAATCAAAAGTGGGGGAGTGGGACTTGAGACTCCCACCCGCACCCTGTTGACAGTTCCTACGACCATGCATTTTTTTTTCAACGGGAGATAACGACTTTGCGTCGGATTCTCTAATTGGACACAGATGTGCATGGAGTAAAAACCACTATGGGGAGGTCTGCGCCCATGTTGTCAAGTCGCGGCCCGAGCGCTGTAGTGTTCTAATTGTCAAGAGACACAGAAAAGTATAACACTCGGGCATTGATATGTGTAGACCATCGAATAGAACAGGCCGTGCCACACCTGCTGAAGTTTAAACTTTGCCCCCCCCCCCCCCCCCCCACACACACACAGAGACACATTTTCGGAAAATATCCCATGTATGGTTCGTGGTGATGTAACTACTTTCTAAACACCCCCCCCCCCCACACACACACATACACACAAACTCTCCTATGTTTATGTATACAAAACATTTATAGGTATCAATGAAGTAAATCCATGAAACCAAAGTTCCTCACTTGAAAATGTTGCACTCGGATATAACATACGACTCGAACGACTCCAAATTCGAGTCGTTCAAGGAGTCACTAGTTCGATCGAGTGACTCCACATATGACTCGAACAACTACCTCCGCGCGCCCTGCCTGCCCCTGCAGGTCCTGCAGGCCCTCGCCTGCCTGTCTGCTTGAACGACTCTTCGACTCATTTTAGGTTAGGCAGGCCTGGCCTGCAGGACCTGCAGGGGCAGGCAGGGCGCGCGGAGGTAGTTGTTCGAGTCATATGTGGAGCTCCCCCAAATTGCTCCCCGAAAAATCTCCCAAATAGGACCAGATTCATATGCCCTATACTACTAGCATGTTGTTGAGCTGCCCGTTGTTCATCTTTGTTGATTTATTTTCTCCCGGTACTCTAAATTCCATACATACACTGTACATGTAGGCTTTCATGGCTACAATTCACCAATGAATCCTCAAACACCAACTGATAAGAGCATGGATGGACTGGATGGATAAAAATATTGAGGAGTTGACAATTACTCGTCTCTGCTTGGTAGTTCTCATCGATGACTCTGACTTTCTCCACATATAAATTGTCTCCGACATGATATGACCCTGGCTGTCGAAAAAGTCGTTAAACCCCAAAGCCAATAAATATCAGTAAACAAGTTTTAACCCTTTACCCAACTTAACGGCCAAAATCGAACAGATCTTTACACGAAAGTCGCTATTCAATCTTTTTTTATATTTTTATTTTTTGCTTCCAAAACATAGGTTCTGACCCCCCCCCCCCCCCCCCCCCCCCCCCCCCCCCCCCATTGGAATGAGCGTGTGGCGCCCGTCTCAATTAGGGGTCAAAACCTATGTTTTGGAAGCAAAAAATGACAATTTTTAGTTACACAATATTTTTTTTACGAGTGTCGTCTGCTACTAACGTTAGGTAAAAGGTAAAACCCTGACAATTTCTACACAGTGAACAAGTAAATCGACAGCTACATGTATCTGTAAACTAATTTGGCATTTGCAGGAAGGGGTGGGGGTGGGTGAAAACAAAAATGCTTCTTATATTATACAACAAAGATATAAGCCAGTTCACTTAACAATCCGGGGATATTTTGAAAATGATTTTTATGTGATTTATGGTAATTTCTTCAAGAAACCGTTTTTGTTGTGGCCATTAAAATTTATATCACTTGTATTTTTATCACGATTCACGTGTATTTGGTTGAGATTTAGAGTTACCCAAGAAAGAAATATGTAGTTCCTTTCAATGCTTCCAATGGGAATACTTTCATTATTACTCCCAGACTGCAGACAAGTCATGTCCCCCTATCCGGGTACCATATCTCAATCGCAAGTGTACAATGGGATGCATGATCCGATATCTCCAAAATTAATCCGGTACCCCGCCTCAATCAGGTCACCTAAAGGTGTGCGTTATTTTGTCACTTTCATGTACAATATCGCTTTGAAACTTCTTTGCATTTTTCAAGGAGACAATTATCTTCACATAAACGTGTATATTTTATAGAAAAATACATCGATTGAATTGGCGGCGGCCAATTTTTGAAAGGTGATCCGATACCGCCGTAACAAGTGTATTTGTATATATAGGCCCTTAAGGAATGTAAGAGGTGAGAATTTCAAAATAAACAAAATTCCATTACTTATATAGGTTCTTAAGTTACGGCTAAAGCTTTAACTGTTTGTTTGCCTGTCTGAACAAAAATAAACTTTTTATCCCTAAAGCAAAAAATCAGACAGTCACCAACCTGACAAAAGTCTATCAGTGTTTGCACATAGAAATCTGAAAAAAGACTCTATTATTAGATATCTATGTGTTTGCACGTCCAATCATTGAAATCGGATATAAAAAATTCCGATTTCTGTGCACCCAATCACAAGAAAGACGGTCCTTTGTGGTTATTCGACATTCTGATGATCGCATACACTTTGAGCTAAATAGTTAGTTAAAAGAAGGCCTATATCCGTAGGACAGGAAAAAAAGAAAATTACAACTTTTTATTCAGCAAGAACATTGAGTAGCCTGTATTTTTTCACGAGTGCAAAGTGTTTCACACAGTCATTCCGTACACGTGCACGAAAATCCAGACATTTTCCTGTTTTGGTACAAGTACACTTCGCACCGGGAACGGGTCAACTCGCCCCCGGGTCAAGTCGACCCGGGTCAAGTCACCCGGGTCAAGTCTCCCCCAGTAAAAAAAAACGTAACTCTAGTTATATCAGCATTTTTTTTTATTTTAATACTATAATCTATTATTTACAACAATATTATGAAGTCCAGCCAGACCAGCATTTTTTATTTCAATAATATATATTTTATTATTTTACAATATAAATTACAATATAAAGTTGGTTACAGCACTTGTACAAAACACGTAAAGACACATTTATACTAACTAAACATGAAAATGTATTGAAATCGCCGAGAAATATATGACGAACTATAGGGAAGTAAAACCTATTTCCTTTTCGCCGAGGAGTGGGGAAATGTTATTTCACTTGGGTCACACAGGCCTAGCTTTCCTATTGCCTCAAATGGAGTCTGGGGGGTATGCACGCGTTTAGAATTCCCGGCAGTTTACGTTGGAGTGTTAGATTGTGTAAATGTAAAATGTACACACTATGCAGACCGCCCGATATGTGTGGACAACCTCTTTTTTGACGGTCCAATCAAGTTCAGTGTGAAACTCGGAAAAAACTATGTTTAAAAAAAAGTTAGTAAAGAGACATCTGAACTAAAATAAGAAACTGTGCGAGGGGGAAACTCTACTCTGAGTGTACGCGTCATAATTAACCAATGCCGCCCATCATCTCATTCAAGTTCAACGCATTGAATGAAGGATGGTTTTAGCGCATCTCTAACTGTATCTTAGTATTCCTTTTTGTCTTGAACCATGTCTGTTCGTGTTAGAGGAGGAAAAGGAGAGGTGGAAAGTTAGCGGTGTTTGTGCTTTTTCGTTTTCTTCTTACGAGGAGGTGGCTGTGACGGTGATATATAAGGTACTTGTGTCTGTAAATGTTGATGGTGATGGAGGGTTGGAGTTGTTTTCTTTGGGAGGTGCCTGTTGTGCTGCCCCTTGTGTTCTCGACCTTTGAATTTCTTTGATTAGTGCCTTCATTTCTTCGTGCTTCCTGTCCATCTTGATGCTTTGTTTTACCCTTTCTTCTGTGTTTATTCCCCTATGGTCTTGGTCTCTTCTTCGGGTTCTTTTGGATGGTGGTTTCAGTGTCCAAGTCCTGGCCTTCCGGAGCAGAGGGGAGAGGCGAGGGAGGAACGGGAAGAGGCGAGAAGACAGCTCTTCCATTTCAATCTCAGTCTCCACAGGACCGTCCGCATCTGGCGTCTCCAGCTGTACATGGGGCTGGGGCGAGATGGGTGAGTCTGTAGGAGTGGGAGTAGAAATGGTGACTGCTTCCTCATCTTTCCTTCAAGTTTCTCGCCCTTCTTTCTCTTCCTTTCCAAAAAGGCCTCCAGGCGTCGGGTACTCCTTCGCTGGGTGGACGAGCTCTTCTTTTTCCTCTTTGATCTCTTCCCAGGCCCCCGGAGTTGCGGCGCCATGGAGGGGTATGAGGAGGTACTTACCCCTCCACTTTTTTCGCCAAGCGTAGTAAATCAATACTATCATTTTAATTTTTGTTGTATTGAACGTTGCGATGTAATGGTTGGTATGCTTAATCCCATATATTCCCAAGTGCACTAAATCAGAGAAGTTTTGAAATTGTGTTTACTGTTTTTCCCAGTTTTACCCCTTGAAAAACAGAGACCCCCCCCCCCCCCCCCCCAAAGTGCCATCAATGTACTCTTCAAAACCAGGCTTCTCTTTCTCACGCGGGCCATCCAAAGACCTCTTTGATTTGACTCCCTCTCGCCAATTAAGGTTACCATTCTCCAGGACCCTTTCTCTGACGATTGTTTTACCCTGAGTTGCCCCTACGTATAGGCACGAGATCTCCATTAACTGCACTCTAAAATCAGTTGGGTTAAAAATCAATCCAAATCAACTGGTCCGAGTGACGATGAATCCAATCGGGTTCATATTCACTCAACACACTTGATTCGGGCTGTTTTTAAACCAACTGATTTTGACACAGTTTCAACATTGTAGACTTTTAGACAAAGATTCATTTTTTGTTTTAGTTAACACGGAGAGACGGTGTTTCAATGCTGGGATCTTTATCTTCCTAACACATATTCTGAGCCAAAAAAAAGTATAATAGAAACAAACGTGAAAAATAGCATAAAGGATGAAATATAATAGTTCTAATGTTGCATGTTTGTGGATAAGAAGTCGTGCAAAGAGTTTAATAGCATGTTGTTGTTGTTCACCCAACTCCACACAATTTTGCTACGGATTTCAAAATAGCACGTGCTACCCGAGAATGTCAAATTGAATGGGTGACTCATGGGTGACTGCCGATTTTTTTGCGTTATGTTGTGCTAGAGAGCCTGGATTATTAAGAAAAAACGCTAGTTTTAGTCTTCCGACATTTTGAAAAATGCCAAGGTTAACTGAAAATCAGAGGTTGCGTGCCATTGGTATGCATGGGGCTGGGATACCTCCAGATGAGCTCGCTTCTGAGTTCGGAGTAACTGTGACCACTATTTACCATCTCATTGGAAGGTATAGAACCACTGGATCTACTGCCGACCGGCCGCGTTTTGGTCGACCAGGAGTTACGCCCCCTGCACAAGACCGACACCAGGACGATAGAGGACGGGTCTTTTCGGTCTGGGGAACATTCGGCCTCGGGAACATTCGGCCCCGGGAACATTCGGCCTGGGAACATTCGGCCTCCATTTTAAACTAGGGAGACTAAGAGAGACACAGGTTAAGATGAGATTAAACATCTTTATTACAAACAAAAACCAAAAATAAATACAGCGTAATGTACAATATATACATATAAAATACATTGACATATATGAATGAATGAAAAGTTTCTGCGCGCCGAAGGCGCACAGGGACGATGTGGGATTGAAATGCTTTGCGAGCCTAATAACTTTATTTGCTTTATAGCTTTATTTGCTTATAAATCCACGAGAGTAGTATAGCAGGGGCTTTTCGTGCCTCATTACCTGGAGCTTTGGGGGTGCAGCTAGTGTTAAATTCCCATAGGAACCGGAGCCGTTTTGGGGTGCAATTTTAGGGGTGCAAAATATCGGCACCATACATCTAAATCTGGTAAATGGTGTACGTACTGCATATATAGTATGCTATGGCATGTATAGTGATATATGTACGCATGGGGCTATAGGTATATATTATGGGTAAGTGACTGAAAGATGATGGGAAAAATTGGGTTTTCTTGTAAGTTTTTCCCGCGAAACGGTTGACGTTGCTATTAACGTCGTGACGTCATGACACGCGCGCGACGTCATAGACATGCTGACCACTGTTATTGTCCAGTATACAATCTGACATAACGTTTTTCGGGTCAGGGGGTGTCGGGCTTCTCGTTTGGGGAGAGGGGGTGATATGGTAGTAGTGGTATATATCCATGTAGGTCCCAAGTTAGCCCTTAGTACTATTAATCCACCGTATGCTTCATATTACCCTTTGTCTGCTATAGCTAAGTCAAGCAGTAGGGTTGGTGGGTGGTAGTGTGGTATTGTGCGATAGTCATTGGTGGTTTAGATTGGCAGTACAGGATGAATGATCTGTTGGTCTATTACCCCCCTTAGAACTATTAACCTACCGAATCGTTTGTATTATCTTATGGCTGATATTGGTACTATGGAATTCCAGACCAGGCAGTATTATACTAGGTTGTTTAGAACAGTAGTAGAGGATTAACGGCCTGTTGGTCTATTATCCACTAAGTTCTAACCTATTAGCTCGTTTCGGGACGAGGGTGGGTGGAGGTGGTATTGGTAGTACGAAATACGGACTACTAATGAAATGAGGTTAGCCTTTGTGGTGTTTTGGCAATTAAAGTCAGATTGGGGTGTGGTTCGGGGATTAGTGAGGACTTTCGGAGACCGAAAAAGAGCTGATTTGTGGACTATTGGGGGCGCTGATGTTGCACTTGTGTAGTTTGGCTCCTGAATCCCAGAAAAGCCTTTAGGCTTCTTACATCCAAGCTCCTACACAACCTATTTATGGCTCCTATCTGGCTATTATTTCTGGAAGCGTCCTATACAATAGATAACAGAAGGCTTTTCAACATTCAATACATTTTATTCTATACAACATAATAATATTACAATATACATTCATTTGACAAAACACGATTTAATTACAGTTTTCAAATATACACGACTAATGAATGACGTGTAACACAGAAAAATGAATTTTTCACATCAAGATTGCAGTGACAAAACAGCTGATGGTCAGAGTACATTAATGTATATATATCCAGTGGTTTGGTCGAGGTTCCATCTTCTTGAACTTTTCTTTTCGGGTAAAAATATGGCAGTCCATCTTTCATCTGACTATAAGTGTACATGTGATTATTGTTCACCACAAATCCACGGTTAACTCCTGTTCCACTCTGTTGCGTTTTCAAGACATGCATATATTTGTTCTTCGTTAGGTCGTTTTGGCATTTATTTATTCCTTTGGAACTAAACTTGCTACTCGGGCTGAAACAGTAGTAGGTTTTGCTACAGAGACCCACAATTCCATCTCCGCTCCATTCAACCTTGAAAAGGCCAGGTGTTCTTTTATCGAATGCTTTCCGGTCGCTGCAACATGACCCCTTCGGTGACCATATATCTCCTCTAATCTTGGTTTGAACAAAGTCTTCTCTGTGCTCATCGCATGATTCTGACGGTAACCATTGATGATACGCTCTATAAAACTGTTCTTTCTTTTCCGGTTTTATTACTTCTTCCAGAGATGATTTGGAGAATGAGATGTATCCAGAATCTGTATCCATGAGGCAGTACTGAAAATTACGTCTATCCACGAAGGTATCAATAAAATCATAGTAAAACTGCAACATCTTCATCTTTGGGTATTGGTACACGAAGAATCCGATATGAAGTGGTAAGTTCAGCTTGATGCGGTTCTTATTCATTTCCAGCTCGTATACTGTTTCGCTCAAAGGGTTCATTTGTCGGAAGTGCACGTTGTTTATTAAGCGAGAAGCTTCGTCGTCATTACAGTAAATAATATTTCTGTGTTTTTCTTTGTTGGTTACTGTCTTTCCGTACCCGCTATTCCCAAGGAGTTTCATTGTGTCAGCAACTATTGTCTTATCTGGATTCCGATCACCGTCTCTTCTAGCCTGTGATACCTCTTCTCCAAATTTCTTGAAGCACGCTTTTGGTTCGTATTGTATGACTTGGTAAATTTGTGTCACCTCGAGGCCGTGATCAAGGTACCATTTCAGGAGTGGCGTTGCAAGCAATATCCTCTTCGCATGGTAACTCCCGATCAAACTTCTTCTCGGCTGGCGCATGACGTGGTTTTTCTCTGCAAACTTTCTCATGTGATCTCCAATGTCGTCTGTACTAATGGTGGTATTTTTAAAGATGGGTGTCATTTCTTCAAAGTGATGTCTTAGGTGGTCTGGAACATGAATGTCACACTTGACTAATCCGAACAGATTGCCCGAAATCACATGCTGCGTTACTTCACTCTCGTTCATTGTCCATGTTAAGGTGTTGCTCCCAAGTTTCTCTAGGTAACATTTTACTGCAGGATCCTTTCTCATTTTCAACCACTGACATTCCCAAATTTCAACAAGTTTGTATCCTTGATCAGCAATGTATTTGGCGTTCTTGATAGTCTCTTTGTGAAGATCTTCCATTTGTTTTTCTCGAACACTGTTGAAAAGAATTGCTTCTCCATTTCTTTTGGTGTTTAGTCGACAATTGTGGCCATGCCAGAAGCAACCGTGAAATTGGTACACGGTCTGCGTTTCTTTGCACCAGCCGTCTACGGGCAGATGTCTCCTTCCAATCTTTTTCTCTTCTCCATTGAACTGATGCCGAATTTCAAGACTGTCTCTTCTGGATATATAGTTTAACCACTGCTGTGCCATTCTGCCATATTTGTGAGAATACTCCGGTGTGAAGTCATGTTCTTTACGTCTTCTTATATACATCCCAGTTGGCGTCTCTTGCATTAAACACCACAAGTAAAGAGCGTTGGCGTCATAACCAACTACACCCCCACACGTTTTAGCTTCCTCTCCATACTGATAAGATCTAATTTTTGTTAGTCCTTTTTCTTGATGGCAGTCAAAAATTATCGAAGGACCTCCTACGATGTTGTCTTTTACCAGGTGATGTAAATCTTTGTTCTTTCTTGTTGAAAATGGTAAAATGGGTTTCATTGTCGATCGTGTTGAACAAATACTTCAATGTCAGTCCGGGTACACTCATTCCATCTTTCATCATATCAATCCCGCGCTCTTTGTAGAAGGCAAATTGTTTCTCTAGTGCTTCTAGGAATGGCTGGACATCACGATTGTTGTACCAGATGAGAAAATCGCGAAAGGTGTTCATCTCGTGATCTTTCCATACTTTCTGACAGTAGATGTATTCTTCTTTAGATATGTTTTCCCCTTTGAGCGAACTGTAGAATGTATCGTAGTCCGGCAAGTGGTCTTGTTCCAGTTTCTTCAAATCATCAATCCACTCATATGGCAGGTAAACTTTCGTCACTGAACAGCCAAATGCTCTAAGAAATTTATCATACGAAAAACCAGGTGCCAGATAATTCACAATGTCGAGGAATTTGAACTGTTCTGTTTTAAGGCACAAGAAATTGTTGTTTCTCTTCACAGTGAATCCAATATCCTGTTTCGTTTTCAAGAAAGTAAGTAGCTCGCACTTCACAACATTGAAATCATACTTTCCAGAGTTGAATCCAACAACCGGCATTTTTTTCAGATAAGCAACAAACTGGAGATGTAGCTCCTCCAAGGGATGTGACCTGGCACGTCCTTCTTCATTTAACAATGGGTCGCTCTCAATTACTTCTGTAATCTTCGTATTGAGTTCATCAATGTAAGGTTGATATTCTGACTTTAACAGCGCATAGGCCCCGTTTGAAATCTCTTCCAAGTAATTCATCATACGGCTCACCAGTTCTTGTGCATTTCCTTCTGTAATAAAGCAGACCGGTTCTACAAATCCTGGTACATTGCTGCTTACACTTACGCTCAATGGAACGTGTCGGGCTTCCCAGGTCAGTTTTTCACTTTTTGTAGGTATATGAGTTGTATCAAAATAGCATTCGAAGTCAAAGGTTGCTCGGTACGGGTAATATCTATTTTCACTTGGAACTGAGATGCCTTCATCTTCTAAGAGTTCAAAAACTGTTTTTGGAACATTATAAACACCGCCAGTATATTCATAAGATACTTCTTTTGTACATGTTCTTTCATGGCGATTGAGTCTGTAAACCTTTTTCCACAATTTGCCACACTTCCGACAGGTAAATTAATTACAATAATGATTGATGTCTCTGATGTAACTGAAATGTTCTTCGTGAATGTTGATATACATCGTCTCACTAAAACGGCAGAGTGATCGTCTGACTAGACTAGCATTTGTTTCTCCATCTTCATTGTGTTGCAACTGATAAACGTTGATGTTCAGTTTGAATAAGTTCTCTATTTCAGGTAACTGGTTGAGATTCACTCCTTTGAAAGTTTCTGTGTCTTCATTTGTATACTGTCGAAACAGGTGTTTAGTTTCTGTGTTCAAGTTGTGGAAGGTGGCCCCTCTTGAAAGGGCTAAGCATCTGAATAAACACAGGTTATCGTCGTACTTGAAGTTGTGGTTTTGGTCTTTCACTAAAGCAATTATAGATGGATTTTCCATGATGTACGCAGGTAAATCTGTGGCGCCTCCAATAGGATGATCTTTGATTTTATTGATGTAGAATGTTATGTTGGTCACTTTATAAACAGTCCATTTCGAATCTGGTCGTTGTTGTTTTGCCCACTCCAATACATCTTCTTGGGAAATATCTCTCAAAAACTTCTCAAAATCTTCTAGGTTCGAAACACGACGTGGTGTATCCAGAAATCTGGCATTGTTCTGGGATGCGTGATAGTATCGGAGGTCGTCAGTTTCATTGTTACGTAAGATGAATCCGTAGCTCAGGTTTATTTTGAACTTCCATTCTTGTTGTTGAAAAATTGTTTCTGTAAATTCACTGGCCATAGCTGTTATGTCGCCGGTCTTGATGCGAAAATTTAAGTGTCTTGAAGTTTTCTGTTCGTGATATGGTGGGTCCGTATAATGTCCCAGTTCACTTTGTAGAGAGCTTTCATATCATCATATTCTTCTTCGTATAGTAGATCAGGTGAAAACACTGCAGGATCACACTCCATGAATGATGTTCTGGATTTCTTCGTCTTTCCACTTGACTGCTGTTGATCGTCATTCGATTTTCGTTTCTTGGCTGTTTTCTTGTCAGATTGGTGAGCTTCTTCCATATGTACACTGGTTTGAGACAGTTCACTGAATTCTTGCCGACGCTTTTCACATTTTTTCAAGCGATGCTCGAGATCTTCATTCCTGGAATACTTCATGTAGCAATTATGGCATCCATATATCTTCTTCTTCATATGCACACTTCTCACATGTCGCTCCAAGTTGCTTCTCTTGTGGAATATTCTTTCACACTGTTCGCATTCTAATGAAGTTAATGTCTTTTCATCGTCTCTTTTATAAAACTTTTTCTGGAGATTTCTTGTTACACCTTGTATCTTCTTGTCTTCTTTCCCCTTGGTATGGTACTGGTGATCTGTTTTCAGATGCAGTCAATAGGGTATGAGATTGCTGAATTCTCGCTGGCAGTCTCCGCATTTCCATTGACTTGTGCAATTCTCTAAGTGGTGCTCCAGTTTTTCTTTCTCAACGAATTTCTTGCAGCATCTCTTGCATTCGTGCCTTCGTTCTTCTAGGTGTACAGTCCTTACATGTCTCTCCAAACTGCTTTTCCTGCTGAACGACTTTTCACACTGGTGGCACACAAAGGAGGTTGGTGGCATGTTGGTTGCGTTGTTGGTGTCTCTAGCCTGAAATAATTGAAATTTCAAATTAGCAGAGCTGCTCACTGACGATGTGTTCACCTCGGCTGCTGGATGGCGAATGACCGTCGCCTTTTATACCTTCTGGAAGCCACTCTCCCCACATCAGCAGCAACAAATGACGCTGAAGCGCCGACCACCCCCCCCCCGACTTATTCTATAGTTATATTTAAAAAACAACAGCCCCTGACATACTACTGAAACCCATCTCTAATCTGAGTGTATAGCATTTTTCCTAGAAGTGTAATTTTAGCTGTCCCTCCCCATGCCGCATATCTCTACAGGCTGCATGACTACATTCATCTATCTCCTAATCGGGAATAGGAATAGAAACTCAACAAATTATTTTGTAGTTTACGGATATTTTCTAAAGCTTCCGAAACTTGAATTGGGTCGTAACAATATACATATTGCAGCACAGACGAAGTCAATTCGTCAGCAAAAAAAAATTATGATAAGTTGTGTCTTTACTGTTTATTATAGATTACGCATCTTTCGGTCCAGTTCAGTGAGCAAAATCAGCCTTCCATGGGCATTCCGTTTAAATTCCAGGCACTTCCACTTTGATTGGAACCCTAGTGTGTTTCAGCGGAATGAGCTGATTATATAACCTGAAGTAAAATTCAAGGACATCCCACTGGACTGATAAAATGCCGTGGAATGGTATTTCACATGATGCATCAATTGTATAGACTGACTGTTGTTTTTTAAATATAACTATAGAACAAGTCGGGGGGGGGGGGGGGGGTGGTCGGCGCTTCAGCGCCATTTGTTGCTGCTGATGTGGGAGAGTGGCTTCCAGAAGGTATAAAAGGCGACGTGCACTGCGCAATCGGTCATTCGGCAGCTTTCAGCCAAGGTGAACACATCGTCAGTGAGCAGATCTGCTAATTTGAAATTTTCAATTATTTCAGGCTAGAGACACCGACAACGCAACCAACATGCCACCAACCTCCTTTGTGTGCCACCAGTGTGAAAAGTCGTTCAGCAGGAAAAGCAGTTTGGAGAGACATGTAAGGGCTGTACACCTAGAAGAACGAAGGCACGAATGCAAGAGATGCTGCAAGAAATTCGCTCGGAAAGAAAAACTGGAGCACCACTTAGAGAATTGCACAAGTCAATGGAAATGCGGAGACTGCCAGCGAGAATTCAGCAATCTCATACCCTATCGACTGCATCTGAAAACAGATCACCAGTACCATACCAAGGGGAAAGAAGACAAGAAGATACAAGGTGTAACAAGAAATCTCCAGAAAAAGTTTTATAAAAGAGACAATGAAAAGACATTAACTTCATTAGAATGCGAACAGTGTGAAAGAATATTCCACAAGAGAAGCAACTTGGGGCGACATGTGAGAAGTGTGCATATGAAGAAGAAGATGGATGCCATAACTGCTACATGAAGTATTCCAGGAATGAAGATCTCGAGCATCACTAGAAAAAATGTGAAAAGCGTCGGCAAGAATTCAGTGAACTGTCTCAAAGCAGTGTACATATGGAAGAAGCTCACCAATCTGACAAGAAAACAGCCAAGAAACGAAAATCGAATGACGATCAACAGCAGTCAAGTGGAAAGACGAAGAAATCCAGAACATCATTCATGGAGTGTGATCCTGCAGTGTTTCCACCTGATCAACTATACGAAGAAGAATGTGATGATATGAAAGCTCTCTACAAAGTGAACTGGGACATTATACGGACCCACCATATCACGAACAGAAAACTTCAAGACACTTACAATTTTCGCATCAAGACCGGCGACATAACAGCTATGGCCAGTGAATTTACAGAAACAATTTTTCAACAACAAGAATGGAAGTTCAAAATAAACCACGGATTCATCTTACGTAAGAATAAAACTGACGACCTCCGATACTATCACGCATCCCAGAACAATGCCAGATTTCTGGATACACCACGTCTTGTTTCGAACCTAGAAGATTTTGAAAAGTTTTTGAGAGATATTTCCCAAGAAGATGTATTGGAGTGGGCAAAACAACAACGACCAGATTCTAAATGGACTGTTTATAAAGTGACCAACATAACATTCTACATCAATAAAATCAAAGATTATCCTATTGGAGGCGCCACAGATTTACCTGCGTACATCATGGAAAATCCATCTATAATTGCTTTAGTGAAAGACCAAAACCACAACTTCAAGTACGACGATAACCTGTGTTTATTCAGATGCTTAGCCCTTTCAAGAGGGGCCACCTTCCACAACTTGAACACAGAAACTAAACACCTGTTTCGACAGTATACAAATGAAGACACAGAAACTTTCAAAGGAGTGAATCTCAACCAGTTACCTGAAATAGAGAACTTATTCAAACTGAACATCAACGTTTATCAGTTGCAACACAAAGAAGATGGAGAAACAAATGCTAGTCTAGTCAGACGATCACTCTGCCGTTTTAGTGAGACGATGTATATCAACATTTACGAAGAACATTTCAGTTACATCAGAGACATCAATCATTATTGTAATTAATTTACCTGTCGGAAGTGTGGCAAATTGTGGAAAAAGGTTTACAGACTCAATCGCCATGAAAGAACATGTACAAAAGAAGTATCTTATGAATATACTGGCGGTGTTTATAATGTTCCAAAAACAGTTTTTGAACTCTTAGAAGATGAAGGCATCTCAGTTCCAAGTGAAAATAGATATTACCCGTACCGAGCAACCTTTGACTTCGAATGCTATTTTGATACAACTCATATACCTACAGAAAGTGAAAACTGACCTGGGAAGCCCGACACGTTCCATTGAGCGTAAGTGTAAGCAGCAATGTATCAGGATTTGTAGAACCGGTCTGCTTTATTACAGAAGGAAATGCACAAGAACTGGTGAGCCGTATGATGAATTACTTGGAAGAGATTTCAAACGGGGCCTATGCGCTGTTAAAGTCAGAATATCAACCTTACATTGATGAACTCAATACGAAGATCACAGAAGTAATTGAGAGCGACCCATTGTTAAATGAAGAAGGACGTGCCAGGTCACATCCCTTTGAGGAGCTACATCACCAGTTTGTTGCTTATCTGAAAAAAATGCCGGTTGTTGGATTCAACTCTGGAAAGTATGATTTCAATGTTGTGAAGTGCGAGCTACTTACTTTCTTGAACACGAAACAGGATATTGGATTCACTGTGAAGAGAAACAACAATTTCTTGTGCCTTAAAACAGAACAGTTCAAATTCCTCGACATTGTGAATTATCTGGCACCTGGTTTTTCGTATGATAAATTTCTTAGAGCATTTGGCTGTTCAGTGACGAAAGGTTACCTGCCATACGAGTGGATTGATGATTTGAAGAAACTGGAACAAGACCACTTGCCGGACTACGATACATTCTACAGTTCGCTCAAAGGGGAAAACATATCTAAAGAAGAATACATCTACTGTCAGAAAGTATGGAAAGATCACGAGATGAACACCTTTCGCGATTTTCTCATCTGGTACAACAATCGTGATGTCCAACCATTCCTAGAAGCACTGGAGAAACAATTTGCCTTCTACAAAGAGCGCGGGATTGATATGATGAAAGCTGGAATGAGTGTACCCGGACTGACATTGAAGTATTTGTTCAACACGATCGACAATGAAACCCATTTTACCATTTTCAACAAGAAAGAACAAAGATTTACATCACCTGGTAAAAGACAACATCGTGGGAGGTCCTTCGATAGTTTTTGACCGCCATCAAGAAAAAGGACTAACAAAAATTAGATCTTATCAGTATGGAGAGGAAGCTAAAACGTGTGGGGGTGTAGTTGGTTATGACGCCAACGCTCTTTACTTGTGGTGTTTAATGCAAGAGATGCCAACTGGGATGTATATAAGAAGACGTAAAGAACATGACTTCACACCGGAGTATTCTCACAAATATGGCAGAATGGCACAGCAGTGGTTAAACTATATATCCAGAAGAGACAGTCTTGAAATTCGGCATCAGTTCAATGGAGAAGAGAAAAAGATTGGAAGGAGACATCTGCCCGTAGACGGTTGGTGCAAAGAAACGCAGACGGTGTACCAATTTCACGGTTGCTTCTGGCATGGCCACAATTGCGACTAAACACCAAAAGAAATGGAGAAGCAATTCTTTACAACAGTGTTCGAGAAAAACAAATGGAAGATCTTCACAAAGAGACTATCAAGAACGCCAAATACATTGCTGATCAAGGATACAAACTTGTTGAAATTTGGGAATGTCAGTGGTTGAAAATGAGAAAGGAGCCTGCAGTAAAATGTTACCTAGAGAAACTTGGGAGCAACACCTTAACATGGACAATGAATGAGAGTGAAGTAACGCAGCATGTGATTTCGGGCAATCTGTTCGGATTAGTCGAGTGTGACATTCATGTTCCAGACCACCTAAGACATCACTTTGAAGAAATGACACCCATCTTTAAAAATACCACCATTAGTACAGACGGCATTGGAGATCACATGAGAAAGTTTGCAGAGAAAAACCACATCATGCGCCAGCCGAGAAGAAGTTTGATCGGGAGTTACCATGCAAAGAGGATATTGCTTGCAACGCCACTCCTGAAATGGTACCTTGATCACGGCCTCGAGGTGACACAAATTTACCAAGTCATACAATACGAACCAAAAGCGTGCTTCAAGAAATTTGGAGAAGAGGTATCACAGGCTAGAAGACACGGTGATCGGAATCCAGATAAGACAATAGTTGCTGACACAATGAAACTCCTTGGGAATAGTGGGTACGGAAAGACAGTAACCAACAAAGAAAAACACAGAAATATTATTTACTGTAATGACGACGAAGCTTCTCGCTTAATAAACAACGTGCACTTCCGACAAATGAACCCTTTGAGCGAAACAGTATACGAGCTGGAAATGAATAAGAACCGCATCAAGCTGAACTTACCACTTCATATCGGATTCTTCGTGTACCAATACGCAAAGATGAAGATGTTGCAGTTTTACTATGATTTTATTGATACCTTCGTGGATAGACGTGATTTTCAGTACTGCCTCATGGATACAGATTTTGGATACATCTCATTCTCCAAATCATCTCTGGAAGAAGTAATAAAACCGGAAAAGAAAGAACAGTTTTATAGAGCGTATCATCAATGGTTACCGTCAGAATCATGCGATGAGCACAGAGAAGACTTTGTTCAAACCAAGATTAGAAGAGATATATGGTCACCGAAGGGGTCATGTTGCAGCGACCGGAAAGCATTTGATAAAAGAACACCTGGCCTTTTCAAGGTTGAATGGAGCGGAGATGGAATTGTGGGTCTCTGTAGCAAAACCTACTACTGTTTCGGCCCGAGTAGCAAGTTTAGTTCCAAAGGAATAAATAAACGCCAAAACGACCTAACAAAGAACAAATATATGCATGTGTTGAAAATGCAACAGAGTGGAACAGGAGTTAACCGTGGATTTGTGGTGAACAATAATCACATGTACACTTATAGTCAGATGAAAGATGGACTGCCATATTTTTACCCGAAAAGAAAAGTTCAAGAAGATGGAACCTCGACCAAACCACTGGATATATAGACATTAATGTACTCTGACCATCAGCTGTTTTGTCACTGCAATCTTGATGTGAAAAATTCATTTTTCTGTGTTACACATCATTCATTAGTCGTGTATATTTGAAAACTGCAATTAAATCGTGTTTTGTCAAATGAATGTATATTGTAATATTATTATGTTGTATAGAATAAAATGTATTGAATGTTGAAAAGCCTTCTGTTATCTATTGTATAGGACGCTTCCAGAAATAGTAGCCAGATAGGAGCCATAAATAGGTTGTGTAGGAGCTTGGATGTAAGAAGCCTAAAGGCTTTTCTGGGATTCAGGAGCCAAACTACACAAGTGCAACATCAGCGCCCCCAATAGTCAACAAATCAGCTCTTTTTCGGTCTCCGAAAGTCCCCACTAATCCCCAAACCACACCCCAATCTGACTTTAATTGCCAAAACACCACAAAGGCTAACCTCATTTCATTAGTAGTCCGTATTTCGTACTACCAATACCACCTCCACCCACCCTCGTCCCGAAACGAGCTAATAGGTTAGAACTTAGTGGATAATAGACCAACAGGCCATTAATCCGTTACTACTGTTCTAAACAACCTAGTATAATACTGCCTGGTCTGGAATTCCATAGTACCAATATCAGCCATAAGATAATACAAACGATTCGGTAGGTTAATAGTTCTAAGGGGGGTAATAGACCAACAGATCATTCATCCTGTACTGCCAATCTAAACCACCAATGACTATCGCGCAATACCACACTACCACCCACCAACCCTACTGCTTGACTTAGCTATAGCAGACAAAGGGTAATATGAAGCATACGGTGGATTAATAGTACTAAGGGCTAACTTGGGACTACATGGATATATACCACTACTACCATATCACCCCCTCTCCCCAAACGAGAAGCCCGACACCCCCTGACCCGAAAAACGTTATGTCAGATTGTATACTGGACAATAACAGTGGTCAGCATGTCTATGACGTCGCGCGCGTATCATGACGTCACGACGTTAATAGCAACGTCAACCGTTTCGCGGGAAAAACTTACAAGAAAACCCAATTTTTCCCATCATCTTTCAGTCACTTACCCATAATATATACCTATAGCCCCATGCGTACATATATCACTATACATGCCATAGCATACTATATATGCAGTACGTACACCATTTACCAGATTTAGATGTATGGTGCCGATATTTTGCACCCCCCAAAATTGCACCCCAAAACGGCTCCGGTTCCTATGGGAATTTAACACTAGCTGCACCCCCCAAAGCTCCGGGTAATGAGGCACGAAAAGCCCCTGCTATACTACTCACGAGAGTCGGAAGCGAGAGCCAATAATCTTATTAAGTTTGAGTGTGCGACTGGCAGTACCTTATGATAGTGGGTTCAGATCCCCGAGAACCTCGAGCTGGAAAATGGCTAGGAATTTGCATAATTACAAGATTTCTGCTCCGTGTTTGCTATGAGAAGTGGGCAAATTTATGGTAATACTGAAACCGCAGTTTGGTAGTTATTTTAGAAAAAAGACATATATATTGACAATTACACTTTATATATACTGGCACATAACCACAAAAATCTATGTGAGTAATTGTTATTACGCCAGAAGTGTTCAAATAAATGTTCAAAGAAACCGTGAAAAACAGTATAAGGTTATCTCACCAAGGACAATTACAGTCCACATAAAAGGTTTAAGGGTCTGTAGAAACTGTAAAAACAGTATTTGATCTCCTAATCAAGTGCTATTAAATCAATCAAGATTCAGACTCGCTGAACAGGGCACCCGAAGTAGGCGTCCACACCACAGACCAATTCTTACCCAACGCCATCGTACATTCAGAATGGAATGGGTACGTCAGCGTGTTCGCAGAACTCAGCAGCGTTGGAGCAGATTTCTTTTTAGTGATGAATCACGATTTTGTCTGCGCTGATGGTAGGGCAAGACAGTGTGTATCTCGGACGAGAACTGTTTTCTGATGCTTGCGTGCGGGAATGCAACCGTTTCGGCGGGGTTAGTGTACTGGTTTGGGCAGGAATTTCCTTGCACCATCGAACGTAGTTGATCTTAATCGATGGTAATCTGAATGGACAGCGATATGGATACGATATTCTTACCGCTGTTGTTGTTCCGTCGTTCAACGCTAACGTCGGATTGTAGTTATTCCAGCAAGACAATGTCCGATGTCACGTGGCGCGAGGAGCAGAGTATCGAACTTCTTTCCTGCCCGCCCCCCCCCCCCCCCACACACACTTTTGCCAGATTGATCGCCAATCGAGCATCTTTGGGATCAACTGGACCGATGGGTACGACTTCATGATCTCCAGACGTTAGGCGATTTACGTAATGTTTTAAGCAGGAGTAGAACGCAATATCACAGGGTGACATCCAGAGACTTATCAGGTCCATGCGCCGTCAATGTCTTGCCACCCGAGAGGAAAACGGTGGGCATACACGCTATTGACTGCGTGTGTGAACTTTTCATTTCACCCCATGTCTGAATTGCGACGTCCTGTCGTGACGCTGGAAACAGTAAGAACATGGAATTATGCAAATTCATACAGCTAGACTCGATATATGAATTTACAATAATTTGTATGGGATTAAAGTCGATAATACTAAAAAAAATGCTCCTCAAAGTTTATTATACTTTCTTTTTTGACTCAGTATTACTCCCTGATTTAAAGTGTTTATCGTTTGTTGTTTTTGTGTGCCTCTAATGCTTGCTGCTTCCTTGTTTATATTTTTGTTCTTCTCTTGTTTGTTCTTCTGTGGAACACTTTTCTGAAATAAGGTTTTATTTAATGGAACCACGAACTGAAGTTGTTTTCTTTTTCCAAGTCATTAACGAGAACTTATAAAAATTAACAAATGGAATGAGAGAAGTGTTAAAAAAATGATGTCTTGATATTTTTATTTTAAAAAGACAAAATGCCCATAAATTAACAAAGGAATGAGTTGTGATAATTAAATTTTCCGGAGTTAATAAAGCAATAAAAAAACGTGATGGGCGAATAAAACTACTGACGCTCATTAACCCTTTACCCAATGTACCGTCAAAACCGACCAGCGCTATTCACAAAAATCGCCAATCAATTTTCATTATTTTTTCATTTTTTGTTTCAAAAACATAGGTTATGTCCCCTCTTTGAGATCTGAGGGCTGAGGGTATTATCCCCCCAAATGTGAAGGTTTAGTTGCTTCTTTTTTCATGATGGGTACACTTTGAAGGTCTTAGGACGCAGAAAAGGAAGGAATAACTATAGCAAAATAACCCAAGAAATATCATTGAGAGAACATGAACCACTTTTGGGGATTTTGTGCACCTCTCCTGTAACGTGTTTTGCATTGGTCTTCATTGAGCAAAGACAAGTTTACACCCCCTCCCCCACCCCCAGGAAAAAGAAAATTTCATTCTACGCCACAGCTCTGGGTCCCTTCTATTACTACCCATTTGGTATCATTGCTTTTCGCATTAATTTTATCCGACTGTTGTGTGCACATACGCACGAGTTTTCCATTATACGGACCAGGCTACAGACAAAACCTACTCTTTCCAACTGACAGGTACCACAAAAGCAGTGCTGAACTCAGTTTCATCCGATTTGGAAAAAATGAACGATGAATTCGAAAAAAAACCCGGACCGGTCACAGATTCGAGTCGTGTTTTCGTTACCGGATTGGAAAAGTCGGGGAATTTGATCGAAAACTGGAAAATCACTGTCTCTGAATCTGGCCGAAATATATCACAACAGCAATTAAATTGATATCATTGAATTTCCTACTTCAGTAATTTACATCCTCGAATTTCCAACTTTTGAAATTTTAGGCGATAATTGGGGGTGAGACACCTATCCACCCCCGCCTCTAGCTACATCCCTGTCTTTTTAGACCTACCCCCCCCCCCCCACCCCCCACCATCCCGACAAGACAAGAATAGTGGAGATCATACGGAAGAACCTAGGTCACTAAGCCCAGTTTACTGGAGTAAGGAGGTAACACAACTGTTGATGGGTGAAGTTTCAGAGCGTGAGAATAAGGTGGGCAAGGGCCAAAATACAAAGAAAAAAAATGTGGATGGCCATTTCCGAGCTTTTGAACCAAAAGGGAAACAGTTTTACGTGGGGGCAAGTACAGGGGAGATGGGAGACTCTCATCACAGATTACAAAAATGCAAGGACCACATCAACAAATCTGGGAATGACAGGCGGACATGTCCCTTCCAATCCGACCTGGAGAGTGTATTAGGAGAAAGGCCGACAGCACAGCCGCTATCGACAATAGAAACCAGCCTCCCACTTGATTCACATGATAGAAATACAGTGGAAACTCCGACGGTTGAAGAAAATGACAACTCTGACGCATCTTCGGAAAGAACAGATGAGAGGACCAACAATGAGATGAAAAAGAAGAAAACACGAAAACGTGCAGCCACAGAAGTTCTCGAATTTTTGAGAGATAACAGCGAGAGGCAAGAAAAAGAACGAATCGAAGACCAAGAACAAAAAAGAAACGAAATGCACGATGAAAAGATGTGTCTTCTAAAACAGTTAACCCTTTACCTAACGTAACGGCCAAAACCGGCCAGCGCTATTCTCAAAAATCGCCTATTAATTTTCATTATTTTTTTCATTTTTTGTCTCAAAAACATAGGTTATGACCCCTCGTTGGAACGAGCTCGTCGAGCTCGTTCCAACGAGGGGTCATAACCTATGTTTTTGAGACAAAAAATGAAAAAAATTAGTTATTCAAGAATTATTTTTGCAAGTGTCGTCTGCTTTTCATGTTAGGTAAAGGGTTAATCGATTGTCTGAAAAAGTGAATACAATAATTGAGAATAACTGAGAACCCCCCCCCCCCCCCCCCCCAAAAACAAAACAAAACAAAACAAAAACAAAAAAAAACAAAACAAAACCCACAAACACCCCACCTCACGCACAACAGGACTCTGGAACTTTTCCTTCTTGTCATTGTAAGATCCCCTAGGTCTTATACCCCACCTCTATCGAGTGAAGCGAGTGCGCTTTGTTTAAAAGGGGTAGGGTACAGGGCCAGAGGGAGGCTTATAATGGCCTGAAGAAAAACTTCCAAACACCCGCGCATACACCACCCACGCACAAATTAGCTTCTTTTTTCTGTCATTGAGAGCAACAGCCAGTGTAAGAATTTCTGTTAACTGGTAGAGTGCTGGAAGCCGCCCACATTTGGGCTTTACTCTGAAGTGCAGTTACAACAACGTAACGGCATTATAGTCTGTGTATGTTCTTCATGTTACTTTTGAAGTTAAATTATTTTATGTGCCAGGACTTGTTACAATTTATGGGAGAGTGCCTATAGACACTTCCATAAAGTGTAACAATTAAGGCAAAGACACATGTTCAAATTTTAATAACCAAACACAACCTATCCCTCTACCAGTTAAGTAACTGAAAATGTAATAAAAAAGACGACGTTGACCCAGGAGCGCCGGAACGGCGTTAGGGTGGGGGTGGGGGTGGGGGTAAATGTTTTAGGGCGGTCCTAACTCCAGGTGGGGTGGGGTGGGTGGGTGGGGTGGGGGAGGGTGTTACATGAGACTGTGGCAGTAGGAATCAGACCTACTCTACCTGTAAAAGGTATTTCTTTATTATTGGGAAATGACTTAGCTGGTGACAAAGTCACTGTAGAACCTCAAGTGGTGGATAAGCCGAGCACAGATGAAAGTATTATTAATTTGAAGGAATGTTTTCCTTTTGTTTACGGTCATGATTAGCCATTGTGCATAAATAATATGTGACCTTACACATCAATAAACAAATAAATAAATTTCCTTTTGCCTTTCCAGCATGTGCTGTGACTCGGTCCATGGCAAAGAGAGCTGAAGTTGATAGCAATCTCAATTGTGTTGATTTAAACAGCAAAGATGAGGATAAGAACAATCACAGAATTACGGATTCTGAAGATATTGATTTGTCTCAGACATTTTTGAGTCAGTGTGATGACTCCTCTAGAAATTGTAAAGATGCCACTACACCTGAGAGTGATAGGGGGACCTCCTTGAATGTCATTTCCCGGACGTCTTTAATTCAGGAACAGGGAAGTGATCCTGACCTTGCCGAGCCACGTGAAAGGGCTCTAACAGATGCAGAAGCCCAAAACTCCCCTGTCTGTTATTTTAAAAATTCTGATCTACTCATGAGGAAATGGCGACCACCAGAAGTACCCCCCAATAGTGATTGGGAGGTTATTTATCAAATAGTTGTCCCCACTAAATACCGGAATGAAATAATAAGCCTGGCTCATGATATCCAATGGCTGGACATTTGGGAGTTAGGAAAACCTACTCTCGTATTCAACAGCGTTTTTTACTGGCCCAAGCTTCAACAGGATGTTGTTGAATTTTGTAAAACCTGCCACACCTGTCAAATTGTATGAAAACCCAACCAGAAGATCTCTCCTGCTCCCCTTCAACCAATCCCTGCTTTTGAGGAGCCACTTTGTAGAATTAGTATTGATTGTGTTGGCCCATTGCCTAGAACAAGATCTTACCATCATATGTGCTTCTACACGATTTCCTGAGGCTATTCCTCTAACAAATATTAAAACTAAGACTATAGTTAAGGCCTTGATAAAACTTTTCACGACTTTCGGTCTACCCGGGTCAGTGCAATCAGACCAAGGCAAAAATTTTATGTCAAACATTTTCCAGCAGGTGATGTATGAGCTCAAAATTAAGCAGTACACATCAAGTGCCTACCATCCCGAAAGTCAAGGTGCTCTTGAACGCTTCCATCAAACACTGAAGACCATGATAAAGGCCCATGGGGAGGATAATGAGAAGGATTGGGATGAAGGAGTACATCTCCTCTTATTCGCAGTCCGTGAGACTGTACAGGAATCTCTGGGGTTCAGCCCTTTTGAATTAGTGTTTGGACACTCAGTGAGGGGTCCACTCACTGCTTTGAAGGAGAAATGGCTCGAGGAAGAGCCACCTGAAATTTCTCTCCTGGACTATGTGTCCACTTTTAAGGAAAAATTGCACCAGGCCAGAGAAATGGCAAATAAATATTTACAGAAAGCGCAGAGTCATATGAAGACCTGGTATGATAAAAAGGCGAAATTTAGAACCTTAAAACCTGGGGACAACGTACCAGTATTATTCCCTTTAAAGGGCAATGCTTTACAAGCAAGATATTCAGGACCTTATATTGTTAAGCACAAGAACAGTGATACTGATTATGTTGTTGAGACTCCCGCTAGACACAAAAATACTCAGCTGTGCCATATAAATATGTTGAAAACATATTATGAGAGAGAACCAAACTCTCTACCAGTCTCAACAGTCACCCACATGGATGAGCTGGAAAATCCTATGGAGGATGTTCATGAATATACCTCTTAAGTTACAGAACTCAGATGTCCTGAGAGATCCTGAGAGATCTACAAAATAAAAAAGATTATTTACTGCCTGACCAAAGAAACGATTTAGTGGATTTAATTTTCAAATATCAACACTTATTTCGCGATGTGCCTAGTAGGACATCTGTTAATTTTCATGATGTTGATGTAGGAGAGGCAAATCCAATCAAACAGCATCCATATAGATTGAACCCTTTCAAAGCTCAGATCATGAGAAAGGAAATACAGTATATGCTGGACAATGATATCATAGAACCTAGCTATAGCAACTGGGGTTCGCGCTGTATACTTGTCCTAAAACCTGATGGAAGTTACGATTTTGTACAGATTACCGAAAAGTGAACAGCCTCACCAAAACAGACAATTATCCAATTCCAAGAATTGATGACTGCATTGACAAACTTGGCCATGCTAAATTTGTGACAAAATTTGACTTGTTAAAGGGTTATTGGTAAGTCCCTTTAACAGAAAGAGCAAAAGAAATATCTGCTTTTGTTACTCCATTTGGGTTGTATCAATATAAAGTCACCCCCTTTGGCGCGAACAATTCTCTGGCAACGTTCCATCGAATGGTTAACCACTTAATTGAAGACCTAGATCACAGTGAAGCTTATATTGATGATGTTATTATGCACACAGATACAAATTGGACTGATCATCTAAAGCATATTCAAGAATTTTTTGACAAAGTGACCCAAGCCAACCTAACTATTAACTTGGTAAAATCAGAATTTGGCAAAGCAACTGTAAATTATTTAGGTAATGTTGTGGGTCAGGGGAAGGTGAGGCCGATTGCAGCAAAAGTTGATGCCATTGTAAATTTTCCAGTACCAAGCTCTAAAAGAGAGCTCATGAGATTCTTAGGCATGGCTGGATATTACAGAAAATTTTGTTTAAATTTCTCAGATGTTGTCTCCCCTTTGACCAGTTTATTGAGCAAAAGAGTTGGGTTTGTTTGGACTGAGGAGTGCCAGAAATCCTTTAACAGAATAAAAACATTATTAAATGATTCCCCTGTCTTGGCCAGTCCCAATTATGAAAAGCCCTTCAAATTATTTATAGATTCGAGTGCAATGGAGCAGGTGGGTATATTGCCCAGGAAGATTCCCAAGGTATTGATCACCCTGTATGTTATTTCTCCAGAAAGTTTCTCAAACATCAAAAGAATTACTCTACGGTAGAAAATGAAACTTTGGCTCTAATTTTGGCATTAATCCATTTTGATGTGTATCTAGGAACCACCCAATGCCCAATTACAGTTTACACCGATCATAACCCCTTAACTTTTATCAATAAAATGAAAAACAAGAATCAACGATTATTGCGGTGGAGTTTAGCCCTTCAAGAATATAATTTAGAGATTAGGCACATTTCGGGAAGAGATAATGTTGTAGCTGATGCTCTTTCCAGAATATCCTAATTTAAAATGATACAATCGGCCCCTATTCACTTCAAGTGTATATATGTTTATTAAAAAAAAAAATTGTGAATATTATCATGTGTGTATTGTAAACCAGTCAGAGCCTGCTAAAGTTATATAAAAAGTTTTCAGTACCTTCAAACTTTTCTTTTAAGGCAGGTGTGTTATATAGCCCCTATATTATATTGAGATTGATATATATATATCCTTAATTGATAATACTATGTGACTGATATATTTCTGCATTTTCCGACTGGTCTCACTCATTTGCACTCAGTGACCTTGTGTACATCTTTGTTACACTGATATATTGTACATATAGCTGTTGATTGTTTAATTGTTTAAGTATGTCAATGACCTTGTTTACTTGAACTTTAACAGAATCCCCTAGAAACTGATAGAACATTGTAGAATTTTCATCTTCTGGAACATTCAATCTGGTTACTATATAAAGGTTTGTCAACAGGATTCAAAAACTTATTTTTAGAAAGCCATTTCAGAAAGACTCACTCCAGTTGTTTCCATTGGAGATTATTATGGTTTCAGAACAGTGCATTTATTATAGAAGCAGTGATTCTTTGTGAATTTGGAAGATTGATTCCAAAAGAGAATTTTGAAGAGAATCTATTCATCTTGGAAAAGAGAATTTATACTTTCTGTAAAAAGGAATAATATTATTTTGTGAAAAGCCAGGATTCTACTGGATTATTTGGAAATTACCCGTGGCGCCAATACTTCTTGGATTTTTACTCCATTTGAATTTTGTGGAGCATTTTATTATATTTTATTGGAGACTGCTGAAATTTCTAAGAGAAAATTTTATTACAAATCTATGGGATACTGTTTCTGAAGAGACATTCTTGGATTTAATACTACCAGCTGATAACTTTCTTCACAAGATACTTCACCACTGGATTACTGGATTCTGTCAAACTGTACTTTGGACTAATTCTATAATTGATAAGTACCACTGTTTTTATTTTCTGTAAACCAATTAGTGTAAAAGATCTTTGTACCATTTTTTTATATTAATTTTTTTAATTAAATTTCAGAATAGTTATATCCATAGTTATTGTTGCTGATTCTCAGATTTCTTTCTGTTACCAATATCAATAATATTTCCACACCGTAACAGGCCATTACAAAATAAATTCTCGTATGCCGTAACTAAATTTTTAAATTCATACTTCAAAAACATAGCTATTTGCCACTCACCCGAACGAGCTCGTTCCAACGAGGTACCATCAGCTATAACTTTGAAGCACAAAATGGAAATATAACAAAATATTATGGCGGCTTCCGTGTACAACAGTGATCTTTGGGCAACGGGGCGATCGCAATGCACTTTCTAGGGCAACGGGGCAATTGCAGCCATAGCCGGACTATTCAGGCGCCCCTGCGCTGACTGATGCTAACAGTGTAGAAAAGGATAAAATGTTGCGGTCAACAATGCATTGAGTTTGTCAGGTGCAGATTGATTTCTTCATTTTTGCACATTGGGTTCCTTCACATCAAGAAGATGTTAACTGATTGTTGCTGATAGCATTTTTTATCGTACGGGAATGCAATCAAAGCATGACCCAAAACAAGTAATTTTCCGAAACAGGCTTTTGTTTCATTGTACTACACAGGAAGAGAAAAATATTCAGTTTTCGGGTGTGTGTGTGTGTGGGGGGGGGGGGGGGGGGGGGGTGGGGGGGGGGCGCGGGGGTTGAGTAAGACTTTTTGCCTAATTTTTTCTTCCAATTGAAATGAAATACATTTTACATTTTTTTGTCACTTTCACGCTACACAATAATCTTTTCTTCGTTTAACCCAACACACGTTAGGCCAACTGAATCTTTGTATCGCTCTGTTCGGCCTTTTTCTCTCTTAACCCTTTACCTAACGTGATTTGCAGACGACATTTGGCACAAAATCTTCATATAACTAAACATTTTCATTTTTTGCTTCCAAAACATAGGTTGTGACCCCTCATTGGAACGAGCACGAGGCGCTCATTCTAATGAGGGGTCATAATCTATGTTTTGGAAGCAAAAAATGAAAATATATATATATATATTACAAAAAAAAATGAAACGCGATTGATAACAATAATCTCGGTACCGCCGTTCTGATGGACGTAGAAAAAGCTTTCAATTAAGTCTGGCACAACGGCATCAGATATAAACTCATCAAACTCAACATCCCCCCCCCCCAAAAAAAAATTACATAGACTAATCTCCTCCTTCCTAAACGATCGCGAAATCAAAGTTAGAGTCAATAGAGGAATGTCGAAAAGCATCCCACTTGTAGCCGGTATGCCCCAGGGGTCAGTGCTCAGCCCACTCCTGTTTATAATACACGTAAACGACCTCAAAATCCCATCGGAACGTGTCCAAATCTCACAATTCGCGGATGATAAAGGCCTATGGGACTCTAATAGCCAACCCCGCCCCTTCAAAATCCCCCCCCCCCAAAGCGCGCTAGACGACCTCGAAAAATGGTGCGACAAATGGAGAATAAAACTAAATGTAAACAAGACCCAGATGATAACCTTCTCCGCCAGGAGAAAAAAAAAACGCGACTTCGACAAAAGGCAAAACCCTCCCAAAATGCACCGAAGCAAAATTCCAGGGAATCACCCTCGACTCGAGACTCAGCTTCACAAAACATACCAACAACGTAGCCACGAGAGCAACCAAGCGAATAAACTTACTTAAAATGCTGAGGGGTACCACCTGGGGGGCAAACGAAACTGCATTACTCAAGATGTACAAGGCCTTCATACGACCAGTAATTGAATACGGGGCCCTAGTCCTGACCGATACCAACAAGACGAATATTGCCAAACTTCAAAAAGTCCAGAACCAAGCACTGAGAATAGCTCTCCAAGCTCCATACGACACCCCTATCAAACTTCTCCACCAAAGGGCCAAAATCCCAACCGTCAAAGACCGCCTCGCCACGCTAGCTACCGAAAACCTAGAACGGTTCGAAGAAAGCACTCTGATACCTAAACTCAAGGAAATATGCGACAGTAGATAAAACCCTCAAAATGTGCCAAAATAAACAAAACGATCTAAACACTTAACAAAGAGAACAGGAAAGTAACACCCTCGGATGTGGTATTGTGTGTAAACCTGCTCTCTGCTCTGAACAAAATGAAAATAAAAGAACGACAACCCCGGAATGGTCTTAAGTGCGCTGGTAGCCGTTACCAGTCCCACTGGTGCTAGCAGTCCGAGCACATTTGTGCGCGATAGCAGACAAAAACCAATTTTGTCTGCTGTCGCACATAAATGTGCTCGACGCTGGTAGCTGTTACCAGTATTACCGATATTAGAAGTCAGAGCAAATATAGAAGCTCGATCTCCGCCTCCTCCAAATAACCTTTAAATAATCTAAAGCAAGATCGCAAACAGCGAAAGGTACAACAGGAAAGTAACACCCTCGGGTGTGGTTTAGTGTGTTAACCTATTACCCTCCCGCTGCAACCTCACTCCCAGCCTCGAAAGCTCATCCTGCCACCCCCAAATAACCTTAAACTAACCTAAAAAGACCACAACCAGCGAAGTGTACAACAGGAAAGTAACACCCTCAAGTGTGGTTTAGTGTGTTAACCTGTTATCCTCCCGCTGCAACCCCACACTCAGCCTCGAAAGCTCGGCACATGACGCCGCTTTGGTAAGAACTACAGAACTGACACAAGAAGACAACCGGGAATGGGGGGGGGGGGGGGGGTGTGCTCACTAATCTCTCATCATATCTAATTTCAGCAATACCCAAACACACAGCACGGACAACCAATTGAGAACCAAACACACCAACAGAATCAGACATCCGACCGACCAACATTACTCGGGTCGACATATCGACCACCATTAGAAGAGCTTGAGGCAGACTATGCTTGCCAATGATAGCTCCAACACTTATCCAGTGGCAGACTATACTTGCCCGAAGAAACACACAAGACACCGGAGACAACCAAACCACGAAAACAGCAGACAGAACAGCCACACAGCCAAGCCACGCGAAACAAGAACAGTAGCTCACTGACAAGAGGGTGGGGGATCTCTATATCCTATACTTTTTTAATTTCAGCCATAGCAGAGACATAGGACAGAACACTACAGAGGTACCAGACAAGACACCACAGAAAGAGAGACTCCCCGACCGCCAGCAAGCTATATCACAACAGCCGAAAAAAACAACACCATAAGAGCTTGAGGCAGACTCTACTTGCCAGTGATAGCTCCAACACCCACTTAAGCGGCAGACTACACTTGCCTGAAAACACACTCAACAGAAATACACCCAGAAAAGACTTTACAAATGCACATACTTCCTTACTCTACTCCAGCTTTTGCCGCTTTAACTCTAAGTTTTTTTTTACTATCTTTCAGACCCTACCTTTCTCCTCAATAACCGCTATGGATATTACTAACCGCTACGGCAGTTCAATAACCGTTATGGTTTCAGCACACCCTTCACTCCATCCTTGGAGATGGGCATCCATCCCCAGGGAGGCGAGCGTTGGTCCTGCGCCCCGCGTTCTTGGCCATCTTTTTGTAATGCGCTTCTTTAGCGCACAGCATGTCCCGACCCAATGAAAATAGCAGGCATGTTACCTGAACCAGGAATGTTCAGGTTGGGTGGCACTTTGTTAAGGTCCGTTGGTTTCTTTCGCTTGTCAAGTCGCCTCAATCGTACACGCCAGCAAAGAGCCCAAGGCAGACTATACTTGCCGATGAAGGCCTATCTTGTCCACAAAACCACAAACGGCAGACTATACTTGCATGAAGAATAACAAGAGACATCAACTCTCAGCCTGTTCCACCTTTTCACCGCTCAGGCATGATGCTGACGACGCTGTCTCAAGTTAACGGAATTATATCATACTGTTAACGAGGGTCGAAAGGGGCTTGCCCCAAAACGTACCATATTCATTCGGTTAACTTCTTAATCTTGTTGAATTCTTGTATAACAACCAACATTTATGCCCGATGGGGAAATTCCCGATAGGAAAATGTCAGATGGGGAAATGTCCGCCCATCCACGGGGTAATGTCCGCCCCTCAATAGGGTAATGTCTGCATTCGGTAATGTCCGTTTTTCTGAGTGAGGGGGTTTTGGCCGCTTTTTAAGTTAAGGTGAGAGCGTTTTGTCTTGAGGGTGTTTTGTCTGAGGGTGTTTTGTCCTGGATTCAACGGGTCAATTATGAAATCGCTGATTTCAGCTTTAATGCCACCTATCGTTCTGTTGAAGATGTATTAAATGATTGTGTTTCTCACTTACAGTCCTTCTAGGTAATGGGCTGACCACTGCTGTTCCCCGTTTATTTATTCGTATAATCTCAACGTCATTTTCTGCATCTGAGCTAGAATTGATGACACAACACAAGTATAAAGTCAAGTTTTGCCTTTTGTTTATGTCCATGTTGCCCATTTACTGAGGCACTGCACCCAAGCAGCGTTGGTTATACCAGGTCCTTTTTACCAGCGAGGGAAACAAATGTACATTTACCTCAGTAAACATGCGAATCTTCACACCTGTGTCCCGTGGAGGAGGGGAGGGGGGGCAGTTCCCCATGCCACCCTCCCCCATAGGAAGTGAAGCAGTGGTTGTTAACTGCCGGGAATAGGTCATGTTTTTTTCTGCATGGTGAAATGGAACAAGGTCACCTCTGCTTGGGATGGAAGTCCTCTAACATCTGCAGCATAGGTGTAAACGATTGGTTAAACTTGACTTCACATCTTTACTGCGGTCACAATTAGCCATAGCTACATAAAGTGATTCAAACTGGCAACAAAAAAATGAAATTGAACGTCTGCAAACTAATCAAATTATCACATTTGTGAACGTCAGTTACCAGCATTTGATAAAGTGTATGCCAAGAAGTGGTAATTTATGGTGTTGTTGTTGGCAGCGAATAAGCTAACACTGTAGCACTTTGTTTTCAATAAACTGTTTATTTTGAAGTACTTCCACTCATTATGCTCAATTCAATGAAAGATCGTGGCCATAGGTGAATGGGACGGGGTGGGGATGGGGGGCGGCACATCTTCTCGCAACTACCTTGGCATTTCGTGGGTATATATACGCGCGGAATCACTTTTCGGGCAAAATATCCAAGCCCCTGCCCCTACCTCCCCCTACCCCACACACACAAACACCTGAACAAATGGGCCCATACATCTATGACCGTGGTCATTAGTATTTCTTCAAGGTTGGTGTTGGTGTAAGAAACCTTTGGTGTGCATTTATATTCAGAGGACGTGTGCATTCCTGACACACAGGCATGCCACATAAACTCAAATGGTGATGTTATATCTCCACTTTATCAACAATCGAGTAACAAAAAGCAGCAGATCAATTTAACCCTTTACCCAACGTAACGGCCAAAACCGGCCAGCGCTATTCTCAAAAATCGCCAATTAAATTTCAAAATATTTTCATTTTTTGTCTCAAAAACATAGGTTATGACCCCTCGTTCCAACGAGGGGTCATAACCTATGTTTTTGAGACAAAAAATGAAAAAATTTAGTTATTCAAGAATTTTTTTTTGCAAGTGTCGTCTGCTTTTCATGTTAGGTAAAGGGTTAAATGATATTCGCGGGAAGGAAACTAGTTCATATCGTGTTGGACAGTTCTTTTCTAAAGTGGGCGATGCAAGTGAGAGATCAAATGCATATATAGCTGTGTATAAATGCCAGGCATTTAGGGCATTTATACACACACGATATTTTGCGGCCGTTCCAAGTGTTCCGACAGACAGACAGAGTAATAAGTATTAGGACAGAACACAACGAGAGTGGAGTATGGGGAACAGGAATCAACGACCTGAGTTGGAGTTTTTCAGGTGTTTCACGAGCGTCGAAGTCGCGCGTGAAGCATCTAAAAACTCCAACAAGGATCGGCGATTCCTGCCCCTACCCCAAAGTTGTGTTCAGTGATCTGTATTTATACCACGATTAGCCTTCAATTAAGAAGTACTCCGTGGCATCTTAGTGGACATGTATATAATAAGTTTATACATACCAACGTGCAGTAACTGTTGTTGCCGTTTATCGCCAAACATTATAACACCCGTCCCTAACACAGTTCCTTGGAAATCTCTTTGAGGGAGTTTCCCAATGATCAGCGTTGGGGGCAGGTATTATTTCAAGGGCAAAAAGTAATTTATGCGATATAGAAGCACGCCAGCAGGGCTGTCGATGGAATATACGGGTCACCGTAGGGAGATCCCCCCCCCCCCCCCACACACACACCTGAGTTACCGCCAAAGTGGATTCTATAGGAAAGGCTACAAAAACTGTAGGTAAAAGTTTGTAACTTCGTGCGCTCGCATTACACCAATATTGAGGTTTTGTGAATGCACACGTAAAGTGTTATATATAGTTTTGAAAACCGGGTCCCGGTGTTATTTGGGGCCCGCCAATTTTCCCTAATTTATGCCAATAGCCATAAGGCAAGATTCTCTCAGACGCGGGCCCTTCACTACACGTCAAAGTTTGACCTGCAGTGAAGGGTTCACGCGTAAGGGAATCCTGCTCTTGGGCAATTAGGGACAATTGTATTATTTTAAAACAGAACATTTAATCAACACCAAGAAAGAATGTCCCTTAATATGGTTTTCAAGGACTTTCCACGCCATTTCCCAACAACGTCCTATGTGTAAACAGTTCAAGTACCGTTAAGATTACACAATATGAATACACTTATGAATACAGTCAGAATCTGGCCAGACACAACAACCCGAAAGAGACAAGAACAAATGTAAAGGATTGATTTCAGGCCCGCCTATACCCGAGGATAAGCAGAACAACAAATGTTAAGAATATGTTTCAGGGTATTGCAATAAATATATCGTTAGCCTAAAACAGTGGCAATGCTACAAGGGGAGAGGCCCCCACGGTACAAATGCCCCCACCACCCCGCACCCTGACCCCCAATGACTCACGCATTTATACACCACCTCCCACACACACTGCCTCTCTTTTCTTTATTACCAAACACACTCAATTGGCGCTCATATCCAGTAAAGATCTAAAAGTTCAATTGGAAATACATATCTATATGTGGGATGAGACGCCCCCCTTCCCTCTCGAGGAGAGAAAAGGCGAGCATCTCCTCCCAGATAAAAATATATTGCCCCCACCCACCCTTCGAAAAACACACCCAGCAAATCACCTAAGATAGCCCGTGTCTACAGAATGCAATAATGATATGATACATAACGGCCTTCCATATTTATGGCCAGCATCAGGGCCGTCGAGATTGGGGGAAAATCGGTGTTGTAACACCGAGGCCCGTTATTATTGGAGACTCCATTTTCCCTAATTGCCTAAGATCAGGATTCTCTTACGTGCGGGTCCTTCACTGCACGTCAAATTTGGGCGGGCAGTGAAGGTTCCGCGCTTAAGAGAAGCCTACCTTAAGGCCTATAGGGAAAATAGGCGGGTCCCATATAACGTCTGGCCCCGGTTTACACAACTAACACTATACCGGTATGTGTGCATTCCGAAAACCGTAATTTCGATGTATTGTTCGTCCACGAAGGTACAAAGTTTCGCAATCAGTTTTAGAAGCCTTTCCTAGAATCCTAGTCGAACTTCGACCAGGATTCTAGAAAAGGGTTTCGACATGTAACCCGTGGGGGGGGGGGGGGGGGGGGGTATTGATTTGACCAGGGCCCGGATATTCTCTCGACGGCCCTGGCGAGCATGTTTCATACCCCCTCCCCCACTGACGCTATTCTGGCGCCACCATTTCCCTTACCTTCAAATGGTTACCTGGGGGGGGGGGGGGGGGGGGGCTGGAGGGAAGAATTAGGCGGTTAAACAACGGAAGAGAAAGAGAATTAGAAGCTATGGTTGTTTTTCCAACAGGGCTCTTGAAAGCTGATCTTCAAATTTCACTCTTTTGGCTATATTTATCACCTAAAAATAGCCAATAACCGAGTCCATCGCGCTTGTTCCAATGAGAGATACTCATACACCTCGCATTGGACCAAGCACGATTGACTCTTTCCGGACAGTTTGTGGTTTTTGGGAGCCTCAACGACACTTTTAGCTGCCAGGGTCATGTCCTGTCCGGCAGTAGTGCAAGTGGGTGATCCCGCTGCTAAACCTGCTTCTATCGGTTTAGTAAGTTCACTGAAGTTGAAGAGTTTGGTGGATGCTGGACGCTGCTCGGTGGAGGAAGAGAACCATCGGTGGAGGAAGAGAACTAAGCAGCGGCGAGCAACCGATAATCTCCCAAACGTACTTACTAACTAACCCGTCATAGACAGTGTTTACTGTTTAGCAGTGGCTGAAAATACTTTCACCATCGACGTGCAGTACGCCTCAATACACAACGCCACCGCGCCCCCACGTAGGCATTTGGGATCAAGTGTGTTGTCCAACTATACATCGCGATGACGCATGTCAGACTCGGATCGTGGACCTTTAGATTACAAGCTCGATGCTTCATCACCACTGAGCCACCCGGCGCGCTCCCGGTCGGTTCTGGTCGTTATGATGGATAAAGGGTTGCTGTAGCTTGACTGCACTTGTCTGAAAATGCACAATAAGGTCGTCGGGTGCAGCTGAGGATGACCTACTGCTCACTGTAGTTACTTTTTGACTCTCTACGTAACGAGTCTGCCAAATCCGCCCGCGTGAAACCAAAATCACATTATATCATCTTTTTTTCTTCAAGACCCTGCTAGACCACACAGTTTATGATCCCTGATCAGAGCGAGCCGCGCTCATTTAGCTTGTTCTAATGAGGGGTCATAAGCTTATCGTTTTAAAGATGAAAGGTTTTCGTAAAATAATGAGTATCTGTACCCGGCGTTAGGTAAGAGTTCATGCCAATGTGTGTGAAGTGTTTTAGCGTAAGTCGTTAGAAATTCTGTATCTTTTTAAAATCCCATCTCTACCAGTAACATTGCCGACACTTAACACGCCATCGTCCTCAACATCGTCAAACGTGGCTGGTGAATCATCTATAGCAATGTTGTCTCCATCTTTGATACAAAAGCAGTGCAGAATGCAACAGGAAATGATAGTTTTACAAGCGGTGGTTTGACTAAGGACTCCCAAGTGCAGAAGTCGTCTGAATCGACCCTTCAATAGCCCAAAATCTCGTTCTAATACACTTCGCGTTGGAGCGTGGGCAAAATTGTAACGTTGCTGTACAGTAGTAAGGTGACCATTGTCTCAATATGGAGTCATAAGCCATGGCTGAAAAAGGTATGCTCCGTCTCCCAAAATATGATTCTCGCCACATAAGAATGTGGCTCTATCAAATGAACTAGAATTTCGCAGTATCCTTGAATCGTGACAACTACCAGGCCAACCAGCAAAACAAAGAGAAAATGTCATATCTGGAAGGCACACCGCTTGAAGGACAAGGCTATGATAGCCTTTTCTGTTTACGTAATCTTGAGAGTGTTTGCCGGGTGGAGCTTTTATCTCAATATGAGTGCGATCTAATGCTCCAAGTACGCCTGGAATCATCATTTGCTCTTGGAACTTTGAAATTACGCTCTGCTGTTCGGGCTGCGATGGCCAACGTATAAAATTATCTTGAAGATTATTTGGTAGCGCGGAAACTACCCTGTCTCTGCAATCGACGACTGTTGATGTGGATACATTAAAAATGTCTGCTACGACTCACATATTTTCCTGGTGCCCAAAATACCTCAAAACAGTGTTCTTTCCAATGTTACCCGACCACGCCCACCAAGGGATGAGGGGCGAACTTGCATTTCTGGACACACCGACAAATGATGACAAAGGTTTGAAAATGCGTGTCGAGACAACCGAAACATTCTCCGGAAGTCGATTTCACTATATTGCTGCGCTTCATCTTGGACATAATGTTGCACACGTATCACGGGAGAGGAACTGTTCCATGAAAGAGACTCCTGTTCCGACTTTTTAACCATTTCTTTACCGATTTGTTACAGTTCGCTATTGAATGAATTTCTGACAAAAAAAAGTTGCAAATTGGAAGATTGCAGGTACATATTAACATCATTTGAGTCAAATAAGTTTCGTTTCATATAAAACTATATCTCCGCTGTCCATTTGAAGGACAAGATGAAACAAAGGGGAGAAATTGTAAAGTTGCCATGTGTTTTAACAGAAGCTATATTTTGTACAGAAATCCCATTGTCTATACAGTAATTTTGTAAGCCTCGTTTTCTTCCACATAAATATTTTCTTCAATGAAATCTGGGGTATCCGGCAAGATATAATCACTCTCAGCATATTTTAAGTTCGACAGCAACCCAAGGGATCCGGACGACCGAGATTTTGAGCTCTTAGCATTCATGCAAAACGCGCCAGTTCACTACTGATCAGATCGGTTCGCTTTGTTTGAGATCAGTTCTCTGCGAGACTTATTTTATGTAATAATTATTTAATATTGCTCACAATATCGTTGTTGAAATCGTCAATTATGCTGCCAAGATAAATGGACGATTTTCGGTGAAGTGAACTACAGCCTATGATTTTTCTTGTTGAGCGAACTGGATCTTCACTTTTAGCGAACTGGAGCTTACACGAGGTTCAACTTGATAGCATTGTAGAGGATTACATTTCGACTGTTCATTCTAAATTTGCATACAATATTAAAACAAGGTATTTTTGTACTGCTAGGTGAAACTGTTCACCTCTGTAACCTACCTCAAGTGGTCTCTAAAATTTCGGCACATCACCAGTCTTTAATTTTTTTTTTCAGTGAAAATCTAGTGATCGTGGACATTTTTACTGTGTAAACTTAGATAATGATCTATAGCTTATGACAACGTGACATGATGTACCTTTTTGCCTGCCGGAGAAACGACCTTCCATTCAAGAAACATTATATCTATAGAATACTCACCATATTTTCTTCATGTGTAGATGAAAAACGGCCAAAGTCGGTAACAAACTGGAGATTTAATCGCAAGCGAACCGTCCGTAAAGTCGGAACAGGAGTCTCTTTCATGGAACAGTTCCTCTTCCGTGACGTATATGGTTTTGTCTTTGCCTGCTCAAAAAAAAAAAACAAAAAACAAAACAAAACAAAAAAATAATAAATATATGTTTCATGGACAGTTGGATTACAATATTGAATCAATGGCGGAATTCTTTTACTGGAGGTCGTAGCCATTTTTTTCGATGCGCCCTCTGACTGTTTGTTATAACAATGCATATAGGCTTCTCCATAGGTATGATAAATTCTTTAGTGCTATAATATGCCACTGATTGCACTCTAAAATCAGTTGGGTTAAAAAACAACCCAAACCAAATGTGTTGAGTGCATACGAACCCGTTTGGGTTCATATTCACTCAACCCAGTTGATTTGGGCTGTTTTTAAAAGCAACTGATTTTAGAGTGTGACAGACTTTCAACATTGTTGACATTAAAAACGAAGATTGATGTTTAGTTTTAGTCAACACGGAAAGACAGTGTTTCAATACTGGGGTCTTGGTTTGATGGGTTGGAATTATCTCCCAAACAGATATTACGCCCCGATTTAAAAGTTGTTAGCATTTGTTGTTTTTGTGTGCCTCTAATGTTTGCTGCTTGCATGTCTATATTTTTGTTCTTCTCCTATTTATTCTTCTATGGAACCCTGTGTCTGAAATAAAGATTTATTTAATGGAGCCACGAATAGAAGTTGTTTTATCAAACTCATTAACGAGGACTTACAGAAATTTATAAATAGACTGAGAGAAGTGTTAAAATAATGATGTCTTGATATTTTTATTTCAAAAAGATTTAAAAAATCCATAAATTAACAAAGGAATGAGTCGAGGTAATTAAATTTCCCGGAGTTAATAAAGCAATAAAAAAAAAAACGTGATGGATAAATGAAACATGTGACGTTCATTAAACAAATACATGCAGGTGGCAAAGGTATTAATTGAATAATTCTTGTCGATAAACTGGCACGTCCACACTCCAGGCGAGAAAAATAGCAACTGCATGTACAGGTAACAACACGTCGAACTCATAGACTGTCGTATTCGAATTGACAACGAGCCTGATGGCACAATACTATAAAACTTTTACAACTGTATTTTCTAGAATTGTATTTTCTGGTTATGACTTTAAATCGGTTAAAATGAACCTTTAGCATTTTCATAGATCTAGCAGTTTGCCAGTTGGCAAATTGCCACATCTTTTAAAATGTTAATGATTCGTTTTAATCATTTATATTAATAGGTAGGGAATACAATTCTAGAAAATGCAATTCGTAAAAGTTGTTTAGTATTGGCTCCTGCAGTTCACAAAAATGATTCTTTATGATAGAGAAACTAACAAGGGACAGTGTGAATCCATATTGGGAATAAATATGAATGCATCGGCATGGTCACGTCGGGATGTGTGCGGTGGCTCATTTCCTCCATTTTTCCTGAAAAATGTCAACCACACCTGTCACGCATACCCTCAAATCTCCAAGGCCGTGGCTAAAGGGTCTTGATTCGGAGATGCTCCCTCTCTGAATTTCCAACTGTACACCCCACCCCACCTCTACTATCTTAAGTAAGCATTTGTCAGCTACTACCTGCAAATTTCCAACTGCTGAATAAATCCGAATGCACCCTCCCCACTTGTGTTCAAAATATATGACCTTTGGGTTCTGGAGTTGGAAATCGTTTCGTGAGTGCGACAATGTTCTAACATTGCAGATGGCGCCTTGTTGTACCCAGGAGACCAATTACTGACTCATGTTAACCCTTCACCTAACATATCGGCGAAAAACGGCCAGGAAATTAACCAAAATAAGCATACCACAAACTAAAATATCTCGGAAGTTTCTCAATAAAACCATACAAATATAATGATATCCATATTTGTATGATTTTATTGAAAAATTGTGAAATTTGTTTACGAAAATAATCTTTGAAAAATAAAAAAAACTGTGTCAGGTAAAGGGTTAAAAAATCTCACAAAATGTTCAAAACTACTAAATGTCTGTTAGAATTGATTGGTTAAAGCCAAGGATAGCATGCCACGACATCTATTACTATGGGGCATAACATTTCCAACGCTTGGTTGTTTGAGGATTAAAATGTCACCGGCCTGTCGTCACGTCCCTGTAAATTCCCGACACCACTATATATACTCTCGCCTTGATATTTGTTATAGTTGTGCTTTCAGTTTCTGGGTATTTTTGCTTTTCAAAATAGTATGAAAGTTATTTTTCCGAGGAAGACCCTGGATTCACATCTGGGAGATACTATAAGTTATCTCCGGCAACATCCAGGGTACATGGAGATTTAATACCTGGATGACGGTTTTCAACCATGAGGCGTAAGCCGAATGGTTGAAAAGGAGACATCCAGGTATAAAATCTTCATGTACCCTGGATGTTGCCCGAGATAACGATTTTGTCCCGCCTCCTAACACAGAAACAATGCCGAAATGTAAAATATGATCCCACATTAAGACTCAGGCGACGAAGTCTAAACCCCACACTGAGCCTCAGATTTTGAACCAAACAGCTAAACAAACGTCGCAGCAAAACTATAAATAGACTGAGTCTATTTCCGAATCGTTGTTTATAAACCAGGTCACACATGGAGAAGTTTTTCAAAATAGAAATGGGTCAGATATGTGTTCCGCTGAGCCGTGTCATACAATTCAAAAATTCAAATTCAGTATCAAAGTCTTTCTCTGACAAATACTCTCTAAAAAGCCGTGCGGCAGTATTATCTGATTTGACGGTGGATTTCGGCGTGAGTTCAATCCGTTTGCGAACGATGTCTCCATCGGAGTGACAAGCGAAGCGAGAGATTGACATTTTGTATTCTGCTCAAGCGATATCGAAGATAAACAGATGAGTTGCTCCCCTTGATGTTCTCACCCGGCAAAGCGCAGAAGTATATTTGCGAACCCGTTTCAACCTGTTCAGTTCTCATCGAATACGACAGCCAACACGCGCTTCTACTCACAAGGCTCCAACGATGTTTTTTAATTTGCATTAGTATTCACTACAATACGACAATAAGTTGGATATAACTTAACAGTTCTAATAGGAGTTTCTGCAATCGATGTGACCCAGTCGGGGGTCAAAGGTTATTTTTATCACCTGGATGTTTCTCGAGTAACAAACGGAGAACAACGGCGCGCGCTCTTATCACCCGCAAGTTTGAAGAAAGCCGATACCATGGCTATTTGTTTCGGAAACATCGCGAAGTATACTACTATAGATGTAAATTTTTGTAATGGAATTCCCATTGAAAACGTTTTAACCGCAGTAGAAGCTTTAAACCGACAGTGGGGTTAAAAGCTAAGATTTAACATACGGGTTTTTCCACAGGTATTAACATAGGTGAGCATGGGATAAACACATGGACATTTAAGGTATTTGATAAGTATAGGTCTTCAGACAAATAAGGCCAACAATCGACATTTGGTTACCTTTCTCAAGAAATACAGGGCACAATCAATGATGATATTATTATTATTGCGGGATGCAGGAGAGAAGCTGGGGACGCCCCATGCCATAGGTTAGAGGAGGTGCCACATCGGTGTGAAAGTATTGGCACGTTGTAATGTAAGGGGGTGGGGAGGCACAGAGTTCATATTTAGAGTAGGAACTGCCACGGGCCATGTCGGTGGCCATATATGAGTGTAGGATCAGAAATAGGAAGTACGAGCTCCGGGAGCTCGCGAATATTGGCATTCCGGTAGACGGCATTACCCTTAGAATGCAAGCCATACGTGAACAGAGTAGGCCTTGTCTGTATGAACATTAGTCTGAGGTAACTAGAGGGAAGTAGTCAACCCTCGAAGTAGCGGCTGTTAGAGTAAATCGTCCAGTAAAGTGACAATACTTTAGCGGCCGTACGATGGCAGTGATGGAGTGACATTCCAGATGTCAGAGTCCAGAGACACCGAAGAAGACCAAACACCGGTGACAAGGAAGAAGCAACCAGCGACAACAGGGAACACAGGTCCGCAAAGTGACCCAAACACTGTGTGGGTGGGGTGTGATTGGCGTTTATGGTTTATTAATTGGATTTCATGTAAGTTACAATGTAATATATTTGTTATATTTGCATTAGAATTGTTATTTTCAGTGAACCCCTGTTGATTATGACTTTTGATGAAAAGTCACTGACCCCTTCAGGATAAGAACCACCCAAAACAAACACGAAACAGGCGGGTTTGGCACGGTGAGGCATACGTTCACGCACGGAACAGGCGACACATCTTAAGTCTTGGCTGAAGACGCAGCATGAATCTATTTCCCCCAGAAAAGACTATGTCCGGTTTCCGACAAACATGTGCTTTAGACACCAGAATGATCTGGATATCTTTGCTCCCCTCGCCGTTGGTCGGATGCAGAATGCAGACACATTCGCATATTACATTTGACCCCATCTGCGGTTATTTTTAGCTTGACACGTTTACGGGAATTCCGACGCACAGGTCACAAGGTGTGTGCGCTATAGGGATGACTGAAAATGCTGGTGTAATATTCTTGTCCAACAATGGGATCAAATTGGTAAGGATCAATTTCGTACGCTCATTCACAATATGAGACAGAGATGTCTTGTGGACAGACCGACACTGACCAGCAGTGACGTACGTAAGGTATGGCAGGTATGGAGCGTACCCTGGACGCCACTTGGAGGGTGAGTCGGGGCGCGACTGAGAAGTTTCTATTAAAGTGAGACAGGCCATCCTCGAAATAGTGAAAACAAAATTTCTTCAGATGTATGATCTGTCTTTGATTATTATGGGTGAGAAACGGGGTGGGGGTGGGGAGGGGGTGGTAGTTCAAAACGTTTTTCTGTAGAATCCATTAATCATTAGGCCCCACAAAGTAGATCTTCTGTTTCTCATGCCATTTTTGTACAGTTGCATGCAGGCGGGTGTGTTTTATTTTATTTTTTGTATTTTTGCAATTATTTCTTTGTCATCAAAAGTTCATATTATTAGTTTGTTTTATGTTTTAGGCCTCCAGAATAGCATGGACGGTGGTGTATTTCGTTCCTTGAGTGCAAGAAGGCTTTGCAATGCTACAGCATTGCAAAGTCTTGTTGCACTCAAGGGACAAATTTATCAATTTTATTTACGTGGGTAAAATACCAGACATAAACCATATAATTTTAATTTTTATAAGTTTGCATTGGTTATAAAAACGGAATTTGCGGCATCGAAAAGGACCATGCAGGAGGGTCTAAGAAACAGGTTTTTAACTTTTTAAAGCCTTATCAAGAATAAAAAAATGATCCAAGTTTCTGTTGTTTGTTTCAGCCAAGCAAAGGGAAACCACTCTTAATTCAAGCATTCTTGCATTCGGTGCACAAACGTCCAAAATGAAGACGCAAACCTGTTTGATGATAAAGTCGGGTAACGTCATGCAACGAAATCAAATTCCCGTTTCAACACGATGCCCAACAGAGGAATGTAGCTGCCCGTTTCTTTACCCGACGTACAATATTATGGATTGTTGTGAATAATAATAATAATAATAATTTTATTGTCTTTCATCCCCATACATGGGTATATGACAAACATGTCCAATATACAACATAACATAATGCAAACATAAACTGACATCACATATATTACACGAAATTGATTTTTTTAAGGTTTATTGTGGTTCGACCTCCTACCTGTAGTTCAGGAATGGAGTGCAATGCACATAATTTAGCCGAAACCATCGAAATCATCCAAAACTTCTTACCCCCCTCCCCCACCCCCCACCCGCCCAACGAAACGACCAAAAGCCGACTAGCGCAATATGGTTTGTTCTGGTTTCCAATTTTTTGTCTCACAATCACATCCTATGATGCCGCACGGGAACGAGCTCACTGAGCTCGCTCCAATGAGCCACCATAAGCGTTGTTTATGAGACAAAAAATTTATATTTCACCAATTCGAGAATTTAGTTTGCAACTGCCGTCCGTTAACCGCGTTGGGCAAAGAGTTTAAAGTTTAAGATGAACCTTATATATAGATATATTATGTTTTCTTCCCCCTAAATAAGGGCATATGGTGAAAATGTTCAACATCCGGACACATCACCTCTTCAGATGTACCTGAAAGTCGTCTTAAAGACCAAGTTCATGTAAACCGGCAGAGAATGAAATGATAGCATTCTGGTCACCATTTTTCTGAAATCTGCTAATCAGCTGGACGCTCCCTTGCCTGTTAATTTGATGTTGTCTGAGCTGTCGCTACAGCTTCGTCACGTATGGAGAACACATTATGGACACAGCGCATGACTCTGGGTGTTACATCATAGTCAAATGAATGAAAAATTTCAGCGCGCCGAAGGCGCACAGGGACGATGTGAGATTGAAATCCCTTGCGACCCGAATAACTTTATTTGCTTATGAATCACGACAGACGGAAGCCAGGGCCAATAATCTTATTTGATCTGAGTGTGCGCGCTGGTTGTGGAGTACTAGGATCAGGTTCCCGAGAACCTCGAAATGGAAGGTGGCTAGGAATTGTGCATAACTATAAGAATTCTGCTAAGTGTATTACTTGGTGTTTTACTTAGAAACATGGGGCTATTTATGGTAAAACTGAAACCGCATTGTGATGGTTGTTTATAAAGAGGAAAAGAAAACCAAACGGTCAACAAATTTAACAATATGTGTTTTTGAAAGCTGGGAGTCATCCATCAGCCAAAAAGTGAGAGTGGATTGTTATTGTGACAGACTGTCAGTTTTTAACGAGAAGGAATAATACAAGAAGATTCCTATTCCGCGTGACGTAAATTTACTCACCTTAATCAGTCAGATAAAATCGCTTGACAAGACTATTGATAACATTCGGCAATTATGCTGTATAAAACACTTAAGATCATTTAACTGCATTTCGATCCTGGAACGTCAGTTGAGAGCGGGCGGTTTGGATTTTTCAAATTCGGTTTCGGTTCGGCTTCAGGAAAAATCCTCGGTTTCGGTTCAGTTTTTCTACGTGTAAAGAACATGCAGTAAACAACACTACATGCTCCGTAACATGGAAAACATCCGCAGTAGTTTATCCGACACCATTCACCAGAATTTCCTTTCTGTAAGTATATCCATTGGGTTCAGCCTAACTTCCCTTTGATCATTCTTACGGGTACTAGGGGATCAATTGCTAAGTCTATCAAAACAAAACGCACTGTCACAGTGCCGAAGCTGCGACGATTCGTGCAACGCCAATGATGTTTTAAAACTCGCTGGTGACAAAAAACTTGTTGGTGTAAAAAAAAACCCTCGTTGGTGACAAGTCCATAAATGTGACAGAAATTATCCGAATGACATGCGCTATTGAGAGGGTGTAGACATCATGAAGATACACTTGCATACCAATTATGGTGTCATTCCATCAAGTATTTTAGGACTTATGGTGTTTTTTGAACCCGTTGTTGACAGACCGACCAACTGACCGACATTGCCACATATAGAGCTGCTCGTCGCAGCTAAAAAAAATCCCCCAAACATAAATTAGGGTAACAAATGAATAAAGTTCATCTACTCTATGTTGGGTTTTCAGTGACACATTTCTCCCTTATTGACTCGTCCGGTGGAGTCCGGTGGAGTCCGGTAGAGTCCGGTGGACGAGTCAATAAAGGAGAAAATGTGACAATTGAAACACGACGTATTCACCCTTTTGCCCGATAGACGAAGTGATGAAAATCCACATGTGCCACTAGTCCAGTTCCCTCTCAGTACACACTAAAAACTAAAGAGTTAAAACTGACACTTTCAAGGTGTTAAACCCATTCTAACTCTTAGGGTTTGATTTTAACACTCAAAGTGCAATGCTTTAAGCACTTAGACATTACAATCGTCAGACATCTGAAACTTGAATGGATGGCACTTCCCATGTGTCTAGCATTGGTGGTTCTTCCAGAATCGTCCATAATTTGATTTGCGCTTGGTGGGTACATAATTAAAAGGACACAACGCAGATGACGCGGATCAGGCTCGAGAGTTCGAGCCTGATCCGCGTCATCTGCGTTGTTTCCTTTTAAGTGTCGCGACATTACACTTGTCAAGTGGTATTAATGTAACACCTGTCAAGTTCTGGGATATCTACACTTGAACAAAGTACAAGTTCAGCACTTAGTAAGTGCTAAATACAGCACTTCAAGTGTAGTTTTTAACACTTTAGTTTTTAGCGTGTAAGATAGTCTGATCACTCTATTCACCAATACCTAAATACCGTTCGGAACTCCCACCCCTAGCCCTAGCTATTTCCCTAATAATTAGAATGCAGGGACGTAGGAAACATTCCAACCTAAGCGGTACAGCCATACAATGGCACCCACACACTGATATATATATGAGTGGTTGCCCACGTATCTCAGGGGCGTGGTTTAAATCTTTAGTAGAGACAAATCAACCGAGGGAATCTTTAGTCAGAATTTAAGAGTAAAGAGGTTGTGTACTCCTTCCTGCAAACCCGTAATGAGATTGCAATAACAGATTGGTGAAGATAGTGTTGGTCTCATCTCTCCTCCCTCTCCCTTTCTCTCTCTCTCTCTCTCTCTCTCTCGAAACGTTGGGAGGGGGTGTGCTTCCTGTATCCATCTCAGGTTTCAACGTCAGTGTTAGTATATTTTCTGCTTTCATTGGACATCTTTTAGTCTGTTTATTCATGTGTTTTATATCTCACGCGACTTTCCCTTCGTCTGATTGGCCGATGAATACTCGACTTTTTTTTTGATAGTTTTACCTATCGAAGATTCTTAAAATAGACGTGCGCTATTCTCGTGCAGAATACACATCCGAAAATCCGCAGTAGAATATTGTAGGAGGTTCGACTGAGCGAACACAGCACGCCCTTTTAAGAGATTTTTTCTGTTTCGTTATTTCTCACTTCCCGAATGGAAATGCTCGCCTCGGATCGTTGACAACAGGCTGTGTACTTAGGATTGAAAACCCGATGGGTGGCAAGATTCGCCCCCAGTTTGTTCCATATTATATAACAAGAGCAACGCGAAGTGTGGCATATGCCTCCGACGGTGTTATAACGCCATGGCGGACATATTGAATTTGGCTAGCTGGACCAAAATCGAAAGGAAGCATTGACTAGTCATCTACAAGTAACCCCTATAATTATGATTTGATCAAATAAGCGTCTTCAAGTCCAACATGCAGTGAATGCAATACAGAGGTCGAGAAAAAAATTTTAAGTCGAAAAAATGAAAAAGGGCCATAACTCTGGAAAACATTACTGGACGGAACCCGTTTCTGATGCGTATCCGTTCCCCGATGTGGTTCTATCAACATACCAGGGGAGATCCAAGTCCGACCGATGGCTTTGAAATTACAATCTAAAACTTTTTTACGGACAGACAGACAGACGGACGGAGGCCTGCACCAGATACCCCCGAATCCTCCTTCGGAGATCGGAGGCATAATACTTATTGCAGAACATCTCGTTGGGTATGCAAAACAATAGTTCCCGAGAAAGAATAGTCCATGTGCTTTCGGCGCGTGAACTATTTTTCCTCGAAGATCATTATCTTGGCATAGTCAACTCCAAGTCATGCACTATTTATAATAAATATCATTTGAAATAGGGCCTTGCGAAGCTTCGAAGTTCGATTCGATTCGAAAGAGTTCCTATGATTCGATTCGTTTAAATTTCAATCGCGCCGATTCGAAAATTTTCGAATCGTCAAGATCTTCTCAAAACCCTGCAAAGTGTCTCCTCTTGAACTCTTCTTTTATCATCAGGTTGGCTCAGTAGGTAGAGGTGCAGGCTGCCAGCCGAGAGGTCCTCGGTTCGAATCCCACCTGCGGCAACCGCGTTGTGTTCTTGTGCAAGACACTTAATCCTAACTGCCCATGTGGGGGACATGGTAGCATTGTAGACTAAAACATACTGCACGTCGATGGTGCACTTGCCTTCAGCTAATGCTAACTCTGCTTGTGTGGAGTTAGTACATTGAGGAGTCTGACAGTTGCTCGCCCTTGCTAGGTGGTTCTCTTCGGGTACTCCAGCTTTATCCACCCATAAAACTGTCTGATACAAGGTGACCCTGGCTGTCGAAAGTGTTGTTAAAACCCCAGTAAATAAATAATAAATAATGTACCTGGAGAATAGCACTTGCAGACAGTTGTCCCGAATTGTCACCAGACCACTGCCCTTACACATTCAGTGGCTCAGCAGTGATTTCTAGTCAAGTCTTGGCTGCCTATTAAGGCAGCCAAGACTTCCTTCACTAGAAATCACTACCTAGGTTTTGTATGTTGTTGTGTGGAGTTAGTACATGTATGTTGGGGAGCTGACAGTTGCTCGCCGTTGCTCGGTGGTTCTCTCCGGGTACTCCGGCTTCCTCCACCCGTAAAACTGTCATGGTCATGATTAGCCATTGTGCAGAAGTATGTGACCTTAAACACCAATAAATAAATAAATAATTTATCATCAGGTCTCTTGTACAGGAAACCTGATGATAGAAGAAAAGTTCAAGTAGGTTCCGCTTCCGCAATTTCATTGATTTCGTTCGGGAATATTCATTCCGCTTTTTTGCGTGATTTACTCGAGTCGCCGTTGCTCACAATACTTGAGTGGAGACATACAATATTACGGTTGTAAGAAGATACAATACCCACAGCTTGAAAAACGGTAAGATTCGATTCGAGATTCGATTCATTTCGATTCGAAATCAGATGCCTGATTCGACTAGACACGAAATTTGAGGTTTGCAGGGCCCTAATCTGAAAGTACAAGGTCTATACTTTATGGAAGGGTGCTCATACTTTTAAAACAATTACACTGTGATCACAAAGCTTGACAGATAATTTTGATCTGATCGCGATGCAGTCGCCTCTTTTCTCACGAAAACACTCTAGAAACTCTCTAGATGGAAAAAAAAATACAAGAATACTTTTTCCGCTTGTTTCTCTTGATCCGCCTCGATTTCACAATATTTTATTTACGAAATCTTGAATCATGGTTTAGAAGTGTTTCGCAACGCGATCGCGATCTGATGGAGAAAAAATAATGATAATAATAAAGCAATGTTAACGTCTAGAATCCACCACAGTGTTATCTGACTACTTTTGTGATCACAGCGTAACGTTGAATTTATTTATTTATCTATCGGGATTTAACGACACGTTCGACAACCAAAGTCACCTCGTGTCGGACAGTTTTACGGGTGGGGGAAGCCGGAGTACCAGGAGAAAACCGACGAGCAACGCCTAGCAACTGTCAGTCTCCCCAGCGTACTAACTCCGCACAACAGGGTTGGCATTGGTTGAAGACAAGTGACCCATCGACGTGCAGTACGCCTTAGTACGCAGCGTCACCGTGCCCCCACATGGGCAATCGGGATGATATGCCTTGCCCAAGAACACAACGCAGTAACCCTTGGCGAGGATCTAACCGTGGACGTTTCGGTGTAACTCTTAACCCGCTGAGTATTTTCAGAATATTTTTAATCACGTCTGGCCATGGCTGCTTTAAAGCAGCCGTGACTAGATTTGATGAAAAAATAATTTAAATATAACACAAAAAATCTTTGGTGAAAAAATCCAGTGAATTTACAGACTGTCCAAATTACTAAACCTGCATAACCAGAGTAAGCCGCGGTTAATGAACGCAAGTGCCCTGTGGGGCTGTAGGACTTTTTCGATTTTTTCGATTTATTGTGTACCGTATCATCGCATGCTACTACTATTCTCTTAACGCGAAAAATTATTCATAATATTTTGAAAGGGACAATGTTAAATTCACTGACTTATTAGTAAATTGTAGGGAGATATTTTTTAAAACTTTCTTGAATGAAGAATATAGTTGATCACATGCTCATCAAGTTGCGTCGTCTTCCTACCGGTTTAAAAGAGTTAAGTAGCGTACTGAGTCGGACACCTTGCCGATAAAAAAGTCGATTTGTACCTGAGGTAATCTTCAAGCGTGCTGTGAGCTTTGAAGAATGCTTGAAGTTGGAGTGCTTTCCCTTAGTTTGATCAAAACGACATTTGAAACGGACTCGAATAAAGTTCTTGGTAATTGTATCTATACATATCAAGTGTGTTGCATTTCTATACATTTTTACGGTGTGAATTGATTAGAGCAGGAATGGATTAATGAAAAAATACAAAGTGTCGGAATATAGTTGCACGGGGTTATTTTCGAGGTGGGTGCGAGGGGGGAGACTGAAGTCTACCTGAAATACGATCAACTACGTGGATTCAAAAGATTGAGGGTGCGTGTGTAGGTATGAGAAGAGGGTAGTCCTAAAAGCCAAAATATACTCCAGGAGGCATTTAAAAAAATATGCAGTATTGCATTGTTTATTTTTGAGACCGAAGAGAAAAAACATTCTTTTGATAAATAGTTTTTTTTTTGTAATGTTTTCTCTACTCGAAAAATAAAGTTGTTTCCCCCAAAAGTTCATGTTTTAGAGACAAAAAATGAAAACATAATGAAAATTAATTGGCGAGTTTTGAGAATAGGACTGGCCGTTTTTGGTCGTTACGTTATGTAAAGTGTTAAATAATATAATTATCGCTAATAATGAAAAGTAATAAACAGAGTAATCGCTTGGACTGGTTACGTGAAATAATTCATTCGAGGCGAGGGACCGATATTGTAAAACACTCGTGCGCATTCGCGCACTCGTGTTTGTACAACGTCCCTCACCTCTCATGAATTATTTCACGTAACCAGTCCAGTCAAGCGATTACTCTCTATTTAACCCTTTACCCAACGTAACGGCCAAAACCGGCCAGCGCTATTCTCAAAAATCGCCAATTAATTTTCATTATTTTTTCATTTTTTGTCTCAAAAACATAGGTTATGACCCCTTGTTGGAACGAGCTCGTCGAGCTCGTTCCAACGAGGGGTCATAACCTATGTTTTTGAGACAAAAAATGAAAAAAAAATAGTTATTCAAGAATTTTTTTTGCAAGTGTCGTCTGCTTTTCATGTTAGGTAAAGGGTTAATAAACAAAAGACGAACTCCATCTCGCATGCATGGTGGGTAATAGCGTGAAAAGGTTGGTCTCGTCTTGCGTTCGCTTTATGGCTCCGAGTACTTTTCTTTGCAGCGTGGAGAGGTATTTTTTTAGGTGAGGTCGAGACCGTAGAATTTCTGACATAAATCCACAATTCACAGCCTCGACACTTGTCTCAAATAGCACGTGCCCCACTTCGTATCGATAATTTCTGTCGGACATTTATGGTCTTTGCACCCATATTACGAAATGTTGTTCAACATTCTTCCTTTGAAAACGTTTTGAAAACTGGATGGGTAGAAGGCATCTGTTGCCTGATTCTAGCGATAGTATCGAAATCGCAATGACGAAACATTGCTGACAATTTTCGTCATAGGAAGAGATTTACAGGAATGTTAGCTCCCCTTAATTTTCTGAGCTTGTCTGTAAATTTAACACTAAGGGACAGTTACATAGCTGCTTCTAGTTATCATGCCATAAAAAAGCCAAGTTTCCTTTTGTAAGTTTGAATAACGAAAACAACAGACAGCTCCGACAGCTGTCTGTTGTTTTCGTTTATTAAAGGTAACAAAGGGAAACTTCTCTTTTTTTCCACTGATGTGATAGGTGTTTTCTCAACAATTACATGCTACTCCATTGGACCTTCCTCACCAGTCTAATAATTTCTGGGGATATATATAACGTCATCGAAAGTCGATTTTTAACCCTTTACCTAACGAATCGCCCGCATCCGCCCACGTAATGTGCAAACTGAGCAGTTGAAAAAATTAAATTTAAAGAAATATTTCGACAAAGCCATATCATGTGACCCCCCATTGGAACGAGCTCATTGAGCTCGTTCCAATGAGGGGTCACATGATATGGTTTTGTTGAATTTTTTTTAAAATTTAAAAAAATGATATTTAAAATAATCAAGTCAGGTATGAGAATTTCAACAAGATCACGATGCAGTCCTAAAAAAGTCGAAATTCTCTCTCTATCTCATCCAATAGTAAGATTTAGCTGCCAAGTCCGACACTTTCAATACCAAAAAATTAAATTTGAATGCAATTGGATAACATGCCTTTAATCTACATCCATAGTCAGTGTACAATGATCACTATAGAACAAATATTAGTGGGAGATGACAGGTAGACAGTCAATCTGGCTATGTCATCTCCTTACGGTATAGACATTTACTCATACTCTCATATTGCACTAATGTTTTGGTTATTTTTGTGCTTACAAAAAATTCTATTATTATACGTGCATTGTTGTAATTTCTACTATACCGTTAAATAAATAAATCTAAAATCTAAAATCTAAATTCTCTGCCGTTTTGTAACCAGAGAGGTGTAAAGGTGAAAACAATATTCGCCATGGCTAAAAATTAATTGTGTAATGTATTCATTTGTCTGGCTTTTTGATATACTTTGTTCCGTAATATCCAGACTGTTCAATACATCTTTCCAATAATATAGTAATTATATTCATCAGACAAGTATGGATTTTCTGAATGAAAACTAAACAAATTAATATTGCGTGTGTTCTAAAAATCAGCTAAACCCCACAACCACCTACTTCATTTTAATATTTTGCATGTACTGTCAGTTAAACTGAATGAATGAAATAGTTTATAATTGAAATGACGTGAATATTTGCAACTGTTAAAGGAATTAAAAGACAATGTGTTACTCAAAGACACACACTGTGGTGGAATATCAACATGGAAAGGAGCCGTAAAAATATTTTAAACTACATTAGTTTTGACCACGTTTGGACCAATAAGGATATGCTTAATAATCACAAAACAGATCCATAAAATGTATAAAGATTGGTTGTGATAAAAAAAATAGAGATATCTCCCAAATTTTACTTTCCTACGTAGATCAAATCAGTAGAGCTGGGCGGTTTTGATTTTTCAGATTCGGTTTCGGTTCGGTTTCAGGAAAAAAAAACGGTTTCGGTTCTGTTTTTTTGTATGTGTAAAGAAGATACAGTAAAAAACACTACAGCCTCCGTAGCGTAGAAAACTGCAGTAATAGTTTATCCGACACCACTCACCACAAAAACCCTGTCAGTAAGTATCTCCAATGGGTCCAGCCTAACATTCGTTTGGTCATTCCCAGGGGTTCATTGGGATCGCTTGCTAAGACTATTGACTCAGAAAAAAACATAACTTAGGGTAACACAGGTATAAAGTTCATCTACATGCTCCGTAACATGGAAAACATCCGCAGTAGTTTATCCGACACCATTCACCAGAATTTCCTTTCTGTAAGTATATCCATTGGGTTCAGCCTAACTTCCCTTTGATCATTCTTACGGGTACTAGGGGATCAATTGCTAAGTCTATCAAAACAAAACGCACTGTCACAGTGCCGAAGCTGCGACGATTCGTGCAACGCCAATGATGTTTTAAAACTCGTTGATAACAAAAAAGCTCGTTGGTGACAAAAAACTCGTTGGTGACAAGTCCATAAATGCGACAGAAATTATCCGAATGACATGCATTATTGAGAGGGTGTAGACATCATGAAGGTACACTTGCATACGAAGTATGGTGTCATTCCATCAAGGATTTTAGGAGTTATGGTGTTTTATAACAGGTTGAGTGCTAGATTATTTTTGGAAGTTGGAATTTGTTCATATAGATTTGCATTATTAAAAATTATTGGAGAGTGCCTTAAGGCACTCTCCAATAATTTTTAATAATGCAAATCTATATGAACACAATTGTATTTGCTTATGACTGAATAGGAAATTTGTGTAAAGAATATGAAGACTTTAGTATGGTACCCTCATGTCTCTTGAAAGCCATGATAGTGGCTTCCAGCACTCAACCAGTTGAACTCGTGGGTGACAGACTGACCGACATTGCCACATACAGAGCTGCTCGTCGCAGCTAAAAAAATTCCCCCAAACATAAATTAGGGTAACGAATGAATAAAGTTCATCTACTCTATGTTGGGTTTTCAGTGACACATTTCTCCCTTATTGGCTCGTCCGGTGGAGTCCGGTAGAGTCCGGTGGACAAGTCAATAATGAAGAAACTGTGACAATTGGAACACGACGTATTCACCCTTTGGCCGATAAACTAAGTGACGAGTATCCATATGGACCACCAGTCCAGTTCACTCCCAGTGAGAGTATGATCACCAGCAGTGTAATACCGTTCGGTCAATTTTTGGAGGGTTTTGCTGTTCGGTTTTCCGGTTTGTCGAAAAAACCGGAGCCGAACCGAAAAACCGACCCCCAGCTCTAGGATTTATCGTCACTAAGAACATGAACACACATTTTTTCAGTTATGTTGGGTCGCAGTTGGGGCTGGTTGATTTCCATTCGAAGTATTGGTGTTTTACATTGAAGTCTCCCAGAAAAACACAGGAGTTGTATTTTCCTGTGAAGATTGAAATACATCTTCATTAACTACTATGTCGGGGTCGTTATGATAACAGACGATCGCGATATTTTTGTTGTCAACTGTGATTTCAGTTCTGACCACCTCGGCATCGAGGTGATTTGTTTTGATGTCCATTTTTATAAGAAGTCCTCCGCCTTTTAGGAGAGCGTGGTTTCTTCTGATAACACTGAATCCAAGCGAGGTGTTTTTATCTTTCTTTAGTCATGTTTCGTAAATGGCCAGTACGTTTCTTATTTTTAATATAGTTATTCATTTGCAGTTTTTTGTTATGTACACACTTGGCGTTTCATGCCGCTAATTAAAGCTCATTCATATTTAGGAGTTTTAATTAGTCAAGGCATTACAGGTTTCAATTAGCGGCTTCTTAACTGATCGCGTCTTTAATTAGAGTGAGCGATATTTGTGTTTTAAACCCTTATCTAACATGAAAAGCAGACGACACTCGGGGGGGGGGGGGGGGGGAGGTGGCGATTTGGAAAAAAATTGCAAAACACTGATGCCTGGGTGGGTGGTCAAGGAGGACAAAAAATTTTTTCCGATGCTTGCAAATTTTTTCCTCAGACACTTTTGGGCAAAATTGTATACCATAATCAGTGAAGTATCATAACACTGCACTCTAAGGATAAGTTATCTTGTGGGTGTTCCGTTTGATTAAATTTCTAATATGTTCACCCTGGTGAGATCGGCTGGCTTAGATGAGGAGCAAAGACAATTATGTGAAGTCAGGAACAGTTACAGATTTCAGCTGCAGGAACAATTCTGTACAACGATGTATCCAGACCTATTACGAAAACACCAATGACTCTTATTGCCATTGTAGGAAGTATGTAACACAAACACTACTAAACATTGAACGTGATTGAACTGCTAATTTATTTCAAACACATCTGAGAACACAGGTGTCAACAAAATCATGTACCAGACCTTCTAGGGCTGGACTTAAAATAAGTAATAAATCCCCTCCCCCATCCCAGCTATGCCCCACCCAAACTTTCGTCAAAAAAATCAACAATTTGTATGCTATTTTACAAAGCTCTCTGAACTCTGTCGAATACCATATATGTTGTTGGTTTCTACAACATGTCTGAACACATGGAGAGATAACTATAGGTAAAAAGTTAATGATATGACATCCAAGAGTGTTAATGAATTACAATAGAACATGCCTTAAGAGACCGATGTCTTTGGAGACCATGTTTTATATGGACATACCTGGACATACCAGCTTTACTCTATATTTGATTTGTTATGGGAGACCATCTGCCTTAAGATACCACTTTGGTCTGATAAAACGGATGTTCTTTCAAGACCTGTCCTACTGTACAAGGTCAATCACTCAATACTGTATGATAAAATTGGTTATGGTGCAGTATAGTGGGAAGGATGATGCAGAAGCATGTATTTAGTGGGGATGGGTGGTTCAGATAACCCCGGAAAAAAATTGTAAAGCTGGAGAAAATTACATGGGGTGGGTGGGTGGGTGGGTGGGTCCCCCGACCGGTCAAAAACCAAAAATCGGCATCGGCATCGGTGTCTAGAAATTTTTTCCTACCCCCCCCCCCTGCGACACTTGCCAAAAAAATTATTGAATAACTAATTTTTAGTCTCAAAAACATAGGTTATGACCCTTCATTGGAACGAGCTCCATGAGATCGTTCCAAAGATGGGTCACAACCCATGTCTTTGAGACAAAAATGGAAAAAATAATGAAAATTAACTGGCTATTTTTGCGAATAGCGCTAGCCGGTTTTGGCCGTTACTTTGGGTAAAGGGTTATATAGTTGGGACGCTGACCTGGTAACGTCCTGACAGATGTTGGTTGGGTTGGTGTCTACATGTTTCTTTAGGACAGGGTGTATTATGCACACGATGAGGGAACAGATTGAAAGGGAGGAGGCATTTTCGGGTTGTTAAGGTTTAGGCTTTTTAGCTCAATTTTTGTTTTTACCTTTTTGTAGTGGAATACCCCTCTGTAGTTGCTGGGGTAGCTCCCGTGGCAGTTGGGACAGATTATGGACATTGTCTTACATGAGCTGGTGATATTCTTGTCGCAACATGTTAGGCAAGTGAGGTCCCCTGCATTTGTTAGCTACATGGCCGATTTTCCGGAAATTGTGGCACGGCACCTGAGAGGGATTAGACCTTCATTTTTCCGTGGAGCACTACTTGCCGTTGATTCGGACACCCTGATCGATAAAATTTTTATTTAGTTTCTCCCCTGGGACACGATGTTTCCACATGGACTTAGACGTGGCTGTGGGAGGTAAAACTTTCCCAGTTCAATCCTAGGGATAATCCTTCGACTTCTGCGTTGTGGGTATGTGGTTACCCTTGTTAATACTATTATCTTCTTGCTTGTTGGATTATTCTGTTTTGTGGACGGGTGTTATTTTTATCCTGTCATATCATTAGGGTCAACGGCAAAGTTCTTCGTTACATTGGTTCTGTTAGGTACTTGGTGCATGGGACTGATGGAGCTGTTGGTGCTGGGGCGCCCCCCCCCCCCCCCAAACAGTTGGCTTATGACTGGCTTGTCGTTAGTCGTGATGGGAGTTTGTGTGTCGGAATCCGGAGGTAGAGGTGAATGGGAGCGCCTTTTATGCTCTGTTTCACAGTGCGTGTTACGGCGTGAGAAAAGCACTCTCCATCTATCTCCTTCTGCGTCTCGGGTTCAGTCTGATTCTAACCCAAGTCACCTTGTTTTATTAGTATTAATATGAGTGTTATTTTGTTGACTGTATTGTACTGAATGAGTGGCCTCAGATTGAGGTGACTCATATATTAGCGTTAATATTTAAAGGGTCTGAAGAAAAAGGCCTAGGCTCGCTACCCGTCTCAATGTTTCTGTTTTTGTTTCTCTTGCACTTTTTCTTCATCCTTTTGTTTTTGGGGATGCTTGGGCTGGATGGGGAATCACTTCTGAGTTCCTCAGTCTACCTATATATAATTATCATCAAGAAGGCTGAGATTTCGACAGGGGCTACTTTGACTCGGTCAGAAGTTTTAGTGGCGATAGGTATCTTGGAAGATGTCTTCTCTCTCTCTTTCTCTTCCCGTTCTGGGTTGCATGCTTTCCTGGAATCCATTATTGTCTTTTTGAGAAGACGAATATTTATCATGGTAATATACTACTCAAAGTTTGCTAAGCACCAATTATATCCAACTACCTGTTTTACGTTTTAGTTGAAATATTGTAATGAAAAGTGTATATATTTTTTATTTAATTATATCTTTAATGATTCAAGTACAGAAATTAAGATTTTATTTGTGGTTGACATTATTTTTTAGCTTTTGAAAACGATAACCATGGAAAATGGATATTATTGGTAAAAGAGGAAATTTTTCAATTTGCCAAAAAGTTGACGGAGCGAACTGGTGTGGGTTCAGTATCGAGTATGAGACCCATTACTGTTAATTACAGCTTGACAACGCCTTCTCATGCTCACAATCAGGTTCCTGGTGGTCCTTTGTGGAATGTTGTTCCATTCTTGGACCAGCATGGCACCAAGCTCCTGGACACTTCTTGGCTGAACTGGACGGGCTGAAATTGCAAGCTACACCTTATTCCGGACATGTTCGATTGGATTGAGGTCAGGGGATCTTGCTGGCCATTCCAGACGCTCAATCCCTTCCCCCTGTCGGTACTCTCCGACAGCATGGGCAACATGAGGACGGACATTATCGTCCATCAGAATGAATCTATCACCCACTGCACTTGCATACAATCTGACGTGGACATCCAGAATCTCATCAATATACCGCTGTGCAGTCAATGTACAACGTTCAAGGACACAGAGCACTGTACGTCCATCCCTGCTGATGCCATGATTGACCCTCCACCATAGCGGTCATGCTCAGCAAAGTTGGCTGCATGGAATTGCTCTCCTGGTCTTCTCCATACCCCAGAACGCTTATCTGTGTGGTCTAGGCAGTACCTTGACTCATCTGAAAAAGGACAGGTCGCCAATCTTCTCTGGTCTATCCAACGTGGTCTATGGCCCATTCATATCGTGCCTGGCGGTGACTCTGGGACAGCGGAATACGAATACATGGTCTTCTCGATCGGAGACCACATTCGGGCAACCTTGCCCGGATAGTCTGCGTCGAAACATTTACCCCGGATGCATTCTGAAGGTCACTGCGAAGCTGGGTTGCTGTGGCAAAGCGATTCCTACGGGTCTGAATGATCAAAAACCGGCCTTCAGCTGCATATGTTGCCCTGCCTCTGCCACCACCATGTCGTCTTACTGGTGTGCCATATTGATGAAATCTTGACCAGGCTATGGTGATCACCGTATGGTGCACACCAAGGGCTTCACCAACCTGGCGATGGGTAGCCCCTTGCTCCACCATCCCTACAGCCAGCCACATTTCTGCTTCAGACAAATGTCTTCTTGCATTTGCATTTGCCATATTCAATCATTAACCCTTTGATACGTTTGTACGTCTTACGACGTTAATACCTTGTGGTTATTTGTTTTGTTATTATTTTTCGATTTTTTTAAAGTTTTAACCTCAATTCCTATTTTCTTTCGAATAGTGCTCAGTGACAACTGCGGAGCCAAATGTTATGGCAGCTTAAAATACTAATATAATCCTGTGTCAAGACTTCTTAACTGGTTGAGTACTAGAAGCCACTATCAGGGTTTTCAAAAAATCAGGATACTAGAGCAAAAGCCAACACTTTCCTTGCTTAAATTTCATATTCAGTCAAACACAAATAATATTTTGTTTATATAAATTTGTTTTATTACAAATTATTGGAGAGTACTGTGGACATTCTCCAATAATTTGTAATAAAACAAGTTTGAATAACAAATTCAAACTACCAAAAATAATCTAGCCCTCAACCAAATAATCACTAATTTGAAAAATATCTTGTTATTTGTACTTTCCGACGTTTGACGTCGCATTTTGAAAAACGTTGAAGAAACTGAATTCCCAGTGACGTTTGAACGTCAGGATAATTAAAGTCTCAAAGTGTTAAATCACAAGGGTTTGTGTTGAAATGAAGACTGAATACCCTACACATGTCATGTACATGTAAACAGTACACGAAACCATCATGAAAATCAAGGGGTACATGCTTTCCACGACTGTCACGAAAAGTCTGCCTGTCAAGAGAGCAAAAGAAAACAATGGGGACCATCTCAATACATTCCGAAAGCATATCCACCAAAAATATCGCAAATATGTCACAAGCAAATTTCACAATGATGTGTCAGATATTTGGTGCTTAGCAAACTTTGAGTATTATATATATAGAAGGTGTGAAAAACACAGTTGCTACAGAAGCGTCTTCATTCCACGAGTTCAGATAACCGGATTCACCAGCAGCTTGGAATCCGAGATGATAACATCACAAAAATGGAGCCCCATTTGAGATTCGAAGGACACTGCTATGATTGAAAGCAGACCCAAGACACCCCTTAGTCTTGAGGGGAAAATTCACCTAGCAGTGAATTTTGATGGAACGCCTGACCCACCGTCCGTGGAGAGGTGAGGCATCTTTGGCGGAGGGGAGGGGGGGGGGGAGTGCTCCTGTAGTGGTTACTTTCCAGGTGATGCGAAATATTTGATGGATGACGTCAAGAAGGCAGTAACTTAGGATACTAAGGACAAGAAAGACAAGAAAGAAGAGGCCTTCAGCACGATGACGCGATGCCCGCCGACTGACGACATTCATGAAAGGAAGAGAAAGAGGCATGTGAGGGCGTTGAAAGCTCAACACCTAACACCTCTGATCGTACCACGTCCAGCTCGGCAACCCTGACGCAGGGCGAGGGTCCGATGCACCAGGAGACGGATCGATCTCCAGCTCATCTCATTCTTCAATGGAAGAGAAAATGGAAACGGGAGGTCTGTCTCTGGAGCAGGATGTTGATCCCTGCTACTTTTACTTCCCCTGCTCTTCCTGACCTGAACCACCAAAGAGAGACGGTCATCGCGGAATCTGTGGAAGAAATGCTGGGAAAGAGATCAGATCAGAGAAGCTGCAACAACGTCTTCAAGAGCTTCTACATGACACCATCACATGATGGTTTTTCAGCCAAGAGCAAACCAAGCAGTATCCAGAAGCTCATATAAAGCTACTGCTCCCTTAACCCCAACTACTCCAATGATCTCTCCATCTCAAACACCACCATCGAAGAAAAACGGAAGGAGACACAAGCGACGCTAACTCGGGCTTTCTACCAGAAAAGCCAACTCCTCCTCCGACCTTTGTCACACCCAGACATGAGGGTGAATTCTTACACAATTAAAGAGGGTCGAAAGGCGCGTGAAACCAATTGATTTGATTTGAGTTCAGATAACAAGTGATGTTAGGATAATAACAAGTGTTGGTAGGTGTAACACTGATAGATATTATTAATAACTATTTATCTGTGAACTAGTTGCTTTTAATTAACTTGCCATAAAAGCCAAGTTTTCCTTTTGTTAGTTTTAATATTAAAAGTAACAAAGGAAACTTGAGTTTATTTTCTACTGATGTCATGCACACGCTAAAAACTAAAGTGTTAAAAACTACACTTGAAGTGCTGTATTTAACACTTACTAAGTGCTGAACTAACACTTTGTTCAAGTGTAGATATCCCAGAACTTGACAGGTGTTACAATAATACCACTTGACAAGTGTAATGCCGCGACACTTAAAAGGAAACAACGCAGATGACGCGGATCAGGCTCGAACTCTCGAGCCTGATCCGCGTCATCTGCGTTGTGTCCTTTTAATTATGTACCCACCAAGCGCAAATCAAACTAGAACTATCACTGAAGGTGATTAATACCCCCGCTTTGGGTTTTTAGAGGAATGCACTTCTGATCATGTAGGCGAAGGCCATAAGGAAATGTATACATAAAGATCATTTTTTGTTGTTGAAATTTGTATTTGCATGTGGCCTTCCACAGAACAGCACTGAATACTTAAAGAGCCCACACATATATGGTTTACATTTGGAAAAAAACACATTTACAATGTGCAACATGTATTCAAAATCGGTTCATTAATGTAGGAGGAGTTGCACACACAATAATCCCATTTGAAAACCCATAATGAATCCAAGTTAAAGGGAGATAACCTGGTTAAAATTGTCGCAGATCAAAAATTTGGGAATATGCGTATGTTCACTTAGTTGTGATAATGTTTGAAAGGTTTCGTCAAAATTGATTGATAAATGTAGGAGGAGTTGCACGCACAAGAATTTCATGTAGAAACCCATAATAAATCTAAGTTAAAGGGAGATAACCTAGTTAAAATTGCCACAGCTCAAAAATTTTGGAATATGCGCATGTTCACTTAGTAGTGATGATGTCTGTAAACTTTCGTCCAAATTGATTGATAAATGTAGGAGGAGTTGCGCACACAAGAATTTCATGCAGAAACCCATATTAAATCAAAGTTCAAGAGAGATAACCTGGTTAAAATTGTCGCAGATCAAAAAGTTTGGAATATGCACATGTTCACTTAGTAGAGATGATGTTTGAAAGGTTTCATCAAAATCGGTTCATTAATGTAGGAGGAGTTGCGCACACAAGAATTTGTTCGAACGGAAAGACATAATAAATCTAAGTCAAAGGGAGATAACCTGGTTAAAATTGTCGCATATCAGAAATCTTGGAATATGCGCATGTTCACTTAGTAGTGATGATGTCTGAAAAGTTTTGTCCAAATTGATTGATAAATGTAGGAGGAGTTGCACGCACAAGAATTTCAATTAGAAACCCATAATAAATCTAAGTTAAAGGGAGATAACCTAGTTAAATATGCCACAGCTCAAAAATTTTGGAATATGCGCATGTTCACTTAGTAGTGATGATGTCTGTAAACTTTCGTCCAAATTGATTGAAAAATGTAGGAGGAGTTGCGCACACAAGAATTTCATGCAGAAACCCATATTAAATCAAAGTTCAAGAGAGATAACCTGGTTAAAATTGTCGCAGATCAAAAAGTTTGGAATATGCACATGTTCACTTAGTAGAGATGCTGTTTGAAAGGTTTCATCAAAATCGGTTCATTAATGTAGGAGGAGTTGCGCACACAAGAATTTGTTCGAACGGAAAGACATAATAAATCTAAGTCAAAGGGAGATAACCTGGTTAAAATTGTCGCAGATCAAAAATCTCGGAATATGCGCATGTTCACTTAGTAGTGATGATGTCTGAAAAGTTTTGTCCAAATTGATTGATAAATGTAGGAGGAGTTGCGCACACAAGAATTTCATGTAGAAACCCATATTAAATCAAAGTTCAAGAGAGATAACCTGGTTAAAATTGTCGCAGATTTAAAAGTTTGGAATATGCACATGTTCACTTAGTAGAGATGATGTTTGAACGGTTTCATCAAAATCGGTTCATTAATGTAGGAGGAGTTGCGCACGCAAGAATTTGTTCGGATGGAAAGACACAATAAATCTAAGTCAAAGGGAGATAACCTGGTTAAAATTGTCGCAGATCAAAAATCTTGGAATATGCGCATGTTCACTTAGTAGTGATGATGTCTGAAAAGTTTTGTCCAAATTGATTGATAAATGTAGGAGGACACACAAGGATTTCATATAGAAACCCATATTAATTCAAAGTTCAAGAGAGATAACCTGGTTAAAATTGTCGCAGATCAAAAAGTTTGGAATATGCACATGTTCACTTAGTAGAGATGAAGGTTTCATCAAAATCGGTTCATTAATGTAGGAGGAGTTGCGCACACAAGAATTTGTTCGGACGGAAAGACGAACGGACGGACGGACGGACGTACGTACGGACGTACGGACGTACATGGCGATTCCTATATAGCCCCCACTTCTTCGAAGCGGGAGTATAATTATGGACGATTCTGGAAGAACCACCAATGCTAGACACATGAGAAGTGCCATCCATTCAAGTTTCAGATGTCTGACGATTGTAATGTCTAAGTGCTTAAAGCATTTTACTTTGAGTGTTAAAATCAAACCCTAAGAGTTAGAATGGGTTTAACATCTTGAAAGTGTCAGTTTTAACACTTTAGTTTTTAGTGTGTACAGGAGTTTTCTCAATAATTACTTGCTTCCTATTTTGCCCACCTGTGCTCGTCTAATAATTTCAAGGAAGATAACTTAATCGAACGTCGATTTTCATGACGATTTTAGTCAGGGATGAACATTCAATTTCCACACAATACATTGAAATGGGTGCAGGTACTGGTAAGAAGTGCAGTATACATAGACGGCAATAATATTTAGAACAGGTGTAAATTATAATGGCCATACAAAAATAAATTTGTGAACCCTTACTCCACGGTTATACTTTCGTTTGGACAGAAACTGACGATAGCTTTTTTGAGATATGAAAGGCGGACACCGAAGCATCTGACAAAATTTTCAAACAGCCCAAAATAATATTTAAATTTAGAATGCTTGTCTGTGGGGGGGGGGGGGGGGGGGAGGAGGCGGGGGCGGGGGGGATTGAGTCGCTAGCCGTTTAAACCCGCACTGCAAAAAATATAGGTTCTCTTTAGAACCCAAACTGGTTCTAATCTTGTCCCTGAGATGGAACCAGTTCTGTTTAAACAGTATTTATTTCAAATCAAATAAATTTACCAAGATTAGCATTCAATTTTAACAGAATATTACATGAACTGAAGTAGATTCAGCAGTAAACTTGGAGCTTATTCAACGCAGTCGCCAGACATTTTGAAACAAAGGAGATATGAACAGTTGGCATATCGAACCAGTTTTGGTTCTGTATAGAACCAAAACTGGTTCGATATGCCAACTGTTCATATCTACTTTGCTATAACCTCGTATAAACTCTAAACTTACGGCTGACCCACCACACCACCCCCCCCCCCCCCCAATTTATGTTTAATTCTGTTAATATTTAATGTTAATTTTTATAAATTGATTTGATTTGAAATAAATACTGTTTAAACAGAATTGGTTCCATCTCAGGGACAAGATTAGAACCAGTTTTGGTTCTAAAGAGAACCTATATTTTTTGCAGTGCGAGGGGTCACTTTTCCGGCCCAGGAACATGATACATCAAAATTCCATTAAGTAGGATGGCTACTAAATGAATGTTGGGGTAAACTAATTAGTATTTTCAACGAGCAGCCCCACGGCAGTTCGATGAAAATATTAATTGCTCTACCCCCAAATAATGAATATGGACTCTTCCAATTGTTGCCTTTGAAAAGACCTGGGAGATACGACCATGATTCAAAGGGTTAAATACAAAATGAGAAGTGACACGAAGAGCTTCTGTTAACCCTTTACCTAACATGAAAAGCAGACGACACTTGCAAAAAAAATTCTTGAATAACTAATTTTTTCATTTTTTGTCTCAAAAACATAGGTTATGACCCCTCGTTGGAACGAGCTCGACGAGCTCGTTCCAACGAGGGGTCATAACCTATGTTTTTGAGACAAAAAATGAAAATATTTTGAAAATTAATTGGCGATTTTTGAGAATAGCGCTGGCCGGTTTTGGCCGTTACGTTGGGTAAAGGGCTAACGCAAGTGGTGTATTTGAAAAGACGACAACCGGAAACACACTCCAACAACGATTATTGAATCCCCGAGTGCCAATGATTATACGTTCTTGAAAGGACGAAAGCAGTTCAACCTCTCGTACTGGTCCCCAAAATAGAAGCTTTGCTTTCGGAAGAAGCACTCCCGTCTTTTGACCCATAAAATATAAGTAAATAAAAATCATCTTAGCACTCGGATTATACGGTATGGGGACACGTCCGTTACCGAATCCCCAAAAGTACCCAGCGGAAGACGTAAATCAATCATATAACCGGGTAGTCTGTGATTCCGTCATCCCGTCCAGCTAGAACGTTCCCATCCTGGGAAGGGTGGGTCCGCTTGTTGATCAGAAATCAAAAGAATTGATCAACTAATATTTTCATCTTGCGAACAAATAGTTGCAGGTTGAACATATTAAATGAACTTCCTTACAAATCAAAGATGGACTTTTCGAAACCATATTAACTGGTTGAGTACTAGAAATCACTATCAGGGGTTTCCAAAAAAAATGAGAGAGCAAAAGTCAATATTTTTCTCATTCAAGTTCCTTGTCAAAACACAAATAATATTTTGTTTATATAAAATTGTTTTATTGCCAATTATCTCCGATAATTTGTAATAAAACAAATATTGATGAACAGATTCAGGCAGGCTAAAATAATCTAACCCTCAACCAGTTCAAAAATGGCAACGCAAATCGTGGGCCACCGCCCCCAACCCGCAGGCATGTTTGAAGTATATATATAGCTTTAACCCTTTACCCAACGCAGACGATATCAAAATTTATTATTTTAAATATCAATTTTTCTAATTTTTCAAAAAATTTCAACAAAACCATATGATGTGACCCCTCGTTGGAACGAGCTCGACGAGCTCGTTCCAACGAGGGGTCACATCATATGGTTTTGTTGAAATTTTTTTTTAAATAATATTTTTTCAACTGTTGAATTTACATATTACGCGGGCGGATGCGGGCGATTCGTTAGGTAAAGGGTTAAAGGTATTGTGGGGCATAAAAATTTTCCTAAGTCAAAAGAGTGAAAAAGTGCCATAACTCTGGGAAAAAATATTGGACGGAACCTGTTTCTTGCGCATGTCCGTTCCCACGTGAAGGTCTATCAGCATACCAAAAGGAGATCCAAATCAGACTGATGGCTTTGAAATTAAAATACAAAACGTTTGTACGGACAGACTGACAGACGAAGGTACAGGCGGACGGACAGACGGACGGACGGACGGCTTCACTAGGTACCCCCGAATCCTCCTTCGGAGGTCGGGGGTACAATAAGAGGCACCATTATTTTCGGAGAGATAATGGTCAAGAGCGGACCCCTTGACAATTATCTGGCCGAATACCCTCATTTATTATCTCACTTTACATTAAATTCTTGTTTTAATAAAACAAAGAAATGATTTTATCATATTGGGAAGTATTAAAGTCGAAAATGTGAAAAGTTTGATCGACGAGTTGTCGTTCCTGATAATTCATGGAAGACAACAGCACGGATGTTTCAGTGGAAACTCGAGGTCAACACCCTGTTGTTTCATGGCAGGTTGTATGTAAGGATCTGCGAATCACAAATTTTTCTTCGAATCGAATCGTGAATAAAATCGTATCTCTGATATTGAAACCGAATCGAATCTTAAAAGACAAGTTATTTCATATTGCACCAAACGGAAGTTACGGAACACTGTGATGACACTAACAAGACTGAGTGAACACTTAAACTCCAATAACTAAATATTCTCTGTAGCACCGTCGCTGAAACAGCTAGGCCTGTTGTCCATAGTTTTAGTTTTTGAAGGCTTAACTTGTTACTATTCACATCCTTGATAGTTTTTGAAGGCCTAACTTGTTACCATACACGTTCTTAAGAACGTGAAAAGTAACAAGTTGAGCCTTCAGAAACAAACACTATGGATAATGTTCTGGCCAAAATGCACTACTTCCCTAACAGTTAAACATTGTCAATTACTCAATTAAATAGGAATTGAGCCAACATGAATGAATTGTCCAATGATAATTTTATCCAATATTTGTTGGAAATGTAACAAATTGAAGCTAGTAAGAGATTCGAAAAAATCGAATCTTGAGACTGATTCGGAATCGATATGGAATCGAATCTCGAATATTCGCAGGATCCTTGTTGAATGTCAGTATTGTTTGTTTGTTTCTTGATGTTTAATGAAACTTTAACCAGCCCTGGTCATATCGTGTCAGAAAGTTTTACCGGTTGAAGAAGCCGGAGTACTCTTAGAGAACCTTAGGACAGTGGCGAGCAACGGTCAGCTTTTCCAACCCTCTCCGACACAAGCAGAATTCGCAGAGGCTGAAGGCAAAAGCACCGTCGACATTCAGTACGCCTTGGTTAGGGCACTGCGAAGCTTCCAGATTCGATTCTATTCCGAATCTCGAGTTGGTATTCGGTTCGATTCGAAATCGGCTGTCCAATTCGTTTTCCTTCTAATCTGTTCACTGTAATCTCGCTTGACATCAGTCATCTTAGTACAGCTGAGATAGAAATTGTAATAAATAATGTTAAAAATAAAGACTGAGAGTAATTTTCGCTACATCGAAAGCATCTGCACCCATACCACCATCCATGCTAATTCCAGGTTCACTAGTCACTACCACTGCTGAAAACAAATTCAAAGTGCTCAAGCAATGTCGAGGATGAGCTCATGGTTGCTAGCGGATACCCCCGTACAGTGCCCAGTACAGAATTCTCGCACCCATTTCTGTAATATTCCAACTGGATCATCAAGGCATGCCTTCGACGAAGGCATACCTTGATGATGCTGTTGGAATATTTTATCAGTCGGGACTTCAAGTCGCCTGAATTCGATTCGAGGTTCGATTCGATTTCGACTAACAGACTCGATTCGATTCGAATCGAAAATATATGATTCGCAAGGCCCTAGCCTTGGTACAGGGTGCCACTGGGATTAGGTGTCTTGCTTAAGAACACGGTGCAGATGGCGTGGGGAAAGCCATCGACACTTCGTTTTAAGGTCCAATGCTCAAACCTATGAGCCATTGAGCTCAGAACAGTTGTTGCATTAGAACAATAGCTGTGTTTTAGTTAAAGGAAAGCCTGCCATTTCTTCTACGAATGCCTGTGTATTCCTAAAAATGATGCACGTTTATTTTCCATGGCGGTGGTTCGAGTTCTTTCGGATAACAGCGTGGGTGAAACAAATGTTGTCGGTAGTGGGTTTTAACATGATGCAATGCCGCGATGGTGGAGTTAAGTGAAACAATCATTGCTCAGAATTGATAACACTATGTTGCCGATTCTCAGCTAGTGCCGCTCAACATGTTTGCGAACATACGTTTACCATTAAGGACGGATTGTGAGTTCTGTAAAGTGATGTTATGCACACAATACGGACACACAAATCGACAGATCGATCCACTATTTCCCTTCTTTCTCGTCTCCATCCGTTCTCTGTCGTTTGGAAACATGTGTTTGTTGAGAAAAAATATGTTCGCTTCGTGTGACAGAGAAAAAAATCATTGATCAGTTGTTGGCGAACAATTATACTCTTTGCATACCACCATTCACAGCTTATCATATTGGCTGTGTCAACAAAAGAGGGTAAGGATTGGTTTGTGCAGTCTCTCCTGATCAAAAGATCTCTTGTTACCTTTCACATAGAGTTGTGGAGTGGAGGCCAAGGCTGAAAATGCGTACAGTGTTAGGTGAAAGATAGTGAGAGATAGAAATCAGCTGATTCATACTTTTGTATATTTTAAAATTTTAACCCTTTGAACTCTAATAATATGATAACATTTTGGCCGGCCGCTGATTTGTCGCGGGTCTCGGATGAGAAGGCCTTGGTTACCCCTGTACTCCCAACTACCTCCCTATTCCCACGCTTCTTCTCTCCTCCCAACACTCGGAGACGAACTGCTTGTTGACACCCCTTGCCCCATTCTTCCCAATCTCTCCGATTAGCATATTAACCCTCTCCTTTGAGTCTCTCACTAACCACATGTCCTTCATTCTCCCATCCCACTTCCCCATTATACTCTGGTGGTATCTTCCATGCAAGTTCAATGACAGCAATTAGAAGAGTCTATATTCATTATTTGGGGTAGACCAATCAATATTTTCAACGTGCAGCTTCGGGGCTGCACGTTGAAAATATTGATTGGTCTATCCCACACTTTACTGAACAGCCATCTTGTTCTTGTTCTTGTTTCTTAAAGTTCCGCCGTTGACTTTTCGGCGCACCACACATCTTTGAGTCCGTTGACAATTTTGTAAAAGTAATGATAATTTGATAATGAGAGAATGAGATGATGATGATAATGTATTGTTTGCTTTAGGTTTGAGTAAAATGTTATTTTAGTGCATTGAATTTTCGTTGGAGAGTAATGACAGCCGCTTGTAGTGGAGTGTGTGATGAATTCCCTAGTTTTCAATTCGATCACGTCGAGGCTGCCGGGGGGTTCCCCTGGTGATAGTACGACACTCGCATCTAAAATAAGCTGAGTTAGCACTTCCGTGTTGTTAGTGTTATTTGGTGATCCTGGTCCCTGACATCATATTTAATGACGTTATGACGTATCATTTGCTGGTCGGTAAAACGGTCGCCATGGTTCAGCGGGTTAATTGTAAAGCAAACTGAATCCAATACACAGGCCTGGGAATAAAGGGCCTATATTGTGATCCGTTAGCAGTTTACTCTGTATAGGCTTTTCCCCCAAGATATATAGCAACAACCAACGCATGATCTAAAGCGAGATCACGCGCTAGTTTTTGCTTATTGCTATTTGTTTTGGATTTTTTTTCAAGATGTGAACTCTGTGCCATTTTGTCCGTATATGAATGCAATGCCTAACATTTTGAGATTTGTCATATGTTTCTGGAAAAACGTGTGGAATTGAGAATTTAATTTGTTGCATAACGTTGTCGTGACTTGCAGTTCGTTCGCGTATTTTACAGTTGAAGTAACCTCAACGTAACCTAACGATTGTTCACAAGTTATTTCCACGCTCGCATACACTGCGTGAAGTTGCTGAATATTGTGGACAGTCAATCAAAATGTGAACGCACCTGACAACCGTTACTTATTCCCAGTTCCTTATTCGCCATTCGTTATCAACCGATTTTATCGGTTGATAACGAGTGTCGAATAAGGAACTGGGAATAAGTAACGGTTGTCCTGTCTCCAAAATGTGATCAGCAATTATATACAATGATTGTGAATCAGCAAAACCGGGTGTACACGGATAATTTTCAGTTGCACAGAAGTGTGAGTTTGAAAACGAATAATAAATCGTGACAATCGCTGTAGTGCAATAGATAGTTATTTATTTACTGGAGTTTAACGACACTTTCGACAGCCAGGGTCACTTCGAATCGGGCAGTTTTATGGGTGGAGGAAACCGGAGTACAAGGAGAGAACCGCCGAGCAACTGTCAGACTCCCCAACGTACTAACTCTGCACAGGCAAACGGATAGGGAATCAACATTTGTTATTTTAATTTTTTTAAATTGTTTCCAAAGTTTAAAAAAAAACACATCATTGGAACGCGCTCAAAGTAGTTCTAAATTATTTACCCTACATCAGTTGCAGATAAACGAAGAGTTGCCTGAGCTGGCAAGCAATAGCTGGATTCACTATAACGTTATGAAGTGAAGACTATTGCAGTGGGAATGCGATATCAGTGAAGTGATCGGTGCGATATGTAGAGATTACTATGACAGTAAAGTGTTCTGATTTTTCGTATTCGATCCAGTTGACGAGGCCAGATCGCTGGATCCGGCGATCTGATCTCGTCAACGAGAAATCAACATAAAATTGGTTAGGAACAATATAAGAAATTCAAGTTGTTCGATGGTGTTTATTTACACAAATGAAGCGTACCTAGAAACGTTGGTAACCCGGGCGGACTCGATTGGCGTTCTGCCATGCCGTCCTTGTTCCGAGACCAACTATCTGATACGGAATCGGAAAACCACTCGGTGTGATCCGGAGATCAGGATTCGATGGGTTGAAAACACAGCGTATCATTGATAAGTATATGGTAAAATTAAGGACAGTGACGTATCGGTATTCTGGGTTTGGGGATAGGCGCAACATTTCAACATTGGACCACAAAGAGAAGCATCATCCCACTGGCGTAATAGAGCTGGATCGATAACGAGACGTAATAAAACACACTCGTGGGTGAAGCCCAGAAAGTGGAAAATGGAAGGTCAGTGTAGCCCTACGGTGGATTTTTGAACATGGTCACAATGTTTTCGAGCTAGAATATTGCCACCGCTTTGTATAGACTCATTCAATTTTTTTTAAAAAGGAGTCCAATTTATAAGGGGTCATAGGAGCCCCCTTCCCCCACACACACATGAGCTATAGCTGTATGCATTATGTACGGCATTATGTGCGATAACACATGGACACCCACAACCGGAGCCCAAATGTTCAAGGTAAAAGAGAAGAGCATTGATTATAATTTAGACGCAACGAAATGATGCGTTAAAAATTATAATCACATGTCGATGAACTGATACCAATCAATCAATCAATCAATCTTTATTGTACGGTTATACCATTACGGTCAAGTGTACAGTAGATAATACAATAACATTATCTTTGTTTACAAAACAAGGTTTCAACAACATTTTATGCATATTGCCATTGAGTGTATGCACACGCGCATACTCCACCCAGACACACAAACCACACTCACCCACACACACACCAAAATATATGTATTTGTGTGAAATTCACTGTTACCCATTTCTTCATCATCGTTATTTATTGGGCATTGCTGTCGACTTGGGGCTGCCAGACTCCCTTTTCTGTAGCCCATGGTACACAAAATGCGCCACATTATTCAGGGATTTTGTATCATCGCACTTTAGAATGAGCTTGAGTTTTTGTTTGTCATCATTGCAGTTATAGAAACTTTCACCCATCCCTAAGTGCCTTAACAAATTCTCTCGCTCCGTATTAAGTAAACGACAGTGAAGTAGAAAGTGTGTTTCGTCATCTACCGACTTACATTGCCAGCATAGCCTATGATTTTCGGGTATATGGTGGTATCTACCTCGTTCAATCCCAAAGCTATGACAGCTGAGTCTGAGTTTAGATAATGCTTGTCGATGTTTCGGGATTATGGATTTAATCAATGGTTTTGTGTGTCAGTTTCTACAGTGTAATAATTTATTATTTCTTGTTTGGTTGTTAAACACATATTTCAAACATTACACGCTGTCGATATTACAGACTGAGAACAAACGTCATAACTTAGATCTTTAACTCTTAACTAGCTGAGTATTTTTAAGATATTTTTCATCAAATCTAGTCATGGCTGCCGTAAAGCAGCCAGGACTAGATTTGATGAGAAATTTGTTCATATTTAACACGAGAAAGCGATGGTGAAAAAAATTCATTCAATTTGCCAGAGGAAAATTTGATTAAATGTGCCCAAATTATCACTGTTTAGGTTGCAAGAGGAATTCTGTCCTGTGTGGGAATTACCGCTACCAGCATGCAAGGAGTTATAGCATAGCTCACGTAGCTCAACCCTTTTCCTAACCTGAAAAGCAGACGACACTTGCAAACAAAATTCTTGAATAACTAATTTTTTTTCATTTTTTGGTCTCAAAAACACAGGTTATGACCCCTCGTTGGAACGAGCTCGTTCCAACGAGGGGTCACAACCTATGTTTTTGAAACAAATATGAAAAAATAATGAAAATTAATTGGCGATTTTTGAGAATAGCGCTGACCGGTTTTGGCCGTTACGTTGGGTAAAGGGTTAAACAGCTTAACTCTTGTTTCAGCTGATAATGTGACAACAACTAATGATGTTACATCAACCGATAATGTTATACAATAGTGTTATAAAAACTGATAATATTATAAACAACCGATAATGTTACAATTTTTGGCAAAATTTTCAAATTGATAGTATTATAAAAACCAGGAAGCGCGTGGCTCAGTGGCTACGGTATTGAACTTCAAACCAAAAAGTCAACAGTTCGATACCCACCAGGGGTAACGGCGTTGTGTCCTTGGGCAAGGCACTTAATCCCGATTGACAACGTCTGGGCACGGTCGCGCCGTGTACTAAGGCGTATTTCACGTCGATGCTACACTTTTCTTCAACCAATTCTAACTCTGCTTTCGCGAAGTTAGTACGTTGGAAGGTTTAGTAGTTGCTCGCCGTTGCTCGGTTGCTCTCTCCGGGTACTCCGGCTTCCTCCACCTATATAAGTGTCCGACACGAGGTGACTCTGGCTGTCGAAAGTGTCGTTAAACCCTAATAAATAAAAACAAAATAAAAAATAAATAAATAATTCTCCTAATACCATAAGAATCCTCAAATACATCTTGTCGAGTATTACTCCGGCAAATTCATTCCTGCCAACCGATATATCCTTGTCTCTTTCTCCCCAGCATCCAACAACCACGAAAACAATGTGGGTCTCTAATTCGACAGAGGAATGGTTTCGGCGCGCTGAAGGCACGCGGGGCGTTGTGGGGTGGTTCCACCCATTTCAACACTGTTGGTGGTGTTAGTTGATTGTCTGACGTACCGTGTGGAGCTAATAGTTTCAGGCAATTGTAGTCTGCCCCTTATCTTTACTTTTAGGGGACGCCATAAGCAAGTGTAGTCTGCCTCTGACCTTTCATTTCGCGTTTGAGGAGAGAAAGCAACTCAGTCCACCCAGAAAAGGATGGTGTTGATCACGATGATCAAGGTGGTCATGACGGTGCTGTTCAGTAAAGCCAAAGGCATAAAAAAGGCACAGCCATCGTGTTAACCCGGCGAAAAACGGCCCCTTGCGGGGTTCCAACAACCCTAACTTCCCAGGTTCGGAGGCAGGCCTACTATTTGTCCTATTTGATCGGGACCTTTATGAGGATGACCACCTCCAGACTTGGAGTGAAGGGTCTCTAAATATTCGTGGGGTTTTGGTATTTATATTTTTTACCAATTGGGGGACAAGTGTAGAAAAGCCCGCTTTTAATTTCCCGCAGAACGGCAATAATAGCTATTTATAAAATTGTACTTCTGATACAGATGAAATTTAGCGATGTTCTTCGATAGAATATCTCTCAGGTCGGCAGGTGCTTTGACCCTTTACCTAACATGAAAAGCAGACGACACTTGCAAAAAAAAAATTCTTGAATAACTATTTTTTTTTTCATTTTTTGTCTCACAAACATAGGTTATGACCCCTCATTGGAACGGGCTCGACGACCTCTTTCCAATGAGGGGTCATAACCTATGTTTTTGAGACAAAAAATGAAAAAATAATGCAAATTAAGTGGCGATTTTTTAGAATAGCGCTGGCCGGTTTTGGCCGTTACGTTGGGTAAAGAATTAAAGGAAGACTTAATGGACACTATTATATGACTGCTGTATTATAATAGGGTTGCCCCAGCCAGCTTTTTAGGGGGATGGGGTATTTGTGGAGTTTCGGGGCCTCCGCTAATCCTACCTAGAACCATATAGGGTCGTCACCCACTCTTTCCACTTCACCGAAGGGAAGTGATATGAGGAGGCAACAACCAGGGGGTCTTAGTTAACACTAGCCCTCATCCCCGAGAAAATGTTGCAAAATTTAGTGCTCTAAGAACGAATCTTAGGATATTGCACCGCATGGAGCACCTATATTGGAGACTATTTGGGGGCTGTTTGTTGGGTGAAAGTTGCACTGGGTCATGTTCTTGAGGTTTTTTTTTTTTTGGGGGGGGGGGGTGTACAGCGAAAATTTTAGAGGAGGCCAAGCCCTCAGCCCAGCAGCTACGTCACTGATTAATGTAAGTTATAAATAAGTCCCCTTATTGCTTGACACTGGGGCTCTGGTCTTAGCTTTCCTTGGATTCCAGGACAAAAGCACCGGATCGACCATGAGCGGCCCGCTGAGAAAATTTTTAAAATTCCTGTAAAAAGAAGCAAACTCATTCACTCCAAAAAACCAACCAGAGTTGTGTACTACCGGACAAAATATCACATGAGAATAGGCGTTGCGCCGTATAAATGGCCGGATTAAAGCAAATGGGTAGTGTTAATGACAAAAATCTCCATTCACATTTTATTATTTTTAACCCTTCACCTAACATGAAAAGCAGACTACACTTGCAAACAAAATTCTTGAATAACAAATGTTTTTCATTTTTTATCTCAAAAATATAGGTTATGACCCCTCAATGGAACGAGCTCGTTCCAAAGAGGGCCATAACCTATGTTTTTGAGACAAAAAGTGAAAAAATAATGAAAATTAATTGGCGACTTTTGTGAAGAAGGCTGGCCGGTTTTTGCCGTTACGGTGGGTAAAGGGTTAACACATTTTTGCCTCCAAAACATAGCTTATAACTCCTCATGGTAACAAACTCGTTCTAACGAGGGAACTGTTGGAAACCGGGCTTTGTCGATGCTGGAAGAAATAGATTCACGCCGTGTATTCAGCCCAAACTCAAGGAGTGTCGCCTGAATCCGTGCGTGAAAGTATGTCTCACCGTGACGAACCCATAAGTTTCACTTTTGTTGGGGTGGTTCTTATCCTGAAGGGGTCCGTGACTTTTCGTCAAAAAGCATGAATCAACAGGGGTTCACCAAAAACAATTTTAATACATATAAATAAGAATAAATATTGTAATTTGTGAATTACATGGAATCCAATGAATATGAAAAACAAAACGTCAATCATCCCTACCCACACAGTTTTTGAGTCTCTTACGGGCCCGCATACTCTGCTGTAGCTGGTTTTCCTCCTTCTCGCTGGTGTTTGTTCTTTGGTCGCCTCTTTGCTTCACCCTTTCATGGCCGTCGCACGGACACTAACGTATTGTCACTTTATCCGGACGCCTTTCCTCTAACAAGTAACGGAATGTCACTCTACCATTGCCGTCGAACGGCCACTAACGTATTGTCACTTCACTATATCGCCTTCCCCCAACAAGTGACGGAATGTCACTCTACCACTGCCGTCACATGGCCACTAGCTTATTGCCACTTTACTTGACGCTTTTCACTCAAGCAGTCGCCACCAATGGGGTTAAACGCTCAACTCCATTTATATCAGAATAATGCTCATACAGACAAAGCCAACTCTGCCAACGTATGGTTTGCCTTATAAAACAGGTAATACCGTTTACTTAAATGCAAATAGCTCCCTGAGCTCGTACTTCGTGTTTCTGCTCCTATTCTCATATATGGCCATCGACTTGCCCGCGACTGCTCCTATTCTAAATATGAGCTCTGTGGCTCCCCTAGATAACAACGTGCCTATACTTTCGCACCGATGCGACACCTCCTCTAACCTATAGCATGGGACATCCCCGTCTACTCACATCGACCCACAGTCTTACGCACCTTCAGGCTGGAATGAATTTTTCGAGAAATCCCCCAATTTTTATTTCGATAGCCAGAACATCCATTCTCAGTTTAATTGCTTCCTTTGAACTTGACCGCTTAGATCTATCTTAATTTAATATTCGCCTTTAAGTTCCTTTGAAAGTCTCGCATTTTTGGTATCTCGTGATATTCGGTGACATGCTAGACGTAATATGGGTGTGTGTTCAGAAGATGTGCGATGTACTGATTTAGAACAATTAACTATTAACTGGCCATAATTACACAAATAATCACTCTTACTCCTTTTGTCAGTTATCAGATAGCCCATGTGGCGTTCAAAAAGTGTACCATAATGGACATTAAATTTCACGCTTAATTAGTAGCGCTTGAATTATTCCTGGTCTGTTTAAATTACAAATCGGTTTTCGGGGTCCGTCACATACCTACCTTTACTCTTTACATTTAGGCCGAGTGAGAAAGATTATCGAAAATATATACACTTTTAAATAACAAAAGCGAAAATCCAAACTATCACCTTGACAGGGACATGAGCTATGTTTTTCAGTCAAAAAATGAAAATTTGTAGTTATTCAATAAATTTGCTAGAAACTGTTGGAAAAAGGTTTGGTCAGCTGTTGAGATATAGGATGCAGAATGAAGTGAGTTTCACAAGAACAGACAACCTTCCGATCAGAAATCTGAAACGCTGACCAGTGAGGCAATGCCCATGTACCAAGAGTGTTGCTCGTTTTAGAGCTAGACGGTTTTGATTTTTCAGATTCGGTTTCGATTTCGGTTTGGTTTCAGAAAAAAACTCGGTTTAGGTTCAGTTTTTCTATGTGTAAAGAACAGACAGTGAACAACACTACAGGCTCCGTAACTTGGAAAAATCTGCAACAGTTTATTCGACACCACTCACCACAAAAAATCCTGTCTGTAAGTACCTCCATTGGTTTCAGCCTAACTTCCCTTTGATTCCCTGGGTTCTAGTGGATCAGTTGCTAAGCCTATTGAATCAGGAAAAAAGACAAAAAAAAAAAAGAAAAAAAAAATCTATAAATTCGGGTAACGAACGAATAAAGTTTATTAACTTCATGCTGTGTGTTCTCAGTGTCACATTTTGTCCCTTATTGACTCGTCAGGTGGACGAGTCAAAAGGGCGAAAATGTGACAATGAGAACACGACGTATTCGTCCATTTGCCAGATAGACTGAGTGACGAAAGTCGATATGGGCAGGCCTTGCATTCTGAAAAGTGCAGGAGGGCAAAAAATCGCTCTCCTCAATCAGCTTAGGAGAGCAATTAGCTTTACACAGCATTTTAAGTATCCAGTTGAACGAACTCATTGAAACTGAAACCAACAGACTACATCAGTGATTTTATTAACTTTACTAAGGTAAAGCGAAATCTCTTAGACATCTAGATGTCTCACTCAACAACCGAACACACACTTGACAAGACCTGAGCGTGTACCCAGACCTGTTGTCCAAGAAAGTCATACACCTACCACTACCACCTTCAACCCCCCAAGGGGGGTTGAAGGTGGTAGTGGTAGGCGTATGACTTTCTTGGACAACAGGTCTGCTTGAATCTACAGTCACATCCTGGTGCAAGTTCTTCAAGTGACAGGATAGTAGTAATGGTAGTATATTATAGTGTCAATATTCCTTGAATAATTACCCCTCAAACTGTGATGTCAGTTGTTGAACTTGAAACTGACAGAAAAAAAATATTGCTGTGACCCATTTTGCTTCAAATGATTGCAACTGTGTTTGGGTATGGTTGCAGCCATTACCTTTTACCACTAAACCACTTTCAAAATGAAATTACGTGATGTTATGTGACTTCGAAGTTAAATTACATTTTTGCTTTACAACAAAAATTTAATGTGAGCATAATACATGTAATCTCAATCATCCCAGACCAAAATATTTAGGAGGGCAATTTTTCGCTCTCCTTAATTCTTTCAGGAGGGCAGTAAGGAGAGCTAAAAAATCGCTCTCCTGAAATTGCCAAGCCTGTATGGGTCACTAGCCCAGTCTCCTCCCAGTAAGATAGTTTGATCAGTTTATTCACAAACACAGTAACACCGTTTAGTCGGTTTTTGTAAGGTCTTGTCATTTTGTTTTCCGGTTTGTCGCAAAAACTGTAGCCGAACCGGAAAAGCCGAGAAACCTTTCAGGTCTATTCCCAAGGCTGAAAAGCAGACACCTGAAGCCCGTCTTTCTCGTTTGAGTTCCCGTCATTGCAATTTTATTCAAAATTGGAAGAAATGGAATCTCCAGACTCTTTACTCTTGAGATGTGACAGAGAATTATCTCGATTTTCTCTTCATAGACCTATAAAGTCAGAGAAATTGCTCATCGTTTTGATTAATTGCACATCTGTTGGTCTTTATTTAACAAATTTCCATGTTTCGGCCCGGTGAGGTAATTTGTCAAATACATGACCCAAAATAAGCAATTTTCAAAATCTTAGGTGCGCGTTAGTCCCAACCGTAGTTTCTGCATAATATTCTTATTTCCCTCTGCCAAGCCACCGAGGCCGCCACGAAAATATTTATTTCCAAATGAAACAAAATACTGCATTTTGATTGTCTGAGAGGTACGGTGTAACTTGCAATCCACAGTGGCTTTTTTACACCGTGTTTAACCACGGTGTAAAAACAAGAATATACAAGAGCAAGCCATATGGCTAAAAAAGTACCCATTTTTAATTATTAATTTATACCTTCTGCTTGGTTATGTTAGAACAAAAATAAAAATACAGGGAATTTAATATTTATGTGCAAAAAAATATTACAGATATGGATGTCATTGGAACTGGCTCATTGAGCCAGTTCCAATGACATCCATATTTGTCTGGTTTTATTTAAAAAACTTGCAAAGTACAAATTTTCTGTCAGTTTTTACCCACAATGTAGGTTTAAATATTAAGTACACCAAAATTCTTGGAAATAAATCCGTTATCCTTGTGTTTTCCAGGGGGTATGGGAATTTACAACGGTTTGGGAACTCATACACCCTTCGGCTTCGCCTCAATGCGTATGAGTTCCCAAACCGTTGTAAATTCCCATACACCCTGGAAAACACAAGGAATATCAATGTATGGGTGACCGCCTCCATCATCTATCCCGAAATGTTTCCACCGCCCTGTACATCGGAACATTAGAGGTTAACAACGGAGTAAGATGAAATAATTCCAAAAGTTAATTCCATTCTACAATAACATGTATTCAAATATTCAGATGCATGTGAAAGAATATTAAAAAAATATGTTTTAGATTGTTTTAACGCACATATGGTGACGAAGTGGCAGTTTCCGTTCTTGTATCAGTGTCAAAATCGTTAATTGGGACTGAAAGCGAAAGAATGACATTTCGAATGTATTATTGTGTCGATTAACAGTATAATAAAGTTTTAATATGTATCCCTTTCTTTGGCAGGCTTGGCATTACTGATTTGTTTACAGTGTTTAATGCGAACCAAAAAAGAACAAGAAAAACGGAATTTACTGTGATCATTAAATTCGAGTCAGTGTGAAAATGGTGAACGCATCAGAACGAATCTACTGACGGAGAGAAGAAACGCACGTTCAGGTTTGGTAAATAGAGGATATGGAATGAGTGTTTTTCTCATATAATACATGTATTTATGAAACGAGTCTAAGAATTTTTCGTTTTGGCCAGCCTCTGGCGAGCGGAAACGGACAATTGGCCAGCCTCTGGCGAGCCCAAACGGACAATTCGGACGAGTTTCATAAATATTATATGAGAAAAACACTCATTTCATATTCTATTTATCATATGACACACACACGCACAAATTAGCCACTTAGTATGACTTTTTAACCCATCACCTAACTTGAGTTGCAGACGGCACTTGGAAAAAACATCCTCGTATAACTAAAAGTTTTCATTTTTTGCTTCCAAAACATAGGTTATGACTCCTCATTGGAACGAGCCAGTCGAGCTCGTTCCAATGAGGGGTCATAACCTATGTTTTGGAAGCAAAAAGTGAAAATATAAAAAAAAATGAATGGCGTTTTTCTTGTAGGTAAAAAATTAATACAATATAACCCACCATAAATAGTACAGATAACGTAAATTCTCCCTACTGAAATTATGCAAATGTGACCCAGTTGTATTTTATTTAGCCAATCAAATTGTCCAGTTTTGAAATTGACCAATGAAAGCTCCCAACTCTAATTATGCAAATTATGAAAATGTGGCCCAGTTGTATTTTGTTCAGCCAATCAAATTGTCTAGTTTTGAAATTGACCAATGAAATTGACGGAAGGCTTCATTTATCACTAATTAATATGAAAACAAAATATCAAATGTTTTAAAGTGAACAAAACGGACGAGTCATATGATAATATAATTTATTATTCGTAGACCAAATGTAGTAAAATTTGACACATAGCTACCTCACTGTATTGTCTAAAGAGTCTTTGTTGAAAATTCAGTCAACCATGACCACGTGCGACGCTGCATGCTTTCAATAGATTTTTTGACAAAGCGTGCATCTAAGGCACTCTCACGTGATATGGGCTTGAAAACATTCCAAATCGAACAGTACACATCGATTGCACAACATTTCATTTCAACTCGTTTGAAAAGCAAAATGCCGCGAATGTCCGAAGTTGATAAGGGCAGGGCTATTGCTCTAATTATGCAGGGCCAATCGCAACGTCTCGTCGCCCAGCAATTTGGGGTCCATGAGTCAACGATAGCTCATCTAGTTGGGCGTCTCAGATCCACAGGGAGATTAGCTGGCCGTCCCAGGAGCGGACGTCCGCGCGTTACGTCGCCACCTCAAGATAGAGGCATATGTCTCTCACACCTCCTTAACCGGTTTCAGACGGCGATGGAGACGGCGAGTCAGGTTATAGACACTCCCTCTTATTCATGCGCGTAACCTTACGTTGCAGAAGGATAATGCTAAGCCGTACGTTGCTAGGGTTTGTCGAGACTTCATCAACCAAAACAATGTCCCAGTGCTCGATTGGCCACCCTATAGTCCCGATTTGTCCCCGATCGATCATTTGTGGGAAGAGCTGGACAGGAGGGTCAGGGAGCGCGTCAATGTCCCAAACAACTTCGCTCAGCTCACGTAGGCCCTTCTTCAGGAGTGGAATAACATCCCACAAAGGACCATAAAACAACTTGCTGGGATCAATGGCAAGGAGAGTTTAGAGCAGCGACTGAAGATGGGGTGGGAACACCCGCTATTGATTTTGATCAGGAATAGGGTATCTACGTTTGAACGTTATCCATGCAAACGCCGTCTGTGTTAACCCTTTACCCAACGTAACGGCCAAAACCGGCCAGCGCTATTCTCAAAAATCGCCAGTTAATTTTCATTATTTTTTTCATTTTTTGTCTCAAAAACATAGGATATGACCCCTCGTTGGAACGAGCTCGTCGAGCTCGTTCCAACGAGGGGTCATAACCTATGTTTTTGAGACAAAAAATGAAAAAAATTAGTTATTCAAGAATTATTTTTGCAAGTGTCGTCTGCTTTTCACGTTAGGTAAAGGGTTAAGACAACAAAATTAGTCAAACTTTAATCAGTAATGAAGAAATAACATCAAAATCCATACAATGAAATAATCATCCATAATCAACACATTTGAAATATTTACCACAGAAAAAACGTGCGTTCCTTTTTTCCGCTAGTAAATATAGAAAAAGAATTTCTGGAGACGTATTTCCGCGAGTAAAATATCTTTATATGAATTAGAGATGGATTCTTGTAAACAGCATGTAAAGATTTTCATACAGATATGAAATAAAAATTTTCTGGAAACCAGACATATCTTTAGTGCACAGCATTTAGCATGTTCTACAACCGAGTCAGAAACTGATATTTTTGGCTCCTCCCACTCTTCGGAGTGATGAAAAACATGATGAAGTTCCGGAATGCATTACGGGTTACAAAATGGAAGGTTTAGCAATTCTGAAAAAATACGCTTAATGATCCCTGTGTGACCTCATTGACCTTGACCCACATTTTGAACCTTCATTGAGTTTTCACTCAGTTTGTGTTGGTCTCAAGTCTAAGGTTATATCATGTTTGCGATATGACCGCGACCAGTTTGCAAATGTTTGGGCGCCGCTCACTTTTTGAGTGTGAAAATACTCCTATGAGCTTCGGAAATGGATCAGGGGTCATAAAATATGATTTCCAGAAATTCTGAAAAAATGCACTCAGTGACCACTGAGTAACTCCAGTGACACTGACCTATATGTTGATCCTCCAGCGCGCTTCGACTCATTTGGTGTAGAACAGAGATCCATTGGCGATACCATGCTTGAGATAAGAGCGTGACGCAGTTTCGAAATTTTGGTTCCATCCACTTTTACCAGTGAAGATATACATGCAAAAATGCGTTAGGGGATTATGACATGCGATTTACAGCATTTCGTAGTCACCTCGGGTAACCTCAGTGAACTTGACCCATATTTTGAACATCTATTGTGTTTCGACTCATTTGGTATTGCTATCAGTTCAATGGATCATTCCGTGCTTGGAATATGAGCGTAAGCCACTTTCAAAACAGATGGCCCCATCCACTTTTATGAGTCATTCGGTATTGGTCCAAGGTCCATAATTTTGGCTATGTTGTAGATAGGAACGTGATCTACTTTCGAAAGTTTTGGCCCCGGCCACCTTTTTGAGTGAAGAAATACATGTATGAAGTTCACAGATGCATTAGGGGGTCATAATATGCGATTTCCAGCAATTCAGAAAATGCACGCAATGACCCCTGGGTGACCGCAGTGCTCATGGACAATATTTTCAATCTCCATTGTGTTTCGACTCATTTGATGTTTGTCCAATGCCCAAAGGTCATACCATGCTTGAGATATGAGTTTGACCGAACTTCAAAAACGTTTTGCTCTACTCACTTTTTGAGTGGTGAAATACACCCCGCTCACTATTTTGAGTTTATAAATACATGTATGAACGTCGGGGAAATGTATTAGGGGGTGTAAAAACGCGATTTTCAGCAAATCTGAAAAATGCGCTCAATGACCTCCGGGTGACCCCAGTGACCGTGACCATTATTTTGAACCTCTATCGAGTTTCGACTCATTTGGTGTTGCTCGACCCACTTTCAAAACACCCTGGGGACACGAACAATGGCCAGGAGCTTGAAAAAACATAGGTGGCCGAGTACTAGTGGTTGGCTATCAGTTGCAAATAGGAGCGAGATAGAAAGATTTGTATTCGAGTTATTGACGAGAAGACAGAACGACATGCAGAAGAAACAAAAAATGACTATACAAAAACAAAAGCCTGTACTTTTAACACAGAATAATTCGGAGAGAGAGAGAGGGAGAGAGAGAGAGAGAGAGAGACACACACACACACACACACACACACACACACACACACACACACACACACACACACACATTACGAGACACAGTACACCACATCGTCTGGTACGCTCAATTTATATTTTCTTATACACACCTTGGTCTATATTTTTGAAATTATTAATCTGACTTGACGCGTTCATCAGCTAAGATGAACGAAAACATTGTATTTCTGGGGTGAAGCGATTACAGTTCAAAGAAAAACGTACAGGTATGCATTGACGTAAAAGCATTTCCTTATCTGCGAGGGATTATAGACGTGTACAAAGTGTGCAAAGTAATATTCCGAGACAGACATGAGAGCTGATTTGTTTTTTATTTGAAAGGCGATACGGTTTACTGTTGAAGGGAAAGTAAGCGTGGTAACCACCAACCGTGTGTTCGTTTATGATCAATAGGATTGGGTTGCGGATGGAGGGAAGAAGAGATATTTACCCCACTCCTCCATTTATATACCGTTTTGAGGCAGACATGCACTCAAAAATCAGTTGGGTTAAAAATCAATCCCAAACAACTGGGTTGAGTGAATATGAACCCAGATGAGGTAAATTTTTAACCCAACTGATTTTTGAGTGTGCCGTCATTTTTGTTATGTGTGTTTGTAAGTACGTGATACATGTGCCATGATCATCAAACCAACTATTTATTTATTGGGGTTTTAACCCTTTACCCAACGCAGACGATATCAAAATTTATTATTTTAAATATCATTTTTTCAAATTTTTCAAAAAATTTCAACAAAACCATATCATGTGACTCCTCGTTGGAACGAGCTCAACGAGCTCGTTCCAACGAGGGGTCATACGATATGGTTTTGTTGAAATTTTTTGAAAAATAATATTTTTTCAACTGCTGAATTTGCATATTACGCGGGCGGATGCGGCCGATTCGTTGGGTAAATGGTTAAGACACCTTTGACAGCCAGTGTCACCTCGAGTCGGACCACCAAACAACGGCGAGCAACTGCGAGACTCCCCAACGTACTATTTCCGCACAAGCAGGGTTAGTATTGGTTGACGACAAGTGCACCATCGACGTGCAGTACGCCTTAGTACACAGCGCCACCGTGCTCCCACATGGGCAATTGAGATGAAGTGTTCAAAGCTACTATGTGCATATTTGTTCATTGGGTTTAACCACACTTTCAGCAACCTGAACCACGCCGCGTCGGACAGTTTTACGGATGGAGGAAGTCAGAGTACACGTAGAGAACCACTAAGCAGCGGCGAAGAACTGTTAGAATCGCCAACTTACTAACTCTGCACAAGCAGCGTTCGCAGCGAGTAAAGGCAAGTATACCACTGGCGTGCAATACGCCTAAAACACAACCCCATCGTGCTACTACTTTGGCAATCGGGATTAAGTGCCTTTCCCAAGGTCACAAAGCAGTTACTGCTGATTCGGATCTAACTATCGACATTTCGGTTTAATGTTCCAAGAACTGCGCCACAAGCCCCCTAAATTCATGGTTGCATTAAGGAAACAAATTGATCGTTGCTTGCAGTTTAGATATTTCCACATCAGCGTGCAGAATGTTAAATGACGCTTTACTGTTCGACCGGCTTTCACCGAGTGTTTGCCATTGCGTCGGGTGATAAACATAAGGTTCTATCTTCCACTAGAAGATAGAACCTTATAGTTCTCACGCAACGATTGGACAACGCCAGTACCTTGATCTATTTTCGTGCCATGACCAGCAGACGACACTTACAATATTGATTAAAGATAATCAACAATTTCCAAAATACTAAGAAATGCCGCTAGACTTTATCACACCGTTAACCCTTTCAAACAATAAAACATAAAATTCTACAGAAGTCAACAGTTATATCGTGTATAACAAGAATAATTTGAATTTTAAATTAGATATTATATATTTATAAATCTTACGGTTCTATACCTACGAAATCTCCTCTGTTTTCCAACCTGTCGAGTTTACTTATTTACTTACTTAATCTACTTAGTCACGTGATGGACATAGAGCGACCACAGTATAGCTTTCCGTATCTTTCTGTCTTGTGCGATGTTTGTTTGCTTCTCACCATGATCTGCTAATTTTTCGCAGGTCTTATGTTAACCCTTTACCTAACGTAACGGACAAAATAGGCCAGAGCTATTCTCAAAAATCGTCAGTTAATTTTCATTTTTTGTCACAAAAACATAGGTTATGACCCCTCATTGGAACGAGCTCGTCGAGCTCGTTCCAATGAGGGGTCATAACCTATGTTTTTGAGACAAAAAATGAAAAAAAGTAGTTGTTCAAGAATTTTTTTTGCAAGTGCCGTCTGCTTTTCATGTTAGGTAAAGGGTTAATCCTCTGCGCTAGGTGTCCAGTTTAGCGAAACTTAATTCTACTATGAATTGGAGATTGTGTTATTGATCGGTGGGGTGGATCAAACGCAATTTATTTCTACAGCCCCTCCACCTCAGTCATCGCCGACTTGAATTGTTATGAAAATTGACTTTCGGTAAAGTTATCTCCATTGAAATTATTTGACAAACGAGGAAGGCCCAGTTGAGAAGGAAGTGACTGTCGATTAAATCCCTGCGACACCAGTAGAAAATAAACTCAAGTTTCCTTTTGTTACTTTTAATACACGAAAACAACGGGCAGTTTATTTATTGAAAGTAACAAAAGGAAAACTTGGCTTTCATCGCAAGCTTATTAAAAGCAACTAGTTCACAGATGATCCGTCATCACTAATATCTATCGGTATAGCACCTACGCCAACACTAAAGTGTCCTTTTTGTTTAGCGAGTGTGTTTTTACAGTAATTTGCAAGTTTTATTCTTCCCAGGAAAATAATGTCAACTCCAAGACTTTTATATTAATGGTAACGGCGGTGGTATGTATTATATGCCACGATGCGCACACTGTTTATATAGGAAACAGAAAAAAAATACACAACATCGAAATATGGTGAAAATGGCGTTTTCTTATTTTTAAATAGGTTTCAAAAGAGATTAAATAGTGAAACAGTAAAACGGATTGGGAAACAATGTAAAAATCCGGTTTCTGTATTTTATACCACTCTAAGGAAAATGCGTTAAATGATGCGCACATCGATGATACAAATTAACTGACAATTAAGGAAAGCTGACTTTCCCGATGTTCACGGGTGTAAGGGAGTGTGTGTAAGCGTGGGTATGTGTGTTTGTGAAGGGGGTGGGGCTGGGAGAACAGAGAAGAGGAGATTCTTGTACAATACTACAACGGACTTGTAATGGATGTAAATCCCCAAAACTTCCAAAATCATGCGTTTCCTTTCCGCTTCGGTCAAAGGATAATTATCCACTTCCGAAACATTTCGGAGTAATATCTCCCTTTAGTGTAACGGCAAATTGTGGGATCCATCAGTTTGGTTCTTTAGATATATTAACTCTTAAAAGCCGGGAGTCGAGTTTTCTTGCCTGTGATGTAATACGGCAGGTAATCTGGCTGTGACGGTTCGGCTATCTTTGGGCTGGGGGAGAACTAAACACTGAGCAGGTGCTTCCAGTCAAGTGTCGTCTGCCTGAATAGGGTGCGCGGTGGCGTTGCGGTAACCGGTTCTTCTCAGATCACCGAAGTTAAGCAACGTCGAGCCCGGTTAGTCCTTGGATGGGTGACCGTCTGAGCGATCGATTCGGACACCCGCTTTGTGTCCTTGGGCAAGACACTTCACCCGATTGTCCACATGGGGGCCCGATCACGCCGTGTAATAAGGCGTACTGCACGTCGATGGTGTGCATGTCTTCAACCAATCTAATCCTGCCTGTGCTGCAGTGCGGAGTTACGAAGTTGGGAAGCTGGCATCTGCTCGTCCTTGCTCGGTGGTTCTCTCCGGGTACTCCGACTTCCTCCGCCCGTAAAAATTGTCACCGACACGATATGACCTTGGCTGTTAATGTGTCGTTAAACCTTAATAAATAAAATAATAAATTAAAGGTGAGGTTTATTTCAGTTCAACAAACGACTTTGTCATTATTTGGAAAGAAAATCTCTAAGCCTCCTGACAATTGTATAACAATTCTGAAAAATAGCTCGAAGTTCATTCATGACGAACATATTAAATCAGTCAATCAATGAACTCGACAAGATAAAGGTTACCATTCCGAACTACTCAAAACTATCGACTAGCTAGTATAAAACTGCATATTGAACTTATAGTGTGGTAGTAGAAGTAGTGAAAACACGTTTGTTCTCGTTATGATGTTCTCGTTTGTTTTCTATGGAAGGACTGTCTATAAGGCAATGGAGTATTACCTGAACGGCATTGGCGAATGATAACGGTCGATAAAACTTTGTTCAGGGAAAGAATGGCATAAAATGTTTCTGGCAAGTCTATTAAACGATTCCACGCTGAATTATCGCAATCGGTGGAGACTTATTTTAATGTGTATCCGGTGCGCTCCATTTGTGTGGAATAACCAATGTAATGGTATTGTCTTTACATTTGTGGATCACAAATTTCTCAACTAATGAAGTAACTACGTTCAGAACACTTTAAAATTAAATGCAGCTTTACAACTCAGTTTTAGATATGGGTGTTTTCGGTCAAAATGCGTTTTCAAATGGCCAAACGGAAGGAGCTATCTACAGTTAATTTTCAACACTCATTAAACAGAACTATGCTACCTCGGTTCTCTGAAAAGGAATTGTTTTATTAGGAATGACAACTCGAGTGGACGATGGCATAGAAGTGTTGTCCTGCCAACTGGAACAGAACAACGATGTATACGTCTCCGTACCTACAGAGGACAAATCTATTGTGATGGAGCACGAGCTTGATTCTAAGTCCGAGGAAGGCCGAAAGAAGATTGTTCGAGCTGTTGTGATAACTTTTGTTACTCTTTTGTTGCTGTGCTTTGTTCTAGTCGGTATCTCGTTGAATATGTCAGGAGACATAGATGAGAAAGGTAAGCCAACTGCTAATCTCAGATATATCCTAAACGGCTACATGGGAGCGCGGTGGCTCAGTAGGCAGAGATGCAGGCTGCAAGCCGAGAGGTCCTCGGTTCGAATCCCACCTGCGGCAACCGCGTTGTGTCCTTGGGCAAGACACTTCATCTCCACTGCCCGCGTGGGGGCACGATGACGCCGTGTACTAAGGCGTACTGCACGCCAATGGTACGCATGTCTTCAACAAATCTAACCCTGCCTGTGCTGCAGTGCGGAGTTACGATGTTAGGGAGCTGGCAACTGCTCGTCGCTGCTCGGTGGTTCTCTCCGGGTACTCCGGCTTCTTCCACCCGTAAAACTGTCACGGCCATGAGTAGCCATTGTGCATAAATATGTGACCTTAAAACATCAATAAATAAATAAATAAACTGGTGTTGATCTGTTTTTTTATTTGATTTTTAACTGGTAGAGTGCTGGAAGCCCATATTTGGGCGTTATTCTGAAGTGCAGATACTGCAACTTAAAGGCTTCAAATTCAGTGGCTGTGCTTCATATTATCTTTGAAGTGATGATAGTCTGTTAAGATTTGCCTTGTTACAATTTATAGGAGAGTGCCCATAGGCACTCTCCTATAAATTGTAGCAAGCCAAAACCATGTGAACAAATTTTGCGGGGCAAAAATAATTTAGCACTCTACCAGTTAATGCTTAACTGTACTTTTGACAGCTAGGGTCACCTTGGACAGTTTTACGGATGGAGAAAGCCAGAAAACTACGGATCAGCCGCGAGCAACTGTCAGACACCCCAAACGTACTAGCTCTGTACAAGCAGGGTTAGCATTGGTGCACCATCGACGTGCGCTACATAGCGCCACCGTGACCCCACGTGGGCAGTCGGGATTAAGGGCCTTGGACAAAAACACAACGCAGTTACCGCTGATCAGAATCGAAACGTGGATTTCTCGAGATGATCTGTTTTGGTTAACCCTTTACCCAACGCAGACGATATCAAAATTTATTATTTAAATATTATTTTTTTTAAAATATCTTAAAAAAATTCAACAAAACCATATCACGTGGCTTCTCACTGCAACGAGCTCGACGAGCTCGTTCCAATGAGAGGTCACATGATAAGGTTTTGTTGAAAGCTTTTGAAAAATTAATTTTTTTCAACTGCTGAAGTTGCATATTACGGGGAAGGATACGGCCGATTCGTGCAACGTCTTCCATGACATATAATTGCATGTATTATGATTGAAATCGCTTCCCGTCCAGTAAAGTAAAAAATAACTAAATGTGGGCTTGAAAAGCACGTGGGAACCTCCCTTTATGTGCAAACAGAGGTCAAAACAGTAAAGGCAGCTGTAGTCTCAGGGAGGTGATGAAAGAGTCTTGATTCGTGTCCCCTCTGAATTTCCGACCGCACCCCCTCTGCCTGCCGAACATCCAACTTCTGAGAAAATTCTTTGCAACCCCTACCAATGGTTGAAAATTTTACAACTGTTAACTGTGAATTACCAGCTGCTGAAGAAATCCGAATACACCCTCTCCCATGTTCGAATTAATTGATATTGAGTTGAAGGCGTTATAAATCGTCTCTTGAGCGCAACAAGGCGCCACCTGCAGTGCTTCACCAATAAATTAAAGAATAAATATATGTTGGTGGGTTGAGTGAGGTGGGATTGTTTATGGAGGGGCGGTAATGGTGAGTATGGTTGGTGTTATGAGGACAGGTGCCGACAGGGAATTTCGATCGGATCCGTTCGATGTTATCTGTTCTCTTTTCTATGTACTTTGGAACAATGCAATAATGGAATTGATACAAAACAATCGTGGTGGTCAAAAAATGTGTCTTGACGGAGAAAGTTAACAAATCCTCTATCAGGTGGGAATGCTCTCATTCAACTTCAAAGTCTGTGTTACAACAAACAGCGCGGTACACCTAATCTTTTCCTAATTTTTGCTATGGTTGATTCCAGTTGTTCAGTCGGTTAGCAGTGGCGTGGTATAGAGTGATGCTATATATGAGATGCGGTCCTCCCTTCCTCTCGAAACGACGTTGGTGGCAAGAGTCCGGTGGGGAAATGCCCACCTTTATTTTTATAAAGTGGGGAAACGTTCGTATTTATTGTTTTAAAAGCAGGGAAATGCCGGTGGGTAAATTCCAGTGGTGGGGAAATATCCGTTTTATAAAAAACTAGAAGCACTGTCACAGTGCCGAAGCTGCGACGATTCGTGCAACGCCAATGATGTTTTAAAACTCGTTGGTGACAAAAAAAAACTAGTTGGTAAATGTGACAAAAATAATCCGAATGATATGCGCTATTGAGAGGGTGTAGACATCATGAAGATACACTTGCATACCAAGTATGGTGTCATTCCATCAAATATTTTAGGAATTATGATGTTTTTTAAACTCGTTGGTGACAGACCGACGAACAGACAGACCGACCGACAGACAGACCGACATTGCCACATATAGAGCTGCTCGTCGCAGCTAAAAAAAAGGTTGGGGTAATGACCGGTGGGGAAATGGCCGGATACCGGAATGTCCACCACAGAAAGAACACACGAGAACAGCGAAACGGATTTGATAGTTTTCGTCTATTATTCGCGACTCGGTCTTGATTTCAGAATACTTTTTTCATGAAATATCAACCAACTGGCATACAGGTGTATTTCGTCCCGATAGCGATCCAACGGAGAAAATGTCATTTTTATTACCACGATACTGTAGGAGTGAGGTATCATAACGTAGACAAATGTATATTTTGAAACCAACAGTAATGCGTTTTCGGTCACTTTTTCGGGGACGTGACAACCGATAAAATCGGTTGATAACGAATGTCGAATAAGGTACTGGGAATAGGTAACGGTTGTCACGTCCGCCACTTTCTCATACGATGACCCTTCGTACTAATGTTATAAGAAAAACATAAAAATAATACTTGAAGCACAGCGGCAGCGGTGCGGTGCAAGGAGAAAGCTTCGATCCACTCTGTCTGTGTTCGAAGACAACCATAAATAAATTAACCCTTTACATAACATGAAAAGCAAACGACACTTGCAAACAAATTCTTGAATAACTATTATTTTCATTTTTTGTCTCAAAAACATAGGTTATGACCCCTCATTGGAACGAGCTCGACGAGCTCGTTCCAATGAGGGGTCATAACCTATGTTTTAGAGACAAAAAATGAAAAAATAATGAAAATTAATTGGCGATTTTTGAGAATAGTGCTGGCCGGTTTTGACCGTTGCGTTTGGTAAAGGGTTAAATAAAAGAAAACAGGGCGGGTGCGTTGGACACTTCAACCGCACGGTATGTTCATTTTTCACCATCTGTATCAATTCACAGTGATTTATTTGTGAAATAAACTGAAATTGGAATTGAAATTAAAAAAATAAGGAGAATCAGTCGCTCGCAGATTATAATACATCATTGACAACGCGGACTTGTATTTGCTTTTCGTTCATATTGCCAAAAAAAAGTATCAATCAAAAGTCGCTCTCAAGACCAAAAAGTACAGCTTTTTGAGGTTATTTCAACTTCCAGGAATGTCAAATGCTGATTGATTAAGTAATAAATTGAACAATGTTGGACCTTGTCACCATAAACCTTTTTCTCGATAAAGCTTTGACTTGTTTCTCTCCTTCATCTTTGATATTTCAAAGATATGTCTTAAAGAATATTTCAATGACATTTGAAGGCAGAATTCTTTTTGAGCCTGATGAAAGTTCAATTTAATATTTTCCATATACATTCTCGTGGTCGTATATTGAAAATATTAATATATCCACATCACTCTCACATAACTCTTTCTTAAGTACGGATAGCAGGCGTGAAACAAAAATCTTAAATTGCTGAAAAAAATTCATTTTTTGCCTAAAAAACATTGCTTATAATCCAGCATTGGAACGAGCTCAACAAGCTCGTTCCAACGCGGTACAATAAGCTATATTTTGGAGACAAAAATTGATGAAAATAATAAAATTTGAATACGATTTTCGAATAGCCATGGTCGGATATATCTGTTTCATTTGAAAGTGGTAATGCTATAAATATCAACCTGTTTTGAAGCTGGAAATGAAAAGATGCGGCAGCGTTCAAAACGTTACTCACGAGGCAATCTTCGATCATTCTGATCCTCCGTAACTTCCCAAGGCAATAAGCGTTGCCAGACTCCCAGACTATCATAAAACTTGGAAAGATTGAATTGAGCTCTAACTGGAAAAGTTCCTCATACTCTCCATGAAAATAAATAAATCAGAAAGTGGTGTAGAATCTATAAGCCACCAACGCATGGAGTATTGCTACCCTATTAACTGGTAGAGTGCTGGAAGCCCATTTTTGGGCTTTATCTTGATGTGCATGTGCCACAGCTTGAAGGCTTCATATTCTGTGAATGGGCTTCAGTTAATTTTTGATGTGATCTTTTTAGTCTGGGTGGATTTGCCCTGCTACAATTTATGGGAGAGTGCCTATAGGCACTCTCCCATAAATTGTAACAAGGCAATAACATGTGAACAAAATTTTGAGAACCAAAAAAACTTGGCACTCTACCAGTTAATGTTCATAAGGAATGTAATATTAGAATTTTATAACGCAAATCTCACTTGACGCAGTCCGTGTCAAACACTGCTGTAGTTTGATGCATTTAACATTTTTTTATGTGACTTCATTTTCGTGAGTTTTGATTTGTACTGCATAAAACAACAAATGAAAATTGCACAGACACACGAAAGGCGAATGTCACGCGAAAGGGTGCAATGCATCCGCAACGCAGCTGAATGCCAGAAATGTATGAAAGTGAGAACAGCTTTAAGAAACCTTATAACAACCCAAAGCATCGTTTCTATCTCGAAATCGCGTTATTATAATTTCTTTATTACAATATGCAGGATTTTAGACAATATATAATACTACGGTTGTTGTTCGTATTCGGCATTACCAGATACAATGCAGACATTGGGGAATGTGCTACGTACACCACGCGTGGAATCCAGATCACGCGTAAGAATGCATCCGATTAAACGTCACCCATCTGAGTGACGTTATGACGTGAACGAAATGCTTCGAACAAAACAGTGTCAAGCAAGATGGTTATCAGTCCGCCGAAGGTGATGTTTTTTTTTAAAAATCAGCTTCGTTCTCTGAATACATGTTTAATCGTGGTATAAATACAGAACACATGTCGGGTAGAGTATGTGAGACACGAATCAAGATTCCAGTCCCCCCGTACTCCACCAGAGTTGTATTCTGTCTTATTATTAATGCGGATTTATACCATGATTACCTACTCTCCTCTATATAAAAGTCTATGATATATATTTTATCTTTACACGCCAACCGTGGTGAACACGCCAGCAATGGGATTTCAATAGATAAAATTTACACCAACAATGGAATTACATCCAAGTTGACCTTTAGTGACCTCGCCTTGAATGCAAACTTGTCTAAATTTATAACTCGTCGCCTCGTGAAGAATGAAATGAAACCCGCAATTATTTATTACGTTTTTAAATAAGTTTACCTCATAAGGACCAAAAATTAACAAACACCCGCTGTCTCATGTTAATAAAGCATCCATAACTCGAAATAGTATGTTATTAAAATGAAAAAGGCCCTATAATTTGTGGTTTCGTTTTTTATTTCGTTTCGGCGATAAAAATTGCCAGGGGAAGTACCATCCACCGATGCTCATGTAAACAAAAAAAAAAAAAAAAAAGAAAAGATTCGCACGTGTGAATATTGATTTATTTAACATTGATGATCATGGTATAAATAAAATATACCCAAAGTAGCTTGGTGTATCAAATGTTCACCACTTGTGGTGAAGTGGTGTTAACCGCGCGCCGAAGGCTCGCGGTTAACATCACGTCACCACTCGTGGTAAACATTTGGTACACCAAGCTACTGTGGGTAGATTCTATATGTACACGATTGTTTCTCCGTTATGAGCCCGCCGTCATTTGCCAACCGGATTTGACAAAACGCTATCTGACAGAGTAATATTTTCCAATGACAGAATTAAAATCACATCATTCAGGTTTAGAAATTCCTACCTCCAAATTTTAAACTACTTTTTACAGACCGAAGGTATCGTTCTTACTTTACACCCAAAGCCTAAACGTTGCACATCAGCACCTGACGCTAAAATCAGGTTTGCGGCACTAAACTGGAAGATGAGATGCGGATATTGCTACCTGGATTTGACGGTACTTATGTTCTATTTAATCTTTCAAATTTAATCTGTTGATCAGGTTTGTCCGATTTTATCATAAAAGGCTAATTGTTCAGAACGTTACTGAGAAACATTAAACACTTACTGAAATACTTTGTGCGTTTTAAAAATACGCTAAAAAGAATTAGAGTGCACATGTATCGCTAATGTTAGAAAGGCGTAACTGAGTAATTCGGTTAGATTTGACTTGAATTAGCGATACACATTTTATCCCATAAATGGCCGTTTATTTGAACAATAAAGGCCTTGGATAAATTTTTGTTTTATTCACCTAGTAGGGTGATAAATTTTCCCCATAGGTTTAACACTGAAAGAATTTATTCCCCTAGTAGCGACGGACTTGTTGACCTCTGTCCTCTACCACATTTGTCTAGCATAATTAATAGTTCGATTTTTGATTTCTTTAAATCTGTTTGAAAGTATTACACAATGTCAGTAGAAAACACCACACACTGCTCATATAATAAAGTATTTTTGCAAGTTTAGCTCAAGTTTGTAGAGGAATTATTTTTAGACAGAAATGTATTACTGCGCCTTGTTTATTTTTACCAATTTTACTGGTCGATCGAATTGGACCAATGTGCTCCTCACTTCTCGCTGTGTTTTGTAGCGAATTATAGCACGATTTTGCCGCGACTGCCCTGTAGAAGATTTATGGGATAAACAAAATAAACGTATAGAGTTTTCAAGTAAAAAATTATTCTACTCGTAGAATTAAGAATGAAACCGACTCGACAGAGGCTCGTCGGTTTCATTCTTAATCCTACTCGTAGAATAAATTTTTTACTAGAAAAGACTATACGTTTATTCTATAATATCATTCCTTTAGAGTCCATTAGGGATCATGTTTATGGTGCTATTGTCTGATTTATTCACCGATTCGACATTTTTTAGTAATGAGATAGACGTGATTTTGGAATTCTTCGTGTATTTTTTATCCCTGTACGTGTAAGGTGATATATTCCACACATTATTGCTTCTGTCCATATTTCCTCATTGTGATGTCCAATTCAACGTTCCTTGTTAATACGCGTTGGTCATAATTCAGTTATCTGCTATTGGGAATTTTCTCATTAACTCACTTTAAGTGTGCTATAAATTCTTGTTATTTGACCACTACGAATATACCCTTCAATACCGCTTTAGATTGTTCATCGAATTTACCTCGTAGAAAAAGAGTCTCTCCTTTTTCAAACTCATATCATGCCCTTCTCTAAGTTTTGACCAGTGATTTCTTTTAATAAGTTTAGATGATTTTTTTCAAATCTAGTCATAGCTGCTGATGAAAAATATTTCGAAAATTCTCAGCGGGGTAAGAGTTAATTGGGCGACTAACACTTTTACCCCCAGTTCCAAAACAACAGGCTTATTACCTCCAAGATATATTCAGCAATTTCCTCAAGTATGGCAAACTTATATATCCTCATATATACTCATGCCCAATTCCATATGGCTGACAATTTTAGACACTGAAAGAGATTTACATGGAAGTTAGATCCCCTTAATTTCCCCTTAATTTCCAAAAGCTGTCAGTAAATTCAACACTAAGAGTATGGGAATTTCATAGAAAAATTTAAATTTCAAAATGTGAGCGAACTTAAATCATCGATGAGTGCATCATTTCACCAACTTCAGGCATTTTCCCGTTGAGTACCATAAAAAGCAGAAGCTGGCTTTTCACAATTTTCCCCATGAATTTGCGTTGGACTATTATTACTGACGGTTGAAACTCATTTAAAAATAAATAGAGAGTAATCGCTTGACTGGACTGGTTACATGAAATAATTCATCAGAGGTGAGGGACGTTGCACAAACACGAGTGCGCGAATGCTCACGTGTGTTTTACAATATAGTCCCTCGCCTCGAATGAATTATTTCACGTAACCAGTCCAGTCAAGCGATTTCTCTGTTTATTACTTTTCATTATTAACGGTAATTATATTATTTAACCCTTTACCCAACGAAACGGCCAAAAACTGTCAGCGCTATTCTCAAAACTCGACAATTAATTTTCATTATTTTTTCATTTTTTGTCTCTAAAACACAGGTTATCAACCCTCACTGGAACGAGACAAAAAATGAAAAAAATAATGAAAATTAATTGGCGATTTTTGTAAATAGCGCTGGCCGTTTTGGCAGTTACGCTGGGCAAAGGGTTAAGTACAACCTTCACAGAACTTTTCTCTGGTCAGAAAACAGTGGGTCAAGCAATAAATAAGAGAAAACTTTCATCAAGAAGTGAAGTACCCTCCCTGAACCCAATTATTTTCTGGAAATTTCAAACAAAAATACACAAATAGTTAACTGCATTTTTTGGGCCCAGAAAATACTCAGAGCAGCTCCCCTTTTCTCAAGGCAGATAATTCTCAACCAAATATTTAGTATAGTGATACCCTATCGTGACGTCGCTGACGTTTGGAAATAATTTTTGAAGCGACAATTTTACAAACTTGAAATAAAAACTCGTGTGCCAGACAATCTATACTTTTATTTTTATTTACATTTCAAATTTCGAATTCAATTTTAAAAGTTCAACTTTTATGTAATAAACTTGTTTTTACATCAGTCGGTTAACACCTTGCGGATATTCCTGCCCGGGACGGGATTTCTCTTGCCACTGAAATAAGTATAATTTGGACACATTTAATCAAATTTGTCCCCTGAAAAGTGAATGTATTTTTTCAACAATGATTCCTTGACCTAAATTTAGATAAATGTTTCATCAAATCTAGTCATGGCTCACAGTAGCCATGACTAGATTTGATAAAAAATATCTTGAAAATACTCAGCGGGCTAAGAGTTAACACAATATATAATAGAATAAATGTTCAGTTTATCTCTGGAATGCAGAGAAGTGACCATATCCTTGTTAACTCAATTTTCCTGTTAATTGAATAATTCTCATCGGCAAAGTGGCTATTCATTTAACAGGCTTATCACTTCAGAATAGTGCATGCCGTCCAACAGTAATAACATAACTGTTTCTTTTATATGATATATGGAGATTGCACGCCTCCCATCACTGACTTATCTCGTTATGAAAATCGACTTTCGATAAAATTATCTCCTTTGAAATTATTAGATGGGCGCGGAAGATCCAATTAAGAAGCATGCGATTGTTGAGAAAACACCTATGGCATCAATAGAAAAAAAGAGAAGTTTCCTTTTGTTAATTTTAACAAACGGAAACAACAGAAACCCTCGGAGCAGTCTGTTGTTTTCGTTTATTAAAAGTTACAAAAGAAAACTTGGCTTTTTGTGGCAAGCTAATAAGAAGCAACTTAGTTACGGTCCACTTTGGCTCTTTGTTCAGCGAATGTGTTTTTTACACCAATTTGCAAGTTTTTTTTCTTCCCAGGAAAGAATAGTAAATCTTACCCGTTAGACTTTTAAATTAATTGAAAGGATGGAGTCTGTATGTCAAGGTGCGCACACCGTAGTAATAATAACACTTTTGTCTGCCATTCCCGTACATAGGTATATGACAACTAAAGATGTAAATATATGTACAACAATAAAAATAAACAGAGAAAATACAATCATACAATAGAACTTTTAAAATGGGAATACATGTACCCAGTACTAGCAATATCTCGAGTCTTTTTTTATTTATTTTTTTTTTAAAAACTTTTTGCAGTTGTCTGGCATCCACTCGTTTTTGGAACGAACTGTGGACATACCGCATGGCTTTTGGTGAAATGTCAGAATCAAAAGATCCGGTTAACGCCTTTGGTTGATCCTTATGACTCATGCCATTAACGCCGGGAAGAATGGGTTCAATTTCCCGTAGGAGAGCTTCCCTGTCGCCAGAGTAGAGAGAGCACTCGAACAGAAAATGGAACTCGTCCTCTACCTTATTATTGCAAAACGGGCAAAATCTTTCTTCGGGTGGAATAGGTGGTTTGGTATGCCTACCAGTCTCAAATGCTAATCTACGCGCTTATCCTTAGTTTCGTAAAGGAGTGTCTGGTAGCACTGTCCTTTTCCGCCAAAAGATATTCTTCCATTGTAAAAGAATCCTTCACCGTTCAAAAGAATGCGAATTTAGAGGAATTTCGTACATTCGACGACCACCATGTTACATATTTTTCTTCCAGAGCAAGCCAGAAAATAAGCAGACTGTCATCTGCAAAATGTGGTCTCCAGAGGGTGAATTTAGTGATGCTACCCTGCACAGCAGGGTAGCATCACTAAATTTACCCTCTGTGAACTTCATTCTGTATCAGGGTCTCAAAACTAAACAGAAAGAGGTACCCAGGGGATAAATTGGCCCACTGTTTGGAAGAGCATCATCAAATTCACCCTCTGCGGACCTCATTTTGCAAATGTCAGACTGCTTATTTTCAGGCCTGTTCCAGAGTCTTCTCCAAGGAAAATAGCACTGTTGATATAATGAACAGTAAAAGGTTACAGAACATCAAAAAATGGTGAAAACGCCTTTTTCTTATTTATAAATGGGTTTAAACAAAGAATAACTGTCAAACGTTCAAACTGATTGGAAAAATGGTAAAAGCTAGCTTCTGTATTTTTATACTACTCCATAAGAAAATGTCTGAAGTTGATGGAATGATGCGAACATCGATGATACAACGTCGCTAAAATTTCGAAATTTCAATTTTCATATGAATTTCCCATTCCCTAAGGGTTAGATTTACAGACAGCTTCAGAGAATTAAAGGGAACCACTTTCTTGTAAATCTCTTTTAATGAAGAAAATTGTCAGCCATGTAGATTTGAGAAAGGCAGCATCCCGATCTGTTATCTTAAAACCATCTCTAACGCACTTCATATCTCACTGCTCAACATGATGTTATCAGTTCAACCATTATTTGTGTACTGAATATAAAATGTGACTCTTAACCCTTTACCTAACATGAAAAGCAGACGACACTTGCAAAAAAAATTCTTGAATAATTAATTTTTTTCATTTTTTGTCTCAAAAACATAGGTTATGACCCCTCGTTGGAACGAGCTCGACGAGCTCGTTCCAACGAGGGGTCATAACCTATGTTTTTGAGACAAAAAATGAAAATATTTTGAAAATTAATTGGCGATTTTTGAGAATAGCGCTGGCCGGTTTTGGCCGTTACGTTGGGTAAAGGGTTAAACTATTTGAAGAGATATAAATAAGAAATGCATCACTTTCAAAAAGCAAAGAAAAAGAAACGAAAGAGAAAAAGGAGCGAGACTTGGATTTTACAGGTTGAATGGTCTGGGCAGCACGGAAGACATTTGCTTTACGTTTCGAACCTGATAAAGCAAATAACACAAAATGTTTTAAAATTCAAATATCAAATGGGAATCATATGATTGATATCATGGCAACGTTTTACTCGTGTAATGCCAATATCGTAAATATACGTGAGCATAGTTCAGAAATTTTTAACCGTTTGAACCTGAGAGGCCCTTTTTCCGACCGAGGAATACGATACGTCATAATTTCATTTCGTAGGATGGGTGCTACGTGGATGTGTGGGGTAGACAGATCAATATTTTCAACGTTCAGCCTTCAGGCTGAACGTTGAACATTTTAACTGGTCTACCCCCATATACTGAATATGGACTTTTTCAATTGCAGCTAACATGGAAGATGCCACAAGAGGTTAAGGGGTTAAACACCTTGGATGATAATATTGTCCTCAAAAAATACTCCGAAAGGTACATAACCGAACGAAGTATTTCCAGCTTGGTGAAACACGGCGATAGAAGGGCACACAGAGAAATATACACGTGGTTAACCACATGCCAAAGCCGCATAGTATCAATTTAATACATAAAGCTATCTTTGGGACTAATACGCTTCGACATTGAGAAAAATGCACCTTTTTTTGTTCCATATTGTCCTCACATGCCGAAACACTTCACCAAACGTTTTCAAATAGGTCCGAGTTCATTAATACAGCTTGGATAATCTTGTCCGACATTAGGTGTAATGGCATAAGAATTTGCCTAACCCCTTGCGGTTTATTTCGTCTCTGTTGAATTTTCTTTTGTCATACGATCAACACATAATAAACGTGTGACCTCAGACAGAAGTCAACGTCGACATCTTAATATCGTGAGTGAGTTCGGTTTCGGAAATAGAATTGAATTAATTTTCTATTTTATTTATTTTCATTCGTTTTTCTTCTCTCCAAAACAAATCGTATTCCCACTCACACTCGCCGAAAATGGTATTCCACTCCCAGCATCTTATTCCACTCTCAGCGGAATCAATTATAAAGGGCTGTGTGGGAAAACAAATAAGGAGAAAATAAAATAAATACAAAAGCTCACAGCTCGGATTCGAGTACGATTTTATCCTCTCGCTAACGCCTCGTGAAATAATCCTCCCGGCCACACTCTGGGATAAAAATCGTACTCTAACCTGAGCAGTGAACTATTGTCTATATGTTTCATTAACGGTTTGTCAAATACAAATAACAGAAGACAGTTGCAAACAACATTTGCAGAAAAACTAAATATTTTATGTTTTTACCTCAAAGTTAGGGCTGCAACTATTCATCGCGATTTCAATGCATCGCGATACATTTGTACACGATACGCATATCGTATTGTTTCATGTGTATCACGATACACGCGATACATTTTCAGCAGCTTGGCATGATGTAGTCAGAAGTTGCATTTTCAGGCACAATAAGTCTATTTTGTGCTTTTCCAACTTATAATTCCACCACAGGAGTATGAAATTCTATCAGTATAGCTATAATTCACTTTCAGCGTGATATTTACGCACCCAACGTAATCCCCTTCCGAAGGGGATTACGTTTGGAACGTAAATATCACGTTGAAAGTGAATTATAGCCATACTGATAGAAGTTCAGACTCCCGTGATTCCACTTGTTCGTTTGTATTTCAGTAAAATATCAACTCTGTCTAAATTATAAGCATAGTTTGAGGCAACAGACCTCTCACCTCTGAGTTGAACCCAGACTCCCAGAGGTCCACTGGCTGAAACTTGATTGTCTTTCTCAAGCACTAAAAAAAGAAATTGGATGTTACTGGCCAAATGAAAGTTGTACTCTGTGCAGTTTGTGGGCCTTTTATTACCGATAATTCACTCTCAATGTACTGCATGTGATGTATCGTGAAAAAATCAGAACATGAAAAAAATCGCGATACATATTGTATCGTGGGTGAGACGTATCGTTGCAGACCTACTCAAAATCATAGCTTAGAACCCTTCATTGAAACAAGATCGGCCAGCGTGTTACAATGAGGGCTGCATGAGCTATTATTTCAAGGCAAAAATTAAAAACCGGTTAAGATTTGGTGTGCGATTTTCGTGAACATCAATGGCCAGTTTGGTTCGTTACATTAGATAAAAGGTTAAATTACACAATGTGTGATAAAAAAATCTCAAATTCATCACGATTTGACATGAAATGTCTGAAAAACTAAAATCGATCTGAGCCTCGGTAAACCTCGGCTCCTTTGGAATTTAGTGAGCATAGTTCAGAAATTCATATCACAAGGCGACTCATTAGAGATTCTCTGTATCTTACGAAAGGTGGCCAGCATACACGTTCTGCATTTTGACTCAACATGCATTCATGAGCAAAACAAGTAGACAAATTTGTGGCAAAGCATAACAAGCACAAGCAAAGTTCCAGCCAATGGACCTCCGGGTTAAAGCCGGAGGTCCATCAGCTGAAACATTGGTTGTGTTTTTCGTCCATATGTACAGAATTTGAAAGTGATGTTTTGGCTGATAACTTCACTCCAAAGGTGATTTAGGTACAATCCATTATCCACATACTGTAGGTACCAGACGCACCTCATTGGTGACTACAAGGAAATATATGTTTTCACATGCGGCAAAATCTATTAAAAATGCAGGTATTCTCTATTTTACACGTTGTAATATATTAATTGTAATTACGACCTATTTTAATTGCAATTAAAACACCCAAAGGCAGAAAACGCGAAGCGATATCGATCTAAACTATTGCGTGAAGAACGTCTCTTCCGGGTAGATATTCTCTCAAATCCGTATCGTGACGAAATATATTGAAAAATATTTTCGGCTATCTTATATGGCAGCACACAATAAATAGAGGATCTCCAGTGAGTTGCAATTTCAGATGGAATTTCTGTACCGAGTTTACCAAAATCGATCTGAACCGAGGTTTACTGAGGCTCCGATCGGCTTTAGCCCTTTACCTAACGCAGACGATATCACAATTTATTTTTTTTAAATATCATTTTTTCAAATTTTAAAAAAAATTTCAACAAAACCATATCATGTGACGAGCTCGTTCCAACGAGGGGTCACATGATATGGTTTGTTGAAATTTTTTGAAAAATAATATTTTTTCAACTACTGAATTTGCATATTACGCGGGTGGATGCGACCGATTCGCTGGGTAAAGGGTTAGTTGACGAGGTTCAGAAATTTCATGCCAAATCGTGACGAATTTGAATTCTTTTTATCACCTCATGTGTAATTTAATCTTTTAGCTGACATAACGACTACAGCTGACTAGCGCTGTGCACAAAAAAACGCCATCCAAATTTTAGTATTTTCTTTCCATTTTTGCCTCAAAAACATAGCCTATGACCCACACTGGAACGAGCTCGTTCCAATGAGGTGCCATAAGCTATGTTTTCGAAACAAAAAATGAAACTATTTAGTTATCCAGGAAATATTTTCTGCAAATGGCGTCTGCTATTTGTATTGGGTAGATAGGCAATAAAAAATAAGAGAGGATTTATTCAATTCTACTTCCAAAAGCAGTTCACTCACAACGTTACCACGTCGACGTTGATTCCTGATGTCATTTCCGTATTAGACGTGTTGTGAACGATATTTTGCGTAATGGGCTGTTTGATGGCGATTATATGATACATAGTCTCTTCTGTGTGGTTCAATGATAGTCAGCTTTTGGATTCTTAGCCACAGAGAGTATGATGTATCGGGGTTAGTTGTTTTAAAACATAAATGTTCTTGATTGCATGCAGTTTCCGTGAAGCGCCTAGGCACTACTTTGATACTTTTTATAGCCTCGGCTATAAAAAAACTGTATTAGTGTGCCAAGGTGTTTTATAGTTACCAGATGGATGTCCTAATGTTACAGGCCCTGTATGTTACACCGAGCATATCTTTGTTTAATTTCTGCCGGAATTATGTTTATGTATAGATATTTAGAATATACCCATAGTAGCTAGGTGTACCAAATGTTCACCACGAGTGGTGAATTGGTGTTAACCGCGAGCCTTTGGCGCGCGGTTAACACCACTTCACCACGAGTGGTGAACATTTGTACACCAAGCTACTTTGGGTATATTTTATTTATACCATGATCGTCAGATTAATAAGAGTTTAAATGTTAAATAAATAAATATTCACATGTGCGAATCTGTTTTTGTTTACATGGGCACCGGTGGGCGGTACTTCCGCTGACAATTTTATCGCCGAAACGAAATAGAAAACAAAATGCGCAAATTACGGGGCGTTTTTCATTTTAATAACACAATAACATATTATTTCGAGTTGTGGGTACTTTATTAACACGAGACAACGTATGTTTGTTAAGTCTTGGTATCTTATGAGGTAAACTTATTTAAAAACGTAATAAATAATTGCCGGTTTCATTTCACTCTTCACGAGGCGACAAGTGATAAATTTAGACAAGTTTGCATTCAAGGCGAGGTCACCAAAGGTCAACTTGGATGTAGTTCCACTGTTGGTGCAAATTTTAACTACTGAAATCCCATTGCTAGAGTGTTCACCACTGTTGGTGTGTAAAGCTAACATTTATGTTATAGGCTTTTCATATGTAGTAGTATAGGTAATCATGGTACAAATAATATATATATGGAAAAAAAAAAAAAAAACTACGCATATCAACTACACCGATTTATTTTTTATGTTATTTTTCACATACAATAGGGCAGAGTGCTTATATTTTAAATCCTAAGTTTTACATAATATTTTCCTAGATGCTACCACAAAGCTCCACTGGACACTCATTTTTCAAAACTTTAGAACCACGGTCGCATCAGCCGAGCGGGTGATCGTCGATGGCCACTTAACGCCCGACCCGAACAAAATCCCAGGCTACGCACCCGATGTACTCTTCAGACGCATTGGAGATTTTGGGTATCGTATTAATTTGATAATTGATTAGAACGTTTATACACTTCATCATCAGACAAATGTTGGACATGTCAATGAACCACACGAACAAAAATATGCACTGCAACTGTTTACGGTCAGGGGTCAAAACTATAAAAGTTTTACAATTGCATTTCCCAGAACTGTATTTTCTAGTTATGATTTTAAATTCGTTGAAATGGGCCATTAGTATTTTCAAAGATGTGGCAATTTGCCGGTTGGCAAATTGCCATATCTTTTAAAATGCTAATGATTCATTTTAGTCAGTTATATTAATAGGTTGAAAATACAATTCTAGAAAATACAATTGTAAAAGTTTTATAGTATTGGCTCCAGAATTACTTGCATTCCCATTCACCAGATAGAATGCACAATGACAGCCCACGTGTACTGCGCCTGTAAACTTTTGCAGTACTTATGTGGTTAATAGTATCAACCCCGTGCAATATGTTTCATATTATCTCTTGTACGCCAATCAGGCCTGTCATTAGTATCGCAGATGAGAGTTTAGAAAAAACACTTCACACAAAAACCTTTCACGTTTCGAAGGAAGATGCCAACTGTTATCGCGGCTCGCATATGGTAGGCCTTACAGGAATTGTAACGTTGAGATAAATTCCGAGTCATGGGTATTCAAATAATGATGTGTATACATCATATGCAATTTATAAATCATTCATTTTAATATGTCCCAATTCCTCTTCGTTTTTCTTCTAATTGCGAGTACATATTAACCTGACATACCGACAAAAGAGAATTGTAGTTTCTGCAGTACGTGTGGAGTGGGTTATACCAAAATTACCCGCGGAGTGGAGTTATCACCAAATGTATCACTTTCAAATTCTGTAGATATGGACAAAAACACAAGCAATGTTTCAGCCAATGGACCTCCGGGTTTAACCCGGAGTCCCACTGGCTGAAACTTTGCTTGTGCTTGTTATGCTTTGCAACAAATTTGCAGTTATTGCTTGGGTGGACTCTCCGCCCCACTGGTGATTTACTGATAATACACTCTACACGTACTATTTTTATTTGTTCAATGGCGTGTATTGGCAAACACCATAATTAATATTACGGGTGATCAACCAATGCGTTCAGCCTGCGCAGAGTGGAATCTCGCGTCTCAGGGTACAGGGAATTCTAACGGGGTATTTGGAGTGTGTGTTCTTCAAAAGACTTGTATATCGAAACTGTCATACTGCAAGGCCACTGTAATCACATTAAAACAAATAATATATCAAAATCTTTGGTGGCTTTTCTTCATTTTGTCTTGATTTCGAACTATTGGCAATTTCCAACTGGCAAATTGCCACATCTTTAAAAATGCTAATGGTTCACCCACTTGGAGTCATAACTAGAAAAATACAATTCTAGAAAATACAGTTGTAAAATAGTAATCGAGAAAGAGACCACTTCAGTGATTACAGTGCTATAACACCCTAACCCCTTTCTGAATTCAGCCGTCGGGGCGCAATGGCTCAGTGTCTAGTCCAGTGGGCGTTAATCCACAAGGTCACCGGGTCGGTTCAGACCAGCGTTAACAACGTATGTTACAACCAGTAGTGTATAAATTTACCAGTAATGTCGAAATCGACCAGTAATATCGAAAAAATTAACCAGTAATGTCGAAATCAACCAGTAATGTCGAAAAAATCGACCAGTGATGTAAAAATCCGTAATGTCGAAAAATTAACCAGTAGTGTCAAAAAGTGACGACCACAATGAGGAGCACTAACACTTGCCGACGGGGGAGGGGGGTATAGCCACCCCCCCCCCCCCCCCGATGACACCCCTGGTCGTGTGCTTTAATGACTGACTATTATAATGTCAGTCACTACCCGATATTTGCTACATGTCTGTCATCTAGTTCTTCCAATTTGCTACCTGTCATTTTACCTACATTCATCAATCAGTCAGTCTGCGTCACCCGCATGTACCCGCATGTACGTGGGGAGCACTATTAGCTCAGTCGAGAAATTACCTCGCAATTCAATTTGATGAATATCCGGGTTCTATACCTGACGAGGTCAGTTAAGTTGTGTCCTTGGAAATGACACTTTATCCCAGGTGCACGTTGACTTCGTGTGCCATGCCACATGCCGAACTGACACGTGTATGGTGCGCGTGCTTTAAACTAAGTGTCGTAAACGAAATCAATCAATCAATCAACCAACCAATCAATCTTTGTATGTAGGTCTGCCTGTCTTTCCGTCACTCAGTTGTCTATCCACGTCTAGGGGTTATTTTTCACACGCCACATTGCTATCTGTCTGTCTGGATTTCTGTCCGTCTGCCTGGATGCTGCTAACCTGCCTGCCTACACACTTGCCAGCCTACACGTGTGACTGTATGTCTATCTGTGCGAGCGCTAAATACTAGACTAAATATTTCAGCGTCGTATCAATTCGTTATCTATCCAGAGAGAGAGAGAGAGAGAGAGAGAGAGAGAGAGAGAGAGAGAGAGAGAGAGAGAGAGAGAGAGAGGGGAGAGAGACAAAGAGAGAGAGTTGGACAAAAACAGAGGGAAAAGGGGATAGGGAGAGAGCGACAGAGAGAGAAAGAAGGAGAGAGAGAGCGAGAGAGAGAGAGAGAAGGAGAGATAGAGGTAGGGGCAGAGGGACAGGGGATGGATGGATGGATGGATGGATGGATGGATGGATGGATGGATGGATGGATGGATGGATGGATGGATGGATAGATAGATAGATAGATAGATAGATAGATAGATAGATAGATAGATAGAGAGGGAAGGCAGCATGTGTGAGAGAGAGCGAGAGAGAGAGAGAGAGAGAGAGAGAGAGAGAGAGACAGAGAGAGACAGAGAGAGGGGATGGGGAAAGAGAGCTGGGCAAAGACAGACGGAGAGGGGGATAGAGAGAGAGAGAATGGTGGCGAGAGAGAGAGGGGGGGCAAAGGCAGGGGGACATGGGATAGAAAGAGAGGGGAGATAGATAGAGAGAAATAGGAGAGAGAGAGAGAGAGAGAGAGAGAGAGAGAGAGAGAGAGAGAGAGAGAGAGAGAGAGAGAGAGAGAGCAGAGAGAGAGAGAGAGAGAGAGAGAGAGAGAGAGAGAGAGAGAGAGAGAGAGTAAATAGGATGGGATATGTTGTGCATATGAAAGCGGGAAATAATTGTTAAACATAACATTCCATATTTACTGGGGTAAATGTGTTTAAACTTGCGCGAAAATGGTTAAAAGTCGATAAATATAGGCAAAAGTACAATTTGAGCAACCCGAAAAAATATTGAAATTTTTGCGAAAAATCGTCATTTTGGTCGTCACTTTTTGACACTACTGGTTAATTTATCGACATTACGGACTTTTACATTACTGGTCGATTTTTTCGACATTACTGGTTGATTTCGACATTACTGGTTAATTTTTTCGACATTACTGGTCGATTTCGACATTACTGGTAAATTTATACACTGCTGTTTGTAACAACGTTGCATTCTTGGGCAAGACACTTTATTTCGATTGCACACTTGACAATTGCTCGCCGCAGGTCGGTGGTTCTCTCCGGGTACTCAGGTTTCCACTACCCGTAAAACTATCCGACACGATGTGGCACTGGCTGTTAAAAGTGTCGTTAAAACCCCAATAAAGAATAGAGAGTTTTCATTTTGTTGGGTGCATCAAATATCGAAACTACAAACAGGGCGTCGCGAAGACGACTGATTGAGGCAGGGGTGTAAACCTTATTTGCCCGACTGTAATGGGCTCAAGTCCCGACTGACTAATATTTCATCTGCATCATCAAGGCATACCTTCAAAGAATATTTGTAGTCGAAATTAACCCTTTACCTAACCTGAAAAGCAGACGACACCTGCAAAAATAATTCTCGAATAACTAATTTTTTTCATTTTTTGTCTCAAAAACATAGGTTATGACCCCTCGTTGGAACGAGCTCGTTCCAACGAGGGGTCATAATCTATGTTTTTGAGACAAAAAATGAAAAAAATAATGAAAATTAATTGACGATTTTTGAGAATAGCGCTGGCCGGTTTTGGCCGTTACGTTGGGTAAAGGGTTAATATACATGTAGTTGAAAAAATTCAAGACATCTTGGAAATGTATTTGTGAATAAACAAAATACACACGCACTGCTCGTGACGCAACTTTTAATTTACTTTACTAGTTGTGGGCGAGATTATATTTGGTGGTCTAAATTTCTTGTTCAAATTTGTTTTATTACAAATTATTGGAGAGTGCCAACATTAAGTTGTAATAAAACAAATTTATATGAACAAAATATTATTTATGTTTGACTGAATATGAAACATGAACAAGGAAAATATTGGCTTTTGTTCTGGTCTCGTCATTTTTTATGAAAGCCCTGGTAGTGGCTTCTAGCACTCAACCAGCTAACACGCACCGTAAAGGTACTCCACAGTGGGTCAAACGGGGCTCCAACAGTCCAAATCGGGTACAACAGGTCTCCATTTGTGTGAGCGACTGAGAGTGTGGCCTAGGGCCCGGCGACTTCACGTTGTTTCCTTCGAATCGAATCTCGAATCAGAGCAAGTAAAAGGTTCGAAACCTAATCGAATCGCAAATCAAATCAAGCAACGGGTTCTAAACCGAATCGAATCTTGAATCGAACTTTTCAATTGTTACGATACTACGGTCCACTGGTGCTGTCTATCTCAGCCGTGAACCCAATATCAGTAGGTATACTGGACTATTAGAAAATTGACTGGTGTCACTAAGGTGTTCGAAGAAAAAGCCATTTATCGTCTTTGGGGGCAACAAGGCGTCATCTGCAATGCCGAAGCAGATGGCGCCTTGATGCACTAAACCCTTTACCTAACATGAAAAGCAGACGACACTTTCAAACAAAATTATTGAATAACTAATTTTTTCATTATTTTGCATCAAAAAACATAGCTTATGACCCCTCATTGGAACGAGCTCAGCGAGCTCGTTCCAAAGAGGGGTCATAAGCTATGTTTTGGACGCAAAAAATGAAAAAATAATGAAAATTAAAACATAGCTTATGAGTCATAAGCTATGTTTTTGACGCAAAAAATGAAAAAATAATGCAAATTTAATGGGATATTTTGTGAATAGCGCAGAGCGGTTTTGGCCGTTACGTTGGGTAAAGGGTTAACGGACAATATATCGTGGAAGCGAGCTGAAACGCAATCTCCACCAATCGCTTTTAATGTGACGTTTATGTATTTTCCGACTGAATTTATACAATCTAGGAAGACTGGATACGTTTAACCTTATTTATCAGATAATTGCAGGATGACTTGTTATCTTCAGAAATTCGACAATAAAGAATTTTATGAAATCCAAATCTCACCAGGATTAAACTGTTTTCGAATTGAGATGGTTTCAAATCTAATGGATTCAGTAATAAGATTTGAAATCGAGTCGAATCTCGAACGTTCGCCGGACTCTAGTATTGTCCAAGTATCAAATGCAGTCTGTTAGGAAAGTACATGGTTACTAGAAACTTTACAGAACGGATGTCTTAGACTCCAACCCTGCCAAAAATGTCCCGACTGGAAAAATTATTATTATTTCCCAACAACTCACCTGATTACAAAGTACTACTTAGTACTGTCACAGAACTTTACAGAACGGATGTCTTAGACTCCAACCCTGCCAAAAATGTCCCGACTGGAAAAATTATTATTATTTCCCAACAACTCACCTGATTACAAAGTACTACTTAGTACTGTCACGGCATTGGTGTGGTTTGCAATTGCTAAAGACTCCTCGCTGATGGCTGTAAAGAGATTACCTCGTTGTACTAATAAAAGCAACGATGCAGACCCCCAAGGAGCGATAAAATAGATTAATTTCAACATCAAAATATTTTCGGCTAATTTCACAATTCCAGGAAATGGTGTTCACAGAAAACATAGCAGTTACGAAATAATAAACCAACTGTATAAACTCAATTATACCCAGGCTAATTTAGTATTTGACTATGCAGTCAGTGGTTTAGAATTATCATAAGCACCCACGTGCTGAAATAATGAAAGCTATGAATAGACTGGCAACCATTCAGTTTGTGAACAACCGGACGGAATACCCGGTCGCTCATTTTCTGAAAGGCAAACTCTTGGGCCGTCAGTGAAATTCTGTAAGGAATCCGACGCTTTTATGGGCTGTTTGTTGACACACTTGTCGTGGACATTGCCCGCAGACTATTGTTAATTAAATGTTGTACATGTATTCTTTCGTGCTGCAGCTGTAGATATTCCAATCAATAAGCATTTAATTCACGTTGAAAACACTTAGATAATAACACAATTTGTGGAACTACGCAGCGTGATCATTGAACTCCATCTGAGATGAGTCTTCTTTCAGAATTATTTAGTAAACAGACATTTATACCTTGCTCGCCTATGTTACTACCTGTGAAAAGCCTGTATGTTAAATTTTAGCTTTTAAACCCACTACCGGTGTAAAGCGTCTACTGGGGTTGAACATTTTTTATACCATGATTACCTATTTTACTATATATGAAAAGGCTATGACATAAACTTTTGCTTTATACACCAACCGTGATGAACACGCCTGCAATGGGATTTCAATAATAAAAATTTACACCTACAGTAGAACTACGTCCCCGTTGACCTTTGATGACGTCGACCTGAATGCAAACTTGTCTGAATTTATCGCAAGTCGCCTCGCAAAGAGTGAAATGGAAGTGGCAATTATTTATTACGTTTTTAAATGGGTTTACCTCATAAGATGCCAAAAATTAACAAACATGCATTGTCTCATGTTAATAAAGCATGCATAACTCGAAATAGTATGTTATTTTGTTATTAAAACGAAAACGGCTCGGTTTCTATTTTTTATTTCGTTTCGGCAATAAAATTGACAGCGGAAGTACCGCCCACCGATGCTCGTGTAAACAAAAACAGATTCGCTCGTATGTACGTCTGTTGCTCAGTAAAATCGAGAAAAAATAATAGCGACTCTTAATAATCCGACTGTCACGGTATAAATAAAATAAACCCAAAGTAGCTTGGTGTACCAAATGTTCACCACTCGTGGTGAAGTGGTGCTAACCGCGCGCCGAAGGCTCGCGGTTAATACCACTTCACCACTCGTGGTGAACATTTGGTACACCAAGCTACTGTGGTTATATTCTATATTTACACCCACAGTAGGAACTTCATCCATGAAGTGACATGACTTAATTAGCCAACTTCGATACATTCACACTTCGCGATGTTTCATTCAAACATACGACGTTTTGCGATACTATATACTACGTGCAATGACTTATAAAGTTTAAAATACCTACAATTAAATACTTAAAATAAAATTTAAGAATTGTTAATAATAATTTGACTGAAAAAGCAAGGTAAATTCAATCAACTTTGACGATGTGTCTAGCTGTCAATCAAGCATTCACGTGCAGCCGGAAGTACTGCCCACCGGCGCAGATGTCAACAAAAGAAACCCATGTGTTTGCGATAGAAAGTGTCGTTTTTTCCCCATTTCAGATGACAAAGCCGATTATTTATTAACAGCTTGGTATAAATAAAACAAATAGGTGCTAGAGCCAGTAATCAGATTTAAACAACTCCTAGAATAAGGGTTTTAACCATTCCGTAAGCCGAGTGGTTAAAATCCTTACCTACTCGTGATTTAAACCTGATTACCGGCCCTAGTACCTACTTAATCTATATGTTAATGTCAAATAGTATTGGTAAAGTCATTTAAGTTTCGGCAAAAGCAATTTGCTCTGTTGAGAAATATTTATTGCGTTGACTCAAGGAAAATTAATGTTTATTTGTATTCAACAGATTCAGTCGTCTGTAATATTTCAGATGGTCGGAAAAGCGAACCGTAGTCACTGGTCAATTATGATGTCAGTTCCTCCCCCTGCACGGTGTCTCGCCAATGTGGGTCATTTATTTAATTTGGTTTATTTGAAAGTAGGCCGCCGGGACAGCCACTTGCTAGACAACAGAGCAATCTATTTGGGATTTATTAACAGGTCCCACGAGAAGAAAAGTGAGAAATTAGGATAAAATTTGCCAGAATTCGTCAATTTTGTGGAATGTTAGGCGAAACTTCGTTGAAAAGTGTGTGTAAAAAATTAATTTGTCTTTATTTTGAGCGGAATTTTGATTTTGAAGTGTTAAAGACGACATCATCATGTGCGTCATTATATCAGCAAGATAAGACTATCAGAAAAAGGCCACGTTCAGTAGTTTAAGATGGAAAAAATGTAGCGAAATTGAACATAAAGCGTAGAGGCGAAAGATCGCCACCATCTTGGACGCCATCTTGGGTTTCACATAGTATAACCATGATGATTGGACGTTAACATCTTAAAATCTACTCTAGAGTTGTCCTGGTACACAAAAAATAAGTTTGTTTCGATTCTGATAGGCAGTGTGGGGGGTGGGGGGGGGGGGGGTCAAAAGGTAAGGTGCCTAACCCCCAGGATAATAACGTTCATCAATTCCCTGTCTTCTCACAGAACAGTGTAATTACCACAGTTTAATCAATGTGTTTTAACTCTTTAAACACTAATTTAATTAACCCTTTACTTAACGAATCGCCCGCATCCGCCCGCGTAATATGCAAATTGAGCAGTTGAAAAAATTAAATTTTTCAAAATATTTCAACAAAACCATATCATGTGACCTCTCATTGGAACGAGCTCATTGAGCTCGTTCCAATGAGGGGTCACATGATATGGTTTTGCTGAAAGTTTTTGAAAAAATTAAAAAATGATATTTAAAATAATACATTTTGATATCGCCTGCGTTGGGTAAAGGGTTAAAAACTCGCAAATGCTTCCCACAATACAACTTCAGGAATTTAGCCATTTCAATCTCGTTTGACGGAGCTCAATGAGCTCGGTCAAACAAGACTGGATTTGAGAAAGTCCTCCCCTATGGGAGAAATTTGCTGCTCGATATTTCCTAATTTATTTATTGGTGTTTAAGGTCACATACTTATGCACAATGGCTAATCGTGACCGTGACAGTTTTACGGATGGAGGAAGCCGGAGTACCCGGAGAGAACAACCGAGCATCGACGAGCAACTGTCAGCTCCTCAACATGCTAACGCTGTTTAAGCTTCGCTCAAGCAGGGTTACAGCGGTTGAAGACATATGCACCAGCGACGTGCAGTACGCCTCAGTAGACGGCGTCATCGTGCCCCAGTGTAGGTACCCGGGATAAATTGCCCAAGGACACAACGCGGATCGTTCCGGACGGCGATATTTCCTTACTTTGACATCAATCCTCAGGTTGTTGAGTCACAAACTAATGACATTCTACTGTATATATATTTAATTTACATGCGGAAATAATTTTTTGATTAAATTCCTTCATATTACTTGATACACGACCACAAATTAGGTTTGTTGAACGCAGCAGGTGTCCTCCGAAGTGAACCAAGTTTCCGGCCACTCTGACCAGTCTCCGGTACCGGCGGTACCAGGCCACCAGAAGCATCCGAGGGAATGGGGGAGTTTCCGGCCACTCCGACCAGTCTCCGGTACCGGCCACCCGAAGCATCCGAGGGAAGGGAGGGGGCAGGGGCATCAAAAAGGCACTCTACACCGGGTATGAGTTCAGACTGAGCGTTTACATGTCATAAAGTGTAATGTGACTCTCATATTAACCTTTAGAACTCACCACGACGATATTATAGCTTCCTTGGTGATTATCGAAAGTGTGTGATTTAATTGAGTTCATGAGAGTTTCTCAGTTACAGTTCTCGGAAAGTAAGTCTTTTTTACTAGTGAACCTCTCGCTAAAAGGACATACACTGCCCCTCCTCTCTACCCCGAGTCTCAAGGCAAGGGGCCGCTGCCCCCAGCTTCCTGCGCCCTTGCGGCGGTACCCACAGTGACTCATTCTATATTTGAAAAAAATGATTTTTATGATCTGAAAAATAGGCTTCTGTATGAAGCAAGTGTTCATATAGTGGCTTCAAGTATCTGGCCATTCCGACCAATCTCCAGAACCCATAGTGACACACCAATCTCCTCATAGAATTAACACCCACCTGGCAACAAAGCCCCGTGTCTATGGTGAAAGTTGTATTCCGACTACACAGCTGACGCATGCGGCGGCATTAACGCTTTATCCAACGTAACGGCCAAAACCGGCCAGCGCTATTCACAAAAATCGCCAATTAATTTTCATTATTTTTTTAATTTTTGTCTCAAAAACACAGGTTATGACCCTTCTTTGGAACGTCGAGCTCGTTCCAAAGAGGGGTCATAACCTATGTTTTTGAGACTAAAAATTAAAAAAAATTAGTTCTTCAAGGCTTTTGATGGCAAGTGCCGTCTGCTTTTCATGTCAGGTAAGAGGTTAACCCTTTACATAACGAATCGGCTGCATCCGCTCGCGCAATTTGCAAATGAAGCGGTTGAAAAAATATAGGTTTCCAAAACAAAAAAAAGAACAAGACAAAACCATATCGTCTGACCCCTCGCGGGAACGAACTCGTCGTGCTCGTTCCAATGAGGCGGTCACATGATATGTTTTTGTTGATTTTTTTTAAATTTAAAAAACAATAATAAAAATGAAAGTGTCAATGACACTGTAGCTCAACTTGTTTAAAACTTGTACATGTATAGTATGTGACACGGCAATGACAAACATCTATGACCTGATAACAAAAGTACATGTAACGTATTGTAACGGTCTGTACATAAATGCTGACCATAGCCTGTAACAAATATATAGGTGAAGTAGTGTAAAAGTGGGGTGACAGTTAGATGCGAAACTAGAAATGAAATCTTTGAGCCCCAGAGTGGGTCTGACTGAACCCAAAAATATTTATTCTCATAGCATAGTGATAACAAAGGCACCCAAAAACACTCGTTCCTGTCACAAGGTGATAACAAAGGGACCCCAAGAAGTTTCGTGAAGATCAGTTCATAAATACAGACTCCAGCCCGTGCCGTACTGACATGTGCACTCACTGTGTATAAGTAGCACTGGACAAATCAAAGTTCATCTAATTTGCATAATTTCTGCGCGAGAAAAAAAACCCGTATTATATGTGATGCATTCCCTACAAAAAATGATTCAAATCAGAACTTTCATACAGAAGTTCTGCACAAAAAACTGATTTCACTAATTTTGGTACAAAAAGGCTACTGGCGGCTATCTTGAATTTTGGACCGCACCCAAAAACACTCGTTCTCGTCCCACAGTGATAACAAAGGTACCCAAGAAGTTTCGTAAAGATCAGTTCATTAATACAGCCTCTAGTCTGAGCCGTATAGAAGTTGTGTACAAAAAACTGATTGGCCCTAATTTCGGTACAAAATAGCCACTGGCAGCCATCTTGAATTTTGGACCGTACCCAGAAACCCTCGTTCTCATCCCAAGGAGATAACAAAGGTACACAAGAGGTTTTGTGAAGATCGGTTCATAAATACAGCCTCTAGCCCGAGCCGTATTTACACATGTACTTACTGTGAATAAGTAGCACTTTATAAATCCAAGTTCATCTAATTTGCATAATTTCTGCGCGAAAAAAAACCCGTATTATATGTGATGTATGCCATGTTACTAAACATTCTTACAAAAATTAATTCAGATCAGAACTTTCATACAGAAGTTCTGTACAAAAAACTGATTGCACTAATTTTGGTACAAAATGGCCGCTAGCAGCCATCTTGAATTTCGAACCGCACCCAAAAAACACTCGTTCTCATCCCCAGGTGATAGCAAAGGTACCCAAGAATTTTCATGAAGATCGGTTCATAAATACACCCTCCAGCCCTAGCCGTATTGACATGTGCACTTACAGTGTATAAGTAGTACTCAATAAATCAAAGTTCATCTAATTATATGTTACGTATTCCATGTTACTAAACATTCAACAAAAATTTATTCAAATCAGAGCTTTCATACAGAAGTTCTGTACAAAAAACTGATTTCACTAATTTTGGTACAAAATGGCTGCTGGCGGCCATCTTAAATTTTGGACTGCACCCCAAAACACTCGTTCTCGTCCCAACGTGATGACAAAGGTACCCAAGGAGTTTTGTAAAGATCAGTTCATAAATACAGCCTCTAGCCTGAGCCGTATAGAAGTTGTGTACAAAAAACTGATTGGACCTAATTTCGGTACAAAATGACCACTGGCAGCCATCTCGAATTTTGGACCGCACCCAGAAACACTCGTTCTCGTCCCAAGGTGATAACAAAGGTACCCAAGAAGTTTCGTAAAGATCGGTTCATAAATACAGACTCAAGCCCGAGCCGTATTGACATGTGTACTTACGGTGTATAAGTAGAACTGAATAAATCAAAATTCATCTAATTTGCATAATTTTGGCACGAAAAAAAACCCCGTATTATATGTGATGTATTCCATGTTACTAAACATTCATACAAAACTTTATTCAAATCAGAACTTTCATACAGAAGTTCTGTACAAAAAACTGATTGCACTAACTAAAGTACGAAATGGCTGCTGGTGGCCATCTTGAATTTCGGACCGCACCTAAAACCACTCGTTCTCGACCCACGTTGATAAAAAAGGTACTCAAGAAGTTTCATAAAGATTGGTTCATAAATACGGCCTCTAGCCCGAGCAGTATTGGCATTTGCAGTTACAGTGCTGAAAGTAACATTAAATAGATCAAAGTTAGTCTAATTGGCATAATTTATGCACGAGAAAAAAACCCCGTATTATATGTGATGTATCCCATGATACTAAACATTCACACAGAAAATTATTCAAATCAGTGTTTTCATATGGAAGTTCTGCGCAAAATTCTGATTGCACCTAATTTTGTACAAAATGGCTGCCAGCGGCCATCCTGAATTTCAGACCGAACCCCAAAACACTCGTTCTCGTCCCACGGTGATAACAAAGGTACCCAAGAAGTTTCGTAAAGATACGGCCTCTTGCCCGAGCCGTATTGGCATTTGCAGTTACAGTGCTGGAAGTAACACTAAATAAATCAAAGCTAGTCTAATTTGCATAATTTACGCACGAGAAAAAAAAACCGTAATATATGTGATGTATTCCATGGTACTAAACATTCATACGAAAAATTATTCAAATCAGAGCTTTCATATGGAAGTTCTGCGCAAAAATCTGATTGCACCTAATTTTGTACATAATGGCTGCCAGCGGCTGTCTTGAATTTCGGACCGCACCCCAAAACACTCGTTCTCGTCTCATGGTGATAACAAAGGTACCCAAGAAGTTTCGTAAAGATCGGTTAATAAATACGGCCTCTAGCCCGAGCCGTGTGTACGGCGCGACGGACGGACGGACGGACAGTCGGCCAGACGGACGACGGACGACGGGCTTTGACAATACCTCAAATTTGGCTTCGCCAAAGTTGAGCTAATAATAAATTTTGATAAATATATGTTGGATAATGGGTTAATATGCAAGATGAACGGTACTGTGGTTGAAGAACCGTGACCAAATGGTGCACATGCTTCCGAATAAAGTTGAGTAGAATTGGTTCGAGGTTTAACGTTAACAGGCGGATACACCCACTAAAAGAATGGCACGTATTTTATAAATACATGCTGCAAATATAATAAAGCCAACAAGATAAACCAAAACAAACTGCACATCGCAATTATATTGCGAACCCCATAACACCTCCATCCGAAACTCCAACATGCATTAGTTAAAGCTCACTCCGTCTCACTTACTTTCAGACGTGGAACGTTGTGAAAATGCAACGTTTACCCCATTCCAAGTGAGAATCTGCAACCTTTATTTCAGTTACGCCCTAATCTGTGGGTACATAATTATAGCATTGATAATTTCGAACTGATCTGTAGATAGTTACAAGATAAGTCAAATTACCTATATAGTTACGTCTTTACATTGTATCCACAAGTAAGGAAAAATCTATAATTCACAAGAGTTGGATAAAAGTCATGCCATTTCAACACGGGAAGTCGCTAACGGAAGGAACCGCCATGCGAAGATAAAGAAATCGAAAGTAATTTACGAATAGAATCTTGCCGCCCCCGTTTTGTAGGCGTGGAAAATCAATGTTTGATTGTTTAAAGTCCCTCACCTCACTGCAACCATTCAAATGCGAAACAATCATGAAACCGCCAGACAATAAACACTTTTGCTAACATCAGGGTGGGTCAAACATTTTAACCCCCCCCCCCCCCCCCCCCCCCCACACACACACACACACAACTGAAACGACTGGCATACTACACTTGCAAGGAAAAAATATTTCTTTTTCCTTTTCAAACCAGTATGATCCCTCATTGGAACGGGCCCGACGGACAATGGCAACAATTGATAAAATAATAGAATTTGAGCGGCGTTTTTTCTGTGAATAGATCTGGATATATATCGTCCTCATGAAAGGAAAATGGTTAAAACGTATCCACAGCCGTTCATAAGTAATCAGTAATGCTGCGGCATGAAATTGCATTTTTTGTTAGTTTTAATATTTTAACTACATAACCGATAATATAATGTTGTTAGCGAAGCATTTTGACGCGAGTCAGGGAAAGATATTTATCACCCGAGCTGTCTGTGGAAGAATTCTCTGTTCAAAGCTTTCAGATTGAAATAACTTTCTTCCTGACGCGAGATTCGTACGACACTTGGTACTTTTTCCAGACAAGGGAAAAGCTATCGTTTTTTATTACAAAGGATCTATGTAGTTTACGACTCCTGATTAGAACTATACCTCGACGGACTGCTTCCAATGAGGGGCACAATCAATGTTATTGAAAGCCTGTCACCACCCCTCCCCTAAAAAAAGGATAACATTTTTGGAAGAAAAAACTTTTGACATAGAAAGGATACACGTTTATTGCATGTTTCTCTTCCAAGATGATTGACCTCTGTGGTTCCTGGATGGGTCAACATTGTAGAAGTGGACAAGAATTATTTTAGTTTGCAGCCACTGATTCACTCCTTACAGGCCTTATAACATCAGAGCTGCGCACAAAAACATCCCCGTCTTCCCATTGGCTATCATTCCTGCAGAGGAAGTTGGTTTCTGGACATGAAAAGTAGCCAATGGGTGTTCAGGCAAGGTTTGTGCATAGAAATGACGGTGTTCGTGGAACACTTCTCAGCTTGAATTAGAAAAATAATGTAAAGGCGAGACGCATGGTAATCACGTATGCATTAACACTTTACCTAACACGAAAGGAGGATGACACTTGAAAATAAAATTCTTGAATAACTATTTTTTTCATTTTTTTGCGTCAAAACATAGCTTATGACACCTCGTTGCAACGAGCTTAACGAGCCCGTTCCAATGAGGAGTAATAAGCTATGTGTTTGAGCCAAAAATGAAAAAATAATGAAAACTGAATGGTGATTTTCCTGAAAAGCGTTGGCCGGTTTTGGTGTTTTCGTTCAGTAAAGTGTTAAAGTAGATTCGCGTTTAAAATTCAATAGTACAGACCGGACAGATATGAATCTCTGTCAGAAAATATCTTGGTCTACTCACAAAGCCGAAAGTCTCCACTCAAGTACTGCATTCAACCGCGGCTGATCTGTTTGCGCAACTAAATAAAAAAGCGGAATTTTCCAGAATGGAATCAGAGTTGGTTCGGAAGCGGAACCTTCTTGTATTTTTCTTCTATCATTGGATATCCTGAAAAGACGCCTAATTACGGAGTAAGAATTCAAGGGGGGTGGGGGGGGGGGGGGGGGGACACATAGTAGGATTTTGAGAACAATTTTGAATTGAATTTCGAAGGTTCCTAGGGCTCAGCAATTCAGAATAAAACTGATAAAAAACAACTATCAAATTGCAATATTTTGATTTCTCAGCTCGTGCCAATCACCTGTGTTGTTAGGCAAACATAAATGTGGTGTCTTAACGTGTCTTAACGAAGAGAAATGTGCGAGTTCAAAACGGGGCTGTTTGTTTGTTGGTGGTTAACGTCACATATTTATGCACAATGGCTAATCGTGACACAACATGGCGATGAAGTCAAGGATAGTCAATCGTTGATCAACATGTTGCCCATTTTAGAGGACTTTCACCCCAAGCATTGGTGACTGGGTCCTATTTTACTAGTAAAGCGGAACTGGTTTACCGCAGTAAACAAGTGCTGCTTACTTCCCGGGGTTCCCACGGGGAAAAACGGGGCTGGAACCGGCAGAGACGTTTTAGTAGCTCGTACTCACCAGAAGACAAGCCATATGACGTCACATTTTCAGAGATGCAAGGCTGTCGAAACAAGGAGTGCCCATCATGTCCCAAATGGCTAATAATGATCAGAAACCGGAAGTTTAACAATCACAGACTAGTTTGAAATCAGACTAAAACGGGACAAACTGATTTACAAACACAATGATTTATTGTCAGCTTGTGTATGAAAAAAGCTATGAGTACCTAATTGAATCTCATATAAGCGAAGATTGTGTCGGAAGTGAATATATTTAGGTTGTTACCACCATGTGAATTTCCGAGATGGTGTATTGGAGTCGAGACCGCGTCTCTGGGCATATATCGACGAGTCCGATAGGACGAGTCGATATATGACCCAGAGGCGTGGTCGAGACTTTAATACACCATCTCGGAAACATACATTATGGTAATAACCGAACTATCTAATAATATTCTTCCATTTCTTGACTTGTCCGAATAATGAAACGATTGGGTACAGTTTTTAATGGCGTCTGTTTTGACAATCATTCAGCCTCTATGAATTGATTTTTTGTGAATGAAGATCATGACGTCACTGAATTGCTTTCTTGTGCTGTGCATGTCGTAATCCATATTCATTATTCTACTAGTGCTATAACCGCTCAGGTTTATAATAGTGTTTCACCTATCTGTTTCTTTGTTTTATTTTTCATGTTTAACCCTTTGCCCAACATGAAAAGCAGACGGCACTTGCAAAAAAAAATTCATGAATAACTTATTTTCTTTCATTTTTTGTCTCAGAACGTAGGTTATAACCTATGTTTTTGAGACAAAAAATGAAAACATAATGAAAATTAATTGTTGATTTTTGAGGATAGCGCTGGCCGGATTTTGCCGTTATGTTGGGTAAAGGGTTAAACTGCCGAAGCCAAACGCAACAAACAACCACACTTTACGGAAACCACGAAAACAAGTCACGCCATGTCGTTGTTCCGCTGTGAATGACGTAATTCCCATTCACTGTTGTATACTATAACCACTTAAGTTTTATAGTAGCGTTTCATGTTTAACCCTTTACCCAACGCAGACGATATAAAAATTTATTATTTTAAATATCAATTTTTTAAATTTTTCAAAAAATTTCAACAACACCATATCATGTGACCCCACATTGGAACGAGCTCAATGAGCTCGTTCCAATGAGGGGTCACATGATACGGTTTTGTTGAAATATTTTGAAAAATTTAATTTTTTGAACTACTCAATTTGCATATTACGCGGACGGATGCGGGCGATTCGTTAGGTAAAGGGTGAACGCACGGTAGGCCTATTTAAAATATCATCACGGCCAAAAAAATAATATAACATAATTTATTTCACCGAGCTGGTGATTTATTTAGCATTTAATTACTGTTATCAAAAACGGTAGCCTCGACCTGTAATACCTCGATGTCAAATTCTCTTTCCGAATCGAATGATCGCACGCGCGTTTGCTGCCCCCAATACAGATTTTTATTTTGTCTAGACGTATTTATTTGTATTGGTTGTGGGTGGGGTTGGGAAATACGTTCTTATTATATGACAAACCAACCTATTATATAACATAATTTCGTCTGAAACTGGCACCGACTCAGAGTCATAGTTTGAGCTACGTTGAGATACTGACAGTACGAGTCCAAATCATAATACTGACATGAGCAATACGATTTCTTACATGAAAGATACTTCCATAGACGATTACTTATGCTAGATTGTTGAGGTCTAGATCGTGAAACAACAAACTGACTATTCTAGGGTGTACATTTTCTCTTAGAATTGTTCAAACGCGAGTCTAATAGTGTACGATTCGTTGGAAACAATGAAGAAAAATTGGATGGGATATGCAGGATGGGTGGTTAGAGGCAGTAAGGGAAAGGAGGCTGGTATAATTGTTCATGAAATGGAAGGCAATGAGGGATTTCATTGAACAGTTTGTTTCTAAATTCTTGGAAAGGATGAGACGCACGGACAAAAATGGCTTCTAATTCTATCAGTGGTCGGTCAAAGTCATTTTCACCAGGAAAATACCGTATCATGTGACCCCCCCCCCCCCCACTGGAATGAGCTCGTCGAGCTCGTTCCAATGAGGGGGGGGGGGCGGGTCACATGATATGATTTTGTTGAACTTTTTGAAAAATTGGAAAAAAATATAATTAAAACAGCCAATCTTGATATTGTATATGTTACCTTAAGGGTTAAGAGTGTTCAAGAAAAGACTTAGCTCCACCCTTCATACGTGAATCCTTATGTTCTTCTTGGGGAGCGCGGTGGCTCAGTAGACAGATATGCAGACTGCATGTCGAGAGGCCCTCGGCTCGAATCCCACCTGCGGCAACCGCGTCGTGTCCTTGGGCAAGACACTTAATCCCGATTGCCCACGTATGGGCACGGTGGCGTTGTGTACTAAGGCTCACTGCACGTCGATGGTGCACTTGTCTTCAATCAATGCTAACCCTGCTTGTGTGGAGTTAGCACGTTTGGGAGTCTGACAGTTGCTGGCCGTTGCGCAGTGGCTCTCTCCGGGTACTCCGGCTTCCTCCACCCATGAAATTGTCCGACAGGAGGTGACCCTGGCTATCGAAAGTGTTGTTAAACCCCAATAAATAATTAATAAATACATAATATGTTCTTTTTGATCTCATAAAATGATATGTATATTCAGTAACGGCGGGGGAAGGGGAAGGGGGTGGGATGCACACGTGCGTGTGTGTGGGCAAAATATAATGTGTGATGGCTTGTTTTCTAGACCCGCCACTGAACAGTTTTCTTTTTAAAAAACGCTAGTAAAGGGTGAATGAAAAACGTTATTTCATAAGCCATTACCTATATATTATTCATTTATTAAGGCGTCAATTTATTTTCTGTAGAAATGAAATGTAATCAAAACCACCCTTTCCTGTTAATTCGAGATTACTTTTCTCGACTTTGAATCCCATATCGATCGGATTAGTGTTCAATTCTATTGAAAACATACCTTTCAAAACGGGCATAAAGTCGATAAAAAACCTTCATGCATAAATCGGTTCAATACTCGTTTGCATTTTTCATGACGAATGTGCTCTTTGGTGGTCTGATCCGATTCTAGTATAATTGTGGAATGCTCATTTGGTCTTACCTTCTCATTCACTGCAAAATTTACGAAAACACCTTCGAAATCAGAGAAACACTGAATCTTTGCAAGCGAGTACAAACAGGCTTGGGGTTCGTATCTAGATCGTATTTCAGGCTCCTGTGTAATACAGAGACAAATTTGAGGAGGCTGCTGCCGTGTGAGGTAACTGTAGGGAGAGGGGTGGCAGGCCTGTAAATAAGCAGTCTGACATTTGCAGAATGAGGTTCCCAGAGGGTGAATTTGATGATGCTCAAAACAGTGGGCCATATCATCCTCTAGGTACCTCTTTCTGTTTAGTTTTGAGACCCTGATTCAGATTGAGGTTTACAGAGGGTAAATTTAGTGATGCTACCCTGCTGTGCAGGGTAGCATCACTAGATTCACCCTCTGGGACCTCATTTTGCAAACGACTGGAAGGATAAAATATTTTTTACCCCACTTCATACCGCCTTGTGATGATTTGAGACTGTATCTCCTATATGTGACTGGTTAGGGTCTTCTCTGGAAGAAAAGTAACTTTTTAATGCCAACTGGAGCACCATGAGTATCTTTTCAACTCTTAAATACCTAGAACCTGAAGAAACTATATTTATTTATTTATTGGGGTTTAATGACACTTTCGACATCCAGGGTCACTTCCTGTCGGACAGTTTTACGGGTGAAAGAAGCCGGAGTACCCGGAGAGAACCACCGAGCAACAGCGAGCAACTGTCAGACTCCCCAACATACTAACTCCACACAAGCAAGGTTAGCATTGGTTGAAGACAAATGCATGAATTTACATTTTTTGTTAGTTTTACTATTTTAACTACATAACCGATAATATAATGTTGTCAGCGAAGCCTTTTGACGCGAGTCAGGGAAAGATATTTATTACCCGAGCTGTCTGTTGAAGAATTCTCTGTTCAAAGCTTTCAGAGTACACTAATAGCGAGATTCGTACGACACTTGGGACTTTTTCCAGACAAGGGAAATGCTATCGTTTTTGGTTACAAAGGATCTATGTAGTTTACGACTCCTGATTAGAACTATACCTCGACGGACTGCTTCCAATGAGGGGCACAATCAATGTTATTGAAAGCCTGTCACAACCCCTCCCCTCAAAATAGGAAAATATTTTTGGAAGAAAACACTTTTGACATGGAAAGGATACACGTTTATTGCATGTTTCTCTTCCAAGATGATTGACCTCTGTGGTTCCTGGACGGGTCAAGATTGTAGAAGTGGATAAGAATTATTTTGGTTTGCAGCCACTGATTCACTCCTTACAGGCCATATAACATCAGCGCTGCGCACAAAAACATCCCGTCTTCCCATTGTCTATCATTCCTGCAGATGAAGATGGTTTTCTGGACATGAAAAGTAGCCAATGGGTGTACAGGCAAGGTTTGTGCATAGAAATGACGGTGTTCGTGGAACACTTCTCAGCTTGAATTAGAAAAATAATGTAAAGGCGAGACGCATGGTAATCACGTATGCATTGACATTTACCTAACACGAAAGGAGGATGACACTTGAAAATAAAATTCCTGAATAACTATTTTTTTCATTTTTTTGCGTCAAAACATAGATTATGGCCCCTCGTTGGGCCGAGCTTAACGAGCCCGTTCCAATGAGGAGTCATAAGCTATGTGTTTGAGCCAAAAATGAAAAAAATAATGAAAATTTAATGATGATTTTACTGAAAAGCGCTGGCCGGTTTTGGTTGTTACGTTAGCAATTGGCATTAAGTGCCTTGCCCAAGGACACAACGCGGTTGACGCAGGTAGGATTCGAACCGCAGCCTACATCTCTACTTACTAAGCCACAGCGCTCCCAGGAATAACTATAGAAAAATGACCAAGGAAATAATGTGTGGAAATTACATGAAGACTAGTGAATTTCAAGCATGAAAATATAAATGGTTTACATTTTTCAGGAAAGGTCGAATGGGAAACTAGATTCCCTCCACCCCACTTCCTGCCGATGGTTGTCCCGTGGAAAGTGTAGAACATCTGATGCTCTTAATGTAATCAGAGAGCTTCTAATTGTTACATTCTAAAATCACGTGGGTTAAAAATCAACCCAAATCATCTGCCTTGAGTGAATATGAACCCACTTGGGTTCATATTCACTCAACCCAGTTGATGTGGGTTGATGTTTAGCCCACCTGATTTTAATTTTAGAGTGTATATACTTTACCTTCGAAACGTCAAACAAAGTTCTTTCCTGTCACGTGATATATTATACTATAATCTTATTACATCTCATTATGAGCAACAATTGTGCAAATAACCGTTAAGCACTACTTTTTGTGTGTATGCTATAGAGTGATCATGTTTCATCAAGTTTCTCCCACTGCAATCATTTTCAACCAGATAAATAGCCTTCGAGTTGGAAGATGATTGAAGGAAAAGGAACAGACCGACTGAAGGCGAAATCTATTGGACAAAATCGTTTGTTTGTATTTGAAGATATTATATTTCAGGAATGTCTGTATTTCGACAAATTTGCATCCTCTTGATAATTTTCGTCAATAGAGTCCTTTCGCACAATGAACAACGACTGATGAAAATTACGAATGGGGTAATTCGTCACTGGCATTTGTGTTCTTCCTATCAGCTTTCGTTCTCCCTTATCCGAAATTGCGGATACGATTCCTCATTACAACAAGCAGATATATCATATTGCAAAAAGTTTGAGAACGTTTCTCCGCCTCTTAATGTGGGGGTTCACTCTAAGATTACGCCCTTAACCCTTTGAACCCTCATTTCCTGGGATGGTATTGCGTTTATGTACACTAATAGTGAGATGGGTCAGTCCAATAAAGATGTCACTTTCTCGTGAGATAAGATTAAGGGGTTACTATTCAATTGGGGAAGCGGCTCCCGTTGCATATCTATACCCGGGGAACTGGTCACGAAGAATACTTTGCGCCGAGGATTTAACGTAAGGTACGAAAACATCAATATACAGGGAGGATAAAATAATAACTGCAGTCTGCAGCCTTCTGGCTGCAGTCTGCAGTTATTATTTTATCATTAGTGCACCGTATCTAGACCTCTTACAATAAGATAAAAATGTGACGAAATTATGCCTTGGACCGAAAAATCGGTCTTACGTGTTCAAAGTGTTAAACGGTAATCGCCATGTGGCCTAAATTCCCATCTCTTACTGGCAATCAAATTATTCGTCGCCGGGCAACACGAGAAATTTGCGAAACACAAACGGACTCGTAATCGTCAATTCTGCGAAAAGGTTTTTTGACCGACCAAATTTTCGACTACCATTAACCATTCGTAATTTTTGTCAGTCGTTGTTCATTATGCGAAAGGTGTCTATTGGAAGAGATTTGCTGGAAAATTAGCTTACCGTAATTTTCTGAACGTGTTGGGATTTCATATAAAAAATTTAATTTCAAAATCTTAGCGGAGTTATATCATCGATGTGCGCATCATTTTCCAAACTTCAGGCATTTTTCTATAGAGCAGAATAAAAATACAGTAGCTGGCGTTTTACAATTTTTTCCAATCAGTTCGAACGTTAGACAATTATTCTCTGTTGAAACCCATTTAAAAAATAAAAAACAAAACGGCGCCTTCGCTATCTTTTGATGTTCTGTGATTTTTTTCTCGTCATTTGTATCAACGGCGTGCGCATCGTGACATATAATACAGATACTGTCCTTTCCGTTAACCCTTTACCCAACGAATCGGCCGCATCCGCCCGCGTAATATGCAAATGCAGTAGAAGAAAAAATATTATTTTTCAAAACATTTCAACAAAACCATATCATGTGACCCCTCGTTGGAACGAGCTCTGTCGAGCTCGTTCCAACGAGGGGTCACATGATGTGGTTTTGTTGAAATGTTTTGAAAAATTTGAAACAATGATATTTAAAATAATAAATTTTGATATCGCCTGCGTTGGGTAAAGGGTTAATATAAAAATCTAGGAGGTAAGATGTGCTAATTGTTTTCCTGGGAACAAAAAAAAAACTTGCAAATTACTTAAAAACACATTAGTAGAACAAAGTGCGAAAGGGGACATTTACTTTGTGTTGGTAGATGTACTGATATATATTCTTACGGGGGACTGGAAACAAACCTGCGTTGGAAGTTTTCCTGCATTTCACGAGCGGCGATGGGAAGGCGTTTATATAGGCTTAGCCTGTAGAGCTGGAAGGTTTTGAGTTTTCAGATAACACTTCAGGCTCCTTAACTTGGAAAATCCCGAATATAGCAGTTTGTACGACACCACAGAAAACCATCTCTGCATGGGTTCAGCCTAATTTCCTAATTCACTTAGGGTACTAGGGGATCAGTTGCTAAGTCTGTTGAGTGAGAAAGCAACATAAATTAATGCATATATTTCTTACTGCATACTCTCTAAAATTAGTCATGGTAAAATTAACCCAAATCAATTGGATTGAGTAACAAATGAATACATTCTTAAATTTACAGGATAGTTAGCTCGCCTTATAATATTAATGGCGGAGAAACACTTCGCATTATCTTGCGCGTGACAAACCGAAAGCGGACTTTTCCGTACCAGGTCTGAGTGGTGGATTTATGCGAGGAGGAACCCAGCGTACACCTGGCTCTAAAATTTTCCTAATTTTTCTCATTGCATACATTCTGATCTTAGTCCGGTTAAAATTAACCCAAATCAGTTGAGTTAAGTAACAAATGAATAAATTTCGTCTAATCTGCAGTTAAAACAAGAAGTCCTGTCACGAACTGTGCGCTTATCTACGCTTAATTGCGCGCAGGAATTGCGCGCATTTGATATATCGAATGGCATCCAAAGCACGGCAGGTTCTCCTCGTGACTCATATCAAACACAGGCAATGTTTCTGCCAATGGACCTCCGGGTTACCCGGAGGCCCATTGGCTGAAACATTGCTTGTGCACAGGTCATATGCACAGAATTTGATAGCCTTACTCGGGTCATAACGCGTAGATTAACGCGCAGATCGACGTGCTATTTGTGCGAATATAATGACAGGACTTCTAGTTTTAACTGTATGTTGTGTTCCCATTGTCCCATTTTCTCCTTTATTCACATTTTCTGAATTAGGGAGATAATGTAAAAATGACAACACGACGTAACCGCCCTTTTGCCGAATATACTAAGCGACGAGAGTACCCACTGGCCTGTGGTCCAGTCACCTCATTGTTGGATAGTTTGATCCCATTGTCCCATTTTCTCCTTTATTGACATTTTCTGAATAAGGGAGGAAATATAAAAATGAGAACACGACGTGTTCGCCCTTTTGTCGAATATACTAAGCGACGAGAGTACCTATGGGCCTGTGGTCCAATCACCTCATTATTGGATAGTTTGGTCAGTTTATGCACAAACACAGTAAAAACAATTGGACGGTTTGGGCTTGATCGTGAGATTCGGTTTTCCGGTTAGCACCAAAACCTGAACCGTACCGTTAAACTGAGAAAACGCCCAGCCGTATTAGCCTATGTGCCAAACCCTAATCTGTCTGTGAAAGAAATAATATTACTTTAAAAAACGACACGGTAAATAGACTTATCCTAAGGTATATATTCACAAAATGAGTACTTTTAATAAAATATTTATTTATTTATTTATTGATGTTTAAGGTCACATATTTATGCACAATGGCTAATCATGACCGTGACAGTTTTACGGGTGGAGGAAGCCGGAGTACCCGGAGAGAACCACCGAGCAACGACGAGCAGCTGCCAGCTCCCCAACATCGTAACTCCGCACTGCAGCACAGGCAGGGTTAGATTGGTTGAAGACATGCGTACCATCGACGTGCAGTACGCCTTAGTACACGGCGCCATCGTGTCCCCATGCGGGCAATGGAGATGAAGTGTCTTGCCCAAGGACACAACGCGGTTGCCGCAGGTGGGATTCGAACCGAGGACCTCTCGGCTTGCAGCCTGCACCTCTACCTACTGAGCCACCGCGCTCCCTTTTAATAAAATAGTTAATAAAAACGCACCCGATTTTCTCACGGATCTTCTAACGCGATATTAGTATCGGAGACCTCGCGATACCGTCTCCGTAACTTAGTTAATTTCAGTACTGTTCAAACGAGAATGGAACGTTTCAAGCGGTCGTTCTTCCCATCTGGCATAGAAACGTGAAATTCACTAAGTGGATCAGTAAGAAATTTGCCACTTATTATTAAAACTAGAATTCCTGTCATGAAATGTGCACAAATAGCACGTCGATCTGCACGTTAACCTACGCGCTATGACCACAGTAAGGCTATCAAATTCTGTGCACATGGCCTGTGCACAAGCAATGTGTCAGCCAATAGACCTCCGGGTAACCCGGAGGTCCATTGGCAGAAACATTGCCTGTGTTTGATATGAGTAACCAGAACCTGTCGTGCTTTGAATGCCATTCGATAAGGCAATTGCGCGCAATCCCCACGCGTAATTAGGCCTAGATAAGCGCACAGTTCGTGACAGGACTTCTAGTTTTAACTGTAATGAGTTTAAGAAATCAACTGCTGGCCAAAAACTTAAACCTCCCGAGTATTTTAATATAGGTAAGAGAAAACTTAACATTATCTCGAGTAGTATTGAGAATCCGTTGTAGTAAACGGAACAGCGACATGTATAAGAATAATATTGCTGACTCACCACATTGCAGATGTGATCAACTGATAGAAGGCGCTGAAGATTTTCTTCTGTACTGTCCACTCAATACAGCATTCCGGCAAGAACTCTTCTCTGTCCTGTCACATTTAAATATCGGTATCGTGTCTGTTGATGCACTTTTGTACGGCGACTGTAAAAGTTCAAACAGAGATAATGCGCTGATTTTCACTGCCGTGCAGAAGTTTAACAATGACTCCCAACAATTTGAATGAGTTAATATTAGAGCTATGAAACAATCGGGACGGCCTGGTGAACTATTGTTTTACCCAAAACGTCCGCTTTTCCGAGCGTTCCAAGGCAGACTCATAGTTATTACGGTTCACATAGACATTGGGCGATTTGCGACGCCTGGCGCTAGCCCTCTGTCTTCCTAAATAACATTTCTTTCCAAAGGCGGTCGCTTCATTATATGTCTGATTCCAGAAGGAAATTTCTCAGCCCCCTCCCTTTCTGTCTTATCATTTTCTGTACTTACACACACCATCTCTTTATTATTATATCTTTTCAACAAAGTACTTATTGCATATATTTTCAAGAAGCTTGTGCCACTCCCTTATAATATGTTTGTTGTTTATTTTAAGGGGAGCGGAGGGAATTCTAAGCGGTAGGCGCTTGTCCTCCAGTCCACGTTGGCACCATTAATTACAAATAAAAATATGTTTAAACTAAACTAGACTTCTCCTATGCACTAATGTAAAAACGGAAATGGACAAGTCCGTATTGTATTTATACGGAAGTTTCTTAATTTAATATTATAACAATAACATGAGTTTAGAGGGCGTTATGGTTTATTAACGGCCCGAGAGGACTGAATAACAGCCCGAGGGTTTATTATCGACCCGAGACGAAGTCGAGGACCGTTAATAAGTCAGAGGGCTGTTATTCAGTCCTCAGTGGCCGTTAATAAACCGGGACGCCAAACAAAATCATCTTATTACTATTATTACGATGACCGGAAGCGGGCGGCGGACTGTTGATGAATTTTATTTTCATTAACGCCCGCCGCTTACTTCCAGTTGCATGACGTGGTGAATTACTAAGTTTTACCGCCCCGCTCAACTCCGTTAATAATACTTTTTAACCATTTTTCTTAACGTAAGCCTGAGGACGATATAATCGTTTATTAACGGTCCCCTTTCCCAATAAGGTATTTATTCTGTTGTTTTCCCAAGAAGAGCCATCTTTCCCTTCGCAAATTTTATGCATAATAGTTAATTGAGGAAGTGTAAAGTTATGTCTGGAATATGGAGCCTTTTGTATCGGTTTTGATCGAAACGCCGTTAACATGTTTTATTGATTCAACGTTGAGAAACATATTTATGTCTCAGAAATTTGATAGTTTTGTCTGTTTTTTAGGTGGGCGTTAATGTGTCATTTCTGAAATGTCTACTTGGATAGAAAGAGTTATGGTGTTCTCCCAGCATGAAACGTGTGTTCCACAGTGCTGTGAGAGCATACCCGAGACAATCGATATCGGGGACAGTTAGACCAAGAATATAATAACATTCCACAAGTTATAGATTTTTTTCTTCTACCAGTGGGTAGATCGATAACAGACAAGTGCAGAAAATGTATTGTTCACAACAGATATAAAGATTCATTGTCATGGTTCAAGTCTCTGAAGTGAAGAATGCGAGAAACGCAAACTTGAAAGTATATGAAAACATCTGAATATACATAATGAGACCAAGTCTACAGTAGATAATATGTAATGGCGGAATAACATTGTGAATAATCTTGCGAGTAACAAACCGAAAGCGGACCGTTCTGGGTGGCGGATTTATGCGAGGACGGATCCAGCGAATACCTGCGTCTAAAAGTTTCCTATTTTTTTCTTATTGCATACACCCTAAAATTAGTCCGATTAAAATAGATCCAAATCAACTTGGTTAACCCTTTACCCAACGAATCGCCCGCATTCGCCCGCGTGATATGCAAATTCAGTAGTTAAAAAAATATTATTTTTCAAAAAATTTCAACAAAACCATATCATGTGACCCCTCGTTGGAACGAGCTCGTCGAGCTCGTTCCAACGAGGGGTCACATGATATGGTTTTTTGAAATTTTTTGAAAAATTTCAAGAAATTGTATTTAAAATAATAAATTTTGATATCGTCTGCGTTGGGTAAAGGGTTAAGTGAATATGAACCCAGGTGTGTACATATTCACTCAACCCACTTGATTTGGGGTGATTTTAACCCGACTGATTTTAGGGTGTACATGTGAGACACTCGAGTGTTTGCTTATTTGTGATCCGTAAACAGCGTAATAACATAAGATTCTTGTCAGTTATTTTTACAAACACAATTAAATTCCTATAACTGCCCGTATAAAATCAGTAACGTTACAAACGAGCGGAAATGGCCATTGATGCATCGGAGAATCCCTGATATTCACAGAACGGCACGGGAGTGTAAATTGGTAAGAAAGACAATACCATGTCATCGTCTGTGATGGGATTGCATAGCCCCCGACGTTCGGAGGTGGGGCAGAGGGGGGGGGGGGGGGGGGTGGCTTCAGCTGCCTTTCGATGATCAGGCGTAGACTATCACACTCCCATTAATCGTAATTCCTGAATCCGTTCCGGTCCTGAAATTTGCTTGATTTGAATGTCACAAAAACGAGTTCTAGTATAGATATAATTCGTTCAGTCCTGATTGACACCTGAGATCACGAACTTCTGCAAGACATAATTCATGCTCAACTCTAATTGCTGGTGAATTCAAATCGGTCAATCGAATTCGAATATGTTACAGTTAACCCTTTCAACATTGATGCCCTGATAGGTATCATTTCTGTCGATACTGTCAACGGCGAAATGGGCGAAACCATCTTAGTTTGTTGGGAGGTTCAGTAATAATTTAAACCAACAGCTCTGTCGAGCTGTTGGATTAAATTACTACCGAGCCTCGCTTCAGATTTTTTGCTCTTTATATCGTCCACTCGACCACTATCATTTTTTCTTCACGCCATAATTTATGCACACCGTGTTGAGAGGGTTAATATTGTAAACTTTCAAAAGTATTTACAATAGTTCCAACTAAACCAAATTAGGCGGTACTTGGGACAAAACAATTCAAAAAGGGCGGAATATGCAGGGATTTGGGGGGGAGGGGTTAAAATGATTTGTCCCAGTTGTAATGGTTACCAACTGATAAAATTTCGGGCTACATCATCAAGGCATGCCTTCGTCGAAAAGAGCGAAAACCAAGAACAGTTGTAAGTTAAAGGTCATTGTGACCTTGGCTTTTGGCATAAGGATACCAAAATAATAATTTGTTTCCATTGGCCGAGTAAAATTTTAATCAGAAAGCGAAAACCAACTCACAGGAAAAATTTAAGTTGAAGGTCACTGTGACCTTGATCTTGGGCACCGTACGCTAAAATAAGGACCTTTCTGTTTCTAATCATACCCATCCCACAAGTCAAGATTGCTTTCTATCAGCCACGCGGAACTTAAATTCGAGAGCGGAAGTCAACTCCGTCTAGAGATGGATAGGCGGCAAGACGGGCGGATGGGCGGATGGGCAGACAGCGCTACGGCTATATAACTGATTTGTGATCTTTTACAGAGTAGAAAGACATGCCTGAGTGACCATATGTAAAACTGTTTCGAGTGATTACTAAATATCGTTGTATTCTCCGATTTACAGGGGGAAATCAATGAGCTTTGTTTAAATAGTGGCTGACCTCTTTCGTCGAGCTCGTTCCAACGAGGGGTCACATGATATGGTTTTTTGAAATTTTTTGAAAAATTTCAAGAAATTGTATTTAAAATAATAAATTTTGATATCGTCTGCGTTGGGTAAAGGGTTAAGTGAATATGAACCCAGGTGTGTACATATTCACTCAACCCACTTGATTTGGGGTGATTTTAACCCGACTGATTTTAGGGTGTACATGTGAGACACTCGAGTGTTTGCTTATTTGTGATCCGTAAACAGCGTAATAACATAAGATTCTTGTCAGTTATTTTTACAAACACAATTAAATTCCTATAACTGCCCGTATAAAATCAGTAACGTTACAAACGAGCGGAAATGGCCATTGATGCATCGGAGAATCCCTGATATTCACAGAACGGCACGGGAGTGTAAATTGGTAAGAAAGACAATACCATGTCATCGTCTGTGATGGGATTGCATAGCCCCCGACGTTCGGAGGTGGGGCAGAGGGGGGGGGGGGGGGGGGTGGCTTCAGCTGCCTTTCGATGATCAGGCGTAGACTATCACACTCCCATTAATCGTAATTCCTGAATCCGTTCCGGTCCTGAAATTTGCTTGATTTGAATGTCACAAAAACGAGTTCTAGTATAGATATAATTCGTTCAGTCCTGATTGACACCTGAGATCACGAACTTCTGCAAGACATAATTCATGCTCAACTCTAATTGCTGGTGAATTCAAATCGGTCAATCGAATTCGAATATGTTACAGTTAACCCTTTCAACATTGATGCCCTGATAGGTATCATTTCTGTCGATACTGTCAACGGCGAAATGGGCGAAACCATCTTAGTTTGTTGGGAGGTTCAGTAATAATTTAAACCAACAGCTCTGTCGAGCTGTTGGATTAAATTACTACCGAGCCTCGCTTCAGATTTTTTGCTCTTTATATCGTCCACTCGACCACTATCATTTTTTCTTCACGCCATAATTTATGCACACCGTGTTGAGAGGGTTAATATTGTAAACTTTCAAAAGTATTTACAATAGTTCCAACTAAACCAAATTAGGCGGTACTTGGGACAAAACAATTCAAAAAGGGCGGAATATGCAGGGATTTGGGGGGGAGGGGTTAAAATGATTTGTCCCAGTTGTAATGGTTACCAACTGATAAAATTTCGGGCTACATCATCAAGGCATGCCTTCGTCGAAAAGAGCGAAAACCAAGAACAGTTGTAAGTTAAAGGTCATTGTGACCTTGGCTTTTGGCATAAGGATACCAAAATAATAATTTGTTTCCATTGGCCGAGTAAAATTTTAATCAGAAAGCGAAAACCAACTCACAGGAAAAATTTAAGTTGAAGGTCACTGTGACCTTGATCTTGGGCACCGTACGCTAAAATAAGGACCTTTCTGTTTCTAATCATACCCATCCCACAAGTCAAGATTGCTTTCTATCAGCCACGCGGAACTTAAATTCGAGAGCGGAAGTCAACTCCGTCTAGAGATGGATAGGCGGCAAGACGGGCGGATGGGCGGATGGGCAGACAGCGCTACGGCTATATAACTGATTTGTGATCTTTTACAGAGTAGAAAGACATGCCTGAGTGACCATATGTAAAACTGTTTCGAGTGATTACTAAATATCGTTGTATTCTCCGATTTACAGGGGGAAATCAATGAGCTTTGTTTAAATAGTGGCTGACCTCTTTCAAGTGTGTCTGTGTGTGCGGGTGTGTGTGTGTGTGGGGGGGGGGGGGGGTGGTTGGTGGCAGATTCTAACGCAATGTATCAGCATCATCGCGTGATATTTTGTATTCCTGATTGGAACAAGTACGTATGTGTAAACCAAATGCGTACATGTTCACAGAGTATGCTCTGTTTGCATATAACTCACAAAACAATCCAAAGAACAACACTAGTCACTGGTCTGAACTGATCTATCGTTTTAAAGTTACGGACAATGATATCACTTTCGACGAGCTCGTTCCAACGAGGGGTCATAACCTATGTTTTTGAGACAAAAAATGAAAAAAATAATGAAAATTAATTGGTGATTTTTGAGAAAAGCGCTGGCCGGTTTTGGCCGTTACGTTAGGTAAAGGGTTAAGACATTTTCCGTTGGTAACCAACTCTCGTATGTTGTATGTTGGAGTCCCGAAAGCTATGGTTAAATATGAGTTACAGTGTAAAATCATTACGTTTTCGTACCTTACGTTAAATCCTCGGTGCAAAGTATTTTTGTGACAAGTTCCCCGGGTATAGATATGCAACGGAAGCCGCTTCCCCAACTGAGTAGTATCCCCTTTATCTTATCTCATGGGAAATGGGGGGCATCTTTTTTCCCTTTAGTTCCCCATATCTATGTCGGAATGGTAGCTGTTCTGTTTATACACAGTACGACAAACGCTTGTAAATGAGTTAATCGATATGGCAAAAGTACCAGCTCGGAAAGATAAAACGAGAGGTCACAAGTGCCATATCGATTAACCCATTCACGAGCGTGTGTCGATCTGTGTTTATTATACGCCCTCACGTCTATAAAAACAATTATTACAAGGACACTCACAAATTCATTTGACAACTATCAACAAAAACAACACATTTTATCGCCAACCAAATTTGCGAGGGGAACCCGTGTTACTATTACTATTTAGCCCCCTTAGTTCCAATGTGTTCTATGTGTCAACTGGCACATAGAACACATTGGAACTCAGGGGACGATTTTCAGCCATCGCTATGCATTCAATTTGTAATTTGTAATTTGCGTTGCATGATTTGTAGAACATTCCAGTGAAATTCCGCTTCTATTTAAAAATAGTCCATCAACGATTTCCGTACCGCACATATGTGCGGAACAGATTTTCATTTTCCGCAGTGTTTGGTGTTGCTGTAGATGAGGCTTCATAGAACAGGCGTATAATAAAAACCATACCTTCTGTTTATTTCGCTACCTAGAAATCAAATTAGTGTTCAGTTTTAACTAAAACTGAGGATTCCGTGTCACCGTTTCAGAAGTTTATTATTCACATGACAAAAAACGCAGCGTAGGTCGATAATCGTAAACACAATACAGTTTGTCTGAAGATACTTAACAAGACATCGTAGAGTTTTCGCTTCGAAGAAACTACCCAAGTCGATAAAAGGAGTATTCGTCATGTTATCTTCTGACACACTTCATCAATATGCCCTGCAATTAATCCGTTAACGATTATCCACCCGTATAACAGATAAGTTCCTAACCTTCTGCATATCCTGTGCATTCAATCCTGATATTTCTGATGCTGGATAAATTTACAATATTATAAGGTATTGTGATGGATTGACGGTAACATGGTCTGAGGTTTGCAACTCAGAGCTTATGTTCAAACGAGACGCGTTTAGAAACGGAAGGTTGTTTTTGAAGATCTCAATGTCACCGCTGTGATTATCTCAGTGTTTTCTGTCTTACCAGTATATTAAAACACCCGTGGAGTGAAGTTTTCACACAGAGAATAACTCATTGCCAATGAACGCCATTAACCCGGACGTCCACACTAAAAACTAAAGTGTTAAAACTGACACTTTCAAGGTGTTAAACCCATTCTAACTCTTAGAGTTTGATTTTAACACTCAAAGTGCAATGCTTTAAGCACTTAGACATTACAATCGTCAGACATCTGAAACTTGAATGGATGGCACTTCCCATGTGTCTAGTATTGGTGGTTCTTTCAGAATCGTCCATAATTTGATTTGCGCTTGGTGGGTACATAATTAAACTTCACAACGCAGATGACGCGGATCAGGCTCGAGAGTTGATCCGCGTCATCTGCGTTGTTTCCTTTTAAGTGTCGCAACATTACACTTGTCAAGTGGCATTATTGTCAACACCTGTCAAGTTCTGGGATATCTACACTTGAACAAAGTCTAGTTCAGCACTTAGTAAGTGTTAAATACAGCACTTCAAGTGCAGTTTTTAACACTTTAGTTTTTAGCGTGTCCATTGGTTGAAATTGTGCTTGGCATTCTTATGCATTATCAGAGAAAGCGACGGTTATTATATCCTTGGGATTCCACTCCATAGGTGTTTTGGAGGTAATCCACCCTCCATGTATTACAATCGAAGAAAGTACACCTTCAGAGTTCTTTCTCCCACTTCAGTTATTTACTTCGCAAGTGAGGAACTACTTTCTCTGCATTTGTGCGTCTTGGTTGATTTTAACTTAAGGCCTCGAGAATCTTCGAGGCGCGATGATTCGAAAATTCTCAAATTGTCTAAATGTTCTTAATATCCAACGCGGAGTCTCCTCCTGAACTCTTCCTCTGTCATCAGGTCTCCTATGCAGGAGACCTGATGATAGATGAAGAGCCCGAGGAGGCTCCGCTTCCGAAACTACTCAAATTCCATTTTGAAATATTCCGCTTTTTTCGATTGATTTCCCCGAGTCGCCATGAACACAATATTTACGATTGAGCGAAGGAGCAATATTTTCAGATTGAAGAGCGAGCCATCCGATTCCATTGGATAAAAAACCTCTACCTGTTTCGAATCGGAATTTGATTCGATTTGAAATTTGAGATTCGAGGACCCACATCTAATTTTGTGATGTATTTTGTTTGTTCAACGAGTTTATTTGGCTGAAGTGTTTCAACTAAGACAATAGGCTTGTATACACACTAAAAACTAAAGTGATAAAACTGAAACTTTCAAGGTGTTAAATCCATTCTAACTCTGAGGGTTTGATTTTAACACTCAAAGTGCAATGCTTTAAGCACTTAGACATTACAATCGTCACACATCTGAAACTTGAATGGATGGCACTTCCCATGTGTCTAGCATTGGTGGTTCTTCCAGAATCGTCCATAATTTGATTTGCACCTGGTGGGTACATAATTAAAAGGACACAGCGCAGATAACGCGGATCAGGCTCGAGAGTTCGAGCCTGATCCGCGCCATCTGCGTTGTTTCCTTTTAAGGGTCGCGACATTACACTTGTCAAGTGGTATTATTGCAACACCTGTCATTTTTTGGAATATCTACACTTGAACAAAGTGCTAGTTAAGCACTTAGTAAGTGTTAAATACAGCACTTCAAGTGTAGTTTTTAACATTTTAGTTTTTAGCGTGTATAAATGGTGTAGAGTCTTCAATCTCAATATCCTCGGCGTCAAGGCCCCTCGCACATTGAAATTCGAGAATCTACTCTTTCTCGTTCTCCTGACCAGAATGTCTACATAACTCGATTCTAATTCACTAAAGCAGAAGCGTCACGTACGTAATGCTGTTTAGATGGAGTAAAGGCTAGTGAAGAACAAAAGGAGATGAAGCGAAGAAAAAATCTTTTATAAACGACTGAATGGACAACCATGTTTACACTAAACTACGACAAGATATAATTACTTTAATTTCGATTCAGAATATTTCATTTCCTATTCCCAACCCAGCGCGAGTACACAATGCTAATAGCGGCGAAGCATCGCAATACGTTACCGCTGTTTTACTCGCATTCATCAGCATGAATACATTTTGTCCCAAATCTACAATATAATTACAATACACACTTCAAATCAATGGCTGGGAAGATCCACCCATAATGATAAAATCGATATGTATGTACGTAAAGATGGAAAAATGTAACACAAAACTCTCGTATCACTGCGTGCCATCATCTGCGCTCAGTATTACAACACAATGCAAGATTCTTTTCATACTCATGTTGCAGTGATGAGAGCATGACCTGCAGGCGCAGCTTCGCCACCTATCGTTTAAGTGATTGACGTTTAGATTCCGAAGTTAAAAAAGGATCAAAAGTTAAAAGCAATTACACTTCAGTTTATTAACTTGAATGTGGTATGCAAACATTTTTTGGCGTAAAAAGGTGTAAGTTGATCGAGTTTTTTTTTAATTTTTAATGGAATTTAACGACACTTTCTACAGCCAAGGTTACCTCGTTGCGGTCATAGGGTTTAATATATACCCGGTTTACTACAGAAAAGGGAACGGGAATGAAATTACACTCAGAAACGGGAAATTTCCCGAATAATATCAAGTAAATTTACGAGCGTAACAAGGCGCATTTCGTATTTTCGTGAAAAATGAACATATTTTATTGGCAATTTGTCATCGCCATTCGGAAAAGTTCTTTTCCTAAGAGAAGTGTGAACACCCAAACCTGCTTTCAACTCGTCTTCATTTTAAGAATCGCTAGCTTTATCATCAATTCCTCGTTGATTCAACCCTCTTTTCACTGCTGTCACCAGTTTCCTCTGCCTGAAGCAGAGGAGACTGGTAGCGGTAGCGAAGAAGGAGGTAGTGAATAGTTAGTGATACTTGTGATTCTGAAAATGAAGACGAGTTTGAACTTTGAAGCGAGTGAAAGTCTTGCTGTTGATGAGAGGAGTCCCCAGGAACTGATCGAGAGCTACGGTGGTTTGGTTAAAAAGAATCTTCAGGAATCAGGATTGTAATAAGTTCAGGAGTGGAAGGGCTGACGAAATCTTACAAAGTTACGTTGGGGCAGTTTTTCAATTTACAAAACCCAGTTTAACAGGCAAACAGTGCTAATCGCGATTCCCGGTTCCGTGCTACAGATATCCCGGATGTCATGACCGGCTTTCTGAACCTTGTACCCGGGAATTCCCGTTCCCGGATTTAAACCCCAGGTTCACACAGTTTTGTGGGTATTACCTGGAGAGAAGAACCGTGCAGCGGAGAGAAACTATCAGACTCTCTAACGTACTAAATCAGCTCAAGCAGGGTTCGTTAGCATTGGTTGAAGGCAAGTGCACCATTGACAAGCAGTGCGCCTTAATACACAGCGTCATCGCCCCCCACCCCACGTGGGTAGTCTGGATTAAGTGCCTTGTCGAAGGACACAACGCAATTACTGCTGGTCAAGATCGAAGCGTAGACCATTCGGTTTGAAGTTCAATGCTTTAATAGTTGAGCACTGTGCTCCTTCGGTAGCCGATTAGCAGACAACATGATGAAGAACCCATAGTTACGGAAGATCAGGTCAGCACTAATTTAATCCAACAGCCCTTAAGGCTGTTGGATTAAATTTTTCTGTACCTCCCTACAAATGGAAAAAGCAATTGACCACTCACTATAGCCAGCATTGTATGCAGCAATCCCTCCCAGAAACTCAGTTTTGAAAGATTTTACGTAATTTACAGCATAAGTTATTGGCAATGGGAAAGAATAATGCACCCTGTCTGTGGAGAATAAAAAAGTAGTGGTGGAGAGGATAATGTCCGTAGGCTTATTTTTGGCGGATATTTCCAATCTGATATTTTGATATCGCAGTGTAGTGGAAACTCTCCACTCTGTGAAATAATAGAAAAAATTGATGTTTTACAGATTAATGAAAACATAAACGATTATTCTATCTTAAATGTTTCAATCACGTGTTTCAAATCTCATTCACTTGAAAACAAATGTGCCCACCTCGGTTGAGTGCATTATATTTCAGAATGTTTGTATCAAACGCATCCATATGATAGATTTTGAAAAGCTAACAGTCGATGTTTGTTGTATTCTTAAATCGCACAAGACTGGTGAATTCAAGCAAACAATTACCGAAATTATCCTTCCGCTCCACACTGGAGAAGATCAATCGTATCCACATCGTAGCAATTATGCGCTCAGTTATTTACTTGTTTTAACCCTTTACCCAACGAATCGCCCGCATCTGCCCGCGTAATATGCAGATTCAGCAGCTGAAAAAATATTATTTTTCGAAAAATTTCAACAAAACCATATCATGTGACCCCTCTTTGGAACGAGCTCGTCGAGCTCGTTCCAATGAGGGGTCACATGATATGGTTTTGTTGAAATGTTTCGAAAAAAAATAAAAAAATAATATTTAAATTAATAACTTTTGATATCGTCTGCGTTGGGTAAAGGGGTAAATGCGTGCACCAAACACACTGGGGCCTTTACACGGTACTTATCCACAGTAAAATACATTGGGATAAGACAAATGAAGTCTAGCAAACAGAGGAAATACATATTTTTGGGGAGTGTATGCTGGAATTGTTCCATGACTAAAAGCAAACAATTATATTCACCATCCATGAAAATGAGTAATTTTGGTCCCTACGGGTGAAATGTTTTCGGTCTCAGCCCACAAAATGCATACTTTCTTTTATAATATGCGTTGGACATTATCTTACTCAAACAGTTCTAGAAAATACCCAGACAACCGGTAACTTATAATTGCAGTTCTAAAAAATCCCGAAAAAAATAGAAAAATCCCCAACCATGTTCAAAAAATCATTCAGCTGGTCGCCGCGAAATTACATTCAACACGCAAAGTTTTTGCGCAGCTAATACAGTACAGTCGCCATGGATTGGTCGTAATCCACACGTGGACAGTGATTTCCGCGCATGCGTTAACCGGGAAATAAAAATTATCATCAGCAAAATTTTAATTAATGAAGCAGCGAGTGCTTCATTAATACTCGGTGCTTCATTAATTAAATTTTTGATGATTATTAATTGAATTATTATTTGGAGTCTACTGTTATTTAAAATACAAATGGCCTAAAATCCCAACAGGGCGGCTCATAGCCATTAGCGCCCCGCAGACTGGGCGTGAGTTCGTTCCATCATGTTAAATTTTTGTTATGAATTCTGACACAATGCCCGTGAACACAAAGACATTCAAATGAAGCTATTAGGATTCAAACTACAGTTATGTAATCGTATAAGCTGTCGCTTTCTCAACCCGATTGCAGTGCTTGCGAAACTGTTTTACCAGCGGGTCAAGATTTCGTTAGCAAAGTACTGTGGGATCAAGGCCACATGACTATACAACTGGCTTGCTGGAACGTCAGCGAAAAAACGCCGCCACTCAAACTGCCCCACTCCTAAGATGGCTTCGAGTCAACTAACGCGGTAATCTTCCCCATCCATCAATCCATGACGATTGATGTCGTGAAAGCTGTTACGCTCTGTTGACTGCAGTAGTAAAAGCGTAAAAGACTACACTTCATCTAGCACGAAAACTGGTTACACCGTTGATCAACTGTCCAGTCGCCAATAACAACTAAAAGAGGCTGTGAATATTCAATTTTTATTTATTAGATATGATTTTCTTTCTTAACATTATCAGTTATCAAGCTCAGCTGATATGACTTCAATCTCGGCTGATATGATGCCAATCTTGGTGGATATGAATTAAACTAGAGTTGTCCCCCTAGATGCGTTACTAAGCGCAACCAATTTATTTACACCAACATCGTTCACTCTTATTCGCCGAATGCAATCAGAAAAATTGGCGTTATCAGGCAAACTGGAGTAGGTTTTGTATGGTGAGGAATTTATAATGGCAACAAGTAAGGATCAGGTGGATGAATAGACGAAAGAAAAGAGTTGTACGCAAAATTCAACGCAAATTAAAATTCAGAGTCACAAGCGGAGACTTGACGAAAAGAAGAGATAGTTCAGCTATGCGGAAGTCGTGGCTTCCCCACTGGGGAAGCCGAGACCTTCGCATAGCTGAACTTAGAGAAGAGGAAACTTCGGACTTTATTTTATTTTTTTAATTGTCTTTTCTGTCACATATTTGTGCACAATGGCTAATCTTGACCACGACAGTTATACAGGTGGAGGAAGCCAGAGTACCCGGAGAGAACCACCGAGCAACCGCGAGCAACGACGAGCAACTGTCAGCTCCCCAACATACTAATTCCACAAAAGCGGGATTAGCACTGGTAGAAGACAAGTGCACCATCGACGTGCAGTGCGCCTTAATATACAACGCCACCGTGCCCCCACGTGGGCAATGGGGGTGAAGTGTCTTGCCCAAGGACACAACGCGGTTGCCGCAGGATGGATTCGAACACAGGACCTCTCTGCTTGCAGCCTGCACCTCTACCTACTGAGCCACCGCGCCCCCTTCGAACTTTATAAAAAGAAGGAGAAGCAATAACACTGTTAGAAATCTGAAATAGGTCTGAGAACATTCTGTAAGTATTTATTTTGGTTTAATTAATAAAGAGGTTGTTACTTGGTTAGTTTCATATCGGTCGAGTTGTCAGCCCTCGGTATCTTCACATCGATCTTCGACCTTCGGGTCGATCTCAGACTGTTATGAAGTTACGTCGAGCTGATATCTCGGCCGATATAAAACTAATCAAACAACAACCTCTAAATATTATCGCGAAAAAAGGCGTCACAGATATCAAAATATACTCTTTAAAAAAGCGATCGGTGGTTGCAGGAGTAGAGAAACTGAAAACCTTCGAGAACATTTTGTTGTTGTTGGGGATTCTTTATTTATAGCAACTTCGCCCTCCCAAAATGGCGGCGGTTGAGACATGTTTTCATATGTAACCAATAAGCGATCCAGCAATCCAGTTGTACAGAGGTCAGGACCGAATGAAGAAAAGCCAATGTAGATACCATCTGCGATTTAAGGTTCTCGCATGTCTTTTTCAACATTTGATATTCTACAGTGATGTGGGAGTACAACGGTCAGATAAGTTTGACCAGGGTCAAAACTATAAAACTTTTACAGTTGTATATTTCAGAATTATACTTTCTATTTATGGAAATAAGTAATTGAAATGAACCATTAGCATTTTCAAAGAGATGGCAATTCGCCACTTGGCAAATTGCCATATCTTTTGAAATACTAATGGTTCATTTCCGTCATTTATATTCACTTGTAGAAAATACAATTTGGGAAAATACAATTGTAAAAGTTTTATAGTATTGGTCCCAGAACGTGACTGAGAAATCTACAATAAATCTTTTTTAAGTTCAATGTCAGATTGAAAAGTAGGGAATATATTTGATACGTTTCATCGAATTCAGTTCCATAATTTTGGAGTAGTTCCGCGCACAAGAATCTAATTTAGAAATCCATAATGAATCTAAGTTTCTGGAGATATAGCATGGTTACCATTGTTGCAGATTAAACATTTTAAAACATGCGTTATGTCCACTAAAAGGTTTGTTGGTGGTTATGTTGGAGAAGTTTCATGTATTATATGTTGGAGGAGTTTCGCAATCCATAATCTCGTGTGAATAGAGAATCTCTGATGAGTCCAGATTTCATACGGAATTTCTGTACCAAGTTCACTAAAAGCGACCTGGACCGAGGTTAACGGGGGCTCAGATTGATTTTTAAAGACCGAGGTTCAGAAATTTGATGTCGTATCGACGATATCGTGACGAATTTGAGGTTCTTTTTATCACATAATGTGTAATGTAACCTTCCGCCTACTATACCGACTAAACTGGCAAGCGCAGTTCATAAACATCGTTAAACAAATTTTCGTTTTCTTTCGACTTTTGCCTTGAAAACATAGCATATTACTCTCAATGGATCAAAAGCTATGTTTTCCAATAAAAAATTAAAATGTTTAGATATTCAGGAAATATTGTTGTTTTTGCAATTTCAGTCGGCTATTTGTATTAGGTAAACATTTAATGAAACATAACAGAAAATTAATCCAATTCTACTTCCGAAACCAACTCTCAACGCGACGACATCGACCTTCAGTTCACTTCTGACGTCATTCCTGTATTGGACGTGCTGTGAATGAATTTTTTCGCAGTGAGCTATTTGGTGCTGATTATGTGATAACAATCTACAACATCTAGGTTTAAGCGGATAGGTGGCGTTAACCTAATTGAAATAGTTGCTGATCAAGAATTTGGATACATGCGGACAGCATTCCCGACTTTAATCCTCATGAACATTGACGTTCCATAAAGTTATCTCCCTTGAAAATATTAGGCTGGTGAGGAAGGTGCAATTAACAAGCAAGTGATTGTTGCAAAACACCTGTGACATCAGTAGAAAATAAAGTGAAGTTTCCTTTTGTTACATTTAATAAACGAAAACAACTGACAGCTCTCCGAGCTGTCTGTTGTTTTCGTTTATTAAAAGTAACAAAAGGAAACTTGGCATTTTATGGCAAGCTAATTAGAAACAACTACTTCACAGATAATCCGTCATTAAGACTATCTATCAAAGTCACACATATCGACACTGAGTAATCGTCCACATTGACTATTTGTTTAGCGAGTGAGAAACAATTGTCTGAGAAACACTCACCTCCTTATCGTTTATACTAATGGAAAGGACAGTGTCTGTATTATATGTCACGATGCGCACCCTGTTGATAAAATGAACAGAAGAAAGCTGCTGAACATCAAAAGATGGTGAAAGCGCCGTTTTCTTTTTTTTAAATGGTTTCAACGGGGAATAACAGTCAAACATTCAAACTAGTGGGGAAAATATGGTAAAAAAAAACAGCTTTTATCTTTTAATACTACTCTACAAGAAAATGCCCGGAGTTTGTGAAATGACACACACATCGATGATAAGCTTCGCTCACATTTCAAACCTTCTATTTGTATATGAAAATCCCATAACCTAAGTGTTAAATTTAGAGACAGCTTTCGAAAATTAAGGGGAGCTAACATTTCTGTAAATCTCCCCTAGTGGCGAAAATTGTCATTCAAGTTCACTTGTTTGTGATTATGCCCGAGGTGTTCAACGACACAGGTTCACGAATCAAGGAGGCGTTACACGCACAGGAATTTTATATAGAAATCTGTAATAAATATAAGTCCAAGAGGATATAACTTATTCAAATCGTCGCAGACTGAAAATTTTGGATTACGCTCATGTCCGGCTTTTACTGGTAGAGCTTGAGAAGTTTCATCGAATTCGGTTCATAAATGTAGGGGATTTGCGCACTCCACAATTTCGGACATACGGCTCGACGGACGGAGGACTACGGATGAACATACAGACTTTCAGACAAGCGACAATCGCCTACTTAGGCATAGTGAACACTGCGGCTCTGTCAATACATCATTTGGAAAACACTTTTCGGAGATACCAGAAACAATCGGGTTAACGCAACAATAGAACAAACTGCGTGACGTTGTTCATTAACTACAAAATGTTCATTCATTTCCGTCACACAGCTGTAGTCTCTCAGACAATTTATTTTTTTTTGAGGGACCATCTCACACGGCGGAGTGGTTTTAAACAGATTAATAACACACAATGGACAGAGGGGTTATTGAAAGAGTTTCTAAACGTCGATCATTCTGTCAAACAGACACATCTCGGCTTGGTTCGGTGATTGCTTTGGCTTGATAATTTGTCCATTTGTTTAACACTGTCGCTTCTTTGTTTCTTTCAAAAAAAAAAATAAATAAATAAAAAATAAAAAACTAACCAACTGAAGAACGAAATCCAACATTCTTCCGGTTAGAAGCTTACAATAAAAAAAAAACATGAACACGCTATCAGCCATTCTCTCGGTGCAAGTCGGTGTTTTACGAAGATATGGACCATCATAATCAAACTGGAGAAATATATATCAACAGGATTTCTCAATTCACTCTTTAATGATTTCTCAGTTAAACCTTTACCTAACGCATCGGTCGAATCGGTGACATCCGTAATTTACAAATTAGGCAATTGAATAACATTTTTTTCAAACAAATTTTAACAAAACCATATCATGTGACCCCCTCATTGGAACGAGCTCGATGAGGTCGTTCCAACGAGGAGTCATATGACATGGTTTTGTTGAAATTTGAGGGGGTCACGTGATATGGTTTTATTGAAATGTATACATCAAACTGTTGATGCATGCATATTCCTTTTGACTTTCTGGGCAAGTGATTTGAAACAAGAGAGGACACGAACCGATTGTACAGACCTGCGCGATCTTATTTTGCATATTATTGTAAAATGTACTACACTACGTTTACACTTTACGCCATAGGAATGGTTAAAAGTGGAGAAATAAATTTAAATTGAAGTGTGAGCTTGGGCCAATTCATTGGAAAGACCCGGCGAGCTCGTTTCAGTGAAGGGTTCATAAATTACGTTTTAGAAGAAAATATTAAATATTGGAGTTAGTTTACTTCCAGATTGTTTGAGAAGATGTTTTAAAATACTGAAATGGAGAATACAAGAAGGACGCCAACGCCGTATAGCTCACCAACATTCCTCTTTGATAGTAACTTTGGCAAACACAAGAACTGTATCAAACAGGCTCATAACATGCGACAAAGCTTACCTAAACACAACCTCTTAAAAGTAAAACACAGAAACTGACATAAACACTAAGTTAAGCATGAAATTCTGAGCTAAACAGAAAACTAAACGCAACTAAAAATGTGATGAAAAACATTTAAAATGCAGGGTATAAGGGGTTAATCATGGAACAATGATACTGAGAAACATGTATAATGAATATAAGTGCCATGGGAAGAGAAGGAGCACAGCAGCTGACCTAAACACTAAGTTAAACATGAAATTCTGAGCTAAACAGAAAACTAAACGCAACTAAAAATGTCAAGAAAAATGTTTAAAATGCAGGGTATGAGGGGTTAATCATGGAACAATGATACTGAGGAACATGTATGAGGAATATAAGTGCCATGGGAAGAAAAGGAGCACAGCAGCTGACCAAAACACTTAGTTAAACATGAAATTCCGAGCTAAACAGAAAACTAAACGCAACTAAAAATGTGATGAAAAACGTTTAAAATGCAGGGTATGAGGGGTTAATCATGGAACAATGATACTGAGAAACATGTATAATGAATATAAGTGCCATGGAAAGAGAAGGAGCACAGCAGCTGACCAAAGCACTAAGTTAAACATGAAATTCTGAGCTAAACAGAAAACTAAACGCAACTAAAAATGTCAAGAAAAATGTTTAAAATGCAGGGTATGGGGGGTTAAACATGGAACAATGATACTGAGGAACATGTATGAGAAATATAAGTGCCATGGGAAGAAAGGGAGCACAGCAGCTGGCCTAAACACTTAGTTAAACATGAAATTCTGAGCTAAACAGAAAACTAAACGCAACTAAAAATGTCAAGAAAAATGTTTAAAATGCAGGGTATGAGGGGTTAATCATGGAACAATGATACTGAGGAACATGTATGATGAAAATAATTGCCATGGGAAGAGAAGGAGCACAGCAGCTGACCTAAACACTAAGTTAAACATGAAATTCCGAGCTAAACAGAAAACTAAACGCAACTAAAAATGTCAAGAAAAATGTCTAAAATGCAGGGTATGAAGGGTTAATCATGGAACAATGATACTGAGGAACATGTATGATGAATATAAGTGCCATGGAAAGAGAAGGAGCACAGCAGCTGACCTAAACACTAAGTTAAACATGAAATTCCGAGCTAAACAGAAAACTAAACGCAACTAAAAATGTCAAGAAAAATGTTTAAAATGCAGGGTATGAGGGGTTAATCATGGAACAATGATACTGAGGAACATGTATGATGAAAATAATTGCCATGGGAAGAGAAGGAGCACAGCAGCTGACCTAAACACTAAGTTAAACATGAAATTCCGAGCTAAACAGAAAACTAAACGCAACTAAAAATGTCAAGAAAAATGTTTAAAATGCAGGGTATGAGGGGTTAATCATGGAACAATGATACTGAGGAACATGTATGATGAATATAAGTGCCATTGGAAGAGAATGAGCACAGCAGCTGACCTAAACACTAAGTTAAACATGAAATTCCGAGCTAAACAGAAAACTAAACGCAACTAAAAATGTCAAGAAAAATGATTAAAATGCAGGGTATGAGGGGTTAATCATGGAACAATGATACTGAGGAACATGTATGATGAATATAAGTGCCATTGGAAGAGAAGGAGCACAGCAGCTGACCTAAACACTTAGTTAAACATGAAATTCTGAGCTAAACAGAAAACTAAACGCAACTAAAAATGTCAAGAAAAATGTCTAAAATGTAGGGTATGAGGGGTTAAATCATGGTAAAATGATAATAATCATCACATAGCAGCATTATAAAAGCCATGATATGGAAATAGGGCGAATAAGTGACCTAAACAGAAACTTTAACATTATTGGACACGTACGCTGACGCCGACGCTGTCGCCGACGCCGACGCCGACCGATCGAGCCATTCCATAAGCTCACACAACTAAAGTTGGTGAGCTAAAAATGGACCAATTCTGCGATAGGTTTTATTCGATTTCCGCTTTTTCTGATTTATTTTGTCGGGGACTGGGGGCGGGGGTAGGTGGGATGGTGTGGGCAGATTTCAAAAGGTAGAGCGATAAACAAACAGTAACTGCACAGGAGGGGTGGGGAGGGGGTAGTGGAGGTCCATTTTTCACAGTAACATTTCATGAGAGCAGAACCGGAAACTTCTGTTCAGTCTTTTTACCGTTTGTTGAAAGGTTATTTTCTACAGTTTGTGAATGTGGCTGTAGAGGGAAAAGCGAGAGCTGCCCTCTCCCCCCCACCCCTCTCCCGTTATCCCACACATGCTTGTTTCCCAAATGTTTCAAAATGAAGAATGTAGTTGTAGTTTTTTTTATGCATTTATTGGAACAGAGGGCACAGAGTTCAGAATCCAACTCTTACAGTTCAAATTATCAGGTCATCCACTCAAAGAACTTTTGGGAAGCATATTGAACTTTTAATTAGAGAATAAAATAGACGGTTCTTGTAGTACCATGGGAAATGAGTAGATAACGAACTCTCAACACAGCGTCAAAAAATAAGCACGCAATTGATTTCTTGATCCTCAAACGACACTACAAAACGTCAGACAATTTATACCGTTTCATTTAGTGAACAAGAAGAACAGTTCTAACTAACTGGTGAAGACAATGATATTTTTTCAAAACCTTGATTATATAGTCTTGTTTTTACATGCGATAAACATATTGATTACGAAAACATATCCTAGTTCTCTTTGTAAAGTCTTTTTTTAAATCGATGCCTTACACGCGCCTGGTGTTTGATGATATGTTGAAACGCTTTCTAGTTTATTTTCATAACAGAACTGCGATCACAAAGCGGTCTCTGTCTCTATCAGAGCCAAACTCACAAGCCACCAGTCTCATTCCTTTAGGAATCTGACACTGTTATGGCCTGGAACCAGTCTAGCACACAAATAGTCCATCGCTTATGTTTAAATCCACTCGTCTCAAATATTTCACTACGCATTTCCGACCAACTGAAATATTCCAGACGACTGAATCTAAAAATACCATAAAACCTTCATTTTCTTTGATTTTTTTATGATTACGCAACGTGGTTCCACAAATTGTATTAATATCCCGATGTTTTCAAAGCGAATTAAATACTTATTGATTAGAATATCTGTAACTATAGCACGAAAGAACATCATATATTTTCTTGTGTAAAAGGGACTTCACATTAAATCAATGTAGTATGCACGCACGAAGTCCCCAAAAGGTGGGTAAACAAACGGCTCGAAACAACACCGGATTACCCACAGAATGCGACTGGTTGCCTGAGAGCTTATATCAGATTGCGGTATGTTGGACAGGTGGGATCCTAAACTCTATGGAAAGAAACTAAATAATCGAGCTGGCCCACCCGAAGGAGTTTGAATGTGCAAAGGCGAACCTATGGCATTTGCTACCGACGTATGAACATTCGTTATGGATCGCATATGCGCGATAACGTTACTGTATGGGTTTATTACATTTCGTTCTATTTTTAGTCCATTGGGAATGAATTAACCCTCTGAAAACTGATGTCAAAATAAAATCAAATCAAGCTGCAAATTGTCAGCATAATGCAACTTTAAATTTAACCAATTCAGTCTTGTTTGACCGAGCTCAATGAGCTCTGTCAAATATGACTCAATTGGTTAAATTCAATGGAATTATGGGAAAAATTGCAGCTCTAAATTTCGGTTTTTTGATTGATTGATTTATTAAGGTTTAACGGCACTTTAACAGCCAAGGTCATATCGTGACGGTGACAATTTTACGGGCGGAGTAAGTAAGTAAGTAAGTAAGTAAGTAAGTATTTATTTGACAATGCGCTCGTATACAAAATTGTACATAATTAATACAAGGGTAACAACAGTTAAAGTACATAATGCTATATTTGTGTACATTTTGTATACATTGGGTACACCGTCGGGGGAGACATAGCCAGATTGGCTGTCTACCTGCCCCCCCCCCCCCCTCCCACCAATGTAAAGGAGTTAAATTGCAACATTGTGTCATTCTGTTCAAACTTTCATTTACTGAAATTTGCATTCAAGTAGGTAAAAACTATATTATGAATTGCGTTGAGGACTAGGTCTGGGCGAGTAAGTAAAATGGTTCTTTCTACCTCCAGGGTGGCTATTATTCTAAATACTGAGGAATTATGTTCTTATTAGATACGACTATATAGTTTAATGTGAGCCATCGCGGAAATGAAAGAGCCGAGGTCGGACCGGCCGAAGCATATTACTAGTATTATTATTATTAACCTGAACAGTCAGGGCAGTAGGGGTTATTGCATGTTGGGTCGTTCAAATAAGAATTTAAGAATTGGGAGACAATTTTATTCTTGAAAATATGTCTGTTATCTATTGATCTTACACTTTGATCCAGCTCATTCCACATTTTTGGGTAACTATAAATTGGGTATCTATCCAGTGTTTTTGTCCTAGTTCTTCGAACTTGTAACAGGCCAGTAGCCCTGGTCCTTCTGCCAGACGGATTATCCGCCAGACTAAAAAAATTGCTGAAACTTGGCGGAAGTGTGCCTTTCTTCCAGTCAAACACAAAAAGTAACGCGTTGAGTTTGAACAAATCCGTGACTTTTAATATTTTGTCATTGATAAACAGGGGGTCGGTGTGGCTATTGTATTTTGTATTATTTATAATACGCAATGAGCGTTTTTGCATCTTTAAGAGTCTATTTACTGATCTCGAGTCACCCCACGCATGAATTCCATACGTGAGGTGGCTTTGGATTAAGGTAAAATACAGGATTCTTAAACTATCATGTGGGAGTATTGTTTTTACTTTATTTAGGATAAAGTTAGCACGAGCTGTCTTAGAACATAAATGTGATATGTGACTTTTATATGATAGATGGTCATCAATATTTAAGCCTAAAAATTTTAAAGATTTCTCTTGTTCCTTCAGTCCAACTCGCACAATATTGCAGTCATTTATTTGGAGATATTTAGTGGGGGAGCAAGTTTGTTTTGAGGTTATGTTAAATATCATATATTTGGTTTTACAAGAATTTAAAAGTAACTGATTTGCACCGCACCAATTCAGTATTTTTTTAAGTTCCTGGTTTGTGAAATCTACTAGACCGTTACTGTCTGTCATTGTTGAGGAACCGGTTGTGTCATCAGCAAACGATAGGAGGTTAAGTTTACTTGCATGGTATATATCGTTGATATATAATAAAAAAAAGGATTGGACCAAGGACCGATCCTTGTGGTACCCCACATGTTATTTTGGCCAATGCAGACGTTTTCGAATTAAAAGTTACGAATTGGAATCTATTTGAAAGATAACTCTTGAACCAGAGATTACCGATTCCCCTAATACCATAATGTTCCAGCTTTTTTAATAAGATGTCATGATTTATAGTGTCAAAGGCTTTGGAGAAATCTATAAAGGTTGCTAAAGTATTGTTTTTCAAATTTTTGTTATTTTCAGAGGCTATTTCTCTTAGAAGTTGCATAACGGGATGGATAGTAGAATGTTTTTGTCTAAATCCGTATTGATTGGAATTCAGAGTTTGAAAATTCTCAAGATAGTTAACTAGTTTTTTAGAGATAATTTTTTCTAAGACCTTTGAAAACGTCGGGAGGATACTTATCGGTCTATAATTATTGTAGATGTGTTCATCACCTGACTTGTATATTGGGATTACTCTTGCAATTTTCATTTTATCCGGAACTATTCCGGTTGAAAGTGAACAGTTAATTATATGTGTTATTGGTACCAATATAGTATCTATGGTCTGTTTCAAAAGGCAAGATGTTATATCTGTGAAGTCTTTGCTTGTTTTAGATTTCATTGACTTAACTGTATTTATAACTTCTGTTGTGGATGTCGGAGTAAGGTAAAAGCTATTTGGAAAATTACCTTTCATGAAGTCACTGAATGATTTTTCAGACCTTTCTATCTGTTGGCAAGCTTTTGTTCCTACGTTTACAAAAAAATTGTTGAATTCTTCCGAAATTTGACGTCCATCATACACTCGTGTATTGTTATGAAAAAAGTATGGTGAGGGGGTTGGCATACGTTTAGTTTTGTGAATGGTATCATTTAAGATTTGCCAAGTTTTACGGATATCGTTTTTACTTTCAGTTAATATTTTCTTATAATACATAGCTTTACTTTGTCTTTTCACCCTATTGAATAATTTGCAGTAATTCTTGTAATTCCGAACGTTATCGTCCATTGGAGATTTTAGTTTCTTTTTGTATAATTTCGCCTTGTTGTTTGACGCAGTAATGAGGCCTTTCGTCATCCAGGGCTGACGTTTTACAAATTTAGACTTCACTCGCACTTGTTTAATTGGAAAAGCTGTCTCATATGCCTCCATATACATATCAAGGAATGCATCGTATGCTATATTAGGGCAATTTTGGTTAAGAATTGTTGAGAAATCAGTCTGTGAGAGAATTGTTTTAAAATGATCTATACTGTTTTGATTAAAAATACATTTCTCTACAAAGGTTGGGCAGATAGTTTTTTCGGAGGTTGTTTCCATGTAAAAAGTTCCGAAATGATCGGAGACATCTGTGATAATAATGCCAGACTTGGAATTGGTAAGGATGTTGTTTGAAAGAATATGATCTATAAGAGTAGCTGAATGATTTGTGATTCTGGTTGGTTTTGTGATACATGGTTGGAATCCCTGGCTGAAAATCTGATCTAAATAGTTTTCGGTCTGTCTATGCGATTCGAATTTAAGCAAGTCAATGTTAAAATCGCCCATGATATACGCCGGCTTGTTTTCAAGGTTTATTTTGTCCGTAATGATGGCAAGATGCGTTTGAAAAAGATCAATGTCCGCTCTCGGGTGTGTATTTGGTCTGTATATAATGCCAACGATGCATTTTAATTTATTGATAAATATCTCTATAAAAAGCGATTCAATCACATGAGGTATAAAGGTCGATAAATCGTGGCGAATACTAAATTCAATGCCATCTCTAATAAACATGCCAACCCCACCACGACCGTCATCGTCTTCAGGGCGTGAAGCTTTAATGAGTTGCTGGTAACCATCAAGGGAGAATGTCATGTTAAGCGGAATTTTGAAGATTTCTGTTAAGCCGATGACATCGAAAATATTATTTTTATCTTGCATGGTTGATATCAAATCGCAAAGTGGGTCCCAGTGAGCAGATAGACTTTGGCAGTTGATGTTGAATAATGCAAAAGATTTTGTTTTGTTTTGGCCAAGAGTGAAGAATTCACTAGGCTCATAGAACCTGCACTCCCCTCTCAGTCCCGTAATCGAAGAGGCGTCATCGTCCGTCTGATTTGTTAAGGACTCATTATATTGGTGTACGAAATCAAAATCAGAGCCGATCCGAATCTCATCTAATGTTAAATTACCCGCCATTATCTATGCGATACCCACCATGTCCTCCGTTTGAATGCTGGTGTGGATCAGCTGCCATTATCAGCACTGAATCGCAACGTCGTTTTAGATATCTCGATTCAAAAAGAAAGGATTCTTGATCAGTCTGACACAATGTATGCAATTTAAATTGAAGGGAGCAAATAAATGAAAAAGTGAAAAGTAAATAGCGCGTCGGACGCGCACAACCATGCAGATATGATGACATAGTGTTTCGGCTGAAACAATATGCCATCATACATATCGGAGTCTTGGAGTCAACAAAAACTTGGACTCTAGGAGTCTATGAAAGCTAGCGCTACCCGAAACATATGCATATTAAGTTGCAATTTTGCTATTGTTACGCTAGTGTTTTTTTTTTTTTTTTTTTTTTTTTTTTTTTTTTTTATTCGTGTGGTTTGACAGAGGGACAATTTTCCTATTCTGTAGCTTAGGCACAGATAAATCTGTAACCCCATTACCCGATCATGTCCCATGACCCCACAACAGAGCGGGCTAATCTGGCAGCAGTAAACACTGCTTCGACAATCTACACAACGATGAAATTAGCATTAAACAATAATCAGCCCTCTACGCACCAATAATTGCAGACAACTGCACAGGTTGTTTGAAGGCAAGACTATTATTCTGATTTTAGTCCGTCAATCACATCACACGACCCCTCATCGGAACGAGTACGACAAGCCCGCTCAGTGATAGGTCATAAGCTGAGGCCTGGAGTCACAAATTAATTAGCGTTACTAGGCCTCAGTGGTGGTTTCCTATTTAGAAAATAATCTGGCAGCAGTGAACACTACTTCAACCACGATGTTCACAAATAACATCACAATTTATTAAAATCGTAATCATTTTTGTCACACATTTTCCGGCAAACCACACCCCGTGACCCTTCATAGGAACGGGCTCAATGAGTCTACTCCGATGAAGGGTCATAAGCTATGACACACGACCATAAATTGAAAAGCGCAACATATCTCAAGTGGTGATTATCTCTAGTTATAGTTTTTTCTATTTCTTCCAACAATTTGTAGCTTTCAGCACAATCAATCTACCAAGCGCTGATCACAGGTGGCATCCCACGTCGTTAAAGCGAAAAGCATTTTATAGCTTTCGATACAAATTGACTTGGCAGCAGTAAACACCGCTTCAACCATCTAAACAGACTTTGTTCTCAAACCACCCCATGACCCTTCATGGGAACGGGCTCAATGAGCTCGCTCCGATGAAGGGTCATGAGCTATGACCCACGACCATAAGTTGCAAGACGCAGCATATCTCAAGTAATTGTTTTCTTAAGTTATACAATGTAGCTTTGAACGTGCCATTTTGTAGCTTTCAATACAAACTGATTTGGCAACAGTAAACTCTATTTCAATCATCTACTCAGCGATGATCACAGGCGGCGCCACACCTTATTAAAGGGGAAAGCATTCTTTCACATTTCTTCCAACATTATTTATTTATTTATTTACTGGAGTTTAAGGTCACATATTTCTGCATAATGGCTAATCGTGACTATGCCTTTCCAACAAGCCTCATCCCATGGCCCCCTCATCGGAACGGGCTCAGCGAGCTCTTTCCGATGAAGGGTAATAAGCTATGATCTAGAGCACATAGGTTGAAAAGGGTAACAATTTTGTTGTCATTGGACCAACTACACCCTATGATCTCTCAACGGAACGAGCCGAACAAGATTCGTTGAGTTGTCACAATATATGATCCCATAATTATCACAGGTTGGAGAAAGTGTCTTAATTTAAAAGGTGATTATTTATTAGACAATAATTTTAATTTTACTCGGTAACGGTCATATAAATACGATATTTTCAACTAGTCTCTTAACAAGATTTGAGTTGTAGTTTTTTATTTATATATTTTTGGGGGTTTCATTCAGAGGATAATTATTTTCATTTTACCAGGTGAAGTGTCCAATACTATGTTTTCGACTCGTAGCTTAAAAAAATCACAAGTTTATAAGGCCTAGAGTCATATTTAGTAAAAAGTAACACATTTTAAACACTGGCTTTTCTATATTATATCTGGTTTGGCCATTTCTTTAGACAAAGAGATACGTACCATATTTTAGCGTTGAACGCAGATTGATAGATCAGCAGTAAACACTGATCAGCTCGTAACTTGTTGGGCCCCATTCCGAAGTTCGGGTACTGCAATTTAGAGGGTTCGTATTTTTTGGATGTACTTCACATTTTCTGCAAGGTGAAAATACTTTGTCTATTTAGATTTGCCCTGTTGCAATCCATGGGATGGCGCCAATGGGCACCCTCCCATAAATTGCAACAAGGCAAGGACACATCGACAAATTTTGAGGACCAAAAATAGCTCAACACCCCACCAGTTAATGCACCAATAAGTACAGACAACTGTATAAGTCATATAATGCAAAAAATATTTTTTCTGACTGTTGTCCGTCAGACCACATCGCATGACCCCCCCCCCCCCCCCCCCCCATCGGAACGAGCTCAACGAGTCCGCTCCGGCGATAGGTCAAGTGGCATCACACGTCGTTAAAGCGAAAAACATTTTATAGCTTTCGATACAAATTAACTTGGCAGCAGTAAACACCGCTTCAACCATCTATACAGACTTTGTTCTCACACTTTCCGGCAAACCACCCCCATGACCCTTCATAGGAACAGGCTCAATGAGCTCGCTCCGATGAAGGGTCATGAGCTATGACCCACGGCCATAGGTTGTAAGACGCAGCATATCTCAAGTAATTGTTTTCTCAAGTTATAGCTTTGAACGTGCCATTTTATAGCTTTCAATACAAACTAATTTGGCAGCAGTAAACACTATTTCAACCATCTACTCAGCGATGACCACAGGCGGCGCCACACATTATTAAAGGGGAAAGCATTCTTTCACATTTCTTCCAACATTATTTGTTTATTTATTTATTTATTTATTGGAGTTTACGGTCACATATTTCTGCATAATGGCTAATCGTGAATATTCCTTTCCAACAAACCTCATCCCATGGCCCCTCATCGGAACGGGCTCAACGAGCTCGTTCCGATGAAGGGTCATAAGCTATGACCACACATGGCATCACACGTCGTTAAAGCGAAAAACATTTTATAGCTTTCGATACAAATTAACTTGGCAGCAGTAAACACCGCTTCAACCATCTATACAGACTTTGTTCTCACACTTTCCGGCAAACCACCCCCATGACCCTTCATAGGAACGGGCTCAATGAGCTCGCTCCGATGAAGGGTCATGAGCTATGACCCACGACCATAAGTTGTAAGACGCAGCATATCTCAAGTAATTGTTTTCTCAAGTTATAGCTTTGAACGTGCCATTTTATAGCTTTCAATACAAACTAATTTGGCAGCAGTAAACACTATTTCAACCATCTACTCAGCGATGACCAATCGTGAATATTCCTTTCCAACAAACCTCATCCCGGAGGAAGCCGGAGCACCCGGACAGAACGATCGAGCAACGACAAGCATCTGCCAGCTCCCCAACATCAGAACTCCGCACTGCTGCACAGGTAGGGTTAGATTGGTTCAAGACATGCGCACCATCGGCGTGCAGTACGCCTTAGTACACGGCGTCATCGTGCCCCCATGTGGACAATCGGGGTTAAGTGCCTTGGCCAAGGACACAACGCGGGAGTCCGAATCGATCGCTCAGACGGTCCCCCATCTAAGGACTAACCGGGCTCGACGTTGCTGAACTTCGGTAATCTGACGAGAACTGATTACACCAACGCCACCGCCCCGGCTTTTTGATAACAGTGTCTAGATGGTTAAGCAAGATAACACAGGCACGGGAAAATGAAACCCTAACACGACAAACATGTACACAGCATGCCAAAACCGGAGCTGACTTCTGACCCAAAACTGATGCCGAATTTGTTGAAGCATGTAATTTTCATCTGCAGTGGTATTTATCGATTACCTTAGACGACCGAAGTTTGTGCCTGCACTTTTACTGCAAGGTTTGTCAAAAAAAATCCCCCCCCCCCCCCTCCAAAAAAAACCCACACAAAACACACAGGTCGGAAAAAACATTCTTTTTGTAATGAATTTAACTATTTTATTGGAAAATATGTTTTACAACGGATACTGAGAAATAAACAATCGGGTTTTGCAGCTTGTCTAAAAACGATGATGGTTATTTCTCAGTTTTCGTTGTAAAACATTATCATTATTCCTTCAAAAATCTTTAACCCTTTACCTAACGTAACGGCCAAAACCGGCCAGCGCTATTCTCAAAAATCGCCAATTAATTTTCATTATTTTTTTCATTTTTTGTCTCAAAAACATAGGTTATGACCCCTCGTTGGAACGAGCTCGTCGAGCTCGTTCCAACGAGGGGTCATAACCTATGTTTTTGAGACAAAAAATGAAAAAAATTAGTTATTCAAGAATTATTTTTGCAAGTGTCGTCTGCTTTTCATGTTAGGTAAAGGGTTAAAACGGAAACTGCCTTTGGCTGGCTGCCATGACGAGGTCAGCTACTGCCAAAGATATTCACATTAAACATTTCGTGAGAAAGACGTTTCGTGTATTTCTTTTAACTACAGTGTTAATGCTGCCATAAGTTGATTTGGAAACTCCCTATGGGACACCTTCCCATAGGGAGCTTCCAAATCAACTTATGGCAGCATTTCATCATCCCATTTGACACGTCTACTTCTAAAGATACTACATACAATATTGCTTTTGGACATGTGTGAGTTTGAATTGCTTCTATTGTTAACTATTATGTTTGCATGCGATATTTGGTCAAAATGGCTTCGAAAACTGAAAACAGGGGTTGGAACATAAATATTACCCTATTTCGAGGAGCCTAAATATTGCCAACAAATACTATCTTTGAACAAATTTGAACTTTGCCCGCTAAAGAAAGTTGGAAACCAAATCGCAGAGGATTGTTACTGGTTGTTTATGAAAACAAGGTTACGATTGTCGGACATGGTGATTGCCACGTTCTGTTGGGCGAGCTGCAGATGGTATCCTAAAAATAATTCGTGCCAAGTTAGATTCGATTTGGACCAGTGGTTGTGAAGAAGACTGACATGCAAATTAACAGATGCCTGAGTGAATTTAGCAGATGGCAATTGCCCAGACTTTGTTTCAGTCAGGTGCGCTAATAAATGTATCCTAACAGTTATGCATCATTCCGTTCATCTTAAATATGCCACAGAAAAAAAGTTCCATTAATAATGAAACACAGAAGCCAAAAAATCAATCACATCATAATGCTTTTAGAATTTTGAATTAGTAATTAATTTGTTCTAAACCTGTATGTTTGAAACGAATCTGCTACAAATAACCCGCTTTACAACTCTTACAGGACATCTCTGTGCAGGAGATTTTACTGCCGTACTCAGATGGGCGAGATGTCGCGTGTTCCGAAATAAGTCGCAAGGGGCGAATGTGTCCACTTACCGATTACGACTGCAAAACGCTTGCCGATTATGTCCACAGGCAGGCATGTGGACACGACCAGCTTGCATATTGCGCACGTAATCGGATCGTGATCGAACTGTAAACGTCACCTTATTCATTTCACAATGCAGGTTTGACGCTATGGGCAGTGTCGCATTGGAACATATTGTGATAAACTGACAGAAACATGGTCTGGGGTTTGGGGCTCGGAGTGTATGTCCAACATCCGAATTTGTTGAAGCATGTAATTTTCATCTGCAGTGGTATTTATCGATTACCTTAGACGACCGAAGTTTGTGCCTGCACTTTTACTGCAAGGTTTGTCAAAAAAAATCCCCCCCCCCCCTCCAAAAAAAAAACCCACACAAAACACACAGGTCGGAAAAAACATTCTTTTTGTAATGAATTTAACTATTTTATTGGAAAATATGTTTTACAACGGATACTGAGAAATAAACAATCGGGTTTTGCAGCTTGTCATCTATTCAGCGCTATTCTCAAAAATCGCCAATTAATTTTCATTATTTTTTTCATTTTTTGTCTCAAAAACATATGTTATGACCCTTCGTTGGAACGAGCTCGTCGAGCTCGTTCCAACGAGGGGTCATAACCTATGTTTTCGAGACAAAAAATGAAAAACTTCAGCTATTCAAGAATTATTTTTGCAAGTGTCGTCTGCTTTTCAAGTTAGGTAAAGGGTTAAAAGAGGCACTGAATTCTTACCTTAGTATTAACCAGTTTGTAGTTGCTTATAATTTTATTTTTAAACATAGCTCGTCTCCCACCCTCAAGAAAATTCATTTCGGAATATGGGATGCTGGTGGGCAGTGGTTCGGTCCTGGGGCAACGCAGGGAAACGCTGCTCCGTCACCTTTGTCTGAGTGGGAACGTCGTTCCCCAACAATTTTAAGACTTGGGATGACTCTTCGTGAAAATCCAACACCGCGAGCACCCATTCGTCTTGCTGGCCACACTAAACCAATGTTATGTGTTGGTAACTCGAGCAGCTCCGTTCAGACGACAATCCGCATTTCTTCTGAAGAGTTTAGGTATTAAATTTCCGGAGGCGGACCCCGCGATCCCGTAGTACGAGAGAGGGATGCCCCTTCTTGGGCTTTCGTCCAATCACGCGTCGTCCGTCGCTGCGCGTTGAACATAGATTCGAAACGGGCGTCCAATGCGTAACTATAGCGTGCCTGCGACGCGTGTCGTTCCCGCACGCCTTAATTTAATCATTGCTTGCGGATAAAGGAAAAGGAACACAAATGCAAAGGAATGTTTTGAGTGACAATTACGTTAATTACCAGAGCGCTATATTTACGACTGCCAGAAGGTCACAAAAAGTATACATTGTTTTATTTTCGCTCTGATTGATAAAAACCAGTAGGTGAAATAATTTGAGACGCTCTTAACAGGAACATTGCATTGAAAAAACAACCAGGCAGTGATAGATTCGTTGAATTTGAGACTCTTCAAATGGGAGCTTTGGGTCTACAGTTTTTCCTTAATATTCAAATCCCATTTTCACCCTGAAAGAGTTAAATGGTTTTTTTTACTAATAAGTGCTTTCATAAATATTTAGATAAAAACATAATCTGTTCCTTAACAGTAGACTCACGGGAGATCGACATGCAGATACAATCAAAGGCACAGACGCCTGTCAAATTATCAGAATTTAACATATTCAATAAAATATATATATTATCAACGCTAAAAAAGATGGTATGACATTTCTGAGGCCGGAATGCTCAACAAACTGAAACAGCGAATAGTTTCTCGAAATACTCCGAATAAAGGGCAGAATTGCATTTTATTCACATACGTACCGTCATTTCGAGATTTAGTTTGGCAACAATAAGTACCGATTCTAATTTTTTCCAATATCTCCATCGCGAAACGAAAGGTCGTCAAGTGGCAATCGTGAACGTCCAGTATCCCTGCAAACTGTAAAGGATATTTCTAGGTTTGCTGACTGGCCGACAATCTTTCACTTCTACTTTGGCTTTCACTGGGGTTTTACTCAAAATTTCGTTTGTGGCAGAAAGATGCAATACAGAGAAATTCCTCTGAAAGCTAAAGTAGAGGGATAGTTTGTCTATCAGTCGAGAATCAGGAAACATAGAAAGTGTCACTGCATGTCTACCGGATTTACACGATGTTGTATTTACGTAGTTTAAATATGGGAACGATTTAATCAGTTCCACAATTTTCCGATTGAAATCGTGATAACAAAACAGATCTCAAATGCGTAGCTTCAAGACGAAATTTACGAACCTCAACTAGTAAATTCGATTCAAACCTCATAAAACTCGACCTTTGGGAATTTATTCATTTAACGACACTTTAGACAGCCAGGGTCACCTCGTGTCGGAGAGTTTTACGGTGGAGAAAGCCGGAGTACCCATAGAGAACCATAGAGCAACGGCGAGAAAACTGTTAGACTCCCCAACATACTAACTCTACACAAGCAGGGTTAGCATTGGTTGAAGACAAGTACACCGCCGGCGTGCAGTACGCCTGAGTACACAGCGGAGCTGCGCCCCCACGTGGGTAATTGGGATTAAGTTCCTTACCAAAGGGCACAACACAGTTACCCCTGGCGGGAATCGAATCGTGGACATTTCGGTTTGAAGTCCAATGCCGTAACCACCGAGCCACCGCGTTCCCCACGGGGAATTAAATGAGTTGATGAATTTCGTACACGAGCGATTCATCAAAGATCTCTTTGTAAGAAATAACGTCCATCGTTGGAAGATAATTTTAGTTCTTTACCCAACTGGAGTAGCAGACGACACCTGCAAAATGCTTTTTAATATTGAAATATTTTTCATTTCTGCCTCGAAAACATAACTTTCGAACACTCATTGGAACGAGCCCGAAGAGCTCGTTCCAATGAGAGGCCATCAGCTATGTTTTTTATGTAGAAAGTAAAAAAAAAATCAATAAAATTTAAATTACGATTTTTGTGAAAAGCACGGACAGTTTTTGCCTTCACGTTGGGTGACGAGTCATAACGTCTTATATGAAGCTGGTATCAGCAAAACGAGATTAAGGAGATTGTTGGAATGGCATCAACATTTATGTGTGAGTTTTTTTTTTATCAAAGTACTTAAATTTGGAAAATCGAAATATGTTCACTTCTGAAAACTGATATTGATGGAAGCAATTCAATGTGGCTCTGGTTTACACACATGTGAGTGGAATATTATACGCCAACAGTTGCTGATTGAGAAGTTTTTCTGACCCAATTGTGGTATTGCATTCTGTTCCTCGGGGTCATATCGCCCGCAAACAAACCTTCCCTTCTGCCACAAAACACCAATCCAGGTTAGTTGAACCATAAGGTGGTCGTATAGCTAAAGATTTTTCGTAACAGACAGACTTTAAACTGCACACTAAATGTCCGATAAGGTATAAAAACGTATTTGAACTAAAATATACGAGAGTATTGGTCACGAACTGAAACCTAGACATCAACGGAGCTAATCCAATCTCAGGCGGGAAGTCGGCGAGAAGACATTGTAAGATTTGAGAGCTCGTGCGTGCGTAAGTGGCGTTCGTTGGGTTTCGTTTCGTTTTATGACGCACGTTTGATATTAAATGTAGTTTCAAAATAATTGCATTTGTAATGAAGTACTGAGATGAATGTTGAGAGGATAAGAACCGGGTTCGGGGGAAAAGACCCTCTCTCCAATTGACAGTGGTAAATAAAGTACAGCGACAATGCAAAATAGTACGAATACGGGAAACACTATTAAAGAATGAGAATAGCTTGAGAATGACTGCGGTGATGATTATATGAATTGCAGTAATAAGGCAGAACATAATGAGCGCGAAGTTTGGGGATAGGAATCAACGAGCTGAGTTGGAGATTTCGTCTGTTTCGGGAGCGCCAAATCCGTGAGTGAAAAGTAGGAAAAGCTCCAAAAATGATCGTTGTTTTCCTATCTCCGCTCTCTACGTGAATTATGTTCTGTATTTATACCACGATAAAAATTGATTCAAGTAAATAAAGATTGGATGTTTAACCCTTTACCCAACGTAACGGCGAAAACCTGGCAGCGCTATTCACAAAAATCACCATTCACTTTTCATTATTTTTTTTTTCGTTTTTGCCTGAAAGCAGCTTATGACCCCTTATTGGAACGAGCCCATTGGGCTCGTTCCAATGAGGGGTCAAAAGCTATGTTGTGGACGAAAAAAATGAAAAAATAGTTGTTCAATAATTTTGTTTGCAAGTATCGTCTGCTATTCACGGTAGGTAAAGGGTTAAAGTAATACATCACCTTCGGCGGTATGTTTACTTTCTTGCGTAACGACGTTCTTTTAGATCGTATTTCGTGGACTCAAAGTGACATTCCACTGCCTTGGGCGAATCACCGCGAATCACCGCGTCATCAACGGGAATACATAATGCCCAAGCATATGTGTTCTTACTTGCTGAAGGCGGGATACCACGCTTGATTTTCAATGCAAGTATTCTAATGATGAATAATCGCAACACCCGTTGTATAAACTACAAAGAGTTGCCTAGATAAGAGCGACATGTTCAATATTTCACATGCGAGTGTAAAAAACATTGTGACTCTTCCATGTTCTGTGACTGCAAAATCGGTCTCTTTCTCGATCAGACCCCGATCTGGTCGCGACACATTTGGGTCAATGTTTTGTGAATAATAATCACAGCTTGCAATTTTCGCCATCGAAAGAGAGTTACAGGAAATTTAGTTCCCCTCAATTTTCTAAATCTGTCAAAAAATTTAACACAAAGGGTATGTGAATTTCATATGGAAGTTGAAGTTCGAAATGTTAGCAAAATTTCATCATCGATGTAAGAATGATTTCACAAAACTTCAGGCATTTTCCTGTGTAGTATAAAAATACAGAAGCTGGCTTTTTACAATTTATTTTCCAAATCAGTTTGCTAGTTTGACCATTATTCTCTGCTGAAATCCATTTGAAAACAAGAAAGCGGCTCTTTAACCATCCTTTGATGTTTTGTAACGGTTTTTTCTGGTTATTATATCAATAGTGTGTGTGCATCGTAACATATAATACAGTCATTGTTCTTTCCATTAATATAAAAGTCTAGAAGGTGAGACTTGCTAATTGGTTTCTTTCAATTACTTTAACCCTTTACTCAAATAGGACGACATAAAAATTTATTATTTTAAATACAATTTTTTGAAATTTAAAAAAAAAATTCAACAAAACCATATCATATGACCCCTCGTTGGAACGAGCTCGACGAGCTCGTTCCAACGACGGGTCACATGATATGGTTTTGTTGAAATTTTTTAAAATCACCCAAAATCAAGTGGGTTGAGTGAATATGTACACACCTGGGTTAATATTCACTTAACCCTTTACCCAACGCAGACGATATCAAAATTTATTATTTTAAATACAATTTTTTTAAATTTTTCAAAAAATTACAACAAAACCATATCATGTGACCCCCTCGTTGGAACGAGCTCGTTCCAACGACGGATCACATGATATGGTTTTGTTGAAATTTTTTGAAAAATAATATTTTTTCAACTGCTGAATTTGCATATTACGCGGGCGGATGCGGGTGATTCGTTAGGTATGGGGTTATAAACACATTCGCTAAACAAATAACCAAAGTGGACATTACTTACTTGTTAGTAGGTGTTATAGAGATATTCTTGATGGCGGGTTATATGAGCAGTAATTTCTTCTAATTAGCTTGACATAAACTCCGAGAGATGTATGTTGTTTCCGTTTATTAACTGTTGTTTCCGTTTATTAAAAGTAACAAAAGGAAACATGGTTTTATTTTCTACTGATGTCATATGTGTTTTATTAACAATTACTTGCTCCTTAATGGAACCTTCCTAATTATTTAAAGGGAGATAACTTTATCAAGAGTCGTTTTCATGACTACATAAGTCAGCGATGTTTGCGAAATCAAGATCGGCTCAAGAAAAGCAAACTATAATAGCAGATGAGAGAGGAGATTCTTGCATTTATTTTTCGACAAGTGAACTTCTGTAGTGTTGTTGAGTAGGAAATCGGGCAGATAACTTTATACCTAATCGACCGAAATTCACTGCACGCGTTTGTAACCACTAGTGTGTATGTTTCGGAACATATATGAGAAGTTCACATTGTGCCGCCTCTGCCCCTTTTTGTAAGCGTCCACATTTCGCACCTTTTGTCCCAACCAAATAGAATTATAATGCAGGCCTGCCCCCGAACTTGGGAAGTTCGGGTCTTCTTTCTGGTCGTCCGCGAAAGGGGTCGTTGTTGTTTTCTTTCTAAGATATCATACCACACTAAAAAGACAGCCCGAGGCAGATTATGCTTGCCAGTGATGGCCCGCGACTGAAATCATCATCGAAATGGCAGACTAAACTTGCCCGAAAACTTAAGACTACTGCACCCTCAGGGAGAGGTAGTACCTTTGTGAGAGGACCCAACCTCCCACACTGGTCCTCACCCGAGGGTTCAACCAACATCAGTAAACGAAACCACACACCCGTAACACCTCAACCGGAGACACCTGCCTGCCGAGTACCAGATCCTCTTCCTCCATCAACACGCCTTGACATGAGACAAAAATTGATCATATACAGTCACCGAGGGTCGAAAGGGGCTTGCCCCAAACCGTCCCTGCGCGCCTTCGGCACGCGAAATCATTCCGTCCGTCATTATGCTACACGCGTTTAGTTTCTTGTAATGAAGCTTCAGATAGGTAAACTTTCTTCTGCAAATTAACACTTACTCTACCGAAAGAGACTATTGCCACCTATTTTATGATGATTATCTGTACGTTCTGGTATGCGCAGATCAAACCTACCATCTGATTAATTGTTGGAAAGGGCTCAGAGAGCCCTTTCCAACAATTAATCAGATGTTAGAGTTTCAAGTGTGTCATAAATTTTATTAAACTTCCTTGCATACAGGCGGACATAGAGGTCCTCCATATATGGCTAAAGTGGGCGTGGCAATAAAGGGTTAAAGTTGGACATGAGAACTGTGTTATGAAAAACCCGACTTTTTGTACTAAAAAAATAAAAAATAAAATATTACTCGGATAAGGTAGAAAGAAACGAGTTACGGGAAAAACACCGATTCTATCGATATAATTTATTCAAAATCTCATTCAGGAAATCTAGATCCAAGTTAAGTTTACGGAATAGACAATATCATTGGGAATGTGATGTAAAATCTTACTGAAGAGAAAAGTTTGTTTCAAGAGAGAAACCTGTAAGAAAGAGGCCGCAATTTTTTGTCCCTAATAGCCAAACATTCATTACGCTGGCCCGAAACTGTTGGTGCCAAGTAGAATTTTTGTTCGGTGTCAAGTAAATAGTTTTGTTGCCAAATAAAAGATGTTTCTGCCAAATGGAATCTGATTGTAAATGCAAACAAATTAACCATGTACCATCCTTTGAGTGCAAAACACCGCCATTAGCGACAGCGCCTTGTTGCACTCAAAGGACGATATTTAACTAACTAACTAACTAACTAACTAACTAACTAACTAACTAACTAACTAACTAACTAACTAACTAACTAACTAACTAACTAACTAACTAACTATAAATAAGGTAAAGCACTTATTAATAGTTACATTATAGTTGTTTATTCACTCCAACTAAAATAATAGCAAATAATTTATTATCTACCAGAAGGCAAAAATAAAAGATCAGGCAAGATAAAAAATATTGAGTTACAAAAAAATGTTTTGATAAGAATCAGATGAAATGGAAAAAAATATTAATTCACTTAACCCTTTACCCAACGTATCGGTAAAAAAACAGCCAGCCTTATTCTCAAAAATCGCCAATTAATTTTCATTATTTTTTTCATTTTTTGTTTCAAAAACATAGGTTATGACCCCACGTTGGAACGAGCTCGTCGAGCTCGTTCCAATGAAGGGTCATAACCTATCTTCTTGAGACAAAAATGAAAAAAATTAGTTATTCAAGAATTTTTTTTGCAAGTGTCGTCTGCTTTTCATGTTAGGTAAAGGGTTAAACAGTAACAAAGAGCCATGATTATAACGGTCGTCTATGGATTATTGGACGTGTATGAATTGTGTCTCGTATGTGTCACAAAACAGCAATTTTACCGAAAACGAAACACTTAAATAAAAAAAAAACAAAACCACGAAGCCCTTGAGACCTACCAAAACTATATTTTCGGTGCTAAACGATTTTTAGTGCAATTACACAATTGGCACCCGACAGCGTGAAACCTGTAACCAAACCGGACTTTCAAGCGGGTCTAAAACGCTCGGCTGGATCAAATTATCTGTATTGAATGAAGCTTGCTTAGTTGGTAAGTTAGGGGAATAACAGTTTGTGTTGCTTTATTCAGCCCAGGTAAGATTTATGTATTGGAGTTTAACGACAATTTCAACAACTCGAATCGCCTCTTGGACAATTTTAAGGGGGGGGGGGGGGTGGAGGAAGTCGGAGTATCCGTAGAGAACTACGGAGAAGCGATGAGCAACTATCAGACTGCACAATGTTCTAACTCCATACAGGCATTAGTTGAAAGCAAATGCACCATGGACATGTAGTACGCACCAGAACACAGCGCCACCGTGCCCCGGCCAAGATAAGAATTTTTCTTTGGAATACTAGAATATTTCGCCTGGTTTTAGTCTTCTACCCACAGGGATGCTCCGAAGGAAAAATCAAATATCTGTCCAGGCAGTTCGGGAAAAAGAACCACTTGGGATTCGTTTCTATTGCAGACACGGGGGGTTCCCACGAGGAGCATGGAGTGTTACTTTTGCATGAATCAAGTATATGACACTCCAGAACAGGCTGCATACCAAACTTGTAATAAATCGGCCTATCGGTTGCAAACATTAAAATGGACCAGAGTTGTGAATTTTGCCTTCCTTCAACAATCCCAAATATTGGCATTCGTTTCACGATTTCATTCCACACCATTTAATGAGGAAGTATACCATACATTAAATCAATGATGGCAGAAGTTCACGATGAAAAGAATGTATTGTGTTTTATCACCATCAAGTACCTCATTACAGAAAATATAATCTACAAAACGTCTAAAAAGGGAATCACGTCAGAAGTCAATGTCGACGTGGAAACGTTGTGAGTAAATTTGTTTTCAGTAACCCTTTGAACACTAGCGGCCGTTTTTCATGCCAGGAACATGATACGTCATAATTTCATTAAATAGGATGGATGCTAAGTGCATGTGTGTGGTAGATCAATCAATATTTTCAACGTGCAGCCCCAAGGCTTGCTGTCATTGAACTAATATGGAAGATACCACCAGGGTTCATTGGGTTAACTGTCTAATTCAAATAGCAGACCAACTAAGCAGAAAAAAATGTCCTGATAACTAAATATTTTAACTTTTGTATCGAAAACGTAGCTTCTGTCTGATCAAATGAGAATCACAAGTTATGTTTTTTGAGTCGAAAACTGAAAAAAATACTAAAAGTTGGCTGATGATTTTTGTGAACAGCGCGGGGCCTGCTTTAGTGGTTACGTTAGCTAAAAGGATTAATTACACATGTGACAAAAAGAATCTTAGATTCGTAACGATTTGACATGAAATTTCTGAACCCCGTTTACTAAAAACGCCCTGTGTCGAGGTAAACCTACATTTCATATGAAATCGCGACTCATTAGCAATCCTCTATATGTCACCCTACAATACTGTACACCAAGTGCGGTTAAAAACGGTAGACTGGCCAGTGGGTGAGGGGGAGGGGCAGTGGGGGGGGGGGGGGGGGGGGCACTACAAATTTGCAAGACGTGACGTCCTATTTTTTATTCGGCTCCTTTACGATGACGCTGTGTGCTGAGACGTAGTACTGCACACCGAGGTGCACATGTCTTCAGCCAATCTAACCCTGTCTGTGCTGTGTAGTACGCAGTACCGCTGTGAAGTGTGTAGTACAGTCGTGGGTTATGATGTTGAAGAGCTGACAGCTGCTCGTCGTTGCTCGGTGGTTCTCTCCGGGTACTCTGGCTTCCTCCACCCGTAAACCTGTCACCGACACGATATGACCCTGGTTGTTAAAGTGTCGTCAAACACCAATAAATAAATAAATAAATCAATTAATAAATAAATAACTTGGGTTGAATTTAGTGCATCAGAGAGAATTTTCCCAAAATATTGTCTGCACATTTTCTACATTTCGAACAAGACACCCACCCTCTACTAACGTGTGACATTTTCCCAGATTAAGCCCAATAGTCTCACATATAAAGCCTCCTGATGTTGTATTTATGTTATGAGTGTGATGTACAACATCATCTTTAAGGTTTTGTTTGTTTGTTTGTTGGTGGTTAACGTCACATATTTATGCACCATGGCTAATCGTGACACAACATGGAGATGAAGTCAAGTTTAGTCAATCGTTGATCAACATGTTGTCCATTTTAGTGGACTTTCACCCCAAGCATTGGTGACTGGGTCCTATTTTACTAGTAACTGGTTTTGTAACAACTCCTGATGTTGTATTTATGTTAAGAGTGTGATGTACAACATCATCTTTAAGGTTTGAAAAACGAATGATGGTATATATTAGCTGATATATTGATATATTTTTAACAAATTGCACAAGTTGGAAATGCACATTTTTGGCGCACTCAAGACACCCACCCACCCCCATGTCACGTCTTGCAAATTTTTGGTGCCCCCCTCCCTCCCCCTGGACTGGCTCTTAACCCTTTACCCAACATGAAAAGCAGACGACACCTGCAAAAACAACTCTTGAATAACTAATATTTTGCATTTTTTGTCTCAAAAACATTGGTTATGACCCCTCGTTGGAACGAGCTCGACGAGCTCGTTCCAACGAGGGGTCATAACCTATATTTTTGAGACAAAAAAATGAAAAAATAATGCAAATTGATAGGCGATTTTTTAGAACAGCGCTGGCCGGTTTTGGCCGTTACGTTGGGTAAAGGGTTAAAACGGAAACTGCATTTGGCTGGCTGCCAAGACGAAGTCAGCTACTGCCAAAGATATTCTGATTGAACATTTCGTGAGAAAGACGTTTCGTGTCTTTCCTTTAACTACATTGTTAATGCTGCCATAAGTTGTTGATTTGGAAACTCCCCATGGTACCCCTTCCCATAGGGAGTTTCCAAATCAACTTATGGCAGCATTTCATCATCCCAGTTGGTACGTCTACTCCTAAAGATACTACATACTATTTTGCTTTTGGACATGTGTGAGTTTGAATTGTTTATACTGTCAACTATTATGTTTGCATACGATATTTGGTAAAAATGGCTACGAAAACTGAAAACAGGGGTTGGAACATAAATATTACCCTATTTCGAGGAGACCAAATATTGCCAGCAAATACTATCTTTGAACAAATTTGAACTTTGCCCGCTAAAGAAAGTTGGAAAGCAAATCGGAGAGGATTGTTACTGGTGGTTTATGAAAAGAAGGTTACGATTGTCGGACATGGTGATTGCCACGTTCTGTTGGACGAGCTACAGATGGTATCCTAAAAATAATTCGTGCAAAGTTAGATTCGATTTGGACCAGTGGTTGTGAAGAAGATTGACATGCAAAGTAACAGATGCCTGAGTGAATTTAGCAGATGGCAATTGCCCACACTTTGTTTCAGTCAGGTACGCTAATAAATGTATCCTAACAGTTATGCATCATTCCGTTCATCTTAAATATGCCACAGAAAACAAGTTCCATTAATAATGAAACACAGAAGTCCAAAAATCAATCACATCATAATGCTTTTAGAATTTTGAATTAGTAATTAAGTTTTTCTAAACCTGTATGTTTGAAACGAATCTGCTACAAATAACCCGCTTTACAACTCTTACAGGATATCTCTGTGCAGGAGATTTTACCGCCGTACTCAGATGGGCGAGATGTCTTTAAGAATCGCGTGTTCCGAAATAAGTCGCAAGGGGCGAATGTGTCCACTTGCCGATTACGACTGCAAAACGCTTGCCGATTATGTCCACAGACTGGCATGTGGACACGACCGGCTTGCATATTGCGCACGTAATAGGATCGTGATCGAACTGTAAACGTCGCCTTATTCATTTCACGATGCAGGTTTGGCGCTATGGGTAGTGTCGTATTGGAACATATTGTGATAAACTGTCGGAAACATGGTCTAAGGTTTGGGGATCGGAGCGTATGTCCAACATCAACACTTCGCGTCTCGGATCGCACGTTCGACCATTCGATTCAGAAACAGAGCGAGTTTAACCTGCACTCATTGAAAACTGATTACATTACACTAGTCGAGATCACCGTTTTTAATAACAGAAATTTAAAGATAAATAAATCACCAACTGAACGAAATAAATTAAACTAGATTAATGTTTGCCATGATATATTTTTTGTACAGGCCTACTATGCGTTAAACCTGAAAAATAAAACAAAGAAACACCCAGCTAAAACACTACTATAAACTTCGGCGGTTGTAGTACAAGCCGGATAATGAAAGGGGATGACGTCACGCATAGCGCAGTGACGTAATACCATGACGTCATGACCCTGATTCATAAAAAAATCAACTCACAGACACATAATGATTATCAAAATATATGCGAACAAGTCAAGAAAGGGAGGAAAATTGTATGGTAAAGTGGCTATTACCACCAAGTGGGTTTCCAAGATGGTGTACTGAAGTCTCGACCTCGCCTCTGGGTCATATATTGACTCGTCCTAACAGACTCGTCAATACACGTCCAGAGACGAGGTCTTCACTCCAATACACCATCTGGGAAACCCACATGGTGATAATAACCTAGACAGACGTATTGTGAACGATATTTTCAGTAATGATATATTTGATGGTGATTAGGAGATAAAACGTTTTTGTAATTATATACATGTAATAAAAGTTTTTGTTGACCATTTCTTATTAATATAAACAAATGCCCCCCTCAAGAGGTTGGCAGGCGGGGGGCTTTCTGTGATAAATAACCGTAGCATGGAGATCAGTGGGTTAAGAAGTGAACAGCAATGTCGGGCGATCTTTCTGTGGAACAACACTTGAGAGTTCGGCGGTGATACCAAGGATGCTTTTAAAAAGAGAGAGGGTGGGGGTGGGCTATCTTTTTATTGAACAGGGCAGAAATGAATTTGGGCTATTGTATAAAAAGTGATAGAAATCAAATGTGTTAACTTCTACAGCAGCCAAAGAATTGAAATTGAAATAAAGTCTAACGCAAACTTCTCACGCACAGCTCACCAGACAGAGAAGTGTTGAATGCCGATGCAATCATCTACAGATTCCTTCTTGCACTTAACACTGATACCCCCGCGTCGATCGATAAAATAACTCATACAAAATCAATTGATAATTTAATTTCACTTCAAAGTAAGTTGAACTGGAAATGAGATGGGCTAATTTGTACTGTACTTCAGAATATCATCTCTGAACCGAGGTGAAATACAATTGTAGAGCAGAATATAGTGGCTTTGAAAAAAAGATTACGCTTAAGATATTGAAGATTGATGCTAAAAAATCATAAAAGCATCCACTGAATCCGTTCCAATCTTCTCTTTTGAAGAATGTTTGTATAATCCGTGTCTGGAAAAACAAGCAGATCAGATCATTCTGGAGAGTGTTGCACATTTTAACTGTCTTGGTGCCGACTGCCGAGACGTGATAGAGCAGCGGAGAATGTTTATTTATTTATTGGTGTTCAACGACATTTTCGACAGCCAGGGACACCTTGTGTCGGACAGTTTTAAGGGTGGGAGAAGCTGGAGTGTCTGGAGAGAACCACCGAGTAACTGGCAGACTTTCCAACGTACAAACACCACTCAAGCAGTATTAGCTGAAGACACCTGTACTATCGACACGTAGTACGTCTCAGTACACAGCGTCACCGTGCCCCCACGTGGGCAATCGAGATTAAGTGCCTTGCCCAGGGACACAACGCAGTTACCTCTTTGGGGATCGAACCGTGGACCTTTCGGTTTGGAGTTCAATGCCGTAAGCACTGAGCTACTGCGCTCACAGCCCAGAATAATAAAAGTTCTGCCATAATGCCGATGACCTGCAACTTTTTGACAGACTGTGTGGGAGACGAGCCCGTATAGCCCAATGACGCACTTCGACATTACGGGTTGAGGGGGCGTATCATAGGGCACGTGACCTCTCCACGTTTTCCACGGAAACGCTATATGACTACACAATGAGTTTCATTATTTCTTATAATTCAACCAACTTTTAACCTGAAGGCTAGCCTTCGTGCTGAAAGAGGGTTAAAGCAAAAAAAAAAAAAAAAAAAGATCAACTATGATCAAATCATAACAAACACACCCCGAGGCAGGGTTGGTGAGTATTTATAAATACAAGGTTATAATATGTCGTGTAACACGAAAGGAGTTTTATTATATGAATCGGTTCCCCTTCCAAGTAAATACGTTTTAATACCCCCGCGTCACCCACCAAGAGCTGGCGTCACCATCGCCTCTCAATTCACACGACTAAAACATATTCAGTCAGCCACGTTATTCTGTTTGTTATCAATTTAAAAAAATCTGTCCACCCCACCCCTCTAAGTGAACTAACACCTCGGTATATTCATCTCAGTCACATTCTTAGTTTCCGAGGTAAACCCCGAGTTGAACGACTTCTGTCCACCCCACTAAATGTACCATAACCTCAACATACTTCCACCAAATACATTATAAGTTATCTCTGGCAATATCCAGGGTACATGGAGATTTAATACTTGGATGTCTAGACATGCAGGCAAGAAATCTCCATGTACTCTGGATATTGCTCTAATGGGAATTTCTCCAGTCGAGGCGAGCTGGTCTAGGGTCAGGGGCTAATTTTAGCACCTTGATGTTTTTCGTGCAACAGACTGCTAATAACAGCGCGAGCTCTTTTTGCCTGTGTGTCTTAGAATGTCCGGCGTCATTGCTATCTGTTTCGGCTACTTTAGCCAAATGCACGCGTTCATTGCTTGTAAAGGGACAATACTCTATCATCCTCATTTGTTTCAGAGTTGGAACGTGTTCCATCCATTGCCTTTGAATGTACCAAGACTGTAACATATTAATGTCAGCTCCGTTACTCTTTTATTGCTGTCTTGTTTAACGTGTTCCATCCACCACCAAATGTAACGTTATTTGTTACCGAGTGAACTTGTTCTGTCCACCACCGTTGGGTGCACCAAGACTGCAGCCTATAATATTATTTCTGTAAAACACATTACTCTATCATGCTCATTTGTTTTTGACTTAAACGTGTTGTGTTATTTCAATCGCCATTGTTGATAACTTGTCTAATCAAGTCCAGTACTTCCTCAACCTCTGTCGTATGGAAAGTTTATATTGACCAAGTAACTCCAAAGCATGCGCAGTATGATCATTTGTGTATAAGTCGTCTTCCTGTTTCTTAAATGTTACTGTCAGGGCGTCAAAAAGCTTTTCGTTCATCAATTTTTATTAATTTCTTTTGCCAATACAAATCATATCTACAGTAATTTTGTGACTTGTTTCAAACACACCTTAACCTTTTAACCCTTCACCCAACGAATCGGACGCATCCGCCCGCGTAATATGCAAATTCAGCAGTTGAAAAAATATTATTTTTTCAAAAAATTTCAACAAAACCATATCGTGTGACCCCTCGTTGGAACGAGCTCGTCGAGCTCGTTCCAACGAGGGGTCACATGATATGGTTTTGTTGAAATTTTTTGAAAAAATTATATTTAAAATAATAAATTTTGATATCGTCTGCGTTGGGTAAAGTTGAAAAAATATTATTTTTTTCAAAAAAATTCAACAAAACCATATCATGTGACCCCTCGCTGGAACGAGTTCGTCGAGCTCGTTCCAACGAGGGGTCACATGATATGGTTTTGTTGAAATTTTTTGGAAAAATTGAAAAAAAATGATATTTAAAATAATAAATTTTGATATCGTCTGCGTTGGGTAAAGGGTTTTAAGGCCTATTCTGCGATCATCTCGGAGTATGTGCCCTGAACTTTTCATCATTAGGAGGTCCTGCTGACAATAGAAAAATCACCTGGACAGTGATTTCTAGTCTGTTGAGGCAGCCATGACTTGACTAGAAATCACTCCTAAGCAACTAGGCAAGTAGAGGTTATAGTCTAGAGGGAATTCGGGACGATTGCCCAAGCCTTTATTGTTAAAGAACTGAAGGAGAAAATCAGTCACTTCTTTCGTGAAAATGAACACTCCAGCTGCTGTCAAGCCTCAACAAGGCCTTATAAATAGCAAATGCAAGAAAATTTGAAAATATAGATGGTTTCGGTATTTAATGATTGGTTCGGTTTTTCGGTATCCCTGTGATTTCGGTATCGATTCGGTTTTTCGCTATATTGCCCATATCTAGTACCGATATGCTACACTCATTAAAAGTACTATTATTGAAAACTAAAAAACAGGAAAAGTCTTGACTAATCTGCATCACGACAACGACGGAGAAATCGAAAAACAACTTATTAAAGATGCCCGTCAGTCGAATAATTCACCAGAGTTTATTAATACCTTATCGTACATCTAAGACGAACTACAACAGTTTGGTTTATTTCTTCGATGTGTTGCATGCGAATTATAGAAATGAAACATGAGGTGAGACTCCAAGTGATTACATCTATTGATAGACAGCACTATATTTCTTGGCAAACAGCGCCGTTCATAACATAGACGTTCATTATCACCTGTCATTTTGCAATCTCTAATTGATTTCTATTAATTTCAAGAATGGTGGGTGGTATGCGCTGATGTCAACTTTGGTTCACGTTTCGGCGTTAACATGGAATTGCACTTTAGTATTTATGAGTTATTTTTAGTCTTACATGACTGCCTACGTCATCAGCCATGCATATCTTATCACTTTTATCATTCAATTTTATTAACCTTTTAAATAACGAACCGATCATATCCGACCAATCGTCATTCATGTTTTCGAGTTTTCCTTCAAAAACATAGCTTATGGCACCTCAGTGGGACGAGCTCCTTGAGCTCGTCCCAATGAGGGGTCGTAAACTCTATTTTTGACACAGTAATATAAATATTTAGTCATTTTTATACGCCCGTTTTGAAAAAAACGGTCGTATTATGGTATACCACTGTCCGTCCGTCCGTCCGTCCGTCCGTCCGTCCGTCCGTGCCACCGCAGATGGCCTTGCGAGGTGACCGTCCGTGTACAGTCGTTACTTGTAAGGTTGGGGGATAAAACCGTTAGTACACCAACCACTTGTGAGGTTTTTTTGAACTCGTGAGGTGCGAAAAACCCACTTGTGAGTTACGCAATTTTCCCCATACCTAACATTAAAATCAACTCACAAGTACATCTGCGGTAGAACGTCCGCCCATCCGTTCGTCCGTCCACACGTCGTACAATAACTCGAAAACGCTTCGAGTAATTTTGGTGATTTTTTGGTGTTAAGTATATGTTGATGGAAGGCAGCTCCCTGTCGATTTGTGTCGCTGTCCGATTTCTCATTCCAGAGTTATGGGACTTTATTCGTCAAAATATAGGCCATTTTCCACATGTTGGACAATTTTTTCTTGAAGTTATGATCCCTACAGACATAAGATATATACATGAAATTCAAATAATTTATTTCCAAATTAATGAACACAGTATGTTGTTGGTTATGATTATTGTACAAGAATATAAAAAAAACATGACAAGAAAACATGAAAACTCATATTGTGTGCTTCCCTCTTGTAATTAATAACGGGTGTATCATGCACTCATGGTGCAGCTGTGTATTGAATTTGTTTGCTGCCTGTTAGTTAAAAAGTTAAACTAATCTTTCAAAGCAAGAATTGCAATACACTGCAGTACAATTTTAGTGGGGAGTTACAACGGAGGAAGAGTGTGTGATTTCTTCCCGGACTTTATTCAAAGCACAGGCTAACTGTCGAAACTTAAATATCATTATTTCAGGAATCACCGGCGGATGCGTCATGTTCAAAAAACACACAACGAGGAGTGAAACCTTTTCAAAGGCGGTGTGCCAAAGAGTGGGTTTGGCTTGATGAATTAAAATGACATGGTTGTTTAAAAAAATGTCAAAGCGAAAACATTTGCAACCAGGATTCTTATGAGGAATATCTTTCATGGAATGCCAGCTATCAATGGCGTTAACCCCGTCAGTCCGCACGATCTAAATGGTATCGAACTATACACACTGTCTGCGACGACAGATATATATCTGTATCGTATTTGTGGAGAGGGCCTTTAATATTTGAATCTTACATCCCAACAGGGGTGTCAGATTCAATTATTACTGATCCTGACTTCCCGTTTGGCGTTTACATTGTTGTATACGAAAGGATTGCCAGTTTCTGCTTTTTCAAAAATATGCGTAGGCTGATGGGGTGGGGTGGGGATTAGGGTGTAAACACACATTTTGTGTAACTTTCTTGCAGATCGCATCAATACCTGATGTAATCCATCTTTAGTGGCGTAGATACAGCAGGGGCAGTAGAGGCTTCTCATGACCACCAAGAATTTTATTGAAAAATTAATATCGAGCGCTGTCGGTTCAACACTTAAGGTATTCCAGTAGTTGTGGTGTAGTTATAGCCAGACTAAAAGGGTGCGCAATCACTACCATGGATTTTGTAGGAAAAATGGAGTGCTGTCAGATTTCCAGCTCATGGGATGGTATATTTGTACTAAAATTAAAGTCAGTTGTTCGAGTGAAGGCGCTCATGCACTGACATGAGGCAACCTCCTCTTAAAATTTGAGGGTTAGAGTATTAATTTATTAACAGACTTCAGTGGTGCAAAACACTTGGGACATGCTTAGGGTTGCTAGTTTCTCTCGAACATAAACTCACGCTCGCAGTCTCATTTCTAAGTGTTGAGAAATATAAGCAGTTGCGTGCGAAGAATCTTAATTTCAGTATTATTTTTCATTATGAGTCTGGCATCTGTGTGAGGCGGCGTTCAAGTTTAAGCCTTTACCGTTTTCCTACAAAATATATTTTATCATTTTCTTTTAATTTTTCATGTAGATCGTAACTTCTGGCCCCACTTGCCTCCATTTTCTTTAAAAGTGGTGTATTCTGGATTGCATATGTCCATTCGTACAACTGTATGCACAAACGTAGGTATGGCCGTACGAGTCCATAACTCATAACTCATATGATAGCGGTCAGGTCTTAATAAAATTCTTACATGGACGTCAAGCACGATATGCTCTTTCAGACACACATCATGTAATGCTGTCCGTACCTTCCACTCAGGAGTTGTGCCCTTTTTCTGTTGATAAAATATTTGTTTGTGTCGGAAACTCAGCTGATAGTGATCAGATCTTCATGAAATATTTTAACGCTTTACCCAACGTAACTGCCGAAACCGTCCACACTACCATTCACAAAAATCACCATTCAATTTTCATTATTTTTTTCTTTTTGTCTCAAAAACATAGCTTATGACCCCTCACTGGAACGAGCTCATTGAGCTTGCTCCAATGAGGGGTCATAAACTATGTTTTGACGCAAAAAGTGAAAACAATTAGTTATTCAAGAACTTTGTTTGCAAGTGTCGTCTGCCTTTCGTGTTAGATATATAGAATATACCCAAAGTAGCTTGGTGTACCAAATTTTCACCACTCGTGGTGAAGTGGTGTTAACCTCGAGCCTTCGGCGCGCGGTTAACACCACTTCACCACGAGTGGTGAACATTTGGTACACGAAGCTACTTTTGGTATATTTTATTTATACCATGACAGTCAGATTAGCAAGAGTCGCTATTATTTTTCCTCAATTTTACTGGGCAGCAGACGTCCATACGTGCGAATCTGTTTTTGTTTACATGGGCATCGGTGGGTGGTACTTCCGTCTGTCAATTCTATCACCGAAACGAAATAGAAAAAGAAACAGGGCCTTTTCATTTTAATTACATAATAACATACTCTTTCGAGTTATGGATGCTTTATTAACACGAGACAATGAATGTTTGGTGTTTTATGGGGTAGACTCATTTAAAAACGTAATAAATAATTGCCCCTTTCATTTCACTCTTCGCAAGGCGACGTACGATAAATATAGACAAGTTCGCATTCAGGTCGACGACACCAAAGGTCAACTTGGATGTAATTCCACTGTAGGTTTAAATTTTAACTACTGAAATCCCATTGCTGGCGTCTTCACCACGGTTGGTGTATAAAGCTAAAATTTACGTCATAGGCTTTTCATATATAGTAGACTAGGTAATCATGGTATAAAAAGGGTTAAATCTGAGAACAGTCACCATTGTAGAAGACTGTACACTCGATTTTACCTTTGATTCCAGGCGTTTTCCCATTCTTTTAATCTTGCTGTCGGATACTATTCTTATGTATCCTTATGTTGTACTGTACTGCACAACAATTTGGTTAGTCAAGAATTTTATTTTATGTTCGTGTTAGGTAAAGGATTAACGATATCCAGCGTGATAAGTTCTTTCATACAGATGTCAGGATGCTGTCGGCATCTTCCATCCGAGAGTTATGTCGCTTTTCCGTTAAGAAAGAGACATTTTTTGTTTTCAGCTGATAGTGGTCATACTTCTGATAGTGGTCAGATTTTATTGGAATCTCATGTCCAGGCTGACATACCCCTTCAGCTACACATCATGTTATGCTGGCCGCACAATTCGCGTTTGACTTATGCCACTTTACACATTGAGTAATATTGTCCGACCGGATCAGTACCATCCTTCCACTTGTCAGCGGTGGGTGTATGCCAGCACCTCTGATTCTTTCTTTTGTTGGAACGAGTTTGACGAATGGAACTTTATGTCTGATTAATAATTTTTTTTTGCAAGTAGCATCATGGTCAAATATTGGAGTATGGGACAAAATCCCATTGGAAAAAATCCTTTGAGGACAAAGCCCCCCCCCCCCCCCCCCCCCCAAAAAAAAAAAACAAACAAACCCAAAACAAAACATGTAACGTTAGAACTCAATCCCCCCCCCCTTTTATGTCCAGAGACGGACCGTCAGAGAGTGGTGGATAAGTGCGCTGGTCTCTCCTGCCTGAGGTCTCGCGATGGATCCTCGGTCGGGGAAGTTCTCGAGGTGTTCGAACACCCTCTGCCTGCATCAGTTGTGGGGTTGTTGATGATGTCTCAGCGTACAGTCCTATCGGGTGTGGACGTAAAATGGCTGTCATCTGTGCGGGGAGAGACACACTCCCGCCAGGCTAAAGATCCTTTCGTAGTGTTCGACAAGAGCGAGGCCACGAAGTTGCCGCTACGAAAGTCTTCTCACACACTTGCGCCATTGGGCCAAGGAGAAGCGTGAATATTTTCATAACTTGCTCTCCAGTCCTTGTAAAACAAATAGGCTTCAAACAGACGCACAGTGATAATCCCATAAGTATACTGTCCCAAAAAGTTAAGCCCCCCCCCCCCCTCCCCGCCACCTCCCTATAATACCAATGGGTATACAGTAATTGGGTAAATTCTCCCGAGAAAACCTGCTATTTGCAGTAGGGGGAATATGCCTTATTAGTGAAGCAAGGGTTTCTTGAGCTTTCTTTTTTATTGAATGAATATTAGGCACCGCGGACGTCATCACAACGTTAAAAAACGTCACGTTGTTCAGTACCTGGTGGAACAGCTTCCAGAATATCTAACACATCTTAACCGTTTACCTAACATGAAAAGCAGACGACACTTGCAAACAAAATTCTTGAAAAATTAATTTTTTTCATTTTTGTCTCAAAAACATAGGTTATGACCCCCTCGATGGAACGAGCTCGACGAGCTCGTTCCAACGAGGGGTCATAACCTATGTTTTTGAGACAAAAAATGAAAAAAATAATGAAAATTAATTGGAGATTTTTGAGAATAGCGCTGGCCAGTTTTGGCCGTTACATTGGGTAAAGGGTAAATCGGCGTGGCATGCTGCCCATGACCTTCCGAATTTCTCTCACTGTGATGTTGTCTCATTTCTCTATAAGCACACGGCAGTAAAGTGGTCAATAGCCAGCAAATATTCACCTGTTTTAAGGATGTATGCCCGATCCGATAGAGGAATGAAGAACGTCACAATATGAGCTCTCCGTATACCTACCCACAGGTATTGTGGGGGGGGGGGGGGGGGGCTTAACTTGTTTTGGACAGTGTATATAAAATAATATTAAAAGATTCATTGCCTCGAAAACATAGCTTATGACCCCCATTTGAACGATCTCAACCCATGAGGGGTCATAAGCCTATGATTTCGAGACAATATATGAATATGTTTTGTTATTCAGGGCGTATTTTCAGAAATAGCGACTGCTAATTTTGTAAGAAAAACAGTTAATGAAATGGTAACTTCAAAAACAAAAAAGATTAATTGAATTCTATTCCACTTGACATTGTTAGAACCTTGAACAATACCCATGTAACACAAGATATGTAAGGCCTATCCAGGGTTTCGTAATTATTATACCAATGAATAATATATTTTATAAACGATGATCGACGTCGTCTCTTCGCCATTCCTTATAGATTTCGTCCTGGGGATTTTGTCCGTCTATGAAAATCAAAGCGAGGGGATTATGTCCAAAAGAGATATTCATATTGTCCACGCAGATGTTTTTCAATAACTTTGTGCTGCCAAAATGTACGTTCTGACCGCTCATGTGAACGAATTAGTGGCGTAGCCACAAACCCCCACACACAGACTTTTCCTGAGAAATGTCAACTTTTATATACATCCATGTCTGAAATCCCCAAAACTGCTTGATGTACTCGAACCCCGATATTTCGTGGGCAATTTGCCAGTTATTCCTTCACTTTATTGCACGCCCGTTCTTTGAAATCCCCGTCTACAACAACACTACACCATGCGGAAAATGAAAATCCGTTCCGCACACATGTGCCGAACGGAAATCGTTGAAGGATTATTTTTAAATAGAAGTGAAATTTCACTGGATTTTTCTACAATTCGTGCACCGCAATTACAATATGAATCGCTAGCGATAGCTAAAAATAGTAACACGGGTTCCACTCACAAATTTGGTGGCGATAAAATGTATTCTTTTTGTTGATAATGCGTGCCCTGATTTCCAGTGTGTTCTATGTGCCTTATGGCACATAGAACACACTGGAACTCAGTGGACGAGTTGTTAAATGAATTGCTGAGTGTCCTTCTAATAATTGCTTTTCTGGACATAAATACGTGTAATAAACACAGAACGACACACGCTTGTGAACGGGTTAATCGATTTGGCACTCGTGCCATCACAGAAGGATAAAACTCGAGGCCAGCGGCCTCTTGTTTTATCCTTCCGCGCTGGCACTCGTACCATATCAATTAACCCATTCACACGCGTGTGTCGTTCTATTTATTTCTGGGTACTTAAGCCTTCAAAAAGTACGCAGAATGCCTACTTTTCTTGAAATGCTAATTTTCTCCGGGAAGTCCCTCGACCTACGCCCATAGTACAGTACATGGAGAGTGGAGTGTTACTAAATCACTCCTGGGTGGTGTCGCCACCCAAACAAAAACTCCTTGTCAAGGAAAAAGCATTAGAACGACAAGCAAAGTTTCAGCCAAGGGACTTCCGGATTGAACCCGGAGGTTCCTTGGCTAAAACCGAGTTTCTCCTTTTCAAGCAATACCACAGGAATCAACTGTTATTGTCAGGGTGAAAACTTCACTCCACGAGTGTTTTCGTGGCAATTCACTCTCCACGTCCACGTACTGTAGATGCACACCCCTGAATGAGGTGAATGGAATGGGGGGGGGGGGGGGGGGCGATAAATAATTTTCCCTCTTAGTTCATTTAGCCATGCTACGACCCTGGAATAAACACATCGAACTCGTGGCAATGAGGAGACGGAAGATACATTTCTGATGTTTATTTCTTTATGTGTACTAGGGTTTAACTCTTTGCATGCTGCCGACAGGTATTCCTGCCCAGCACAGGGTTTCTCTTGTCTCTGAAATAAGTATAATTTTTGCACATTTAATCATATTGTCTCCATGTAAATGGAATGGATTTTTTCACCAAATATTTCGTTTGTTACATTTAGATTAATGTTTCATCAAATCTAGTCCTAGTTGCTTTAAAGCAGCCATGACTAGATTTGATGAAAAATATCTAGAAATTACTCAGCAGATTAAGAATTAACGACACATTCAACAACCAGGATCACATCGTGTCAGACACTTTTACGGGCGGAGGAAGTCGGTGTACCGGGAGGGAACCACAGAGCAACGACAAGCAACTGCCAGACTCCCCAACGTACCAACTCCACCCAAGCAGAGTTAGCAGCGGTTGCGGACAAATGTACCATGGACGTGCAATAGCCCTTCGTACACAGCGCCACAGTGGACCCACGTGGTCAATCGGGATTAATGCGAGGTTCTCACTTTAACGATTTGTGCCCCGGATTGCCACTGTCTGAACCGTGATAAAACCGGCGTGTTTTGGACACGGTAGATTATTTCTACGGTGGCACTAGGGTGCGGCTACGGAGCCGACGGAAGATCTAAGGAAGCGCTGCTTTGGTCTACTAAGGTTGTGCTAATGAAGTACCAAGGATTCGCCGAGGATTGTTACGGTTATGTGACAGTTTTCCTACGGTTATACTAAGGCACCACCTGAAGCGCTACGGACAAGCTTCGTTGTCCTACGGGTTGTCTCGGTTAGTCGCGGTCATGATACGGTGTTACGCATATGCTACGTTATGCAACGGTTCCTGCACGGTTATGTCACGGTCATGCCACAGTCTCCCACGGTTTGTCCGTCAAAACTGTATACTTGGCCCACCGGACAAACTTCTCACTCTATCCGGTGCTTTCCGTGGTCAACCTGGACCCCATTTCTGACCACGGTTAAAGCAGAATCTGCTACTGGTATGCTACGGTTGTGTCCCAGTGTCTACGGTTCTCTATGGTCACGTACGGTTGGTAACGGAAAAAATGAAATTTTCAAACATTTTGGAAATCGAGCCACGGAAAAAACAAGGCGGCGGAAGCGCGGAACACCACGGTCATGTCTACGGACCTGGAACGGATTTACAAGGGTTAATCACGGATTAAAACCGTGGGCTTCCGGCACCCCGAACCGTGAAAGTGAGAATCTCGACTAAGTGTCTTGCCCTTGAACACAACACAGTTATCGCTGGTCGGGATCCAATCGTTGACCTTTCGATTTACATTCAACGCTCTAACCACTAGGCAACCGCGCTGCCATGTTTTTGAAGTGAAAATTAATGTATTTACTAACGAGTAGTCAAGAACATTTTATGCTAGTAGTGTTAGATCAAAGGTTAAATGTCACTTTGACTTGCTAATCTAAACTCAATTTGGATGGCATCAGAAGATACATATTAGCGCGAGAGAACTGTTACATAATGATCGTTTGTTCAGCTGGTACGTTTTAGTTAGAAAAAAACACACATCTTTCTCTTCTTTCTCTGCCATGAACAACACATTTTTTATGTTATCCCATAACGCCAAAGGCATGTTATCTATGTGTTAAAAGCACATTCCATTTGCAAGATTCAATAATTGTCAAACAGGAGGTTTGTTTAGAATATGGAAAGCAAGATCTCATGCGGAGTTTTCACCAACAGAATGCCAATAAGCAAAACTTGAATGTAATATTTTCGAACTTAAGAGATATCTTATTTGTTGAATAATAGTTTTCTCTCTTCTGAGTAGTCAATAACCAGATTTATTATATCACTACCACTAGGCCCGAAGCATGGAGGTGATCGGCTTGGAGGGTGGCCATGGTGGAGGCCATTCACCCAATGACTATATATGTCGGAAAGTTTTGTTGCCCATCCTGGTCTGGCGGTAAAAAAATGTTGACTGCCCAAACGCCAACATTTTCTCTTAAAGCTCTAATTTAAAACAAAAGTTGACCATCACATGAAACCCTGTTTTCATTATTAAAAAAATCTCTTATGTTTCCTAAATCCTTTGTTTGAACGCACTCGATGACAATCGAGTAGTCGTGTATACGAAAAACGTTTGTGCATTATTATTACTTCAAAGAATTCCTTTCCTTAACCCTTCAAACCCTGGTGGTGACTTCCATTTCAGATCAATGGCACAAGTTGGAACAGTCCATATTCAGTATTTGGGGGTAGATCAATTAATATTTCAACGTGCAGCTCCTGGGTTGCACGTTGAAAACACTAATTGGTCTACCCCACACACTCCCTTAGCACCAGTCCTACTTTCTGAAATTACGACGTATCAAGTTCCTGGACCGGAAAAACGGCCCCTCGTGTTCAAAGGGTTCAACGAAAGGAATTCTTGAATATAATAATAATAACCGAACGGTTCGCGGCTGTTTGTTTGTTTTTGTTTCAAAGGAGTATATAGAATTAGTTGTCAAATTCGTGACGGCGGTCAACGACCCTGGAGCACTTTTGGCCGAAAAAAATCAATTCTCACCCCATCGTCGGAATATTTAGAGATCACAGCTTCGGGCCTGACTATCACAACTTGAAAATCCCTGAACACCCCTATACTTTGCTTACTATTCTGGATTGCCGGAAAACAAGAGTTTTCCAAATTTATATATTCTGTATATGTCTGTTTTAAACGATATGTCTGAAGCGATAATTTTACAAACGTAAAATATAAACACGAGTGTCACTGAGTTCCAAAGAAAGCCTTTAGAAAAGGCCGAACTGATAACAATCTACAATCGCCACCACGGCAAAGTCAAACAAACAATTAAAAGTGTAAACCGCAGCCGGTGGAAACTCAACAGCCAACAAGACATTCGAAGTTTTGGGACAGCTTTAAACTGCAAACAGGGCAAAAACGTAAAAAGATCAAATAGTTTATTACACGCCTCTTCTATGTAATCCCCTTCTACAGCAACACTAAACCATGCGGAAAATGAAAAATCTGTTCCGCACATATGAGCCGGACGGACATCGTTGACGGACTAATTTTTATAAAGAAGCGAAATTTCAATGAAATTTTCTTCAAATCGTGAACAGCATTTACAATTCGAATCGCTACCGATATCTCAAATCGTCTCCTGAGTTCTAATGTGTTCTATGTGCCAGTAGGCACATAGAACACATTGGAACTCAGGAGACGAAATATTAACACGGGTTCCCCTCGCAAATTTGGTTGGCGATAAAATGCGTTCTTTTTGTTGATAGTTGTCAATTGAATTACTGAGTGTCCTTCTAATAATTGTTTACACAGACGTGAAGGCGTGTAATACACACAGAACGACGCACGCGTGTGAATGGGTTCATTGATATGGCACTTGTGCCATCGCGGGAGGATAAAACTCGAGGCCGCAGGCCTCGAGTTATATCCTTCTGCGCTGGCACTCGTGCCATATCGATTATCCCATTCATACGCGTTTGTCGTTCTGTGTATTCCCACTCGATCGAAACGACGGCAAAAAAAACCCTTGACGACAAGACAAAGGCTGACATATTTGGCGAATTACTCAAGAAAACTCATAAAATGCACGAAGGGGTATACTTCGACGGCGACTTCATGGGCGAAGTCATTGAGTTTATAACAAAAATATAAGAAATATTCGAACCTAATTTTACCCCAACACATGAACCTGGCGATAATGGGGACCTCACTGCCACCATGCTCGCCACGGAAGGGAAGTCATGGACATCATCCGTAAATGCAAATCTCATCTTCATTGGATGAAGACGAAATAACAAAAAATCCTTAAACCCCCTCTTGCATTCATTGATAAACTCACCGAAATCCTTAACCGCTGCCTCTCAGCCGGCCACTTGGGGTGATGATCCCCAAACCTGATAAAAAAAACTTCAACAAATGGCAGAGAGCCTATCGTAACCATAAAGAGGCCGTAGAGCATGTATACCGGCTGATTGATTACGTGTAAACCTCCCTCTCCCAAAAAGTAATTGGGGCATCAGTCTTAAGTCAAAAGGCGTCTACTCAGTTTGGCACAACTGTATGAGATATAAAGTGAACCTCCCATATAACAGAACACAAAATTTATGTGAACGATATTCACAAAGTCGGCGAAAATCAGGTCGAAATCTCACAGTTTGCTGATGATGATGGACTCTACATGGCTAGGAGGTGCCGTGACATCATCTAGCGAAGATAGCAAGACGCACCAGATGACCTCGAAGCATGGTGCTCGAAATGGCGCATTAAGCTCAATCCCAGTAAAACCCCAAAATTAATCATAACAAAAAAAAACTCCGAGTGCTACCCACCAATCTGTACCTCTATAACACCAAACTTAAAACTTGCGACGAGGCAGAGTTCCCAGGAATAACTATCGATAAGAAGCTCTCCTTAAATAGCCACATATTCAACACTGTAACCCGAGCCCATAAAAGAATTAACCTCCTAAAATGATAGGAGACAATGATTGGGGTGTCAACAAAACGCCCTACTAAAACTCCATACATCATTTATCCGACCAGTCCTCAAATCCGGGACACACATCATCAAACATTTCTGTAAAACAAACCTCACAAAACTCCAATGCGTTCAAAACCACGCTCTGGTGGTAGCCTCCCGAGCCTCTCCCCGAATATCAACCGCTACCCTTCACGAGTAAGCAGACATCGAGATGTTGGAAACGTGTTTTAAAGGCATCGCGGGTAAAACGCTTAACAGACTTAAGATAGCGAGCTCATTTCCAAACTAAATGAGAATTCTTTAACAATCTCCACTCAAGAATATTAACAACTTTGATATTTACCAGAATAGAGCACAATTCCTGTTTGTTGTTTGACCAAGATCAGACACCGAGATCCAACTAAATATAACGGATAGTTATAGTTATGTAGTCTCGGGACCAGGTTGTCCTACTGATGTAAAGAAAATATCAATTTTGACTCTATGTATCTGGCAAACAAGTGTGTTTTTCCTTATTCCGTCAATATATAAGTCCTTCTGTAAACAATATGAACGGTTTGAGACAAGAAAAATATTTGCAGTCGAGTGATATTCTTTCGAATCAATACCAAGTTAAGCAAACTACATTGTTCCGAAAACTGATATGTTAAAATAAGTCTATATTTATTAACAAAAGTAATATTTTTTGTTAAGTAATTACAGACAAGATAAATCAATTGTTTGACAACTGTATATGTTCTGCAGTCTTCCATCGGTCTGGTTAACTCTTCACCCAACGAATCGCCAGCATCCGCCTGCGTAACGTACAAATAAGCAATTGAAAAAAATATATTTTAAATGTTTTTTTAATAAAACCAAATCATGTGACCCCCCTCATTGGAAAAAGCTCCTTGAGCTTGTTCCAGTGGGGGATTACATGATATGTTTTTTGGGAAACGTTATGAAAAAAATACAAAACAATAATTATCCTGTGCGTTGGGTAAAGGGTTGAGTAATCCGTTTCTGTGGACGTAAGTGTATTCAAGTTAATTATTCGTATATAAACAAGCATACGCAATTAATTGATTTTTCAATTGACAATACAAAAACCAAGCTTAACCGTCCATCTTTGAATTCATTTAGAAGATGGGCTGTGACTGGGCCGAGAGGAAGTGGGCGGATTGGGCGGCATTCATCTCGCTACCTTTCGTAACAAATGTGAAACTTTATATACTTCTCCCGTAATTAATTACCGACACATGTTTTTGTACATTCGCCCTGATCTATCTTGTGATATGTCAGAAGCTCGTGAAAAAAGTATACCTAAGTTAGCAATAAAGTGCGTCCTGGGTGCGCGATGGCGCACCTCACTATAAGGAAACAATATACCATCAGTAGCAGAAAATAATGTCTCCTGAACTTCATTTCGCATGGCTTCACCACTGAAGATAGAATATGTCACCTGCAGCGGCGACTGGAGTCTACAAATGGGGGATGGGTGCTGGCAAGAACTTGCACGGTGACCGTAGGGGTACTTAACGAATCGGGACGTACATGGTTTGGTCCAGCGGGAGAAAATTTGAAAATTGGTGCCAAAAGAAGCAAAATCCTTCACTCTAGATGCCTAACGAGAGGTGCGTATTACGGGACCGAATACCACATATTTTCCATTCGTTACAACAGTTGTCTATTTATTTACTGGGAAATGGACAGTTAACAGGCGAACAGCGTGATAATTAAACGTGCAAACAATTCATAATTATTTATTGACGGGCATACAGATATAGGGCTCATTCTATCAATTGGACCTAATTCCTAAAGGGGCCTTCGGTCACCCTGACCCATAGGACGAGTGAATGGGATCCGGACGTTATCGCTTTCTTAGGTGGATCCGTGATTGGGTTAGAAGTTTAATCCCATTGTTGCGAAGGCAAGTCGTAGATCATCCCAACGATGCACGTGGTTAGGCCTTATTGTTCGTCTAATTGTTGAAGAATCCATTTGGCTTTCCACAAATTTCTTTCCGAGGACTCACGTTGTCAAAAAAGACAGAAACTCTGGACCAACTATGGTTGAACATTTCCCCCATAAATGCTGAATACCTGTTTTTAAGTCCAACTTGGATCTCGAAAAGTGATATACATTCCGGTACTGAGACTTGCACTCTGAGTGTCAGCACTGGAGAAAGTCTGTTGATACCGCATGAATATATCTCACTATCACATAATTTTATGTTCCAATACAATTAAAATCCCCGTCCTCTGACTAGATGACAACTCGCTAAGTTTTTTTTTCTCTGTTTACGGCTGCAGTACCATATGTTACTGTCTTTCGTAACCACGCGAAGTTTTTGAAATGACTTTGCTGGTTTCGTAATTCTTCCGTCAATTGAGTGACTTGCAAGCCGCTTCATTTTTGTAGATTTTTCACACTTGCAGCAGATGATGTTTGGAATGAAGGGTTGTTAAATTACAAATCAATGAACGATTTGAAGTAAGATGGGGTGACCTCAACCATTATTTATTGATTATTTGTCCAGTGAAGTCGTGAGGTAATGGGGAGGTTAATCTACTAGACCTGTAATAGTTAGAAGTTGCTTTCTTCATTTCACGATGTGGCGTTAGAGCTGAGGGTAGGATCTTATTTTAACATATACGTTATTGTGAGGAAATGAAGGCCAGTATGGTTTGCAGCTGGGAGCTTATATTCAACTGAAACGCGAGTCAATTTTGGAGAATACTGTTGTCAGCAATAAGGTATATAAAGAAAATAAAAATAAAATAACCTCCAAAAGACACATATATTACGAAGCAGTAGCTTAATAACCCTTTTTATTTAATGCTCAGGCATCAATTCACGCTGAAAAATTAAGTCATATTCCCCTGTCGGTCGGCAAAACGAAATATCAAAATGATATTTAGAAATCGATATTTCATCGTAGGTTCGGATGACGAATCACATGTACTTTAAACGAGTCAGCACATCAGTAATGAATTCCAGAGTCCCAAATACAAACGAATTCGAATAATTGATAGTGACAGTGACTAAATCAATTCATTAAATCAGCGGTTTCAAAGTCTGACTTTCTCATTCACCTTCCAGCGAAAAGCCGAAATCACTTTCAAATTTCTTCAGTTCAACTTCACACGTCTTCAGTGCATTGAGTTAAAAAAAAATAAAATGACGTGTCTTGTTATTGAAAATAAGAAAGTGGTGTTTTTTGTTATTGTTCTATTTCTTCGAAACACATTGCGATTATTTCAATTCGCCAGCCTTGGTAAATCGTAAAGTTAGAGGAGAAATAAGACGGGACTACTTTTTGTGCGGATATTCACACATTCCAATGGTTGGAGTTTGGTTGTTGTAATTTTTGTATGGACGCCGGTTCGGCACATAAATTTTGCGCCTTAATGGCAAATAAAGGCCACAAATTGGAGAGTTTGTAGTCGTAGAGCATTAAATAAAAAGAAAATGGCTACAAGAAATATGAGGATCTTCACTCGCGACTGCGTCGCTCGTGAAGATCCTCATATTTCTTTGTAGCCACTCACGAGATATTTTCGGTATTCATCAAATTTTCGTGAATATCCTCTATGTTCCCAGTTCATTATTTTCGAACATATAAAATTTTGAAATTTGCTCATTGATGTGGACAGGATTCCGGTAACATTCTCGTGGTTGAGCTTCACAGAAACATTACGAAAATCTCATAATTGTGAAACCAAAAATACGAGGTGAGGCAACTAATGGGTTTAACTGTTGTTGGATTATCGATTCCATTTGCTTTGAATTTTGGAAATCACTAAATGCCACGAAAATGATCATTGCAAATAACCGCATAAGGTCAGAGGCGGACTCAGTAGTCCGATCAATCTAACAGTATCTGGTCAGGTTTGAATTTTTTTTGTGACCAATTCGATAAATTGTCAAAAGGAGCGTCAACATAATGAATTATGGCATGGAGGTGTAACCGCCCCCCCCCCTCCCCCGCAGGCCACATAAAGTAGCTTCATTCGCCATACGGTACACATGCGCGTCCAGTGCTTAACACCCAGGAGCGTTTACCTTTAACTCTGACCAGGTTGGTTTGCATTCAGGGCCTATTGTACTACCTAGAGATAGCCGGTCGATTTACGATATTCTGGGCCAGTTTTTATAACTAGATAGAGCTTATTACACATTTCCAGTAAAGTTCCCGTAAAAGCAAGAAAATCGTCTCCCCACAAATTGTATAGCAAGGTGGGGTTTCGATCGCAGAGAGTTTAGACCAAGTACTTTTGGTTAGTTTCAGTGATGTCCCTATATGGGAGCCACGGGAGAGAGTCTGAATCCAAGGCGGGGGGTCTGGACCGCGATCAAGGACCCAGGACTTCACTCTAATTCTGTAAGGAATCAGGCGCTGTTATTGGCTATACGTTTACCCACTTTTCGTGGAGTTTGCGCGCAGACGACAGTTAATGTAATGTGACGTCCCATGATTCACAAAGATCTACAGATATATTTTCCGTGCTCCTGTTATAGATATTCCAATCAGTAAGTATTTAATTCGCCTTGAAAACATCACGATATTAACACATTCGGTAGAACTACGCGGTGCAATCATAAAACTACAGTTGTCGTGAGTCTTCATTCTTTATTATAATGTCTCAAATATTCGGTCAAATCACGTCTCGATTGAGAAACATTTCTTGCCTTGATTCGAAGAAAATGAATGTTTATGGCATTTTTTTCAGATTCAGCCATCTAGAAAATTTCAGATGGTCGGAAAAGCGAATCTATGATTCGCTTTTCCGACCGACTGAAATATTCGAGACGGCTGAATCTGAACATAGGTGATGGCCTATTTAAGGGCTTGACTGCCTCCAGGCCATAACAATGTAACATTCATTATAGAATTAGACTGACGTTGTGACCAAAATGACAGAATACACTAAGCCTATGGGAAGTGAAAGAAAGTTATTCCAACGGGCAGGCACTATATATACGGGTCGGTGCAGGCACAAGACGGACAAATAGGAATTTACCGTGGAAAATAATTATTAGAAAATTTATAGATACGGCTGATTTTGGCGAAAATCAGTCCTCTCCATAAGTTTTTTGATTTTTTGACACACACGTTTTTATAAAATATTTCCAGAGTAAATTCTTATTCCTTATTTCACGAGAACAATGATTCAAGTGTCTAGGGGTGACAAACATGCGAGGTGCGTAGGAATGTTTCTTCCCTAAAATACCCGAGAACTGGAGTGTTCACGTAGGAAGTAACTCCCAAATTTTGTGAAAAAATTTACAAAGCACATGCAAAAATTTTAATCAACGGACTTGAAACTTTGCAGGTGGTGAAACATTTTGCATGTGCTTCTTTTGCTTTTGAACGAAATATGTCATTTCTACGTTGGAAACTACCCTCGACGGGAGTTTGGTTGGTAATCCATTCTCCATGTACATATAGTGTGCATTTTATGTTTGGTAAAAATTGTTGGGAAACATCATGAGCCCGAATGTGTTTGAAGTTTTGCTGATAGTGAAATCAGTAAAGGAAAATGCACGAACCATTATCTGTCCGAATACCCCAGTCGAGTGTATTATGTGACTTAAAACCCACTTTACATTGAAGTCCCATTTTAATGCTTAAAAAGGCGAGAATTCTCACTTCAAATGACGACAATTTGACACGCCATCTCCTGTTCGGGATAACTTGTCGACGTCAACAACACGGGTGTTTCATTGGACACAAGAGGCAAAGCTAGGGTGAAAGTATTTTATTACCACAATGATGCGTGTATTGTTTAAAAAGATTCCCGGCCATTCTTCAAAGTCATTCATAAAATAAAGTACACTTATTGGTCATGGCGGTCATTCGTTCGGATAACAGCGAAAGTAAAAGAAAGTAATTTGTCGGTAGTGAGTTTTATCGTTTGGGATAACTCACTTAAGACGGATATTTCAGTAGAAACTAGGAGTAAAAACTGGGCCAGGCCAGGTTGAATGTTTGTGTCAGAAAAATAACCGTGTAGTATTAAAAAGAATGCCCGGCTATTATTCTGAATAATGTCCGGGCATTCTTAAAATCATGCTCGCTTATTGTACGCGGTGATCAGTTTCCGATAACGGCGAAGGGAAAATAAAGTGAGAAAACGGCAGTGGGTTTTAAGTAAAAGATAATACACTCGGCTCTGGGTATTCAGCCAGATAATGGTAATACACTCGGCTCTGGGTATTCGGCCAGATAATGGTCGAGGGCATCGCCCTCGAGCATTATCTGTCCGAAGACCCACAGCCGAATGTATTATCTGACTTAAAGCTCACTTTTCGTAAATTCTATGCTTTATCTCACGAAACCTTAAATTATTTTTTTTTAAATTAGATGCCAACATTCAAATCTTAAATAATGTCAGTTGGCTTTGGTATACTGGAGATTAGTCAACAAATGGAGAAAACGGTCAGTACTGTCACTGTTGTCCAAGCTTAGGTTGCGGTCTCTGGAGCTTAGGGGAAAATTGGGAAAGACAGTGAAAAGGAGTGTCAAATGTGTAATTTAGGAGTAGTGGAGACCCTGGAACACTTTCTTTTAGAATGTCCAAAATACCAATCTTAACAGAATAAGATTCACTGGGATTATGATGGGGAAGTGGGATGGGAAAATGAAAGACATGTGGTTAGTGGGTGACACAAAGGAGAGGGTTAGTATGCTTATCGGAGAGATTGGGAAGAATTGGGGCAGGGGATGTCATCAAGCGGTTCGTTCCCAAGTGTTGGGACGAGAGAAGAGGCACGGGGATAATGAGGCATTTGGGAGAACAGGGCCAATCAAGGCTTTTCTCGCCCCTCAGCGGTCGGGCAAAGTGTTATTATTATTAGTGCACGGACTGTTCAGGTAGACAATCAAGATGTTCTGATAATGCACAGTTATTGTTTGTGTTATAATTTATTTATTTATTGGTGTTTAAGGTCACATATTTCTGCACAATGGCTAAAGATGACCACGACAATTTCACGGGTGGAGGAAGTCGGAGTACCCGGAGAGAACCACCGAGCAACGGCAAGCAACACTCAGCACCCCAACATACTAACTCCACACAAGCAGGGTTACATTGGTTGAAGACAAGTGCACAATCGACGTGCAGTACGCCTTAGTACCCAACGCCACCGTGACCTCACGCGGGCAATGGGGGTCAAGAGTCTTGCCCAAGGACACAACGTGGTTGCCGCAGGTGGAATTCGAACCGAGGACCTCTCGGCTTGCAGCCTGCACCTCTACCTACTGAGCCACCGCGCCCCCATTGTGTTCTAATAATGTGCAGTTATTGTTTGTGTTCTAATAATGCGCAGTTATTGTTTGTGGAAGGGATTCTGAAAATTAAATTTCAACAAAACCATATCATGTGACCCCTCGTTGGAACGAGCTCGACGAGCTCGTTCCAACGAGGGGTCACGCGATATGGTTTTGTCGAATTTTTTTCAAAATAATATTTTTTCAACTAATGAATTTGCATATTACGCGGGAGGATGCGGCCGATTCGTTGGGTAAAGGGTTAAGTGGAGTTAATTGGCAACGTGGTTCACGACTCTCAATATTTCGCATCCCAGGATGATTAACTTTGACATCAGTTTATCTCCATTTCACGGTTATGAATGGAGACTTGCGTAATGCCTTATTACCTTTGACAGAAACTAGTTCTTAATAAATACGTACGGCTGTTTTAATGTAATGGTTAGCGTAATTAAATATTTTGTGGTCGAATGTTTTCTCCATTTGCTAAATAGACGTCTTTATCGTTTTTGGCAAGCTGTTCTTGTAACTATAAAAAACGTCCTTCCTTTTACAATATCTTATTTTTTTCTCTCATTCTTTCTCTCACAAGCAATTAAAATTTCGGAATTATCTCTCCACTGACAGCATATATAATTATTAGCAAGATATTCGCAGTCTAGAGGTTTTTTCGTTGTGATCGGAAATGGAAATTATTATCTATTTTTCTTTTAACCCTTTACCCAACGCAGACGATATCAAAATTTATTATTTTAAATATCATTTTTTGAAAGTTTTCAAAAAATTTCAACAAAACCATGTCATGTGACCCCTCGTTGGAACGAGCTCGACGAGCTCGTTCCAACGAGGGGTCACATGATATGGTTTTGTTGAAATTTTTTGAAAAATAATATTTTTTCAACTGCTGAATTTGCATATTACGCGGGCGGATGCGGCCGATTCGTTGGGTAAAGGGTTAAACTGTTTCTTGATGATAGTGGTTTGTAGGATGGGATTTGAACTACTTCGATATTGTATAGTTTGTATGCATAAAACACCGAATTATCATTCATCTAGATGTATATAGGGGAGTATGATGTCTCATTGGTTAGACTTCAATTCGAAAGGTCATAGGTTCCATTCGTGAACCGCGTCATCTGCGTTCTGTCCTTAACTCATAACCTGCTGAGTATTTTCAAGATATTTATCATCAAATCTAGTCATGGCTGCTTCACAGCAGCCATGACAAGATATGATGAAAGAACAGTTGATCTACGTTTAACCACAGAATTCACTGGTTAAAATACATGCAATTTATAGAGGGGACTTTTGATCAATTCTGCCAACATTAAAGTTATTTCAATGGCAAGAGAAATCATGTCCCGTGCAGGAATATCCACAAATAGCAATCAAGGAGTTAACCCTTTACCCAAAGAATCGCCCGCATCCGCCCGCGTAATATGCAAATTCAGCAGTTGAAAAAATATTATTTTTCAAAAAATTTCAACAAAACCATATCATGTGACCCCTCGTTGGAACGAGCTCGTCGAGCTCGTTCCAACGAGGGTCACATGATATGGTTTTGTTGAAATTTTTTGAAAAATTTAAAAAAATGATATTTAAAATAATAAATTTTGATATCGTCTGCGTTAGGTAAAGGGTTAATTGGGAAAGGCGCTTTATCCCAATTGCCCAGTTGGTAGTACGTTGGCACAGTTTGCTGAGACGAACAGCACGTCGATGGAAAGTATGTCGTCAACGAATGCAAAACCTGCTGGTGCTGGGGAGTCCGACAGTTAATGGCCGCTGCCTGGTAGTTCTCTCCCGATACTCCGGTTTCCTCCAAATATAATGCTGTCCGACTCCGTATGACAAAGGCTCTTGAAAATATCGGTAATTCCTGTGAAATAAATAAATATATTGTATTTATATAAGAGGTTCCAAATCTACTGGTAATATTTTTCGAGTTAAATATTCCACAACTTCTGTCTCGCCGCAGACACCATTTAACCCTTTCAACCCTGGCGCCTCAGAAGGTATCATTTCAGTCAATACTGTCAATGGCGAAATGAGCGAAGCCATCCATCGGGAGGTTCAGTAATAATTTAATCCAACAGCTCTGTCGAACTCTGTCAGTAATTTGCGAGTTTTTATTCTTCCCCAAAATTAGCATATCTCACCTCCGAGACATTTATTTATTAATGGAAAGTACAGTGTGGGTATTATATTTGCACAGCACCAAAAGGTGGTGAAAACGCAGTTTTCGTATTTTTAAATGGGTTTAAAAAAACAGAATAATAGTAAATCCTTCGAACTAATTGGGGGAAAAATGTTAAATGCCGGCTTCTGTATTTCAAACCACTCTTCTGAAAAATGCCTGAAGTTTGTGATATAATGCGCACATCGATGATACAAATTGACTAACATTTCAAAATTTCGATTTTTGATCTGAAAGTCCCATACCTTTAGTGGTAAATCACGTGCCCGAATAACTCATGACAAGAATTCTGTGTTTTGGGTTTACGTACAATAAAATAGTCCCTAGTTTAAATGACAGGTTGGTCACTTTTTCGGGAGAGTTGTAAGATAACTTGGTTATTACCACTATGGGGGTTTCCGAGAGGGTGTATTGAAGTCGAAGCTTCGTCTCTGGGCATAGTTCGACGATGACGGACTCGACGATATATGCCAAGAGACGAGGTCTCGATTTCAGTACACCTCCCCGGAAACCCCACGCGGTGGTAATAACCAGTATGTTAATTATACCTATCTTCTCAAGCGGCCACTATTTCTGATATTGAGGATCTCTAATGAGTCGCGATTTCATGTCAAATCGTGACGAATTAGAGATTCTTATTATCACATATGTAACATAGCCTTTCAGGTAACATAACTACTAAAGCTGACCAGCTCTATTTACAAAAAGTCATCAAAATTTTTTTCATTTTTTTAAAAGTTTTGTCTAATAGCTTATAACCCTCACTGGAACGAGCTCGTCGAGCTCGTTCCAATGAGGGGTTGTAAGCTATGTTTTCGAGACAAAAAAAGAAGTTATTTGGAAAATGTTTTCTGGAAATGTCTTTTATTTGTATTAGATGGGCAGTTAAGACATATAAGAGAAGATTAATTCAATTCTACTGCCGAAAACAACTCACAACGTTACCACGCCGACGTTGACAACTGACGTCATTCCCGTATTAGACGTATTATGAACGATATTTTCCACAATGAGCTATTTGGTAGTGAATATGTGAAAATAAGAATTACAAGACACAAACTGCAACGTCTTATTTCAGTACACACATTTAAATGACAAATCGACTAAAATTTTACTTTACAAATACCTTAATTTAGTATGTAAAACATTGTCGCTCAAATATATGAAGTATTTTAAATACCTAGGGTTGTTCTTGGATATCTGATACATATTTGGCCACGAGTTGTTGTCATGAAATATTATTTTATTATTAGTTCTGGTACGAATACGGTAGCAGACCTCCAGGGACCGTTCATGCCTGCTATCTGAGTTGAACATATATATTTTTAGTGTTCTACACATCAAAGCCTTCATTTTGATGTATAGTTTGTGAATATTTATTGGAAATTTAGGGAATTTCAGACTTGGGAATTTCATGGATAAATATTTTTCGTTACATATGGCACCTTAATACATTGATCACCCGTTAGAAAACATCCTGCTTCATACTATGAATGCGTCGTTTTTCTTAGTGAGGAAATGCAATGAAACAATAGCATTATCAATTATACATTACATTTGATATCGCTTAGCTGGTGTTGTCACGGAACTTTATACGATTTTATGTTTACAGGAGTCGGAAAGTCCTGGAAGCAATCTGTAGAATGAAGAATTTTAGTCATATATAGCAAACTCTAATATCATTAAACGTAGTGCACGGACCACCGCAGGTTATGAGAAATTGTGACTGCTAAATTATTCAATGAACCCCATCCATAATCATCAGGTAAAACCACGGGGAGAAATCCTTGATCTTAAACTAAGTGTCAGGTAGTTTCATGTGATTGATGATATTCTGTTTGACATGATACAATATAATTTTTTTCTCTTCGTTTATGATGTTGAATATTTAATGGATCCCTTGCAAACCAAGAATACCGTATACATATATATGTACATATTATGGCAACAGTGAAGTGATCTGGGTCGTAGTATCTATCACGCCAAGTTGATGAGTCAGACCTGACCTCCTCCACGAGACGTGACGCGACGACCCAGATCACATCACTGCAGCGATAAAAGGTTTATTATATGACTTATAGTTCAACATCGCATGCCAAAGCCAGCATTCACAATTCCCCCAACAAACTGGATTGGAGAAAAAACGACCTATTTTTGTTTACACTTATTTTTGTAACAGGTGCACACTTCCGGGGAATCCCCCGATGCGCACGAATACGTAACAACGTGAACAGTCATTTTGTTAGTGACACCTGTCTGCGGAAGTGTGCACCTGTCTGCGACCGGAACAGCTAATTATGCGAATTCGAACGCACTCGTAAATAGTCCGCCATACTATAGTGATACGGAATCGGATTCCACACCGTGGATTTTCAGGGGGCCAGGAAAAATCGTCACACAGTAGTGGTATTTAACAGTTAAATTACATAGTCATATAATACACATTTTTATCAAACTCGTCCAGTAATTTCATTTGATGCGAGTTTCAATTCCAAATTAAATTTACTAAGCCTCTTCATTAAACTGGTCATAAACAAAATGATTGTCTGTTTCGGAAATAAAAAAAAAATACTTTTCAGTTTAAAACGTTTACCCCAAACAAACGTAACTTCAAAGTGTAATTTATTCAAAAACAGATCCTTCAAAATGCAACATGTCCTTGACGCCAAGAGGTATAAGTTCTATTTCCGAAGAAATTAAAATATGTGAAGATTAAAACAAATATGCCTAGGGGTCAGTTGACAGTTTAGGACCGGTCAGTCACACAAGACTGTGTCAATGAACAGACGAGAAGCTGAGTTCATACCATCCAATAAATTGAACAAGACGCAATCGGCAATGCTGAAGCATTGCAGATGCGATAAAATATCGTTGTCAATTTTGACCTTCTGATTAACCCTTTACCCAACGTAACGGCCAAAACCGGCCAGCGCTATTCTCAAAAATCGCCAATTAATTTTCATTATTTTTTTCATTTTTTGTCTCAAAAACATAGGTTATGACCCCTCGTTGGAACGAGCACGTCGAGCTCGTTCCAACGAGGGGTCATAACCTATGTTTTTGAGACAAAAAATGAAAAAAATTAGTTATTCAAGAAATTTTTTTGCAAGTGTCGTCTGCTTTTCATGTTAGGTAAAGGGTTAACCTTTTTCTGTCCTTAAAACGGGATCTTGTAACAACTAAGAGAGAAAAAATTATAGGAAGGAGCGTACCGGTCACGTGCACATTTTGTCCAACAAAAACACTAGTCACAAAACACTAACGACACTAAACACAACAGTCAATTTTATGTTTCAAGCCACAAAATTCATCAGATATCCCTCTTAATTGCTCTGAAATATTGAGCAATAATACATTTCCGACAAAACCTACATTCTTTATTCCTTAACTGGCGTATCCTATTGACAACCTGTACTTTTTTAATGGGGTTTAACGACACTTTCGACAGCCAGATGTCGGACGCCAACACTAACATATCCTAATCCACACAAACACCATACGCATCACACATCACCACCAGCACACCCAGGGAGCGTGGCAGACTGTTGGACTTCTATGCTAGAGGTCCCGAGTTCGATCCCCGTCCGGGACGGCCCGCGTTGTGTCCTTGGGCAAGGCACTTTATCCCGGTTGCCTACATGGCAGCACGATGACGCCCTGTACTAAGGCGTACTGCACGTCGATGGTGCACATGTCTTCAACTGCTGTAACCCTGTTTGAGCGGAGCTTGAACAGAGTTAGAATGTTGAGGAGCTGTCAGTTGCTCGTCGATGCTCGGTGGTTATCTCGGGGTACTCCGGCTTCCTCCACCCGTAAAACTGTCAGGGTCACGATTAGCCATTGTGCATAAGTATGTGACCCCAAACACCAATAACTAAATAACCAGCACACCCATACATTCCCAGAGAGAGAGAGAGAGAGAGAGAGAGAGAGAGAGAGAGAGAGAGAGAGAGAGAGAGAGAGAGACGGCGGTCGGGGGGGGGGGGGGGGGGGGGGCAGGCAGGCACATATTTTTACGTTTGTGCTAATGTTCATTGGTGTTTACAACTTAACCCTTTACCCAACGAATTGCCCGCATCCGCCCGCGTAATATGCAAATTCAGCAGCTGAAAAAATATTATTTTTCGAAAAATTTCAACAAAACCATATCATGTGACCCCTCTTTGGAACGGGCTCGTCGAGCTCATTCCAAAGAGGGGTCACGTGATATGGTTTTGTTAAAATATTTTGAAAAAATTTAAAAAATGGTATTTAAAATAAGAAATTTTGAAATCGTCTGCATTGGGTAAAGGGTTAAATGATTTTCGTTGTGGTAGATAACTATTCGCAACATTGCCACCACTTCGAACGAAAAAAAATTTACTGTACACTCGGTTGTAAAATATCGAGAAAAAAGTTAAAGCCATATATCTTAAACTTCGTTTTTGGTAATTCAATAAAACCTATTTAACTTTGGTTGAAAATATTGTTCTTTGGTATTTTCTTTCGAATTAAATTGCTTACTATTTTGTTACTCTAAAACAATTAGTGGTGGTTGTGTGGGAAATAAAGGTTCGGGGACTAAAGTTTGCCATACTGGTTAAACGCACAGAAGTTAAACCAAATTCAGACAACTCACTTTGTTTCACCTCGCTGTTATCCGAAAGAATAACTGCCACGAAGATGACTTAGACGCCATTGGTAGGAGTAAGAGGTCCCCCTAACAATAGAACGTAGGGCCGTCAGGTTGTATATTCCACTTTGAAGTATAAACCAACCACTGGATTAAGAATGTGTTAAAATAAAGAGATGTGTAGTGTATGTGTGTGAGGGTGATGGTGAACGGGTGTGGGCAAAAGGGGGGGGGGGGTCACAGTCTGTGCTATGAGGGAAATACCCCTATGCCCCCATCCAGTACATCGCCAATACTCAAGGTGTTTACTGGCCTCTCTCAATTCTTGTGTTAAACCCTCTTGTGTCGTTCAAGTCGCCAATCAGTGTCTTTGAATTCATAATAAAAGAGATGTTGCACACTCGACCGGTTTTATTTTATCTGATAACGAAAACCAGTGAGTGCATTTAAAGTGTGGCAGGATGTAATAACTATGTTCGTAACCTTAAAGAGGTGGATACAACAGACAAATTTATCTAAGGTTTTGTCTGTTTTATCTTACTAAAAATCGATTGCGATTATGAATAAATAAAGAGAACACACATAATTGAAGAACCAATTTAATTGTTAGCCCTTTTACTTCTGAATCTCAAATACAGTGCCACGTAAATTATGTTGATTCGAATTCACACTTATCCCTTTCTTTTTTGAATTTGCAACAAATCGTCTCCCACGAATGGCAAGCAAATGACGGGTACTGGCAGATATGGTGGACACTGGGAGGGTGGGGATGAAGTCAAGCGTCCCCAATCTATATTTTCTACTACAACCACCTCGCTGTGGTTTTGGACTTCCCCTTCTATTTCAGACATCTTTCAAACCGAAGGCTAGCCTTCGGGTTGAAAGATGTTTGAAATTGAAGAAGACCAAACCATGGCCACACCATAACGTAGATACCAAAAAGGGAGTGGCTAGTATTTACACATTTGCTGACATGAGATTAAAATTTATGGCGAGACACGAAAGGACGATGTCCTCTGTGGCAGTATTTTAATATTATTAGCGACTGTCGCTACACTCAAACTGTCACACGACGTTGCTCGGTGCTCCCCATCCCCTTCCTCCATCAGTAAAACTATCCGACAAGGTATGACACTGGTCGTTGAAAGTTCCGATAAACCCCAAAATAAACAAACGGACAAGCTAGCAAACAAACACAAACCAGATCAACATGAGAATTTTTGATGAAGTGTGATGAGGTCAAACCATAGCGTTAGGTCTGTGAATCGATCTGTCCGTTTAAACAACGTGTACCGACAGGCGTCAATGGTCAGTCGGCAGGCCGGAATATATATATAGTTGAAGGGTTTTCTTAATTTGAGGACACCGTTAAGTAATGCCATATGTCACGTGACTGATAACATGCGGGCTGTCATAGTTGCGCATGTGGGCGTCCATGTTGTGACGTCATCAACATGTTGTGCCCAACGTTATTTTTAAGAGGTCAAGGGGCAGGAATAGGGTAAATGGTTAGGGGCGATTACTCTAAGAGAATCTGAACAAAGTTAAACAGTTTTCAATGAAAATTGAGCGGTCGTTTTCAGTATTTCTAATCAAGGTCGGTTTGTTTTGGGTAATTATAGATATTCCATGGAATCGAATTGATCAAAAAACACTTTTTCGCCGTTGAAGATCTTCCACAACCAACAGCATTATGTGATACCAAAGAAGGCAGCTTTGAAGGGAAATTGGCAGGTTCGTTCGGTGTCTCTGTCAATTGTATGAATAATTTTGGGTATTTCTAGATACTCCCGTACAACGCAACACCCCTCAGAGCATATCTCATCTGGGTTGTAGGCCTTTCAGTTTCACAGTAACTTTGTACCACCATAGAAAACGAATACAAAATCCACGACCGGAATACATATTACCATGACAACAAATGTTGCGAATGCACAGTAGCACCACAAATGACCATGGTGATGGCGTCACAACATGTCGCCCACGTGCCCTACCATGATAACCCCTATGATCCAATCAGTCACGTGACCTATGGCGTCTGTTACGTGGTCCCCCGATGAAATCTCCCAAATGAGGAAAGATCCATCTCGATATGCTACTGTCCGGTAAGTATTAAAACAAACCCATTGTGTGGTAGAACAATCAAGATTTTAACGTGCAGCCCCAAGGCTGCACGTTGAAAATATCGATTGAACTTCTCCGAAGTAATGAATATAGACTCTTCCAGATGATGACACTAAACTGGCGTGGAAGATACCACCAGGGTTCAAAAGATGAAATAAAATATTTGGGAGATGACCAGCATAAGCTACAAGCTTTTTGTCAAATCCCTCATTTACCTTGTACCATGTAACTGTTTATTGTGTTATATTGTCTTACTGTTTATTTATTTTTGAGTTGATAATACACTGATGTCTCTATTAAGTAACAATTAACACTTATTGAATAAAATATTGTTTAACCTAAATCAAATATTGCGCAATGAGGGGAGAATCAAGACAAAAAACGAAAATACCAATGGGATTCTATGGTCTCGCATGTCTGTTTCGGCAGGATATGTTCTGCGCATTTTGAGCAGGAAATCCAACGGAGGATTTCGACTGAATCCCGACCCAGTGGCGATCCAGTCGAAATTCTCTGTACGCTTTTGTAATCATGTTATATTGTGGCATCCGAAGGATAAACAAATAGTCCACAGCGTATTAAATATTATAAAATGAAAGCACAAGTGTTAATAATTATTCTTGTAGTGGTTATGCGGTAATTAAAGTGTTGTTTGCGAAGGCATAGTACACATGAGCTGATAATCACTGATTAGTCCTTCAGATAACAGTTACACACTGCTTGACAAATCTTGTAATTCAAAAAGGTTTAATTGCAGTTGTGGAGTTATGTTCATCCACCGTTGTTATGGGTAACTGTTTTGTATATAATGTTGTTAATTCCTTGTTACGAATTGCCCCACAGTGTCCCTCCCGTTCGATTCGGTTACGGGTAGTCTGGCTACCGACTTTGAGCTGAAGTACGGCAGGTTACCGTCGTTAAATGTAATAAATGTTTAAAGTTGACAAGTGCTTTTAGTGAGCTAATTTTTCCCTCAGTTATACGCTTTACGATAATCACATGACTGTAAATTGTTTAGTTACACGTGATTACAGGAGTTTTCAATTTCTTACTTTTATAGGAACAGTACTAGTCATGACGTCCGGGACGTCCCGCGTTGTGTCCTTGGGCAAGGCACTTTATCCCGGTTGCCTACATGGGGGCACGATGACGCCATGCACTTAGGCGTACTGCACGTCGATGGTGCACATGTCTTCGACCGCTGTAACCCTGCTTGAGCGGAGTTTGAACAGAGATAGAATGTTGAGGAGCTGACAGTTGCTCGTCGATGCTCGGTGGTTCTCTCCGGGTACTCCGGCTTCCTCCACCCGTAAAACTCTCACGGTCACGATTAGCCATTGTGCATAAGTATGTGACCTTAAACACTAATAATAAATAAATAAATAAATAAATAAATAAATAAATAAATAAATAAATAAATAAATAAATAAATAAATAAATATACCAGTCATGGCATTTCAGATGCGGAGGAAGAGGTGTAATTTCAATTTTATTTGTATCAATAACCCTGACCTTTGACATACAGGGTCAAAGAAGAGCCCTGCAAAGCTTCGAAATTCAATTCGATTCGAAGCGTTCCTACTATTCGATTCGATTCCGTTCGATGCCAGTCGCGTCGATTCGTAAATTTTTGAATCGTCGAGATGTACTCAAATTCCCACCAAGCATCTCCTCTTGAATTCTTCTTCTACCATCGGGTTTCCTGCACAGGAAACCCGATGCTAGAAGAAGACTTCAAGGAGGTTCCGCTCTCGAAATTAGTTTGCTTCCCCTTCTGAAACATTCTGATGTTTTGAATATAATAATAATAATAATAATCTTTATTGTCGAATGTTCCATAACATTGGTACATGACAATTTAAAACAGATAAAAGTGACAGATAAGCAATAACAGACGCAAGACGAAAAAATAGCAGTGACACTTAGGCATAGAATAATCACACATGCACGCACCCAGCGTACATGCATACATTGGCAAGCATATGTATTCGCAATTGTCCCTTGTACTTTTTTTTAAAACTAATTTTGAAGACTGAGTTATGGTATAGACAACAATGGCAGCTATGGGGAGTCGGCAACACTACACCTCCGCTGATAGGCATCATGTTTAAACTGCACCATCAGTGGAGTAATATCGCTGATGGTGCAGTTTACACATGATGTAATCGGCACGACTGGCATCGAACGGAATGACATATCGGTTGCCACTGAATGTGATCCCCGGGGGATTGGCGAAAGACAGATTTGCTATATTCCACGGCTGCACATGCAAGAAGATGCAAAATCTACAACTTGAATTGCATTGAGATTAGAAATGATTTTAATTGAAAATCCACCTGCATGTGTCGATTCGTGATTAGATTTGACCAGAAAACTGAGGTCAGAAGGGCCCAAGTAATAGAGCTGTAGGTTTTTAAATTTCTTGTTTGGTTTCGGTTTTGGTTTTTCAGGTGGAGTAAATCCTCGGTTCGGTTCGGTTTTCGGTTTGTTCATGAGGCCAAGTAAAATTCAATAAAACTCATTCTTATGTCCGGAGTCATAACTGAATGGTAGTGAAAATGAGTGAAACTCAATGAATGCCCGAAATAAGCTATAATACATGAAGAATCAGGAAGGCCAATATAATAATTACCTAAATATACAGAACTTTTATTGTGCTTGGCCATTTTTCGAGGTCTGACACCAACACGCAACTTGAGGAAAGCTGCAAACACAACTAAACTGAAATGTCGGAAATTCACAGAATATAGCCTTCCCAGAGTAGTGAGAGTACCCAGACACAGCCAATGGCAGTGTCTGGGTACTCTCTCTACTCTGGGATGGCTACATTCTGTGAATTTCTGCAGCAAGAGAGTATTTAATAAAAAACGAAAAACCTCAAATTACGGGATGTCGACGGTTTCGGTTTCGGTTTTTTTAAAAAACTAAAAACCTCGGTTCGGTTTCGGTTAACCTACAGCTCTACCAAGTAATTGAAAGTGAATAAGATTCCATGCCTCTTAATGTTGAACTCACATATCAGCTGTAGCAAGCCCCCAGGCCACCATTCTAATTCTATAAGAAATTTGACATTGTTAGGGCCTGGTATCACAGTATAGATATCAAATAGGGCATCGCCTATGCTTAGATTCACGCTTCTGGAATATTTCAGTTGGTTGGAAAAGCGAACCTGAAATATTTCATAAAGATTCATTTTCTGTGGATCCAAGCTAGAAATGTCTCAATCGACACCTTGATTTGATCGATAATTTGATGACATTGCAATCAAAATAAACACTCTAAACAGCCGTAGTTTTATGATTACGCCGGATAGTTCCAGAAATTATGTTAATATCTTAATGTTTTCAGGGGGAATTAAATACTTATTAAATGATATATCTATAACTGTGAAAGGAATGGATATCTGTATATATTTGAATGTAAAGACACATCACATTACATCAACGGTCGTCTGCACGCTAATTTCCAGAAGCTAACGGCCGTAACAGTGTTGAATTATGAACATAACTGGATTGGTAGCTTGAACGCTTTCCTACACCCCAGCTGTAGGTGAAATGTATATAACAATATTTATAGTCGCAACACACCGCTAATTTAAAAAAAGAGTAAGTGGACCATTTGGCGAGATCACAATGTTCGTTATGCAAAAATACCGTTAGGCTTCATATATCGTTTGTATGAAAGCGCTCCCATAAAATAAAATAACCCGAAGGCGATGATTTACAAACCTTTTCAACAAATGTATGCAGCCCTTATAAATGTCGATCTAAGGAGCCGATTACTCACGAACATTTCCGGGACAGTTGTGCGATGTCATATTCGATATTCATCGTAATTTGGTTTCTGAGAAGGAAGAAAGTAGCGTTTGTGTACATTATTTTGAGACTGTTCTTTTTCCGATAAAAGTTTTGATGAACTCCTTGAGATCCCCACCCTATGCAACGTACCCGCATTTGTATTCTTAAGGAGGGTCTGTAAAACGGTACTGAAATGAGCAAAGTATTTCCTATGTTTTACCCCTGCGTACTTTGTTGACAGTGACGATACACCATTGCATGTACCTGTATGAGTATTGTTTCTGACAACTGGGTTTCAGTAGAAGAATAACTGTGTAATATTTAAGGTACATGTTATGCAAAGTTATTGTCCTAATAATGCACAGTTATTGTTAAAATAATGCACAGTTGTTGCTTGTGGCTGTCATTCGTTCGGATAACAGCGACGGTAAAATTATTATTTATATTCAGAAATGACGCCAGAGCGTTGTTCACGTACTCAGATTTATTCCGATCACATTCGTGCACCTTCTCGCAATGTCGCATCTCCTGAAATTCGTCTGCACCAATGTTTTAAATCACAAATTTAAATAATTTCGCGTTGCTTCAGTCACTTTACATACATTCTTTTCTCATGCTTTTTCAATCACAAGCGCAATCCGAGTGTCGGCATTTCTATTCAAGTTATCAACTTACTATCTCAGTAAGTTAGAACATACAGAGTACGACAAATATTCTAATTCTGGAAGAAATTACCTTCACCTCTCCATTTATATTTGGATTACACACCTCCCACAATAAAGAGGATTCCGCCTCTTTCTGGTTAATCCTTACAAGAATTCGGTGAGAAATTGATCAAGAAGAACTCTAGCTGTGGAAGGGAAACAAACTTTGTCTTCAGAAAGGTCACCAACCAGGAGCCAATACTATAAAACTTTTACAAATGTATTTTCTAGAATTGTATTTTCTACCTATTAATATAACTGACTAAAATGAATCATTAGCATTTTAAAAGATGTGTCAATTTGCCAATTGTCAAATTGCCACATATTTAAAAACGCTAATGGTGCATTTCAACCCATTTAACCCTTTACCTAACATGAAAAGCACACGACACTTGCAAAAAAATTCTTGAATAGCTATTTTTTTCATTTTTTGTTTCAAAAACATAGGTTATGACCCCTCATTGGAACGAGCTCGACGAGCTCGTTCCAATGAGGGGTCATAACCTATGTTTTTGAGACAAAAAATGAAAAAAATAATGAAAATTAATTTGCGATTTTTGAGAAAAGCGCTGTCCGGTTTTGGCCGTTACGTTGGGTAAAGGGTTAAGGTCATAACTAGAAAATACAATCCTATAAAATACAATTGTAAAAGTTTATAGTATTGGCCCTTGCTGGTCTAGCAATTGTCTGTAACCGAGTGTACGGCAGTAAACCAGACCTGGAAGACTTGCAACTACCACTATTTGGGGTTTGGTTGCTCATTGCCAGGTGTGTAGGACCTGATCGAGAGGCTGTGAGTTCCGCTTGTCGTAGCCACGTGCGTTAAGTACATGGGAAAGACATTTGATCCTACGTTACACCCCTTACTTGAGTGGGGTGGCAGTGGCGCTTTGTCACTGGTTAGTCGGAGAGTTCTCTCTGATGCTGCTTGTTCTTTCGACTTTCGCAAATCCAGCTCCCAGTTCGTCATTTGTAATAGATGAGTGTGATATGTACTTTTCGTTGCTTCTTCCGATACTCTGTAAAACTGTCCGACACATTATAAGCCTTGCGATGAAATTATCCTTGGCATTAAATAAAAACAATTCCTACTGGAAAACCTTAGAACATTAATTTTGCCGGAACAAATACACACCTGTACTGTTGGTTTTAGAAGACACAGGCACTCAACAAATAATCGCTGACGTGTATTATGTGCTCGTATGGAAATATCCTTACGCTGATGACAAAGAACGCGCTTTGCTGATGCAGTGACTTCACTTGACGATGTACAACAGACTGTGGAAAAGACGTATATTACTAGCTCGCGTATTGATACAGGAAAATGGTGCCTTTTATGGCATTCTTGTGAACGTTCTCAGAATTTAAAAGAAAAATTCGGCTTGGAAACCTAACCCACTATATTTAAGAGGTAACTGACTCTCCCGATTCTGTACTTACATCATAAGATTTAATTTATAAATCTTAAATTTTACATTAACAATACTTGTGAAAAACACGATCCAATAATATCTTGTTTTTTGGACAATCTATGTCTAAAAGGCGTAATCTTCCCGATCCAAATACACATCCTTTAGTCTCCTCCTCCGGATTTCATCCGTTTGGCCTCTCACACTCCATTACGGTGAATTGTACATGTCATATCAGCCACTAATGAGATTATTCTAGTATCTACACAAACGACTATAACATCCCGCCTGTCCAACTTTCTTAATTTATATAGGCAAATGCATTGGAACGGTGGGGGGGAATGTTCATTAATTCTCTATCGGCTTGATCACAGGTAATGACTTATAGTTCCTTTCACTTCAGTAAGTCAGGTTACTGAATAGGTCACTTAATTATTTGACTAAAGTTCGAAATAAACAAACTGAACATATGTTACATAATATTTATATGGAAAAATACATATCTAATCAAAAATAGAATTTAGTTCACACAAAAAATACCGAAGTACCAAAACTGAAAATGTGAACAAAATTTACACTGAAAATAGGACATCTAATATGATAAAAGTAAATTTTGATGATGACAAGCTCAAATATGAACAGAATGTCACAGCCTATCTGCAAATCGTCCCTAGTGTGCATGTATGTGTCATCTGCAATGCTTTAGTGTTACAGATGGCAACTCGATGGAAACAAGGGACAGAAATATAGATATACGCAATCAGTATTTTTATCCTTTCCTCGGAGGAATACCATCTACTCCACGATGAATGTGAAGAAACCTGGCCGTGACGGTGGTTTGAGAGCATTCCCATATGGCATGTTTGTTAATATTACATTATTTATAAGACAGCTGCACGACAATGACGTTAAAGTTAAAAGGACAGACCTAAAGTTTGATAAAGTACGCATGTTTACATATAGAATATACCCACAGTAGCTTGGTGTATCAAATGTTCATCACGAGTGATGAAGTTGTGTTAACCGCGATCCTTCGGCGCGCGGTTAACACCACTTCACCACGAGTGGTGAACATTTGGTACACAAAGCTACTTCGGGTATATTTTATTTATACCATGATCGTCAGATTATTAAGAGTCGCTATTATTTTTTCTCAACTTTACAGAGCACCAGACGCACATACAAGCGAATCTGTTTTTGTTTAAACGAGCATCGGTGGGCGGTACTTCCGTTGTCAATTTTATCGGCGAAACGAAATGAAAAAAAGAAACTGAGCCTTTTTCGTTTTAATGACATAACATATTATTTCGAGTTATGCATGCTTTATTAACACGAGACAATGCATGTTTGTTAATTTTTGGCATCTTATGGGGTAAACCCATTTAAAAACGTAATAAATAATTGCCACTTCCATTTCACTCTTCGCGAGGCGACGTGCGATAAATTTACACAAGTTTGCATTCAGGTCGACGTCACCAAAAGTGAACGGGGATGTAGTTCTACTGTAGATGTTAACTATTGAAATCCCATTGTTGGCGTGTTCACCACGGTTGGTGTGTAAAGCTAAAATTTATGTCATAGGCTTTTCATATATAGTAGAATAGATAACCATGGTATAATTATTTATTTATTATTTATTTATTGATGTTTAAGGTCACATATTTATGCACAATGGCTAATCGTGACCGTGACAGTTTTACGGATGGAGGAAGCCGGAGTACCCGGAGAGAACCACCGAGCAACGACGAGCAGCTGTCAGCTCTCCAACATCGTAACTCTGAACTCTGCACCGCAGCACAGGCAGGGTTAGATTGGTTGAAGACATGCGCACCATCGACGTGCAGTACGCCTCAGTACACAGCGTCATCGTGCCCCCATGTAGGCAATCGGGGTGAAGTGTCTTGCCCAAGGACACAACGCGGTTGCCGCAGGTGGGATTCGAACCGAGGACCTCTCGGCTTGCAGCCTGCACCTCTACCAACTGAGCCACCGCGCCCCCAACCATGGTATAAAATCAGAAATGTAAACAGTATGCTACCTATACTACCAAATTGAATTACGATGCCTACCTAGATGATAAAACGAAAACACCACTGTCAAAAGTGAGTAGTGTCCAAATTATGAAAGCAACTTTAACAAGTTCTCTTAAGCAAAGTGGAAGAACAGGGAAAAGCAATCATTAGGTGATCAGTTCAGAAAGTGGGTCAAACGGGAAAGAGCCCCAAAAGTAGGCATTCTTCTTATTGTATGCACAGCGACGTTTCAATTGCGATAAAAACATGTTTTAATTGCAATTAACACACTTAAAAGGCAAAAACGCGCTTTGATATTGATCTCAGCTTATTATGAAATGGTGTTGACAATAGATATGGAAACAATATCGCATCAGTTACAGGGAGGTGTATCGACTTTGTTTTGGGGACAAAAATCGAAAAAATAATATCGATCTGAGATTTGTGTGGATAGTGTTTGCCAGTATTTTAGACAAACGTGGAAATGTCGGTAAAGTTGAATATTAGAGGAATCTTCAATTTATTTAAAAAAAAGCATTGGTCTCCTCAAGGTTGCTGTGGGTATCATATTTACCAGTTAGTTTATCCATTTTCGTTCTGTAAACTCAGCATATTGAGAAACAGGGGAACCCATAATAGTTTAGGGTCAGGGCAGTGAGGGAAATGGTTAGCTGTGGCCTGCTAACACTTACCCTTCCTGGTCTGACAATAATGATTTTTACTAATTTTTAAAACGTTTTTTTTTATATAACAGTCAACGGCGCATCATTAAGCAAGGCAAAAAAAGACAGGAGAAAAGTGTGTACCACTGTCTCACAGCCTTAAAATTGGCTCATAAACATGACCCAAAGGGGTTAAATCCAGTTTTTTACTGAATGTATCCAAAATATTATAGAGAAAATAAAAAAAATCTGCGGAGGCGGGTTATTTTTTAAGAGTCCCATATGCTTCAGCTTCACGAAGAGTTCCTAGATTTTGCCTTTTCAGATTACGGGACTCTTCTGATATACAATTACGAACCGGGTGACGCAGGCATGCACATTGTGCAGCTTGACAACTATTGACGAGATTAATCTTTACAAGATTTGAAAGGGTTTGCCACTCCTCCACACTCTCTTAAAAATGTACGTCTCTGTTTTCTCACTATTTGAGCTTCCTGCACAGAACATTGTTGCAGTGCTTTTAGCAAACCAAAGTAATGAATTGATTCTTTGCAGTACTGGAACAAGACATCACAATACAACTCAAACTGCTTTCAGGAAATGTCAATAGCTTCATAGTGGAACGCAAACAAATGATACGTTAAAATAAATAACACCGAGAGTGTATTGAACCGAAAGAACAAGAAGATTCCCCCGGGGTATTAGTTAATCATCTCTCCTCTTCACTGAACAAGTATCGGTCCATCGCAGTAATCGTAAAACGATAGAGGTTCTTTCAGAATAATGATCTTTTGCAGGTTCAAACATACTTCGTGAAAAGGCTATATTCTCTGTCATATATTATGACAAGGAACATAATGGACTGGTTATATTTGAAGTGACAAACCCACCTGTTTTCCATGATGCCTCAAGCCATCCCATTGTGGGCTGTAAACATTGTTGGTGATGAGGTTTCTCGGAGACTGGCTCCTCGGACCAATGACTATCAAACCACTATAATGATCGTGAAACTATGGAGATTATTTCAGTATAAGCTTTTAACCCTTTACCTAACATGAAAAGCAGACGACACTTGCAAATAAAATTCTTGAATAACTATTTGTTTTCATTTTTTGTCTCAAAAACATAGGTTATGACCCCACATTGGAACGAGCTCGACGAGCTCGTTCCAATGAGGGGTCATAACCTATGTTTTTGAAACAAAAAATGAAAAAAATAATGAAAATTAATTGGCGATTTTTGAGAATAACGCTGGCCGGTTTTGGCCATTAGGTTGGGTAAAGGGTTAACAATGGCATAACGGGGGTTCGAACCCACGCCGTGAGAGTTTCCTTCGGCACCAACCGCCTAGCGAAACTATATTGAACCACGCACACCACTCGGCAACCGACAAACCACAAAAAGGGAATGCTAAGTTTCTTCGACACCATAACAGATCACACGGAATTCTCTCTCAATTATTTTCTCAATTATTTTTCTCTCTTAATTATGCAATGTCACACGGGAAATTTGAAAAAGAGATATATTCTCGCTGATTTCCATGAGGTGCAGTATGTAGAATTGATGCTAGTATTAAGGTTTACAAAATAATTTCATAATTATTATTTACTCACTGTTCACTACAAATAAATAAGTAGCAAATAATTTATTATCTCAAATCAAATGGAATAGAATCGAATAATCGGGTCGTATTTCGAAGCTTCGTATGCACCCAGTACATAATTCATACCTGTACCAGTTCTGGACACTAGAAGGGCGTTGGTACAGTATTGTGATCGCACAAGTGGTCTTCGCCAATTTTGCAGTGACACATTTATGTAGAATAGAATATAAGAGCAACCACTGTGTCCAACTTTAACAAGCCGAGAAAAGGAAAGAAATGTTTTCACAAACCTTAACATATTCAACAGATAGACTGTATCAGAACTTTCCAAATTGATGACGTAACCGCTGACTTTTATTCACAACACAATTAACCCTTTACCTAAAACGAAAGGCAGACGATACCTGCAAAGCAAACTTTCAAATAACTATTTTTTTCATTTTTTGCGTCAAAAACATTGGTTATAACTCCTCATTGGAACGAGCTCAACGAGCTCGTTCCAAAGAGGTGTCATAAGCTATGTTTTTGAGACAAAAAAGTAAAAAAATAATGAAAATTAAATCGTGATTTTTGTGAATATCACTGGCCGGTTTTGGCCGTTATGTTGGGTAAACACGTGTGGAGCGAAATGGAGAGACAACGATGACGTTTACCATCAATCGTTTCATATTCCACTTTTTTCCAAACGTTTTATTCAACTATACAAACTCCTAAATGACTGGTATTGCCCATCCTTTATTTTTTCAAGTAATTTAAAATGTTAGATTGTCCTAATGACGGGTGATAGTTTCGTTTTGCAAAGCAACGAAAATACGCAACTTAATGCTAACTGTACGCAGTCACAATTCAATGTGTTGTTTAAAGTTTCATTGACAGCTCAAAATTAGCTTATTAACCCTTTTGGCGCGGAATAATCTGAGAAACAGAATTCTTAGCGCCTAATATTCATCAGGAAGTTTACAAAAAGTATAGGTTGTTAGACTAAAGCCTTATTATTTTAAAAGATGTTCTAATGATCTCATTGACAGTTGACAGTTTTTCAAATGATTTCCTGTGTATATTTAAATGGCACCTTCATACTTTCAAGGGACGATATCGTTGTTCATGGATAGGACAAAATGGTTCTGAAACATAGGAATTCGTATGTTTGTTCAACCCTTTACCCAACGAATCGGCCGTAATATGCAACTTCAGCAGTTGAAAAAATATTATTTTTCAAAAAATGTGTTGAAATTTTTTGAAAAATTTGAAAAAATAATATTTGAAATAATAAATTTTGATATCGTCTGCGTTGGGTAAAGGGTTAAAGCACTTGGAAATGGACACACACAGTTGGCTAAAATGACTACTGCAGTACCTTTCCGCGGTCTGCCGTCTGTCGACTTTAGTCGCCTGTCGCGCCACAAATGGACACTTTCTTTTAAAGTTAATTTTAGTACAAATGGGCAAGCGCGTCATATACCAACATCGATTTATTTAACTTTGAGTCGAGTTCACCTCAGCCGTTTTCGAACAAGGATTGTGCACTGCTAATGTTCTATCTGTGATTGGGTCTGAAACAAATGTCACGTGGGGATGGGGTGGGTGGGGCAAGATGAAAATGTTTTCTCGAGTAGTCGCTAATTGGTTTAGCTGCAGCTTAATTGCTAATTGCGTGAGCATGTGTGGGCAAGAAAACTAAATTTATCCAACTGGTTCCATTTTAGTGCATGTAAGGTTCACAAACCTTGCTTTGTTCACCAGACGATTTCAAGGCAAACGTAATCTTATTTCCGGTATAGTTAGAATCTCCACCTCTAAGCTCACACTAACTGAATGAACTAGTTTTAAAAATAAACCATAGTTCACGATCCCTCAATGGAATAAACTCGTTCAAATGGGCGACCATTCGCTACGTCTGGAAAAAGTAAACGAAATGCTTTATACACAGCTCTGAATGGGATTCTTAGATTCGTCAGATGAAGGGTCAACTGCGTATTTGTTCAGATTATTGAAACAAAATTTTTTTCTAAAAATCTTAAATCTGCACTTGTCTTTGATCTGATGTTTTAAGTAATTCCAGTGCTTGCATATTCCAATGGATATTTTGGCTTTTTTGTAATTTCACTGACAGAGAGGTACATTGAGGATAGCTTGTGTTTTTGAGTGGATACCGAAAATTATTTTATGAGTGACCGAGACAAATGTTTATTTTTCGCGCGCGCTTGCGCGTGCGAAACTGACCATTTTTCTCGGTCCCAAGTGAGATAATTTTAGGTATCCATTCAAAAACACTAGATTTTCTTTTTATTATACGCTTTTTATAAGAATCTGATAATTCCACTCGTTTCAACCTTGAATTGATGCATGAAAGTAAACAGCGCATTGAATCATTGATACGCGGAAGTGATTTGATCGATACTCGGAACAGATAGCGTCCTGCAATCTGACTCAGCTGGCGTGTGCCTTGCCCAAACATGGCCTGATAGTCCGTAATATAAGTTTTTGGTCCTTTCAAAGGACGTACTAAACCAAAGACTTATATTACGGACTGAAAGTCCGTAATATAAGTTTTTGGTTTAGTACGTCCTTTGAAAGGACCAAAAACTTATATTACGGACTTTCAGACCATGTTTGGACTAGCGGGTTTCATGCATCAATCCAAGGTGAATACGTGTTGAATATTGGCTGAAAATGATCGGTATCCACTCAAAAACACTAGATTTTCTTTTCATTATACGTTTTAAAACATATTGATCATTTCCAGTGATAAACTGACTCGTAATCACCCTGAAGTGATGATTTGAAAGCCGCCATTTTGATTGATACCGTGAAAGTGAAAATTTCTATATTTTCACAGTGGGGGATACGATTTCTATCTTTCCGCAATTTTTTCGATAATCTATCGTTTAGCATATAATAAATAATATCTATTGAATATAGCTACCCAGAAGATCTACTACAATCCACGGAAAGAGTAATCCTTTATTATTTGTAGAAACATCTCTGACTTATATCATCATGAAAATCTATTTTCGATGAAGTTATCTCCCTTGAAATTATTGCACGAGCGAGGAAAATCCAGTTAAGAAACAAGTAATTGTTCAGAAAAAGCCAATGTGACCAAATATAAAATAATGTTAAGTTTCCTTCTGTTACTTTAACCCTTTACCCAACGTAACGGCCAAAACCGGCCAGCGCTATTCTCAAAAATCTCCAATTAATTTTCTTTATTTTTTCATTTTTTGTCTCAAAAACATAGGTTATGACCCCTCGTTGGAACGAGCTCGTCGAGCTCGTTCCAACGAGGGGTCATAACCTATGTTTTTGAGACAAAAAATGAAAAAAAATAGTTATTCAAGAATTTTTTTTGCAAGTGTCGTCTGCTTTTCATGTTAGGTAAAGGGTTAAATAAACGAAAACAACCGACAGCTTTCAGAGCTAACTGTTGTTTTTATTATTAAAAGTAACTAAAGGAAAGTTGGCTTTTGTGGCAAGCAAATTAAAAGCAACTAGTTCACAGATAATCTGTCATGAAGAATATTTATCAGTATTTCACCATCCAACACAAAAGCGCCCAATTTTGCTCCTTGTTTAGACAATGTGTTTTTACAGTAATTTGAAAGTTTTTTTTTATTTTTTCCGGAAAACAAGTAGCAAGTGTCGCCCCTTAAACGTTAATGGGAGGTTGCAATGTCTGTTTTATATGTCACGACGCACACACTGGTGATATAATGAACAGAACAAAATACAGAACATCAAAAGAGGGTGATATCGCAGTTTTCTTATTTTTGAATGCGATGGAACAGAGAATAATAGTCAAGTTTTCAAGCTGATTCGGAAAACGATTGTAAAAAGCCAGCTTCTGTATTTTTTATACTGCTCTTGAAAATGCCTGAAGTTTGAGAAATGATGCGCACATCGATGATGCAACTTCGCTAACATTTTTATATGTAATTTCCATGCCCGTAGTGTTAAATTTTTTGACAGCTTTAGGAATTTCGGAGAGCTAACTTTCCTGCACAATTTTCAGCCATGATAACACTCTACGATAACCCTTTACCTAACCTGAAACGCAGACGACACTTGCAAACAAAATTCTTGAATAACTAATTTTTTTCATTTTTTGTCTCAAAAACATGGGTTATGACCCCTCACTGGAACGAGCTCGTCGAGCTCGTTCCAGTGAGGGGTCATAACCTATGTTTTTGAGACAAAAAATGCAAAAAATAATGAAAATTAGGGATTTTTATGAATAGCGCTGGTCGGTTTTGGCCGTTACGTTGGGTAAAGGGTTAAGAGTAATACTTTATTATTTATGTAACTTACATGTGTTGGAACAACAAAGTCGTCTGGGAAAATATGACAAACAAAGTCAGGATCAAATACAAGTTGCTAAACTCATTCAGTCATGACCTTGTAACACTTGAGAAATTCCCGTAGCCACATTATAAGAGGTACCACGTATCTTCCTCTCCTTGAAGTAGAGAGACTGTTTATCAATTTGAAGCATATCAGAATTCAAGCAACAACTAGATGCCCGAGGCCATCCTGTTTTGTTAATAGAATATTTCGTTGAAAAATATTTGCATACTTTCGTCGTGTTTCAAACCTTGATTTTTTCTTGATCTTATGCCTGTGATGTGTAGTTTATCCTGTTCAGAAAGCTGTCTGTATCACCAATATGTTTACGCTTGGAAGCTGGCATATTTGTTTGATGGCATTCAAGGTTACTTGTATCATCTGTGGTTCTATCGTGATCTCATCACAAGTATAATTGAAGTTCAATCAGTAATTTATACTCCTGTAGTCCATTTTGTAGGAATAAAATCCCAGACGTAAGTTACCGGACACAATTATACAAGTAAAACATAACACGTTTACCACAGCAAGCAAACTCTTGTCTACTTTTGAAGCCTTCCACGGCTAGTTTATTAAAAGTAACAAAAGGAAATTTTGCAGTAATTTTAGTGATATCACAGGTGGTTTCTCAAGAATTACATACTTCCTAATTGGACCTTCCGGGAGCGCGGTGACTCAGTGATAGACGGTTGGACTTCTATGCCGGAGGTCCCGAGTTCGATCCCCGTCCGGGACGACCCGCGTTGTGTCCTTGGGCAATGCACTTTATCCCGGATGTCTACAAGGGAACACGATGATGCCGTGTACTAAGGCATACTGCAGGTTGATGGTGCACATGTCTTCAACTGCTGTAACTCTGCTTAAGCGGAGCTTGAACAGAGTTAGAATGTTGAGGAGCTGACAGTTGCTCGTCGATGCTTGGTGGTTCTCTCTGGGTGCTCCGACTTCCTCCACCCGTAAAACTGTCACGGTCAGGATTAGCCATTGTGCATAAGTATGTGACCTTAAACACCAATAAATAAATAAATAACTAAATAAATAAATAAATAAATAAATAAATAAATAAATTGGACCTTCCATGGACGCCCAATAATTTAAGGGGAGATAACTTTATCAAAATTCGATTTTCATGACGATAGAAGTTATGGATGAAATCAAGAGATGTCTCTATTGTTTTCTATTTACTCACACGGCAAGCCTCTGACAACAAATTCTAATTCGCTTTCTTATAATTTATACCCTGGTTTGGGGTTGAGGATTGGAAGCTAATGCCAGATGGGGATGAGGGGGAGAGATATGTGTATTTGTATTTTTAAGCCCTTTACTATATATACTAATATAGCGAGCGTTATTTCCCAAAAATAGCATTGTTTTCAATTTCTGGTTCCAGCACGTAGCTTATGAACCTCCATGGGAACGAACTCAGGGAGCTCAATATAATGAGGTGGCATAAGCTATGTTTTATGGAAGGTGTGGTCTGAATGAAATTGATAATTTCGCTTGGCCTAAAATCCACAAAAAGTACCCTTTGGTTGTACAAGTTGAGAAAGCAATGAGGTAATTAACATTCTGATGGGATTCGGTGGCGGATGGATGTTCCACTTTAGATACCCTTTTGGTAAAGAAACATCTTAAGACTCATTTAAATGAAGTTACAGACGGGAAGTCTCTAAGATCAATAGGAATTGAGTGCCATAGAGTACGTGCAGTTACCGAAAATTCTCGGTCACATGTTGTTTTAATTTTGACAGATGCTGAGAGAGTTGCACTTCAACTGCTGATCTTAAATTTCGAGATGGAGCATGTCTGTTTAACAAATATTCGATATTGGGTGGTGTCATGTAGTTAAGAGATTTTAACTGAGCAGAATATTTTTACTAAATTCTTTGCTGGATGGACTGTGAATGTGAGCAGGAAAGAATTGATGTAATGTGGTAGGTCTTCTTATTCGAGTTATATTTGATTGCAGTTTTTCATCCCTGACTTATCTTAAGCGTTTTGTTCCACAAACAAGGAGTCCGGTTTAACTGGTAGAGTGCCAGACCAATTGTAGTGCCAGAGTTTGTTCACGTGTCTTGTTGCAATTTATTGGAGAATCCCTGTGAACACTCTGCAATGGATTGCAACAGGACGACTCCATATGGACAAAATGTTTTCTTGTTTAAACTGAGTCTGAAACATATCCACAGAACATGAAGACTTTTAGTTGTGGTACCAATACCTTCCAGTGAGGTCCAAATATGGGCTTCTAGCACCCAATCAATAAACAAAACGACATAACTTGTACTTCTGATGTATTATTATATTATTGTCAACTATTACTATGTTATTTGTTATACTGTACACTTGACCGTAAAGGTGTAAAAGTACAATAAACTGAATTGAATTGAATATCTCGTCATTAAAATCGAATTTTAATAAAGTTATCTCTCCTGAAAATATTAAACGGGCGAGGAAGGTCCAACGAGGGAGCATGTAATTGTTGAGAAAACCCCAATGACATCAGAAGAAAATAAAGCGAAAGTCCCTTTTGTTACTTATAATAAACGAAAACAACAGACAGCTCTCGGAGCTGTCTGTTGTTTTCGTTTATTAAAAGTTACAAAAAGAAAAGTGGCTTTTTATGGCAAGATAATTATAAGCTGCTAAGTAACTGTCCACTTTGGTGGCGTTTTGCTCAGCGAATGTGTTTTTACAATAATTTACAAGTTTTTATTCTTGTTAGGAAAAAATCATCTTACCGCCTTGACCTTTACTTTAATGGAAATTATAGTGACTGCATTATATGTCACGATGCGCACTCTGTTGATTTAAAGAATAGGAATAATTTATTTATTTTATTTTATTGGTGTTTAAGGTCACATACTTATGCACAATGACTAATCGTGACCGTGACAGTTTTACGGGTGGAGGAAGCCGGAGTACCCGGAGAGAACCACCAAGCATCGACGAGCAACTGTCAGCTCCTCAACATTCTAACTCTGTTCAAGCTCCGCTCAAGCAGGGTTACAGCGGTTGAAGACATGTGCGCCATCGACGTGCAGTACGCCTTAGTACACGACGTCATCGTGCCCCCATGTGGGCAACTGGGATAAAGTGCCTTGCCCAAGGATACAACGCGGGTCGTCCCGGACGGGGATCGAACTCGGAACCTCTAGCATAGAAGTCCAACAGTCTACCACCGAGCCACCGGGCTCCCAACGGGAATAAAGTTACAGAACATCAACTGATGGTGAAAGCGCCGTTTTATTATTTTTAAATGGGTTTCAATATTAGTCAAACGTATAAACTAATTGGGACACAATTGTAAAAGGTCAGCTTCTGTATTTTTATACTACTCTACAGGAAAATGCCTTAAGTCTGTGAAGTCGGGGTAGGCGTAATCAGTAATACAACTTCATTGTCATTTCGAAATTGCAATGTTTATATGAAATTCTCATACCCTAAGTGTTAAATTTGCTGACAGCTTTCGAAAATTAAGAGGTGCTAACCTTTCTGTAAATCTCTTCCAATGATAAAATTGGTCTTCATGGCCCTGATGGTTTGCCATACCTAATATACATGGCTGGTCGTATATTACTAAACTAAACTACCAGTTTTATGCATACGCCGAACAAGGCAAGCTGCCACGCTGTTTTACATAATGCTGAATGTAGCTGGGCTTTCCACTTGGTTGTCCAGGATCATGTGTTCTAACTTCGAGAAGGACCATGCGATTCTAAAATTTCAGGGCGAATCGAATCAGACCGAGGATTTCCAATCGAGTCCAATCGAGTCTCGAACCGAATCATACGGCTGTTGAAGGTTTAAATGCTGCACCTTCTTACATCCTCACAATCGAAATATCGCCAGTCTGCACTCATGAATATTGTATTCAACGCCGCGATATTACCCATCTATTTGGGCAAATCAATCCAAAACGAGGTACGTTCTAGAACGGAATTTAGGTAGTTTCGAAAGTTGCATCTCATTGAACTCTTCTTCATTTATCAGGTCTTCTCTGTATACTATAAAACTTTTACAACTGTATTTTATAGAATTGTATTATCTACCTATTAATATAACTGACTAAAATGAATCATTAGCATTTTAAAAGATATGGCAATATTCCAGTTGACAAATTGCCACATCTTTGAAATGCTAGTGGTTCATTTCAACCCATTTAAAGTCATACCTAGAAAATTCAGAAAATACAATTGTAAAAGTTCTGTAGTATTGGCTCCTGGTGAAAGAAGAAGAGCAGAAGAAGAGACACTTGGTAAGATTTTGAGCACATATCAACGACTCCAAAATTCTGAATCATCGCGACTTGAATCGAATCGAATCGAATCGAAACGAATCATCGGGATTAGCAGTAATCGTAGTTTCCCTTAGTTTGACTTTTTACACACAAAGTAATGAGATGCAATAATCAAGGCGCGTTGTTATAAGTGCATGTACAATCTATATAGCTGTTCTATAATATGTGGCATTTATGATTTTGCTGATGTTTCTGAGATGAAAATATGCCGCCCGATTGACCTGAAACCAAGACTATAAAACTTTTAGAATTGTATTTTCTGTTTATTAATATAACCGACTAAAATTCATCATTAGGATTTTAAATGATATGACAATTTGCCAACTGGCAAACTGCCACATTTTTGAAAATGCTAATGGTTAATTCCATTAGCATTTTAAAAGATATATGACAATTTGCCTACTGGCAAACTGCCACATTTTTGAAAATGCTAATGGTTAATTCCAATCCATTTAAAGTCATAACTAAAAAATACAATTCTAGAAAATACATTGGTAAAAGTGTTATAGTATTGGCCACGGGTAGATTGACATGTCTACAGTGTGGTAGATTTGTATCTTGGAAAGATTTCAACATTTTGGATTGTGATTTCGAGTTTCGACAACTTTGAAATGTGGTTTGCTGTTTTGTAATAGATCACTTCAGCTTTGTAATGATTTTGATTGAGAGAACACATCTTCTACTCGGAATGGTACAACATTAACTGGGTTGATGTTGAATTAAAGTATTTATTACACTCCTGTTCTACGTAATCCTCATCTACAACAACACTAAACCATGCGTAAAGTGAAAATCTGTTCCGCACATATGTGCGGAATGGAAATCGTTGACGGACTATTTTTAAATAGAAGCGAAATTCTGGAATTTTCTACAAATCGTGCACCGCAATTACAATTTGAATTGCTAGCGATAGCTGAAAATCGACCCTTTGACAACGGACGATATTATCATCTCGTCCCCTGAGTTTCAATGTGTTCTATGTGCCAGCAGGCACATAGAACACATTGGAACTCAGGGGACGAAACAGTAACACGATTTCCCCTCGCAAATTTGGTTGGCGGTAAAATGTGTTCTTTTTGTGGATAGTTGACAAATGAATTGCTGAGTGTCCTTCTAATAATTGTTTCTGTAGACGTGGAGGCGTGTAATAAACACAGAATCACACACGCGTGTGTATGTGTTAATCGATATGGCATTTGTGCCATTGCCATCGCGGAAGGATAAAACTCTCGGCCTCTCGTTTTATTCTTCCGCGCTGGCACTCGTGCCATATCCATTAACCCATTCACGCGTGTGCCGTTCTGTGTATTTATCATTAACCCTGTACCCAACGTAACGGCCAAAACCGGCCAGCGCTATTCTCAAAAATCGCCAATTAATTTTCAAAATATTTTCATTTTTTGTCTCAAAAACATAGGTTATGACCCCTCGTTGGAACGAGCTCGTCGAGCTCGTTCCAACGAGGGGTCATAACGTATGTTTTTGAGACAAAAAATGAAAAAAATTAATTATTCAAGAATTTTTTTTGCAAGTGTCGTCTGCTTTTCATGTTAGGTAAAGGGTTAAAAGCCTGCATATTTTTCGAACTTTACACAAGAAAATAACAATGGCAACTTTAACCTGGTTGTCGAATAAACGACACAAAAAAGAAATCGAAGAGCAGGATGGAAAATTATTGCTACACAATTATCATCACTTGTGCGATCCAGTGGATGGAATAGCGTTCTATGCCAGCCGTCTGTCTATTCATTCATTTATTCATGTCTCAACAATATCTCAGAAAACATTCCTGCCAGAGTGGCCACATTCAGCACATACGCTGGTCCAAAACCACTTTTGAAAATGTTTTATTGATAGATCAGAAGATCAAAGGTCATGGCAACAAAGTTAATCAGTAAATTCAAAAGACAAACCTAAATACCAGACCGCTCTATAAGGAGTTTATATTTGATTTGCTTTTCACAAATAATGCAATAGACGCAGGTTGCCATCCGCTTGGAGACTTTTTTTCGGAGAGAAACTTGGAAAGTACATTACAGTTGTGAAAAAACTATCATAACTCGGACTATCATAACTATCATAAACCTATTAACAGGCATGTCTTGATTATTAGCTTTAATATGTCGAAATAATCGATTATAAACGACTAGTCGTACCCAGACCACCTTAAGTGTATTAAGAAAATAAACATTCCCCGAACGAAAAAGAACACCAGGGATGGTTCACGTTGGATTTGGGAAAGTGTTCTTGTTGAAATGATCCCTGTGGCGCACATCTGTTTGTTTATCTCTAACTTACGGGGACATAGGAACACGGGGTCACGGGGGGGGGGGGGGGGGGGGCACGTGCTCTAAAAGACTTTTCCAGAAATAGTTGAGGGAGAGAGGAGAGAAAGAGAGAACAGACGGGCGGGCGGACGGAGAGAGAGAGAGAGAGAGAGAGAGAGAGAGAGAGAGAGAGAGAGAAATAGATAGTTTAGGACAGCACTGTCTTTACCAATCGATCATTGCAATTTTGTTGGGAATTAGCGTAAATGGGACGCACAGCCTCTTTACTCTTCATTATATTATATGACTGGAGACTCTTTCATTTGGATTATCTTTTCTACGGCCTGTGGAGTCAAGACAAACGCTAATATTTGGCGCATAATCGACTAATCGAATATTCGTGACAGCTCTACTCATTACGTTTGAGTTCCGCAGCCAGCCTCTATATGCTTTTCGTCACCCTGCATGTCGTCTATCCCACTCCCTGTTTGTTGTGTGATAAGTTCAACGGCGATCAAGAAACTGGGCATTCATTCAATCCATAGTCGCGACATCAATACTAAATATTTGTTTTCGAGTTACCCGCCTTGAAACGTCGCAGTTGGATGCAATCTCCGGAATTAAGCAGGTTTGTAGAAAATATATTGTTTCAAAACACTTTTGAATAGGGCCCTGCGAATCTCAAATCGAAGGGAGCCTATTATTCGAACCTCGAAGCTAATATAGGCGTCTTGGCGTTTGGATTGATAAAATATTCCAACTACATCATCAAGGCATGCCTTCGTCGAAGGCATGCCTTGATCATGTAGTTGGAATATTACCCAGAAAGGATTTTTCTTCAAAAGCGGAAACGGGTGCGAGAATTCTGTACTGATCACTCACGAAGCTAGCTGCTAGCAACCGTAAGCTCATCGTCGATACTGCTTGGGAACTTTAAATTTGCTTTCTGCAGTGGTAGTGACTAGTGAAACTGGAATTAGCATGGATGGTGGCATGGGTACAGATGCTTTATAGGTTAATATAGGGATCGCGGTGGCTCAGTTGGTAGAGGTGCAGGCTGCAAGCCGAGAGGACCTCGGTTCGAATCCCACCTGCGGCAACCGCGTTGTGTCCTTGGGCAAGACACTTCATCTCCATTGCCCTCGTGGGGACACGATGACGCCGTGTACTAAGGCGTACTGCATGTCGATGGTACGCATGTCTTCAACCAATCTAACCCTGCTTGTGCTGCAGTGCGGAGTTACGATGTTGGGGAGCTGGCAGCTGATCGTCGTTGCTCGGTGTTTCTCTCCGGGTACTCCGGCTTCCTCCATCTGTAAAACTGTCACGGTCATGATTAGCCATTGTGCATAAATATGTGACCTTAAACATCAATAAATAAATAAATACGTTAATATAGCAGAAATTACACTCAGTCTTTATATTCAAAATTATTTATGTACAATTGCTATCTCAGTTATATACGTTTAGTGAGACGACTAAGGTGATGCACATCAAGCGAAATTCCAGTGAAAAGATTAGAAAGAAAACGAATCGGACAGCCGATTTCGAATCGAACCGAATTCCAACTTAAGATTCGAAAACGAATCGAATCTCGAAGCTTCGCGGAGCTGTAAATTTGAAGCATTTTACAGACATTCTTCTTGATTACTGAATATTCCAGAGAGAAAAGGGTGCGATAGGATGAATGTTGGAGCTACAAAATACAGTTGACTATTGACGCGTTTTTGTTGGTAATTCTCCGACAAAAATGTTCACATGACTAATAGTTTATTTATCTCTTATTTGTTGCATGACCCCAAGTTATTAGATCAGAAAAGTTTGTCAGGAGGGCTGAACTAGACAAAGATATTTGAATGTGCAAATTAAAATAACGCGATCATATTTTTTAACACAGTTATAATGGTCGCCTGCGGGAAAATATTTATTAATGTTATACCATCCCCGGTCGGCAGTCCTATCTGGCCTGGTGTGAATAAATATTTGCGTGACGAAAACAATAGTTGTAGAGATAATGAACAGCAACTCGGTAAGAAGGATCAGTAGCAATTTAATCCTACAATACAAATCTTCACGCAGGATCAGTAATAATTTAATCCTTCACCGCAAATCCGCAAACGGGGGTAAGTAATAATTTAATCCCACAACGCAAATTCGCAAGCAGGACCAGTAATAATTTAATCCTAAAACGCAAATACGCAAGCAGGATCAGTTATAGTTTAATCCCTCAACGCAAATCCTCAAGTCGGATCAGTAATAATTTAATCCTACAGCGCAAATTCACAGACAGGAGCAGTAGTAATTTAATCACACAACGCAAATACGCAAGCAGGATCAGTAATAATTTAATCCGGCACCACAAATCCTAAAGTCGGATCAGTAATAATTTAAACCTACAGCGCAAATCCGCAGACAGGATCAGTATAATTTAATCACACAACGCAAATTCGCAAGCAGGATCAGTAATAATTTAATCCTACAACGCAAATTCGCAAGCAGGAACAGTAATAATTTAATCACACAACGCAAATTCGCAAGCAGGATCAGTAATAATTTAATCCTACAACGCAAATCCACAAGCAAGGTCAGTAGTAATTTAATCCTACAATGCAAATCCGCAGGCAGGCTCAATAAGAATTTAATCCTACAAAGCGAATCATCAAGCAGGATCAGTAATAATTTAATCCCACAATGCAAATTCTCAGGAAGAACCTAAAAGAATTTAGTCCTACAACGCAAATCTGCAAACGGGATAAGTAATAGTTTAATCCCACAACGCAAATCCTCATGTCGGATCAGTAATAATTTAATTCTACAACGCAAATCCGCAGACTGGATCAGTAATAATTTAATTCTATAACGGAAATTCGCAAGCAGAATCAGTAATAATTTAATCCTACAACGCAAATCCACAAGCAGGATCTATAATAGTTTAACCAACAACGCTAAACTGCAAGCAGGATCAGTAATAGGTTGGGCTGCAGGATTAAATTATTACTAAAGTCTTCTACAACGTAAATTCGTAAGCAGGATCAGTAAAAATGTAATCCTATAACGCAAATCTGCAAGCAGGATCAATAATACTTTAATCCTACGACGTAAATTCGTAAGCAGAATCGGTAATAATTTAATTCTACAACGCAAATCCGCATGCAAGATCAGTAATAATATAATCCTTCAACGCAAATCCGCATGCAGGATCAGTAATAATTTAATTCTACAACGCAAATCCGCATGCAAGATCAGAAATAATTTATCCTATAACGTAAATCCGCAAGCAGGATCAGTAATAAGTTGGGCTGAAGGAGTAAATTATTACTAAAGTCCCGTTGTATACATAAAAAGGAAATATTGTCGATAAACGCATCAAGATAATTCACTCTCGAGCTCAGATATCGTAAAAAAAACTGTTCGCATAACAAAGATTAGGCTATGGACATATAAATGTGACAAAAACTGAGCCTAACTGTTCTTATCCAAACAGAGGGGTTTCCATCACCGCTATGTGCGTAAAATAGTTTTGTCCAGTTGTTGTTTATTGAAAAACAGTCGAAAGGATACGGAAACTAAAAGTGTTAAACATATTATGGTGATAGATAATTTCCTTCTGAGAGAACTAGCTAACATCAGATAAACTCAATATGGTTAACAGATGGTGACATTCTACAGACTCGTTACTGATAAATACGAGGAGTTTTTACTACTTTCTAATTGTTATTGTAAATCCAATTATACGATTATTAAAAAAGAATTAGCTTAACCGATGTTTGGCAGTTCAAATGGTATGTGGGTAAATTAGGCTAGTAGTTTCAACTCACCGCGTATTGTAAAATACAGAATGATTGGGATGGAGTGCATTCGCCAGAAACCTCATTTACTTTTGCACACTCAATATATTCCAGCGTCGACTGCTTTAGGTTACAATACAGTGTTTTGTTTTACATTGAAGACAGTACAAACCTTTTAATCTCTCTCCACCTCATCAAACACATTTTCGGAAAAACAATCCTGTATCCATTAAGTTTATCACCTCATGAAAAAAATATACCAAAAAAATGTATTGGTCGCCATGGGATTTTTGCCTTCACAATTAGTGCTTCCTGCACTCCTGTCCAGTTTCGCACTCAATAAAATAGACCTACTTTTACTTGCCCCCACCCAATTTTAATGTTCTCTCACACTTTCCAGAAGACAGTTATCACCAATATTTTATAATTTTTTCAAAACATGCACTTTAATATTTTATTGATACTTTCAAGCTCAGTTCACTTTCCACCAATTGCATAAAACAGGAAACTTTTATCCTCCATTAAAGGTTGGGTGTCAACCACTAGAGGCGCTGTTTACCACGAAAACACTGTATTGTAACCTTTAATGAACTTTCAGCCATTTGATATTATTGAATTTTTGTGTTTAACCCTTTAAACACGAGAGACAGTTTTTACAATCCGGGATCATGATACGTCATAATTTCATTAAGTAAGAAGGCTGCCAAGTGAATGTGTGGGGTAGACCAATCAATATTTTCAACGTGCAGCCCCAAGGCTGCACGTTGAAAATATTAATTGGTCTACCCGAAAATAATGAATATGGGCTCTTCCAATCGCAGCCATTGAACTGACATAGAAAATACCATCGGGGTTCAAAGGGTTAAACTACTGGCAAACTCCATTTAGCTGAACTGAAAATCTACACCATTTCGGTCAATTTTTTATTAGGGAGAGGCGTGGCTAATTGGTTAGAGAATTGTACTTAAAACAGAAAGGTCGACGGTTCGATCCTGACCCGCGCCATCTGCGTTGTGTCAATGGACAAGACAATTAATCCCGCTTGCCCACTTGGGGGCAATGTGGTGCTGTGCACTAAGGCGTACTACACGTCGATAGTGCATTTGTCTTCAGCTGCTGCTAACTCGGCTAGTGCTGGGTTAGTAAATCGATGAGACTGACAGATTCTCGCTGCTGCTCGACGTTTTTTTTTTCCGCGTACTCCGACTTCCTCCACCCATAAAACTGACCGACACGATATAACCAGGGTTTATGAAAGTGTCCTTAAAGTCCAATAAACAGTCGACAACAGTTCGCGCTCGTTAGTACTATAGCATTCGGCTTTATTCCCCATCATGGGCACTTTTGTTACATGAGTAATGGGGCTAAGTGTGAGATATTTATACGTCATACACACGTCATATACTGCTTTACACGTCGTAACAAGAATCTTGAAGATTCAACTCCATCGCACTCTCTCCGTCGTCTGATAAGTGAAAAGTTATGCTCTGAATATGGGGCATTTCAAATAAGAGCTAGGTGTTTCAGTAGTGTTAAAAAAACTTCAACATCATTTTCACATCGGAGAATTACATCATGTTGCTGACGTGTTTCCATGAATATGTAGATACAATTTGTATCTACCACTTTCCAATGTTCACGAGGAAATCGAGGTAAAGTTGTAAATACCTTGGAGTACCATAGGCTCATATAATTTTTATTCAATGGTAACTTGGAAAAAGAGGAATGTGTATGAACATTAGCTGAAGTTATGGACCACGCAATTGTGTGCATTTTACTGTTCTGTGACCATTCCCCGGTCCATATTTTACGACATGGCCCGTAGTCATGTCCCAACAGGCCACACGTTATAATATATGCGTGATCGTCATAAGCATTTATGATGCCGAAACGTTGTAGCCAATTATTGCGTAAAGGTTAGTGAAACCCTGTAAGGTGAAATATGTATACCGATGCTTTCAAAGGCGTAATGCGGTTATTTAATTTGGAAGTTGTTACTGTTACTCAAAACTTTGAACCATTCCACATTATTCTTTGTTAAATTTTATCTGAGAAATAAAACAGTTAATACGTAAGGCCTTGATCAGCGGTTTCTTTTTTTTTAAATTGGAAATAACAGTAAGACTAAAAAGTATTTGGTTCTCAAGTTATGGACCACGCAATTGTGTGCATTTTACAGTTCTGTGACCATTCTCCGGTCCATATTTTACTGCATGGCCCGAAGTCATGTCCCAACGGGCCACACGTTATAATATATGCGTGATCGTCATAAGCATTTATGATGCCGAAACGTTGTAGCCAATTATTGCGTAAAGGTTAGTGAAACCCTGTAAGGTGAAATATGCATACCGATGCTTTCAAAGGCGTAATGCGGTTATTTAATTTGGAAGTTGTTACTGTTACTCAAAACTATGAACCATTCCACATTATTCTTTGTTAAATTTTATCTGAGAAATAAAAGAGTTATTATGTAAGGCCTTGATCAGCGGTTTCTTTTTTTTTAAATTGGAAATAACAGTAAGGCTAAAAAGTATTTGGTTCTCAGGCACCTCTGTTACAACCCACTTTGTAATAAAAGTTTTAAATGTTATAATTATTACAAAGTGCAACTACATGGACGGGAAAAACGTTGCAAAATGTAATAATTATTACAAAATGCAACTACATGGACTGGAAAAGACGTTGCAAAATGTAATAAACTTTTTTTCAAATGTGCAATCAGAAACTAATTCATGTTATACAAATATTAAAATAAATTTGTATCTCTGTGATTCTACGATTCTGTTAGGGTATATTATGTGCACTTCTACGCTTATTAAAGCGATTTTCGTAGATGTTTGAAGTTTTATTACAAAATGCAACTACATTGACTGGTAAAACGTTGCAAAATGTAATAATTATGACAAAATGCAATTACTTGGACTCTAAAAACGTTGCAAAATGTAATAATTATTACAAAATGCAACGAAATTGACTTGCCAAGAGTTGCATTGTGTAATAAACCTTTTTTCCAATGGAATTATCGGAAAAGTTTTCATCTGATTAATTGACTCACATGTACCCGCTCAAGGATTGTGTCAATCGGCAATATATTATACCATCCATTAACTTTTCCATTGATTTTGCATATCTTTATTTTTCTGCTGCTAGAAGGATAAAGTTGCTGATATGACACCGAGGTTCTTGCATAATTGGCGGATTATTCTTGTCCATTGAGAAAATACACGTTGACCATTTTGATATTTCTACATTTGAATACATTCACTACAGGACTGCACTGCAAGGTAGACTCTTCTTCAATAGCTTTTTTTTTCTCAAAAACATAGGTTATGACCCCTCATTGGAACGAGCTCGACGAGCTCGTTCCAATGAGGGGTCATAACCTATGTTTGTGAGACAAAAAATGAAAAAATAATGAAAATTAATTTGCGATTTTTGAGAATAGCGCTGGCCGGTTTTGACCATTATGTTGGTTAAATGGTTAAGTTTCCATCCGTTACCAACATACATTCAACTATAGCCTCGACACAGGCTACGCACCACAGCAAAATTGGGTCAGTGTGGCATTAGTTGCCTATAGGCACTCACCCATATATTTTACCAAGGCTAGAACATGTCAGTGATGTTTTTCTGACCAAATATAATTTCGCACTCTTGCAGTTATTGAACACAAATATAAAAAATAAAAATACCCTCCACACCCCCACCCCAAACTGATTTAAAAAAATTAATTGCTCGAAAACCAAGTGTATTTTTTTATTTGGCTTAATATGTGTGTGAAGAAGACATTTTTGTATAATATAACAAATATTGCGAGAGGTTGCGAGCCACATGACAGTTTATGGACCGGCCAGCCAGTCCTTAATGTGCATATTGACCTCATCTTCGCTTCTGTTAAAAGAAACAGTACATATTGACTGGCCTGTCCATAAACTGCCATATGGCTCGCAATCTCGTGGAATATTTGGAGATATACAGATTACATTCTGACCGTATAATGTCTGTAAAACAGAAAGTGCTAAAATACATATGCACAGGGCGGACTCGTATCAACGAACGAGGCACCCGAACAGTTTTATACCAATACTGCAACTCGTCGTTCATCGTATCTCTTTCTCATAGAACACTTTTATAGGAAGTGTTTAAAAATGAAACACGAACAAGAAGAAAATGACAATTTTGTCGAATAAAATCATGTTACAATTTAAATTGAATTTCTGTTCTTGATTGTACCAACTTGAAGCGACGGGACATCCATTATGCAGCGACAATCATTTTTGCCACAGGACATGCGAATACAACTTGTCGCATTTTCCCTCCAAACGAAATAATTGAATCGCCCCTGAAGACGGTCCTCTAGCGCCTCTACAGGAAACTATTCACAAGACAATGAATCTCAGACTTCCTACATCTAATTGAGGCAAATACTTTCTACTGGCATGCCACAGGGGCAGCGGAACAGATGGAACATCGTTTATACGGTTGTTCTGAGCGTTCACACAGGCCTATCTAAACACTACCGCGTTTTGTGAATGTGACATAATCAACCACAAAAGGGGCACTCCCAAACATTGGCTAAATGCAAGTTTCACACAACGTAGAGTCCCAAAATGGCCTCCAACATAGGGGCTTCACACACTACAAATGCCTCAGATCGTTCTGATAGAACTCAATTTTGCAAAATTTTCTCGGAGGTGGGGGGGGGGGGGGAGGGTCTAGTCCAAACTAGGACCCCCGGACCTTGTGCCCTCCTCCCACTTGTGGGATGCCCCTGAAACACCACGCAACAGCCTTTCAAACATCGTCTTTGACGCCCCCCACTCCAATCCCAAGAAAAAACTAGCTAGGCCACGCCCTATTATAGAATGGACCCTGCCCGTTTGATATATATACACATTTATCCGGGACTTCACGGGAATATATCACTGGTTGTTACTTTTCCAGATGAATTGGACTGGTCGTTGGTAGTGTAGGTTTAAAAAAAAATGAGTACAATAAACTATATCCCAATGCCTAAGCTACTAATTACAGTAGTCGCAATTCAGTTTGCTTACTCTTTTCCATTTTGGCCTTTTTAACATAACATGTACCTTTTTGGTTGAAATGAGCCCGTTGAGCTAGTTCAAATGAAGTGTCATAGGTCATGTGACGAAAGCAATGCCTCATGTCCAAAAATCTGCCACCTCGGGTGAGAGTTTTCCATCTCACATATCAGGTCATGGTGGATTATTATTTTAGCGCGCGTGTGCGCGTGTATATTGGGATGATAATTTCTCCAGATGATGCGGTACTGAATTCTCAGGTCGATTCAATTGACTTGAAAAATGGAACCGTATATATACTGGATCCACTAATATGCGGAATTTGTTATTTAGCTGGGATTCACCGTATTTAATGCTATCAATATTCGTGTTTTGTTATGCCACCTCCAGACTTAGAAGTACTTTTTAAAACAACTTTGTTATGGTACATCCACCCTCGATTATATTTGTATAAGTAAGATGAGATTTCCCTCCAAATTCGCGATATGTCTGTAGCCTACATTTAAGCATTCTGCTCTGTTTATTTTTGTGTGTATGTAGGGGTGGGGGTGAGGGGTGGGGTTAGTTTTTCAAGGTTTTACGAATGGAGAGCTTAACTCCCAAAATGAAGCCCCCCTCACCCCCCCCCCTTTGTCCAATAAGCTTGAAATTTTTTAAAAAAAATTTCGAGAACCACCACTGGATATGGTGCCGGGGCAGTTCCTCTTAACCTTACCTCGGCACAAGTCGAGTTTCGTACGTGGACGATTTGTCCAAAAAGCAGATTGATTTTTTGTGGGGAACGGGGGTATATTTGTGTGTGAGATAGGTGTTCTTTCAAGTGTTTTCGATGGAATATATTACCCCCCCCCCCCCCTTTCATGGCCTGGAACCCTTCCAATAAACTTGAAATTATTTTAAACGAATTTCTTGTGAATCACCAGTCACAATGCTTTTAAATATGGTATTCACCTTCTTTTAGTGAGAGAGATTCAACTTTGTTCACAGAATGTTTCTTGTTTATGTTCCAATACGAAGATATTGCATGATATATGCACAAAATAATAGTGTTCCATTGGCATTTTCTAGCGCGCTTGTACTTGCACAAAACGTTTCTTGTATTATTCTGTTCGTTGTTCGGTCTTGATTTCCAGGTATTTTATTTATCAAACCTCGACTTACCCGAGTAAGTGTGCCATGACCAGATCGCGATCTGATCGATCGAGAAAGCGATCGCTTGTGCAATCACAATTCCACACATGTGCCGAAAATCGCACCTCCCCAATTTGGTGAGGGAGAAAAATAAAATATTTTCAGATTCTCTGAAACATTTGCACATCTGAATCTGGTTATTACTAAAGTCTATAGATAGAATATATTAAGTCACCTCTCCCCATTCAGTGCACATTATGTTGTCTTTAGCAAATAGTGTGAATTTAAAAAAAGAAGTGATTAAGTAGTATGTTTATTCTGATCGTCTGCCAGTGACAAAAATATTTTCATTACCACGATAAGCAGCATTGATATGCTAACAAGCACAAATACACACAACCGCTATCACGTCTTGTGCTACTTTACAATGGGAATGGCGTTTTTGTTACTCGGCAGTGTCAAGTTAACCCCCCAAAACACAATGTGCATATACTTTTCTGTAAAAGTAAACATGGCAGTTGATGCTGACGACCCAGAAAACAACAGGTTTTTGCGAAGGATTACCAATAATTTCATCTTTTAACCCATTATCTAACATGAAAAGCAGACGGCACTCAGAAAAAAAACTTATTTTTTTTTCTCCAAAACATAGGTTATGGCCCCTCATTGGAACGAGCTCGACGAGCTCGTTCCAACGAGGGGTCATAACCTATGTTTTGGAGACAAAAACTGAAAAAATAATGACAATTAATTGGCGATGTTTGAGAATAGCGCTGGCAGGTTTTGGCCGTTACGTTGGGTAAAGGGTTAATCATCATAGGTCTATAGAATACACGGGCTCACGTTGGTTCCATGGTTATTGCGTCGGGTGTTTGATATTCAGGACGTGACATCAAACCAAACGAAATTCTGCATGCAACTTGATTGTCGACCCCGCTTGCTCGAGGATGACCAGAACGCCACGATTTGCAAAACTGGATACAAAAAGAATTGAACTGTTTAATATCAGTTGTCCAAATTCCTTCTCCATTGTATCCATGAACCCAGACGCAAATGCCCGAACAATTCACTACAATAACAATCAACATTCCTTTGATGGGTAGAACCCAATCCAAACTTGAACAGCAACAGTGTAAGTTATTTATTGGCGTGCTATTCCAAGTCACGTCTTTATCGTTCAAGTGTGGATTAAAGAGAACCCGAATTGACCTTGCAGACAGCCCAAAACTTCTCGACTGGTATCCCTTACCCGGGAAAGTTTGAATCGCCGATGGTCTCGGATGCGATATTCTGGAACTCTGAGAAGTTTCTTGGCAATGGTGCATGACGTCAATATATACCTAGCGATTGAGAATTGCACAGAAAACTTCATTCTTGGCCCGATTCTGGCCTCGGTTTGTTTTTGAAAATTACACAGATCCCTGAATCCTTCGGCCATCCGAAACTTTTGGCGAGTAGGGTAGGCGAGGAGGGGAGGGCTAGATCCATCTCTGATCTCTGACACAGACGTCTATGTTCATGGAGATGATTGGGCATCGGAGTCGCCCCTGAAAACGCCACGCAGACTAACTTTTGTGATGCAACACTGGCCCGTCCCATTTAGGGCCATAAGCTATGTTAATGAGGTCTAGAAAATGAAAGGCAGTGCTGAGCCAAAGCTATGGAATTCTCTCCTAACTCGTTTAAAAGAAAGGGATTCTTTAGAATAATTCAGGTCTAGTATTAAAACCGTACCTTTTCCAGAAGACATTTTGCAGTTTTGTACAGCCACAGAGTACCATGTGGGGATTTAATGTTATAAAGTTATTATTATTATGAGAATTGCACTGCAAAATCACACCACATTCGCGTACTCTGCGACAACATCGACTCAAGAACAGCTACAAACACACGCATGCAGTCACTACAGAGTGGATACGGATAGGCAATAGTGACGAGCTGCAGAAACTCTGTTCATCGCTCCCACCCCCAGAACAGATGCCAGCACGCCTGCTGGGTGCTGCTTGTGACTTGACACTGTCCCGACCGACTCATAAGAATCACATTGTACAATTACCTTACCCTCGCGCTCACTCCGACAACATCAACACCAGAACAGCTACAAACCACACGATGGTGTCAGGCCAGAGTGGATACGGAGAGGCAATTGCGAGCAGCAACACAAACTTTGTTCGTCCCTTCCCCCAGAATAGATGACAGCTTGAATGCAGGATGTTGCTCGTGGCTTGACTCAGCCCGACAGACTCACAACAAGAGATTTATAAAACAGTGGAGCCCACTTAATTGGATATCTCTTAACACTGAATAACCCTGTTAATTGAATATAATTTCCCAACACAAAACCATTTACCATACTTCCAGTACAAATTTGACCTGTTAATTGAATATCGGTTATCGAGTAACTCCTGTTAACTGAATAAATAATCTTGTAACGTATCAAGAAATTACCCTGACTCCTCCCAGTTTTCCTTTGTTTATAGACCTATTTGGCCTCAGTGCATCAAATGCAGGCATATAATCTATTATATCTTGTTTGACAGTGCTCATGGAGCTCTGTCAAACAAGATATAATAGAATAATTGCTAAATTTATCTCTAGAGTACAGGAAAGTGACACAATTCCTGTTAATTGAATACTCCTGTTAATTGAATAATTTACATCGGCAAAGTGGCTATTCAATTAACAGGGTTCCACTGTTACATCAACAAATTCTAATCCACCCCTCATCCATCTTCACACTGTAAAATAAAAGTGGTTTCTCCAAAATCACACATGCATAGATCACCATGTGTGGATTTAAGGCTATAAATTATTATTATTATTATTATTATTATTATTATTATTATTTTATTCTTATTATTATTATTTCAGTAATATTTTGGTATCGCTACGCCTTTTAAACATTAAACATTCAATAGAAAAATAATTTTTGTTGGGCGTGTATGGTGGTAGGGTGGGGGATATAATACAGAGGAGTCGTCCAAATCATAAAAGTTCGAACATAATAGTGACATGACGCATCATCACATGCCATTTCTTGCACGCGATGTTGCTTTCCATCGTTAATCCTGTCGGTAATTTTCTCTCCACACACCCCATCCATCCACCCGAACCCACCCCACTCCCACCACTAACCTATCTACGTTAATGGTTCGAAAATCATTTCGTGCATATCCCCTATAGAAAAAAATATGCATGTATTTAGTCTGTATGGTTGTATGATATACAGTGATAATTCAAGAACGTTTCAACTGTCCGTTTTACTGCCTAAAACACTATAGCCTAAAATCTCGCCGCCTATCGAAAAAGAAACGCGAAAACATTGCATACCAGCTACAGTTTTCTTTAGTTTTTTTTGAAGATTTCCTAATTTTGAAATATTTCACCCTTGAAATATTGGCCCAGCGGAATAAATGATTTTATGGCGACGAGATAGCAATCTTATCGCGATTTGATCTAGAATTACACCGTTTTTGCGATCACAATATAGACGCAATTCCGAGTACTGTAATTGGGTTTTGAAATACCAACTGGCCGTACAGTTTATGGAAAATAAGTTTTCTGGCTTTCAAAGAAACAATACACGCACACGGTGAACAGTCTTAACTAATGGAAAGGTCACGAAAAAATCTGCTGTTATCCTTTTTCGTAGCGTAGCCACAAAAGCGTAGCACCAATCAGCACTATTCATGAAGGACACCATTCCAATTTTATGACTGTTTCTTTTGTTGTCTCAAAAACATAGCCTATGACCCCTCATTGGAACGACCTAGGAGCTCGTTCCAAAAAGGTGTCTTTAGCTATGTTTTTGAAAGAAAAAAAACGAAAATGTGTACTTTATCAAGAATATGTTTGCATATAACATCCATTCGTGTTGGGTTAACCCTTTACCTAACATGAAAAGAAGACGCCACTTCCAAAAAAATTCTTGAATAACTAATTTTTTTCATTTTGTGTCTCAAAAACATAGGTCATAACATAGTTGTTACTCGGAAGTGTCAAGTTAACCCCCAAAACACAATGTGCATATACTTTTCTGTAAAAGTAAACATGGCAGTTGATGCTGGCGACACAGAAAACAATAGGTTTTTGCGAATGATTACCAATAATTTCATCTTTTAACCCATTATCTAACATGAAAAGCAGACGGCACTCAGAAAAAAAACTTATTTTTTTTCCCCCAAAACATAGGTTATGGCCCCTCATTGGAACGAGCTCGACGAGCTCGTTCCAACGAGGGGTCATAACCTATGTTTTTGAGATAAAAAATGAAAAAATAATGAAAATTTAGTGGCGATTTTTGAGAATAGCGCTGGCCGGTTTTGGCCATTACGTTGGGAAAAGGGTTAAAGGTAATTTTTTTATTTTTTTTATTTTATTGGGGTTGAACGCCACTTCCGCCAGGATCACCTCGAATCTGACGGTTTTACAGGTGGAGGAAGCTGGAGTACCAAGAAAGAACCAGAGAGCAGCGTCGAGCAAATGTCAGACTCCCTAAGGTACTAAGTTCGCACATGCAGGGTTAGCATTGGTTGAAGACAAATGCACTATCGACGTGCAGTGCTCCTGTGTACATAGCGCCACTCTGCGCCACTCTGCGCCATCTGGGCAACCGTGATTAAGCACTTCGCCGAAAAACACAACGCAATTACGCCTAACAGGCATCGAACCGTGGACCGCTCAGTTTGAAGAACGAAACGCTAACCACCGAGTCACCGCGCTCAAGGGTTAATGGTAAAACAATTTCCGTTAAGGTGTTACTGAACTATAATTAGGTGGCAAATCAGGCAAATGAACATATTTATTCCCAATTCATATTTCGTCTGCTGGTTATATAAGCAAGAGTATCGATGGTGCGTTCAATAAAGGTTTCTCTTTAATGGAAAATGCTGAAAAGCCTGATTCAATAACGGAAAAGATAATGTGCTTATATCGGCGTTTATGGGGCATAGATTGAAGAAGATTAAGAAAAGAAATGTAATAAGTTATGTGGGAGCAGTGTGACTCAATGCTTACGGCATTGGACTTTAACCCTTCACCCAACGTAACGATCAAAACCGACCAGCGCTATTCTATAAAATCGCCAATTAATTTTCATTATTTTTTAATTTTTTTCTCAAAAACATAGGTTATGGCTCCTCGTTGAAACGAGCTCGTCGAGCTCGTTCCAATGAGGGGTCATAACCTATGTTTTTGAGACAAAAAATGAAAAAAATAGTCATTCAAGAAATTTTTTTGCAAGTGTCGTCTGCTTTTCATGTTAGGTAAAGGGTTAAACCTAAAAGTCCACCATTCGACCACCATTGTTGTGATGCGCACATCAATGATACAACTTCGCTAACATTTCGAAATTTCAATTTTTATATGAAGTTCCTATACCCTTAGTGCTAAATTTACTGACATGTTTTGAAAATTAAAGGGAGCTAACTTTCCTGTTCTCTTCTAATGACGAAAATTATCTGCAATGTTCAGCGAAGAGGTCTATTTTTGAAATCTCTGGGGTTCTGCACAACCAGCAAATGGCATAGCGAGGGTTTAACGAATCAAATCCCAGGGTTTCCTTCAGCAGCAACGAAGTAGCGAAACTATACTAAGCCACACACATCACTCGGCTACTGGTAGGCTCCAAAAGTGTGTCAAGTTTTTATAGTTGGACCTGGTTAGACCGAAATTAATGCGAAGGTCGCGGCGCTCTTGTTTACAGGACGGTTTTCCATTCATGAAAAAGTGTCCGAATTATTACAACACGCTTTTCATTAGATATATTTAGAATGTTTAGTGTTAGTATACCCATGATGAGAAGATAATTGCTTCGCAATTATTGCACTGCACTCATTGAACAAATGGTCTTCTATGTTGTACCGAACAAGAGGGAATAAAGTATTGATGGACGCGTTGCTCGAATAATAATTTCGGACTGTTATTGAGAAATGATGTGATTTTGTTCCATTAATAAGTGACCTCGAAGCATCGATTGATCGGGTATCTGGAAAACACATTTACGCCCACTCAATATGACATACCACCAAGCCAGAAAATAAGCAGACTGTCATCTGTAAAATGAGGTCCCCAGAGGGTGAATTTGGTGATGCTACCCAGCACAGCAGGGTAGCATCACTAAATTTACCATCTGTGAACCCCAATCTGAATCAAGGTCTCAAACCTAAACAGAAAGAGGTACCCAGAGGATAAATTGGCCCACTGTATTGTATAGCACCAGCAGCTTCACCCTCTGGGGACCTAATTTTGAAGATGACAGATTACTTATTTCCAGGCTTGCATACTACCGAATCCAAATGCTCATTTATGAAACAGCGTGTTTGCGTAAGAGTATCTGGATGTGTAAGGGAGCTCATGTTTGCTTATTAATTTATTTATTTATGTTTAAGGTCACATATTTCTGTACAAAGGCTAATCATGGCAGCAACATGGATTAAAGTCAAGTTTAGTTCATCGTTTTTAGACTTTAAAATAATGTGGGTTAGAAATCAATCCAAATCAACGGTGTTGAATGAATATAAACCCAATTGGATTCATATTCACCCAATCCCAATTGATTTGGGTTAATACTTAACCCAACTGCTTTTAGAGGGTACTCATGTTGCCCATTTTAGAGGACTTCCAAACAATGGTAACTGGGCTCCATGTTACCAGTAAATAAGAGCTTGTTGACAACAGTAAACAAACATTACTTTACGTCCCGGGCTTCGCACGGGGGGTGTATGTTTGTGCTTCTTTTTTAGATGAGTGTGGTCACTGGTATTAGTTTCCAAGAGTATACAACGCTGTGATTATAAAAGCGGACTGAGAATTCCGACCGGATCGCGGCTAAGTCACGATCCGGACCAAACGCTCTGCCCGCTTTTCTGACCGCTGCGTTGAAAATCTAACTCGCCAAAAGGGAAACGCGTTACATTGCATCTCATATGCACTTTTCGTTTCATTTTGTTTGGTTCAGTCCGAGTTTTGTAATATTTAATGCAACATCAATCCACAGCTGTAAATATGTCGCCGCCAGATCGTGATCTAATCATGAAGATATTTTTAGATCACCGTGGTTCGTTCCTGCGTTGTGTCCCAAGACAAGACACCAAATCCCAATTGCTCACGCGGGGACGCGGTGGTGCTGTGTACTGAGGCTTACTGTGCGTCGATGGTACACTTGCCTTCAACCGGTACTACCTCTGCTTGAGCAGAGTCAGTAAGTTGTGTCGTCTTACAGTTCCTCGCCGGCTCTCCGGGAACTCCGACTTCCTCTGCCCGTAAAACTGTCCTACACAATGTGACTCTATCTGTTGAAACTGCCTTTAAACTCCGATGAACAAACAAACATATATATCAAGGTATTGTTGGTATGGCGAGACCTACACACACTGGACACGCGATGAGCGTCGCGCACGATGAGGTAAAATATTTCTGGGTTTTCTTCTCAGCTTGCAATTTCGCACTGCGTGGTGCCTTTGATATGATCCGAGGTGTAGGACAAGGACAATAACCTAGTATACAGAGTCAACGTACGAAGTGAAAAATACTATCACTAAAAATAATTTAGACGCAACGATTTGTTTCCTCCGCACCCTGCTGTCAAATGTGAGAAATTTCAAGCAGCAAATTTTTACCATAATGGAAATATGAATTTAACCAATTCAGTCTTACTTGAAATAGGTCAAACAAGACTGAATTGATAAAAGTCCTTGTTTTATTATGGGAATTTGCGAAAATCAACCCAAATCAACTGGAATGAGTGAATATGTACCCAATTGGGTACATATTCACTCAACCCAGTTGATTTGTGTTAATTTTTAACCCTAAGGATTTTAGAGTGCAGGAAGGCTGAAAGTTAAGGCATCATTCTGAGATTACTTTTTATTAATGTTTAACGACACTTTAACAGCCGGGGTCATATCGAGTTGATGACAGTTTTACGGGTGGAGGAAACCGGAGTACCCGGAGAGAACCAGCGAGCAACGACGAGCAGCTGACAGCTCCCCACATCGTAACTCCGCATTGCAGCACAGGCAGGGGTAGATTGGTTGAAGACATGCGCACCATCGACGTGCAGTGCGCCTCAGTACATGGCGTCATCGTGCCCCCATGTGGATAATCGGGGTGAAGTGTCTTGCCCAAGGACACAACGTGGGAGTCCGAATCGATCGCTCAGACGGTCACCCATCCAAGGACTAACCGGGCTCGACGTTGCTTAACTTCGGTGATCTGTCGAGAACCGGTTACCACAACGCCACCGAGACTCCATCATTCTGGGAAAAAATTGAGGCTGAGAAAACAATAATTATTTATAGCCTTTAAATCTTTTGGTTCTTTAGGGAATAAAATAAGAAAGTTCTTCGGTAACTTGAAGACTCGTTATGGTGTGGTAATTCCCTTGCTACAGTAGCTATTTTCTGTTTTCTCCGTTGGGGCCATCGACAATTGTTCGCGATTGCACCGATCGGTCACACATTTTGTGTGCATGAATCTCTCGTAATGCGGGAAGAAATGCATCCCCTAACAAATGCCTCTGCTCATTTGTGGTAGCTTGTATCAATGCTTTGTTGTGATGTGATGGCGAAGCCACAAGTGGGAGCAACGAAGTGTGGGCGGCGTTCTGTTGCTCGAGACGTCGATGACGTCCTAAAGAAACGACGATTTCAGCTTTCATATGATGGCGACACTTAAAGGGACCCAACAATCCCACAAATGTAGTGGTTGGAAAGCTGTCCGGCATTTGCATTATATACAAACGGGACAGAAGATAAATAAATACAAAAAAAGAAAACATTTGAGACCACATGACGTAAGTCAATATTGCGATTAAGCTAGGATAACATACCCATCAATCTAGCCTTGAGTGTGCATGTGTGGTACTGACGTACATCGGAGATGGGGGTTGGGACCAAAAGAACAGTGATCTCCCCTACCCTGCAAGAGTAGCCGAATATTCAACAAAAATAGCGCCGTGCAATACAAGGAATTTATGACAAAGAAGCTATGATAACCATACGGGTCGCAAACTCAGTTGCGCTGTTTTAACTGTTCAAAAAGTGTGTTCCAAACTTTAAGGTGGCTAAACTGCTGCTATTCATTCGTGTTGGCTTTGGCCTACGAGGATCAAAACACGGACTGTGAAGTCATCAAAAAATGCATTGAGAAATTAAATGTTACGAACGCCGTGTAGAAATTATTATTACCAAATAAATGGTGCCTGCTGCTTGGGCGCACATCGGACTTCCTTAGCAGTCACAGTTTGGTGAAAGTTTGGTTTCGCCTTCGCTGCACCTCAAAAGAAGCCCCCTCCCCCGATCCCCGTTTCTGCAAATCGCGAGTACCTTACTGAGATATGATAGATAGCTAATGTATAGGCCCACGAATTCATACTTAGATATGGTGTAATAATACAGGAAAAATGTAATGTAATTTGGTACGATTGTTCTTTTCTCGAGCGAAACAGTACCTAGTTCTACCCCTTTGCATCATTAAATAATTCTCCACATTTCACTTACAATAAGATATTTGTGTTAAGTATTTTTTGTTTATTGATGGTTAGATGGTTAGACATGCATTGTCGATGTGGAATAGAATGAACCCTTGTCCCCAGAAATTTTACTTTCACAAGCTAGGAGGATGATCAATAAAACCCAACCGGTAAAAACCAATGCCTTTGTAGGTGATGACCTTCAACATATTGTTATAATATGCGAGTGATTCTTGAACCAACATAAGGACGTGGTCGTTGTATATTCACCTGATCAGATATTATCATTGTCCAGTGCTTGTGTATCATAAAATAGTGTAACTCATGTAAAAACAAAGGCCTCTTATTGGTCAAGAGATGCCACCCTACACATCGATAGTGCTTATCTGTGAAGAGTAGAAAGCACAATGTTCACTATTCATTGTTTCTTTCCGTTTTGTTGTGTTAGACGAGGTTTTTGGTACCTCTGTTCTGTTTTGACCTTTTGGATCCTGAAATACAGCATAGATTCCATGTTTATTTTCAATATTCAAAAGAATCCTTCCATGCAATATAATAAATTATGCAAGACTGGCTGTTGACTATGTCTGAATATTGTGGGGGCGCGTGCACTATTCCACTTCACTGTGCAATAATCGGGCACATGCAACTCCAAAAAGAGTTTTCTATTTATGCACACTCTAAAGACAGTTGGGTTAAAATGAACTGGGTAGAGTGAATATGAACCCAACTGGGTTGGTTTTTAACCCAGCTGATTTCAGAGTGTAGTGGTGCAAATTATTAAGCCCATCTCCAGCTTCATTGGTCTCTAGGTTGATCCTGCCATAACAAAATCCTGATATTTTCTTCACAATCCTTGTACACACCCTATATTAAACGTAAACTGTTTCAGAATCATTCGTTATTTATTCGTCTTCCTCGATACAACTAGGAAGAAAGCAGTGAACTTACATTACAGCAGTACATTCAGAGCTGTGAATCCGACACTACAAGCACACCAAAGAAAAGAAAAAGAAACCCCCCAGAATGTACAAACAATATTTAGTTTGTGTTTTCCATTCGAGTTTTATACATAATTGGAACTACTATAATTACACATTCATACCCAGCAGTACAATAAACTTTATGTCATCGAATTTAGGCTTTACCGCTTGCTGATACGATTCCTTGATAGATAGTCATAAGGTCATGTTCATTCAGAACAGCCTGAATAGCAAAGTTTAGAGTCCTGCAAAGTACCGAAATTCGAAATCGAGCAGATGATTCGGTTCGATTCGATTCGTTTAAACTCTATCTGATTCAGAAATTTTCGAATCGTGGATATGTTACAAAAAGTGTCTTCATTTAACCCTTTACCTAACATGAAAAGCAGACGACACTTGCAAAAAAAATTCTTGAATAACTAATTTTTTTCATTTTTTGTCTCAAAAACATAGGTTATGACCCCTCGTTGGAACGAGCTCGACGAGCTCGTTCCAACGAGGGGTCATAACCTATGTTTTTGAGACAAAAAATGAAAATATTTTGAAAATTAATTGGCGATTTTTGAGAATAGCGCTGGCCGGTTTTGGCCGTTACGTTGGGTAAAGAGTTAAACTGTTCTTTTAATCATCAAATTTCCTGTACATGAAACCTGACTATAGAAGAAAAGTTCAATGAGATTTTTGCTTCCGAAACCACGTTGATTCTGTTACTGAAATATTCCGCTTTTTATTTGACTCACCCAACAGACGAGTCGCTGTTGAATTCAACACTCCAAAAAATCAGCCCAAATCAACTGGTTTGAGCGAATATGAATCCATTAGCTATATTTCGCAGTTGTAAGAAGATGCAATAGCTAAAACTTGAAAGAGGTCGGGCTTCAATCCCATGTCTCATTCGATTCACGACGATTTTAGATTCGGTTGAATGAACCCGTGCACTCTAAAATCTACTGGGTTAAAAATTAAACCAAATCAACTGGGTTGTGTGAATATGAACCCAATTGGGTTCATATTCACTCAACCCAGTTGAGTTGGGTTGATTGTTAACCAAACAGAGTTTAGAGTGTGTTCTTTTAGGTGGTATATTTGTTGAAAAGATCCCAAATAGTTCTTTCGATATAACGTCAGTTCATCGGCAAAAAAATCCCAAACACATCAATTAATCATTTTTAAAATAATCCATGGCTCGAAAGTGATTCAATATCACTACACAAGAACATTCTTTAGGAATCTGACAGAAAAAGAGAAAAACAGTAAAACAGATAATCGTGATCTCAATATTTTTCTTGTTTTATTGATATTTAATCTGTTCATCTGTTTGCGTAATAATATTTAATTGATGTTCGATCTTGTAACTGTGCTACGAGCCCAAGTGCATACATAGATTTCCATCTCATATTAGTGAAATATTTATGGGCAAATAAAACTACAGTTACAATTAGATAAGTGCAGAGTACCGGCAACAATCTAGTAATTTGAAGTCATTTCTACATTCTATTTTTCTGCCGATTAATCAAATTAGCAAGCATATTGGTGAATGTTGGTTCTACAGAGGATATAATTAACATGGATTGGTTATAAGCTTTCACTGGAAGAAGTTTTTTGAACGTGACGTTACAGAACACTCTAAATCCAATTTGATTAAAAGTAACCCAAATCAACTGGTTTGTGAGAATGTGAACCCAATTTGGTTTAAAACTTAACTCACCCACCCCACACCCATACTCTGATAAATCGAAATATAATTCATTTCAATTCCTATAATTTGAATCAGATTTGTTGCTTTTACTATAATGTATCCTCAAGTGGTCGAAGTCTCTGTCATTTACACCATGGAAATTTCAAACTTATATTACAGACTTTTAATAAATCGTATTAACATTTGTGCAGACAACAGTATTATAGTTTTTATCATAGACTAATACACGTAATCAGGAAATCTCAAGAGGAGAACTAGTTTAAACAATCCACCTAAAAACTGATTGAAATTAATTTATCTTTATTATAATGAATGTATTCTTGCTAAGTTTCAACACCCACAAACTCTCTAGTGGGCTATTGCGAATGATAGCGTGGGGTTAACTGGTGACTGACATTCAATAGCTTCTCAATCCAGATTGCCAGATCTTTGAAAATGCTAATGGTTCATTTTAGCCCATTTAATCCTTTACCCAACGCAAACGATATCAAAATTTATTATTTTAAATATAATTTTTTTTAAATTTTTCAAAAAAATTCGACAAAACCATATCATGTGACCCCTCATTGGAACGAGCTCAATGAGCTCGTTCCAATGAGGGGTCACGTGATATGGTTTTGTTGAAATATTTTGAAAAATTTAATTTTTTCTGCTACTCAATTTGAATATTAAACGGACGGATGCGGGCGATTCGTTAGGAAAAGGGTTAAAGTCATAACTAGAAAATACAAGTCCAGAAAATACAATTGTAAAAGTTTTATAGTATTGGCCCCTCGTGCACTTACAGTTTTATTCGCCGTTCGATACACGGACACTCTTTTTGTCAAAACACCGTAGAAAAAGCGAAAACTTTCATGAGACAGAATATTTATTTATTTATTGATGTTTAAGGTCACATATTTATGCACAATGGCTAATCATGACCGTGACAGTTTTACGGGTGGAGGAAGCCGGAGTACCCGGAGAGAACCACCGAGCAACGACGAGCAGCTGCCAGCTCCCCAACATCGTAACTCCGCACTGCAGCACAGGCAGGGTTAGATTGGTTGAAGACATGCGTACCATCGACGCGCAGTACGCCTTAGTACACGGCGTCATCGTGCCCCCACACGGGCAATGGAGATGAAGTGTCTTGCCCAAGGACACAACGCGGTTGCCGCAGGTGGGATTCGAACCGAGGACCTCTCGGCTTGCAGCCTGCACCTCTACCAACTGAGCCACCGCGCTCCCACCATGAGACAGAAAAAAAATATTCATCGAGTTACGAAAAGCTCGTCTCGACCAATTAAATTCAAGCAAGAAGAACATTATTGACAAAAATGAAGCTATTGATGGTTGAAACGAATCACTGGCGCTTTAACCCTTTACCCAACGATCCAGAAGCGTTCATCTGCATACTGAGACGTTGAAAATATCTTCCAAAAAATTTCAACAAGGCCATATCACATGACTACATCACTGGATCGAGGTCGACGAGCTCGTTCCAATGGGGAGTCACATAATATGGTTTTGTTGAAATTTTGTGAAAAAGTGTTAAAATAACAAAATGTTCGTATCGAAAGAGTTGGGTAAAGAGTTAAAAAACGCCGGGTTCATATCCAACTTCCCACGTAACCGACTGGGTCGGTTGTCAAGTGCAAATGTGGACGCTATCGAATATTCTGATTGTGTTTTTTTTTAGGAAATTATTTGAACCCTGGGAATTAGTTTTGCAAAAATAGATTTATTTAGTCTTTGCACCAGGGGAGTAAGACGAATTTTGAATTAGGGGTGTGGGTACGGTCATAAATTGGCACCCCCACATTGATATATTGCAGTGATAGTGGTAATGTGGTGTAAAATAAGTGTGTACAGATAAAGTTTCGGCCTTCTCTTCTGTCTCTCTCTCTCTCTCTCTCTCTCTCTCTCTCTCTTTCTCTGTAAAATATGGGGCGGGGCATGTGCCCTCCTGTACCCGCCGATTCCCACGCCAGGCATCAAATGCCTTTCAGTGCCAGCCACCCTATGTGCATGGAAATGACAGTGAATGCGCCACGGAGTTTAGGCTCGAGCATCGAAATTCGATTCGATTCGAATCGTACAAACCATTGGATTCGATTTGAGACAATGTGATCAGAAAATTTTAGAATTCTCGAAATGTTCTAAAAATCCTTCAAAATGTTTCCTATTAAGCCCATCTTCTGCCATCAGGTCTCCTGTACAGGAGACCTTATGACAATAGAAGAGTTCCAGAAGGTTCCGCTTCTGAAACTAATTTGATTCCGTTCTGGAATATTCTGCTTTTTTGATAGACTTGCCCAAACAGACAAAACGTCGTGAATACAACGCGTAAGTGAAGACTGGCAATATTTACGGTCGTGGGACGGTAAAATATCTATAAACCGAAGAGGCGTGATATTCTATTCGAAATACGGTTCGATTCGAAATCTTCTGCCTGGTTGAATTGGAGAAAAGTTGAAATTCGCAGAGCGCTAACAGATAACCTTACAGGAATATCATGGTACACTGCGTATTTTCCTTCAAACATCCTTTTATACGATAGTAATTGTCTTGTGTATGTGGGAATTTTGTGATAAAAGTTTGGTGTACAGAACTATGTTTCTACAAGGAACACGAAGAGACCTCAAACATGCGGGAACATTACTCACTCTTTTGTTTGGACATCCCCTTTCCCACCCCCACTCCTTAATAACAATTCCCTGATACACTCCATTCCATATATTCTAATTGTAGATTAACGGCAGAAACTTATGAGAGTTCTTGCAATTTTCTGAAAAATGGTTCGGATGGTGCTCGTATGTGTATTCCCAAAAGCAATGAAATCGATAAATGATTACCTCTGCTTCGCGAGAGATTAACAAAAACTCTCATAACTTGATTTCCCCTTTTCCTTCCATAGTACAAAACTAATTGGCGTTGATTATTTCCCCGAAATGAAAATATGTCTTTGTCTTTTTATTAGGTTTTATTTGATTAGCAATAACGAAGTATCCTCTTAATAGACTTCCAAGAGAGAGCCATAATGAACAGAGTATTATGAAAGCTGCATACTCGAAAAGGCAGACGACATCAGATTTCTACGATTACAGATAATATAATTTACTTAATTAATGTTGACCTAGCTATGCAACTAGAATCATTGAGATGAATGATATTGGTTCCCTTACCAAGGCAGCTTCAACCTCCATCGATTTAGAGATAGTTTATTGTCATTGCAATTACATCATACACGACAGGGCACTGAGGACAAAACTCGACTGCGGGTTTCAGTATATTCGAAGCATTGGTTTGTGCCGCTCTAACATCTATAACAACCCGTAACTACAATTGAAAGAACAAAAAGAATGTAACATAATGCTAGTCGGGGAAGATACAAATAAAGATGAAACTGTTTCGATCACGATCAGCTCCCGATGTGATTGCAGCACATTTACACCGGTGGATCGATGTTTCACAAATAAAATACTGCGAAATTAAGATCGAATAAAACAACAATAAACGTAAATAGCATCTGCGATGCAATGATTTCGTATTTCTTTTAGGACAGATGAGATTCTACAATGAGGCGGACAGGAAAGCGAACATAGAATTCGACCGGAGCGCGACTCAGTTGCGCTCCGGTCGAATTTCTGTGCTCGTTTTTGTAAGTGTAGCAATGTAGTCCACAACTTTTTATGACTGACAAAACATCTCCCTATGCTTACAAAAATAGCTTGTTTAGGGTAAAGCTTGGTCTGTTTGAAAATCACCTGTGTTCTAATCCTTGCATGGAGAAAGTGAAAACTTCAATTTCACAGTTTGCGTTCGAACGCACCCCCCCCCCCCCTCCCCACCACACACACACACTATGTCCTGTGCAATAGAATCAGCATCCTTTTTTATTCTAGACTACTTGGGGCCTTTGCAAAAGGGACTTTCTGCACAAACAGAAACCTTGGCATGAATGATTTCTTTTCAACTTCTGGCCTTTGATGTGAGTAAACATACCCTTTCACTGTTCACTGGTGACAAAAATCACATCCATGTTGGTTTATGGTGTTTCTTTTTTTTTTGTTCTTCGTGTTGACTATCTGTGCAGACAGATTTTCTCAGTAGCACATTTATTTTATGGGAAAGTAATTAAGAATACTTTCCCCAAGATGTAATCTAAATTTAATCCAAAAGTAATCTAATTTACCTGGAAATTAGGAAATTATTTGATTACAATTACATTACCTTCCCCTCAGAAAACCACAATTACAATTACATTACAAATACTTTAAAATATTACAAATCGATTACAAATACAAATATGATTACCCCATCACTGAAAGAGAGATCCTCCTTGATTTCCATGAATTTTTCTCTGTAGAATTAAGTGACGCAATCTTCTCATACTAATAATTAAAATTGAGTATCCCGTGTGTTCTGTACTGGTCCCGTATATCCTTGATTAACTAGCATTCCCTTTTCAAGTTAAGGTCTGCCGGTGGCCGAGTGGTGTGCGTGGTTTAGTATAGTTTCGCTAAGTGGTTGGTACCGAATTCTCACCATGCCATTTTTTTTTCACAAATAGCTTATTGGGTGGTGGTGGTGGTGGTGGTGGTGGGGGGTGGGGGGGGTGATAACAGGAATGCACAACCTATATGATATCTACCATAAGCTTCCTAAGAAATAAAAATCCCCGCATTTAAAATACTATAGGTTCACGTGAATTTGTTTGCCTTAATAATCGTAGATTTAGAAGGCATCCATGCATTTATATCAAACTAAGTCTGAAGTTCCGCGGACATCACACGTGGCAAAACGTGATATTTGCAACTGCAGAGTGTATTAACCATTCAGCACTCTGGCGGCGTAACATAATTTTCTCCAATCACTCTGTTTTCTGTTGTTTAACCGTGAATTTAACCAATTATATCTTGTGTGACTGAGCTATGTCAAACAAGGTGTATTTGGTTAAATATCAGACTGCATTATGGGAAATATTTGCTACTGAAAACGTTGCCATATTGACATCAGCGTATAAATGTTTAACAATAGTGAAGTGAAACGCATCGTAAAATTTAATGTAATGTAATTTTCCCGAAAAACATCACAATGAATCCAGCTTTAGTGACAGAGGGTTTGACAAAATCAGATCTTTAAATCTGAGGTAAAAGGTAAACGTACTTTCATATCTTCAAGGAAATGGCAAATATTACTGTTAAAGTTATGGATTTGTCAATTGGAGGAAATTTTTCCGTCATCCATGCCTTGATGTCCGAAATGCATCGTTCAAGTTTATCCTGTGCATTGTATGTCATAAGTGAAACTAATATATACCTGCGTGTCATCGGCGTAAACATGAAAATCAAGGCCATGGCTCCGGATAATTTCACCCACGGGAGAACATGAATAGTGTGTAACGGGCATAACATGGATCCTTGGCGGACACCGAACCAAAGTGCCACTTCTTCGGATGATTTGTCTCAAATGACTGGGCTTTGTTTGCGACTCAAGAGATACGAAGCAAACCAGTCAAATGCGTGGCATGTCAGACCTATTCTTTGTTCCAATCTTTCAATTAGAATTTTAAGACCTATTGTTTCGAAGGCGGAGTATTAGTCTAACAAAACAAGGCAAGAAATTATATCTTTATCCATGAATAAGAGAATCTCATTTCCCACTCTCAGAAGCGCCGTTTCGGTGCGACGATTCGATCTGTGTACAGACTGGAAGATTTCGGTTGAGCCATTGGCGGTCATGTGGGAAATCAGCCGAGAAGCAACCACCCGTCCAAAAACCTTAGATAGGAATGCACGAATAGAGACGGATCGGTAGTTTTTCTAAACCTATGGATCTAGCGATGATTTGGAGAAGGGGCTCGACTAAGGCATACTTCATGTACGTAGCAAAGATGCTAGACTGCACCGAGGCATTTCCAGTTTTAAAATTAGTTAATCCAATTCCTGAAGACATGCTCTTAACAACCATACACACTAAAATAAGTTGTGATAAAAATAAACCCAAAATCAACTGGCTTGGGTGAATATGAACCAAATTGGGTTCATATTCACTCAACCCATAGTTTTGGGTTGATTTTTAACCCAGGTGATTTTTGAGTGTATCGGAATGACATCTAACGCAACGGTCCAGATGGCTGCCTTGGATAATAGCTTTTGGATTCCTTTGAGTGTTAAACGTCTGAATTGTGCAAGCTGTGCTACCCATTGTCGGCAGGTGTGTGCCGTATCGATAGTCTAAGAAAAATCAGAGAGGGCATTTGTGTCAAACGACTCTCTGATTCCTGCGATCTTTTCCAGGAAGAAACGAGAAAATAGATTTGCAAGAACCTCCGCCGACGAATGCTTACGCAGTATAGTGGTCTTTTGTCGACGCAAAAACTTCTCTGTGATAGTTGACAGAAAAGGTGGAGAATTTCTATTATCATAAATTAAATCTGAAAAGTATGCTTGCTTTAATAAGGTCCATTTTAAGCGAAGATGAAGCAATCTTACTTGTATAAAGAACGTTTGCCTTCTAATCTTCACCTGCATGTATCTATGAAGATAAAGACAAATAACCTTCCTCTTTACAGTGAATTGGAAGCAGCGACCGATTATTTATTTATTTATATTTATTTATTGGGATTTGACGACATTTTCGACAGCCAAGGTCACCTCGGGTCTGACAGTTTTACGGGTGGAGGAAGCCGGAGTACCCGGAGAGAACCGCCGAATAACGGCGAGCATCTGTCCGACCCCCAGTGTACTAAATCCACCCAAGCAGGGTTAGCATTGGTTGAAGACAGGTGCACCGTTGATGTGCAGTGCGCCTTTGTACACAACGCCAACGTGCCCCAGTGCGGGCATTCGGGGTTAAGTGCCTTGCCCAAGAACACAACGCAGTTACTCCTGGCGGGGATTGAACCGTGAGCCATTCGGTTTAACCCTTTACCCAACGCAGACGATTTCAAAATTTATTATTTTAAATATCATTTTTTAAATTGTTTCAAAAAATGTCAACAAAACCTTATCATGTGACCCCTCTTTGGAACGAGCTCGTTCCAAAGAGGGGTCACATGATATCGTTTTGTCGAAATGTTTCGAAAAATAATAAATTTTCAGCTGCTGAATTTTCATATTACGCGGGCGGATGCCGGCTATTTGTTGGGTAAAGGGTTAATTAAAGTCCAATTCGGTAACCACTGAGCCACTTCGCTCACGAATACTTATTTTAAATTGAAATCTACAAAATACAAACTGGACTTTTCCCGAAATAATGTCCGTTCAATGTTTGTTGAAGGGCATAATCTGATTTTTAATTTTTGTTCACAGTCAAGTATATAACTACCTCTAGCTTCATATATTGAAGGGTGGGGGGGGGGGGGGGGGAGTCGTGATCCGTGATTGTCTGACGTTACATAAATCTGTCCGATGGCTATTATCAAGCTCTCAGACTACCAGTCTAATTTCGCAAGGAATACTGAAGTTTGTTTGCTCACTTTTCGCAGGGTCTGCATGCAGACTACCGTTGGTTTAATGCGACGCCCTTTATTCACAAAGATATAAAAAGATTCCTTCATGTTCCATTTATACATATTCTAATCAATACGTATTTAATTCGTTTTGAAAATTTCAAGATAGTAACACAATTTGTGGACATACGCGAAGTATAAACGTACAGCTGTGGTAAGTCTTCATTCATAGTTATTTAATAAATAGAGGATATGGAATGAGTGTTTTTCTCATATAATATTTATGAAACGAGTCTAAGAATTTTCCGTTTGGACGAGCCTTTGTCGAGCCCAAACGGACAATTCGGACGAGTTTCATAAATATTATACGAAAAAACACCCATTTCATATTCTATTTATCATATGACACACACGCACAAATTAGCCACTTAGTATGACTTTTTAACCCATCACCTAACTTGAGTTGCAGACGGCACTTGGAAAAAACATCCTCGTATAACTAAAAAATTTCATTTTTTGCTTCCAAAGCATAGGTTACGCTAGTTCCAATGAGGGGTCATAACCTATGTTTTGGAAGCAAAAAGTGAAAATAAAAAAAATGAATGGCGTTTTTCTTGTATTGCGCGAGACGGTTTTTGCCGTTACGTTAGGTAAAATATTAATACAATATAACCCATCCTAAATGGGGCAGATAACGTAAATTCTCCCTACTGAAATTATGCAAATGTGACCCTACTGTATAACAGAACAGACACTTTGATGCCTAGACTTATCCGATACGATAACAGCCCATGTTCTTTGAGATATGACTATAGGAGTCTGAGTTGTATTTCGATTCACCATGATAAAGCTTGGATCATGGGAAGAATGAAATAACCTCTTGCATAGGATATGAAACAAACGCACCTCCACTGAAAATCGTTAAATATTTATTCCCAATTACCATCGAACTCGGAGTATTGTGAAACAGCTTTAAATTAAAATATGCTTAATATAGATGGGTAATATCAGATGGAGTGAATTTTGCGCCTTTGAACTGTTTAATTGTAGAATGGGTAATCCTTTGCGAAAAAATAATTAGCAATTGAAATAAGGTATTGATGAATTAGTGTCAGAATGTCCGCATCAATAAATTATTGAGAGGAGATTGAAGTTTTTTTCTTTCTACTTTTTTCCCCATATTTTTCACCCTTCAAGACAAAATCCAAACAATAAGAGACCAAGAACAGTAGAATCGATGCACTTGTAATGTCAATCTAAAAATATGAGTTTATTATTGACTGGATACGATTTTCTTTCCCAGAATTCCTCAGCTAATATAACTTTAAACCCATCTGATGTGACGCCGATCTCGGCCAATATGAACCATGCTAGAGGTGTCCCCCATGATGCGTTACTAGGTGTAGCCATTTGGTTTACAGCGAAATCGTTCACCATTGTTCGTTGAAAGCAATCAGTTAGTAAAACTGGCGGTACCAGAAAAAGGCAGTAGTTATTTGTATGGAAAGGAAGTAATGGTGGCAATAAGTAAGAACTAGGAGGATGAAGAAAAGAAAGAAGAGAGTTACACTGAAAATTAACCGCAAACTAAAATTCAGAGTCGTAAGTGGAGATTCGTCAAAGTGGGAGAAGAGGTTGTCAAGCTATACGAACATAGCGGCTTCCCTAGTGGGATACCTGAACTAGGAGTAGGAGAAGAGAAACATTCCGACTTTGTGGAAAGAATGCGAAACAATAACACGTTCAGAAAACTAAAAATCTCAGAATTTTTGTAATTATTTAGTTTAACCCTTTGAGACTTTAATTATCCTGACGTTCAAGCGTCACTGAGAATTCAGCTTCTTCAACGTTTTTCAAAATGCGACGTCAAACGTCGGAAGGTGCAAATAACAAGATATTTTTCACATTTGTGATTATATGGTTGAGGCCTAGATTATTTTTGGCGGTCTGAATTTGTTATTCAAAACTTGTTTTATTACAAATTATTGGAGAGTGCCAACAGACACGCTCCAATAATTTGTAACAAAACAAATTTATATAAATAAAATATTATTTGTGTTTGACTGAATATGAAATATAAGCAAAGAAAGTGTTGGATTTTGCTCTGGTGTCCTCATTTTTTGAAAGCCCCGATAGTGGCTTCTAGCACTCAACCAGTCAAGAAGTCTTGACAGCAAGATTATATTAGTATTTTAAGCCCTGATAACATTTAGCTCAACGGTTGTCACTCAGCACTATTTGGGAGAAAATAGGAATTGAGGTTAAAACTTTTAAAAAATCGAAAAGTAATAACAAAACAAATGACCACAGAGTATCAACGTGCTGTTTGATTTCGTACGTCATAAGACATACAAAAGTATCAAAGTGCTGTTTGATTTCGTACGTCATAAGACATACAAAAGTATCAACGTGCTGTTTGATTTCGTACGTCATAAGACGTACAAAAGTATCAACGTGCTGTTTGATTTCGTACGTCATAAGACATACAAAAGTATCAACGTGCTGTTTGATTTCGTACGTCATAAGACATACAAAAGTATCAACGTGCTGTTTGATTTCGTACGTCATAAGACGTACAAAAGTATCAACGTGCTGTTTGATTTCGTACGTCATAAGACATACAAAAGTATCAACGTGCTGTTTGATTTCGTACGTCATAAGACATACAAAAGTATCAAAAGGTTAAACAATATTTATTCAACAGGACTGATCTTATACATACTACAATGAAGTTACAAATACAAACGCAAAATGACTGCACATTATAGCAAATAACAATATATGTATTATCATCAAGAGAAATGAAAGAAACAACGGATATATAGACAGGATTCGGCAGGAAACTGAGAGCTTATTTTGAGCCGTCACCCTTCTGATTATTTGTTTTGGTAACTTAACATCAGCGGTCTCAGGCTGATCCTAAGTTACCTCGAGCTGATATCTCGACCGATGTGAAACTAACCAAGTAATAACCCTTATATATTAGTCCAGAAGTGACGCGCACCATGCGATAAGTTTATATCTATATCACAGCGCGTTTTACGCGTTTTTAACGTGACCACAAGTACGTCTGAGTTTTCACTCGCAGCTGGTAAAAAGTTACATCTCCTTGCAGTCACCCATGACATAATTCCGGTACCTTCTCAAAACCTGTAAGTATTCTCTACGTATTTTACTTACAAGAACACAAAGTCCTACCGTTAATGGCGTTATGGAAGTGGGTGTGAAAGCAATGGAAGTATCCATCCGTCATCTTTTAAAAAAATCAGTATGCCTCTTTTTCAAAAGTTGTGCACCCATCACTGCTAGGCGCAGATGGATTGGTCGTATCAAAAGTGCTAAAGTTAACTCCCCTGAACTTATTAGAATAGCGAGGAAGGTCCAGTTAAGCAGCATGTAATTCTTCAAAAAAACACCTATGACATCAGTTGAAAATAAAGCGAAGTTTCTTTTTGTTACTTTTAACTCTCCGATCTGTCTGCTGTTTTCGTTTATTAAAAGTTACAAAAGGAAACTTTGCTTTTTATGGCAAGCTAATTAGAAACAACTAAGTAACAATACACTTTGGCTTTTTGTTTTGCGAACATGGGTTTAGAGTAATTTGCACGTTTTTATTCTTCGGAAAAATAGCAAATCTTACCTCATAGATTATTATAATAATGGAAAGGATAGCGTTTGTATTATATGTCACGAGGCGCACACTGTTGATAAACTGGCGATAAAAAACAGAACATCAAAAGATGGTGAAACGTCGCTTTCTTATTTTTAAATGGGTTCAAACACAGAATAATAATCAAACTTTCAAACTGATTGGGAAAAAAATTGTCAAAATCCAGCTTCTGTTTTTCTTATTCTCTTCTACATGCAAATGCCCGAAGTTTGTGAAATGATGACCACATCGACGATACAAGTTCGTTAACATTTCGAAATAACAATTTTTATATGAATTTCCCAGACCGTAAGTATAAAAAGTCCTGACGAAGTTAGAAAATTAAGGGGAGATAACTTTCATGTAAATCTCTTCCAGTGACGAATAAATAAAAGCTTCTGTGCGGGTCGCTTGTGAGCCGTTAAAAATACCTTAAGTTTTTCGAATGAGTCTTATATAAACTTAATGGAATATTTTGGCTGGAATACATGGTGGTCCTGTGCAAGGAGTCACCGGAGGGCCAAACTGAACTTTCTAAAACTTTCACCCGGTGGGACACACCAAAACCAGCCAATGCCAGTTTGAAAGGCTTACCCCTTCTCACCCACAACTCGTCACTATGCGAATCAGATGGTGCTTCGCATCACGACTAAAGACCGACATGTGGCACACCCGCCCACCCCTTCCCAAAGCAAGTATTCTAAATTTACCACTGCTCATGCCACGTTTAAGTTGGAACCAGTTGTGGAAGTTTAGCATTGACACTGTTAACCCTTTACCCAACGTAACGGCGAAAACCGGCCAGCGCTATTCTCAAAAATCGCCAATTAATTTTCATTATTTTTTTCATTTTTTGTCTCAAAAACATAGGTTATGACCCCTCGTTGGAACGAGCTCGTCGAGCTCGTTCCAACGAGGGGTCATAACCTATGTTTTTGAGACAAAAAATGAAAAAAATTAGTTATTCAAGAATTATTTTTGCAAGTGTCGTCTGCTTTTCACGCTAGGTAAAGGGTTAATAATTAATATTCCTGACTGAATGCATCGTTTAATTTTCAAACTCCTTCCTACGGATATAAATCAGTTGCTAAGTTAGTGTGATTACAATACAAGTGTTGTGATTTGAAAATGTATTGCGCCAATACGTCTTTCATCCCTGTAGCTGGGGACCAATGCAACAATGATCATTGTTTATTATTTAATACCCGCTCCTTCTAAGAAGCTCAGAGACTGCGCTGTAGACTGGATATTGGCTCAGTTAAACACCACGGTAATCCCTCGTCGGTATGGGAAGTCGTGAGATGATGAAGTTCACAAATAACTTTTTAATTAAAAAACAGTGTTTGTAAAGCTATTCAGAAACACAGTTTTCAAACGACTTTACTCCGATACAGAAATATATGTTCGTCTTGACCCTTTTATCCGTTTATGGATTGTATCGCCAGAGACCGGCATTACCACGAATTCACGAGTTAAATGTACTGACAGTTTTAGGAAATTAAGGGAAGCTAACTTTCCCGTAAATCTCTTCCAATGGCGGAAATTATCAGCCCCCCCCCCCCCCCCCCCCATATCAATCCAGAATGAGAAAGCGGTTGGAATGATGAAAAGGTATTTAGAATGATGATAAAACATTGGTTAGGCCCACAAAGTAGACCTATTCGCAGGCCATAATCTTCAGAGTAGCATGGGTAGTCGTGTATTTCTTCCCTTGAGTGCAAGAAGGCTTGGCAAAGCTAAAGCATTGCAAAGCCTTGTTGCACTCAGGGGACAAATTTATCAATTTTATTAACTTGGGTAAAAAAATCGGACATAAACCATTTAATTTTTATTTTTTAAAATTTGCATTGGTTATAAAAAGAGAGCATGTGACAGCCAAAAGGACCACGCGGGAAGGTTTGAGAAATAGTTTTAACGTTTTTAGGCCTTACGGGACTAGACTTTCGGCGCTTCATATTTTTGTTTTACCAGCCAGCCGTTTTTCTTTCCAAATTACATTACCAATGAACCTTCTATATAAGTTTATACGTGTAAATGTCTCAGTCGATACACATTCCGCCTCTTTCGCTTTTCGTTCCCAGGCATTTTTGGCATTTTAGTCGTTCTTTGGTGATGATTAATTCCCCACAAAAGAAATATGCAACATTGAGTTTCGATTCGGACCTTCTTCGTATAAGTCTGTGACATTCCGTTGAAACTTGAAATATTCATTTCATTGTGGTAAATGTCTGAATATTTTCAAATACTCATTATGAATGTTACAAGAATATATGGGAAAAAATACACAATCTTCACCAAAGACCTCTCTGCCCTGGCTCCTCTTGCATTTTATAGCAACCATCAATCTGGTCTCAGTATAGTATAAGTCGGATCGGCGTGTATTCTGTTGAAAATACATTGATCGACCAACTCAAATGCTTATAATAGATGTTCTCGACATTTCGCTTACATATATGAAAAAAACAATTTCCCTCTCAAATGATTTTCACACCCGCACCCATCCTCAAAAAGCGCGAACGGAGTTTTAATGAACAATTGAAACCACAATGACTGTGACGCAGCACACACTGTGTCAACCATTTGACAATTTTTATCACGCGATATAAGCCATTATTTATTAGATATGATTAGGGGGCGCGGTGGCGTTGCGGTAACCGGTTCTCGACAGATCACCGAAGTTGAGCAACGTCGAACCCGGTTAGTCCTTGGATGGGTGACCGTCTGAGCGATCGATTCGGACTCCCACGTTGGGCAAGGCACTTAACACTGATTGTCCACATGGAGACACGATTACGCCGTGTACTAAGGTGTATTGCACGTCGATGGAGGCCATGTCTTCAACCAATCTAACCCTGCCTGTGCTGCAGTGCGGAGTTACGATGTGAGGGAGCGTCTCGGTCGTACTCTCCGGGTACTCCGGCTTCCTCCACCCGTAAAACTGTCACCGACACGATATGACCTTGGCTGTTAAAGTGTTGTTAAACCATAATAAAATAGAAAATAAATTAGATATGATTTTCTTTCCCAGTATTGCACTTTATCGAACTCGACAGATATGACTTCAAACTCGGCTAATATGACGCCAATCTCGGTGAAAATGAACCAAACTAGAGTTGTCCCCTTGAGGTGCTACGAGGCAGTTTTTTTACATCGGAATCTTTCACCGCGTTCGCCGAACGTAATCAGGGCAAATGGTGTGACCAGTCATAATGGAGTAACTAGAAGCTGAGTTTTTTGTATGGTGAGGAATTATTGTTGATCATAACTAAGGAATAGGAAGACGAAAAGACGAAATAAGAGAGATGTAAAGAAAATTCAACGCAAACTAAAATTCAGAGTCGTAAGTGGAGATTCCTCGAAGTTGGAGAACAGATAGTTCAGCTACCCGAACGTCGCGCCTTCCCCAGTGGGGAAGTCGAAACTTTCGGATGACTGGGGAAGAAGAAAACTTCGGACTTGGTGAAAGAATGAGAAACACTGTTAGAAAACTGTAACAGATCTGAGAACATTTGTAATTATTTGCTTTGGTTTATAGAGGATATGGAATGAGTGTTTTTCTCATATACTATTTATGAAACGAGACTAAGAATTTTCCGTTTTGGCGAGCCTCTGGCGAGCGCAAACGGAAAATTCGGACGAGTTTCATAAATATTATATGAGAAAAGCACTCATTTCATATTCTATTTATCATATGACACACACACGTGCAAATTAGCCACTAGGTATGATTTTTTAACCATCACCTAACTTCAGTTGCAGACGGTACTGGGAAAAAACATCCTAGTATTTGCGTCCAAAACATAGGTTATGAGCCCTCATTGGAACGAGCTCAACGAGCTCGTTCCAATGAGGGGTCATAACCTATGTTTTGGAAGTAAAAAGTGAAAATATAAAAAAAATGAATGGCGTTTTTCTTGTAGATAAAAGATTAATACAATATAACCCACCCTAAATAGGACAGATAACGTAAATTCTCCCTACTGAAATTATGCAAATGTGACCCGGTTTTATTTTGTTTAGCCAATCAAATTGTCCAGTTTTGAAATTGACCAATGAAATTGACGGAAGGCTTTATTTAGCACTGATTAATATGAAAACAAAATATCAAATGTTTTAAAGTGAACAAAACGGACGAGTCATATGATAAAATTTATTATTAATTTATTTATTGGGGTTTAACGACACTTTCGACAGCCAGGGTCACCTCGTGTCGGACAGTTTTAATGGTGGAGGAAGCCTGAGTACCCGGGGAGATCCACCGAGCAACGGCAAGCAACTGTCAGACTCCCCAACGTACTAACTCAGCGTAAGCAAGGTTAGCACTAGTTGAAGACAAGTGCAACATCGACCTGCAGTACGCCTTAGTACACAGCGCCACAATGCCCTTACGTGAGCAATGGAATTGGAGTGTCTCTCCCTAGGACACAGCGCAGTTACCCCTGGCGGAGATCGAACCGTGGACCTTTCGGTTTGCAGTTCAATGCCGCAACCACGGAGCCACCGTGCTCCATTTTGGTCTAATAAATAAGAAAGTTTATTACAGTATAATCGCCGTGGATTGGTCGTGATCCACGCGTGGGCAGTGATATTCACGCATGCGTTCACCAGGTACTAAAAATCATCAGCATCAAAATTTTAACTAAGGAAGCACGAAGTTCAATATTATTCCATCCGTGGAAAAACTGGCCACCTCTGGAAAGTGTCCAGCCCACGGCGGCGGCACTGTACCTCCGGTATCAGGCGGATATGAAGTTACCTCGGGCTGAGATCTCTGCCGATATGAAACTAACCAAGTAATAGCCTTTAATTTTCTGACCATTAAAATTCTCGAGAACTCTACTGGTATGATACATTTATCTTGACACCGTGTTTACTTCATTGTTGGTTTCCTGTACAGGCGGCCAACAATAATGTAGAAAAACTGTTAAGTTATTTGCAGTTATGTACATGTATATACTCTACAGTACAGCCGCCGTAGAGTGGTCACTTTCCACGAGTGGGCAATATTTCCACGGACGCAATAATATTAGATTCCAAACACTAATTAAAGAAAAAAAATCATCAAAAATTTAATTAATGAAGCACTGGGTTCGACCCGGTGGTTCGTTAATAATATTTTTGTTGATGATGATTTTTTATTACCCGGTGACGCATGCGTGGACGTGATTGCCAACGCGTGGATTTCGATCAGTCCACGGTCGTTGTACTTTGGTTATTTACGTAAAATTAGTATGAGGACTTAAGGGTTAAAATTATATTTTACTAACGGTAAAGCATGATTCATTCAATAACCGTGTGGATGTGTAGCACAATGTGGGTGCAGCTGTGTTCGCGGGAGAACTCTAGTCATTGCCTTTTGTCGTCTGTTTACATTCTATACGCTACGTATTTGAAAACTACTTATTAGGAGCACGCTAAAAACTAAAGTGTGTAAGGGCACAATCTTAGACTGAACTTTCACATGAAGGAGACGAGAAGCGCTCTCAAACTTTTTGCTATGCACGTTAAAAACTAAAGTGTTAAAAACTACACTTGAAGTGCTGTATTTAACACTAACTAAGTGCTGAACTAGCACTTTGTTCAAGTGTAGATATCCCAGAACTTGACAGGTGTTACAATAATACCACTTGACAAGTGTAATGTCGCGACACTTAAAAGGAAACAACGCAGATGACGCGGATCAGGCTCGAACTCTCGAGCCTGATCCGCGTCATCTGCGTTGTGTCCTTTTAATTATGTACCCACCAATGCTAGACACATGGGAAGTGCCATCCATTCAAGTTTCAGATGTCTGACGATTGTAATGTCTAAGTGCTTAAAGCATTGCATTTTGAGTGTTAAAATCAAACCCTAACAGTTAGAATGGGTTTAACACCTTGAAAGTGTCAGTTTTAACACTTTAGTTTTTAGTGTGAGGGGTGGTTCGTTGTTTTAATAAAATTCTATGAGTGGAAACTTCAACATTTCTACAAAAGCCCAGCAAATCGCAAATGTCAGTTCGAATCGACTCACGAATCGAACCAGGCACAGGATTTCGACTAGAATTGAATATCGTATCGAATCTCGTTGCTTTTCAAGTTGTAAATGTTTAGCCTTCTTTTTATTTACAACAGTAAATATTGTCGGCCTCCAATCAAGTATTGTTTTCAAGGGCGACTCGTCTGTTTGGGTTAGTGAATCAGAAATAATATAAAAGTAAAGTAATATTCCAGAACGGAAGAAATACACAGAACGACACATGTGTGTGAATGGGTTAATCGATATGGTACGAGTGTCAGCGGCGAAGGATGGAAAGAGAGGCCGCCTCAGGCCTCGAGTTTTATCCTTCCGCGATGGCACAAGTGCCATGTCGATTAACCCATTCACACACGCGTGTCGTTCTGTGTTTATTACACGCCTTCACGTATATAAAAACAATTATTAGAAAGACACTCGGTAATTCATTTGACAACTATCAACAAAAAGAACACATTTTATCGCCAGCCAAATTTGTGAGGAAAACCCGTGTTATTAGTTCATCCCCTGAGCTCCAATGTGTTCTATGTGCCTACTGTACCCCATTGGAGACAATATTATATTGTTTGAACCGGACGCTCTGTCAAACGACATATTGCTTTTAGCAACGTATTCGTAATTCATTTTATGCTCCATTAACGCATTTTTTATCGGGTGTTGGGATCAAGTGATTTATTGGATCTTCCCCCGTCTCGTGTTCACAAAGAAATTTACAAAACTCTTTGAGAAAACTTAGTCTGCCCTTGTCAAAGGCTCGATCCAGCCCTAATTTAACGAACTCGTTTCGTAAATATTGCTACAAACTGTGGACTTGCCGGAGTTTCTCAAAATTCAATAAAAATAAAAATGATTTTCAATGGGACAGGAAGTCACTGATTTAAAACAAAATATGCTTGTATGTGAAAGAGCATTTAGCAGACCATTGAATGCAAATTGTAAGACACAAGAAGTAATGTGAAATTACTTAATTCTGTAATTGAAAAAGCTTTAATGCTTGCGAAATTTTAGTAAACGCGACATACTGCGAAGATGTAAACGAAGTTACCCTGAAGTTATCACAGGTAAACAAACCTTAGAAATCCATGTGGCGTGGCATCATTTCCAAGTGTAGGTGGTTTCGAATTTTAACTCTCTTGCTGTTCGAATAAATGACCGTCATGAACAACAACTGTGCACTATTTTAGCAATAATTGGATAATTAGATAAAAAACTTTTTTTTATTATTTTAAATAAATTGCAGTTATGTATCCAATAAAACCCACAGCACATTTAACCACGTCGGAAATCTGAAATAGATTTGCAGAAAAATAGTCTCGTGAATATTCAAATATTAATGACATTATTTCAGTGACGGGAAAACAATTATACCAGTATCATTGTGCCATAAATAGGGAAGCTCTAGTGAGTCAAATTTTGATATAAACTTTCTGAACTGAGTTAACTAAAATCGATCTGAGACGAGGTTTACCGAGACTCGAGTCGGCTTTAGTGAGCGAAATTAAGAAATTTAATTTCAGATCGTAACAAATTTAAACTTCTGTTTATCACATAACTTGTAATTACGGTGGCTGATTTAGGACACTCAAATATTTATTTTTATCTCGTTATAACGAGATACGATCTCGTTATAACGAGATACGATCTCGATATAACGAGAAAACATCTCGTTATAACGAGATACTAACCCGTTATAACGAGAAAACATCTGGTTATAACGAGAAAACATCTCGTTATAACGAGAAAGTATCTCGTTATAACGAGAAAAGATCTCGTTATAACGAGAAAAGATCTCGTTATAACGAGAAAACATCTCGTTATAACGAGAAAACATCTCGTTATCTCGAGATAAAAATCACGTGACTCTGATGACATGAAACATATAGCCCCCACCACCAAAACAGTTTATATATCTCGCGGGTGTTTTCAATATTCTGGATGTAATGCATGGGAAAAACACCTACCCACCCCCACCCCCAAGCATCCCAACCATGCCCGTGAAATACCGCTCCTCTCCCTCGCACATGTTGTCAACGATAATTACGATAAGCGCATATAACTCTCATACCAATAAACACAGAAAATGAGATGGAATTCACACAAACAAATGAAACAACTATAGCGTAATAAACTCGCTGCCCCCCCCCCCCCCCGCCCCTCCCCCACACCGTATGACAATGTGGAACACTTTTTCGACACACGGCACTCAAAACACGACTATAGCCTCAGCCCCAAAACAGTGTACATATCTTACGCGTGTGTTTAATACTGTGGATGTAATACACGGGAAACACTCCTACCCCTCTCCTTCCCAAAGCATCCCACCAATGCCCGCGAAATACCTCCCCTCCCCCTCGCAAATGTTGTAAAGGATAATTACGATAAGTGTATTTAACGCTCATACTAATAGAACAAGGACAGGGACGTGAGAAGGTAAAAATATTGGGAGAGGGGTATCAAGGCGGAGATCCATGCAAAAGGGGCGCCCATTGTGCTGGCAGTAGCATGATTCGAGTCGCGCAGTGGCGAGGCGGGGGAGAGACCAGATGTGGTATCCCCTTCTCGTTGGCGGGGTCCGGGGGCCCTTCCCTGGGAAAATTTTGAAAACTATGAGGGCCAAAACTCGCATTCTCAATGATTCTGAGGTCGCTGTGACACTACCAATCGCTTCTGAATTTATCCGCTTGGTTAACTTTCTTTGTTTGTGTTTTGTTTTGGACTGACTTCAAACATCTCCACGAGTTTAATCGGGACCATCGGTTAATAATTTTTTTTTTATTGAAGAGGTGGGGTGGGGGTGGTAAATACCCCCTACCGCCCCCCTTACCCAGGTTTAATGCCACTGAGAAAGGAAGAAAAACAGAAAATAGGATGGAATTTTCACAGACAAATTAAACAACTATAGCCATTATAATAAACTTACTGCCCCCCCCCCCCCCCCCCACCAACACACACAAGGAGAGATTTATTTATTATCGACGCTTTCAACAGCCAGGGGCAGGTCATGTAGGGCAGTTCCCTTGGTGGAGGAAGAACCGGAGACAACCACTGAGCAGCGGCGAGCAAACGTCAAGTTCTCCAACATACTAACCCGACAGAATTAGAGTATAGAGCGGTTGAAGGCACGTGCACCATCGACGTGCAGTACGCCCTAGCACATAATGCCACCATGACCCCACGTCAGGCCACGTGGACAATTGGGATCAAGTGTCTTGTCCTAAAGACACAACGCGGGTCAGAATCGAACCGTCGATCTCTATGTTTCAAGCTCGATACTCTAACAAATGAGATACCGCGCTCTCATAATTATATAGTAGGTAGCTGTACATGTTTGTTGTGGGAACACATTATGGCGTCATTAACCTTTTACCAAACGCAAGTTGAAGACAACAGTAGGCCCACAGTTATTTTTATACAAAAAAAATGAATGAAATTCATTTTTTTCTTCCAAACTAAACGACTTATGACACTTATTTGAACGAGCTCGTTGAGCTCTTTTCGATGCGATATCATAAACTATGGTTTGGGAGAAAAAAATATGAACATAAATTTTGAGTGGTGAATTTTGTATATTACACGGACAGTTTGTGTCGCTGCGGTGTGTAAAAGGGTTATCATGATTAGGCCAATATATACGGTATACCGATAACTTGTGCACTTCTTAGAAATAGAATTAAATGGTGTCAACAATATAACAATAATGCAATGCATGAATACTGAAACTCCAGAAAATTGTTTTTTACTGTGCAGAGCTAGGATCCCAAATTGTGTGTGTGTTGGGGGGAGTGGGAGGGGGACAGTAATATCGCGAGGGTCGAGAACGACATACCACGGGCATGTCTCGAGGTTTGAGGCAGGGGACGGAGAGTTTGGGAGGTACGCCCTCCAATTGGTGGGGTCCGGGGGTGATTTTTTTTTCAAATTATAAAGCTCTGGGGCCGATTCTGGGCATCTTGAGAGAAGGGAGGTTTGGGAATTATAAGTGGCAGTTTGATTTTTGTGGGGGTGGGGTGGAGGTCAATGTTATTGGATGGGGTGTCCCCCTCCCACTCACCCCCCCCCCCCCCCCATGCCGCTTCAGCACTAAGTTTTTCAATAAACTTCTCATTTTGTTCACTGACAGATTGAGCTGAACATGGAATATGAAGTTATATACTGGCGTCTTCAACTTGCGTTAGAACTCTTTATGTAACTCAAATTCTGCCGGGTTAGTACGTTGGAGAGTTCGACGGTTGCTCGCCGCTGCTCAGTGGTTCTCTCCGATTCTCGGTTCTTCTTCCACCCGAAGAACTACATTACACGACATGACCCTGGCTGCTGAAAGAGTCGTCAAATTCCAATAAATAAATAAATAAATAAATAAATAAATAAATAAATAAATAAATAAATAAATAAATAAATAAATCTCTCCTTGTGTGTGGAGGGAAGGGTATGGGGAGGGGTGGCAGTAAGTTTATTACGCTTTGTTGTTTAATTTGTCTGTGTGAATTCCATCTCATTTTTCTGTTTTCCATCCTTTCTCAGTGGCGTTAAACCGGGGGGGGGGGGGGTGTAAGGGGGATATTTACCCCCCCACCCCCCCCCCCCCCCCCCAAAAAAAGCATCAAAAAATTATTAACCCATGGTCGCGATTAAACTCGTGGAGATGTTTGAAGTCAGTCCAAAACAAAACACAAACGAAGAGGCTGACCAAACGGATAAATTCAGAAGCTAGCCTATTGACGAAACGAACAGAGAATTCGAATTGGTAGTGTCACAGCGGCCTCAGAACCATTGAGAACGCGAGTTTTGGCCCTCATAGTTTTCAAAATTTTCCCAGGGAAGGGCCCCCGGACCCCGCCAACGAGAAGAGGATACTACATCTGGTGCTCTCCCCCACCTCGCCACTACGCGACTCCAATCATGCTTCTGTCCGCACAATGGGCGCCCCTTTTGCATGGATCTCCGCCTTGATACCCCTCTCCCAATATTTTTACCTTCTCACGTCCCTGTCCTTGTTCTATTAGCATGAGCGTTAAATACACTTGTCGTAATTATCTTTTACAACATGTGCGAGGGGGAGGGGAGGTATTTCGCGGGCATTGGTGGGATGCTTTGGGAAGGAGAGGGGTAGGAGTGTTTCCCGTGTATTACGTCCACAGTATTAAACACACGCGTAAGACATGTACACTGTTTTGGGGCTGAGGCTATAGTCGTGTTTTGAGTGCCGTGTGTTGAAAGAAAAAGTGTTCCACATACGATGTGGGGGAGGGGCGGGGGGGGGGGGGACAGCGAGTTTATTACGCTATTGTTGTTTCATTTGTTTGTGTGAATTCCATCTCATTTTCTGTGTTTATTGGTATGAGAGTTATATGCGCTTATCGTAATTATCGTTGACAACATGTGCGAGGGAGAGGAGCGGTATTTCACGGGTATGGTTGGGATGCTTGGGGGTGGGGGTGGGTAGGTGTTTTTCCCATGTATTACATCCAGAATATTGAAACACCCGCGAGATATATAAACTGTTTTGGTGGTGGGGGCTATATGTTTCATGTCATCAGAGTCACGTGATTTTATCTCGAGATAACGAGATGCTTTCTCGTTATAACGAGATGTTTTCTCGTTATAACGAGATCTTTTCTCGTTATAACGAGATACTTTTTCGTTATAACGAGATCTTTTCTCGTTATAACGAGATACTTTCTCGTTATAACGAGATGTTTTTTCGTTATAACGAGATGTTTTCTCGTTATAACGAGATCGTATCTCGTTATAACGAGATCGTATCTCGTTATAACGAGATAAAAATAAATATTTGAGTGTCCTAAATCAGCCACCGTATGTAATTAAACACAAAATGATTTTAAAGACATAGAAGAGTAAAATTTATTTCCTCTTCCAATCCACTCACAAGGTTACGATGTTGCTCTGATTTCAGACGACGCGTTTTTACTAGACGTGCAGCGGACGAGATTTCCATAATGATGCTTTAATTAATCTGAGCAACAGCTTAACCCTTTGAACTCGTAAGACCGATTTTTCTGTCCAAGTATAATTGTGTCTCATTTTTGTCTTATTATAAGAGATCTATATACGGGGCATTGATGATAAAATAATAACTGCAGTCTGCAGCCAGACGGCTGCAGCCTGCAGTTATTATTTCACCCTCCCTGTATATTGATATTCGACTGACCCATCTCACTCTTAGTGTTCACAAAGGCGATACTATTCTAGGAAATTAGGGTTAAATGATTAGACATTATAAGATTTGAATTTAATAAACAACAGCAGTATTTGTACAGCACACTGTAAAGTGATGAACACAAACCGACACAATCATAGAGCCGTACATGTAATTTCTATACTAAAATAAACTGAGCGCATATTTGGAATTCAAAGAGTTTTCCATCATTTCACAAGTAAAATATGATATATATTACACCATATTATTCGTAATATTTTACAATGCATGGGTGTACTTATGTGATTTATTGTAATACTGAGCGGACCCAAGAGCTGGGCTGTTCACTATTTAGCTTTCTTACTAAATGAGGTTTTACGAGACTTTCGAACAGTCACATTCACAACGTGTCAGACATTTTTCCGGTTGGAGAGAGTATGAGTGCTGAGAGAACCACCGAGCTGTGTAGGGGTACTGTTAGACTCGCAACTTACTAACCCCACACAAGCAGAATTAGCGTCGATTCTAGGCATGTACCATCGAGGTACAGTACACCATAGCATACTAAACCATCGTGCTCTCACTTGGGTAACTGGGATAATGCGCTTTTCCCAAAGACAAAATGCAGAAGAGTGGGTCAGGATCGAACATTCGCACTTTCGATTTTAACCCCAATGCTCTAACCAACGAACTACATGTACTGCACTGCCCGGCGTTGTGCTCTAAGCACATGTTAAAGACAGTTGATTGTCAAGCACCCCGTACAGCAATACGCTTTGCTACCCAACTACCACCTGTCTATCAGTTGTAGACAAGTTGCATTCAAATGAGAAAACATTATCAATTTTTCGTTATGTTCCCACACAATATGAAGTGTCTAAAATGATACACGACCGAAACAGACTAACAATAAAATAAATTTCTGTAGTTTGTGAATTGCGTCATTCAAGTGATCCACAATAAAACCAAAAACTATTTTAATGCTTTCTAATTTATTTATGAAATCTCAATATGAAGAATGTCTTTTCGGATATAAACTTTCACTCGTCCGTTTCCCGCACCGCATATTGGACAACATTTGCATAATGAACGTTGACTGATAAGAATTTCAAATTGTCAATAGTGCTCGTAAATTCGTCGGGCGGGCAAAAAATCTTTTCATAGAATTGACGACTACGAGTCTATTTGTGAGAAAATCGAACTGTTCAAACATTGTACCACTAGCTGGTTAAGGACACTACAGTGTAGTGGCACAATCTTGGACTGAACTTTCACATAAAGGAGACGAGAAGCGCTCTCAAACTTTTTGCTATACACGCTAAAAACTAAAGTGTTAAAAACTACACTTGAAGTGCTGTATTTAACACTAACTAAGTGCTGAACTAGCACTTTGTTCAAGTGTAGATATCCCAGAACTTGACAGGTGTTACTATAATACCACTTGACAAGTGTAATGTCGCGACACTTAAAATGAAACAACGCAGATGACGCGGATCAGGCTCGAACTCTCGAGCCTGATCCGTGTCATCTGCATTGTGTCCTTTTAATTATGTACCCACCAAGCGCAAATCAAATTATGGACGATTCTGGAAGAACCACCAATGCTGTGTCGAACAGGAACCTTTCGCAAAATGAACAACGACTGATAAGAATGAAGAGTGGGGCTACGTCTCTGTAATTTGGGTTCTTCCTATCAGTTAACGTTTTGCCCATCCGTGTTTACGATTACGACTGTGAATTCTCTCGTCAAGAGCTTTTCGCAGCCCCTTAACCCTTCACCCAACGTAACGGCCAAAACCAGCCAGCGCTATTCTCAAAAATCGCCAATTAATTTTCATTATTTTTTCATTTTTTGTCTCAAAAACATAGGTTATGACTCCTCGTTGGAACGAGCGCGTCGAGCTCGTTTCAACGAGGGGTCATAACCTATGTTTTTGAGACAAAAAATGAAAAAAATGAGTTATTCAAGAATTTTTTTGTAAGTGTCGTCTGCTTTTCATGTTAGGTAAAGGGTTAATATGGCAGTTCACTCTAAGATTGTGTCTTTAGACTGTAATAGCCATGTGGCAAACAGTTCTCAATCTTTTTAGCAATCAAATCATCGGCCGCAGTGAAACACGACAATCACATGTATCACTGGTAGTCGTACAAAGTTTAAACAGTATGATTATCTCACAAACGGACTCGTAGTCGTCAATTTTGCGAAAAGGTTTTTTGACTACCCGATACATTTACGACTACTATAAACCATTCGTCATCGTTCATTGCGCCATTAATGGACACATTTCGCATAATGAACGACAAGTGATAAAAAATACTTATGGTGAATAGTACTCGTAAATTTGTCGCACGGTCAAGAAACCTTTTCGAAGAACTGACTACAAGTACCTTTGTGTTTCGGAGTTAGAATTAAAAATAAGACTAAAGAAGTATTTTATTTTCACCTCGCAAACACATCCTCACCCCCCCCTCTCTCTCTCTCTCTCTCTCTCACACACACACACACACAGACACACACACACACACCATGCCTCCCCCAACCTGCACACTCTTACTTCCACTAGTTTTTTTTTATTTGGCGGGTTGTCGTTTCCATCAAATGAAGTTTTGACGAGTTGCGCGATATTGAATTGCAAAAAGCCTCGTTGTAGGTTTGACAATTTAATGCCTGATGAGGAAGAGGAATTTTCTGCTGAACAAACGAAAAGTCATTATCAGATCCGAAACTCCCTCCATTGAGATTCACTCATTATCATTTACATTATCACTTGTAAACGCTGTGGGAAGCTGCATGAGGGTCAAAGTGAAAATCATTTCCGAATGCGTGATACTCGACACAAACAGGATATAAAACAATGCTTATGCCCCAGTAGCACAGCATTTCAACCTTCCTGAACATTCTATAGGCGATGTTGGAATCAAATGAACACACACCAATTAAAGATACATTAGAAGAAACAGGTGAAGTTAGAAAAAAAAAACCGTGAAGCGTTTTGGATCAATACGCTTCAAACAATCTGGCCATTTGGTATGAATATATTAAAGGGAGAATGCGAAAGGTTGTCCATCATTCCTTTCACTTTACCGACTATAAATTAAAAGAACCTTTAAATCTTCGACTTGACATCGTCAAGTCGAAGATTTAAAGGTTCTTTTAATTTATAGTCGGTTAAATTGAATTCATTTTTTTACTATTTTTGCTGATTTCGATATCCATTCTGCTGTATGTTAAAGTGAAAGGAATGATGGACACAAATTGGAGCCTATCAATAAATAACATCACTAATTGCCAGCCAGTTTAATAAGTTTCTAAGCTCAAAACTAAGTTTAAATAAAATTTGTGTATTTTTATCATGTTTGAGACCTCATCAAGGTTCAATAAATATATATTTTTAAGAAAACAATATTTCCGGTACGTTTCAATGGGAAATGTCTGTGCCAGTGCGTATATTTTGTACTTTAAACACACACACGCAGACATGTTATTTTACTTTCCACCAGTTGTTTATTTGACGGGTTGTCGTTTCAATCAGATGTAATTTTAACGAGTTGTCCCTTCAAATAGTGGGCTTTCGATTAGTTGTCACTTAGCCGGAAGAATGATATTAATGCTACTCAAAAGCCAGACTTTTCACCTCATAGACATGGTCTTGAAGTCAGGACTATTCGATATTGTCAAGATCATATGACTCTCCTTTCCGGAGCTCTCAACACAACCATCAAGAATATTTCATGCTATTCGAACAAGTTCTATTCAGAATATGAACGGACCTAACCCGGATTGGTCACTAGCAGAGACGTTATTTTGAAGCGTTAATCTCATTTTGTCTTATATTTGTTTTCTTTGATTACTCTGTCTGAGGCCATCAATCGTTGTCTTGCGACACCATAAATCCAATATCGCTGGGAGCTTTGTCAAATACGATATTGGGTGGAGCATTTTGCGAGAAATTTTACAGTATGTTCTGTACATATATACGATTGGTCGAAGGGTTCTTGTGGTATGTTCACCTAAACCGTCTATTTTATAACCAACCAGTGAACCCGAACAATTTATATACATGTAAAAAGACAATTCAGTGCATTAGAATTGACCGACTGCAGTGGATCAGAATGAAACTAATCGAAAATCAACGTTAATTAACGTTGATTTTCGATTAGTTCAATTCTGATCAACATTATATTAATATAATATGTTTTGCTTCGATCAGGTTCTCTATACAATTTGGACGATGCCGGGAATCGTGTACGAACTTCCGACTGGAGCGAAAGAGAAAAAATGTTTCAAGTGAAGCACGGGCTTCCCATTTCTGTAGCGTTACAAATAGTATTGTCCCAAAAAGATCTCCGTTGTGATCTATCTTAACAGTAAATTAAGTGTCGCCCAAGAAAACTTTAACATGAAATTAAATTCGCGATTTAACAATGCCCCCAAAATAGGGTCCAAAATACAAACTGATGCATGATATATCTAGACTGACACAGCTTAACTAGCTGTCTTCATGAAAGCCCCAAAACCAATGGTACATCCTGGGTTCATCTATAAATATGTCTCCCCGCATTGCACAACAGAACAAGGTCAGGTTAAAATAGTAAGTGCAGATGTCTTGTCCACACACGACCCGTCTATCAACTACCGGAAGTGCGCATCAGCAGCAGGAGTCGTTCTTGATGTTTTGCTTCATTTAGTACAGACATGGTGCCAGAAATAAGACGGTTCATACCCTGAACAACATTTAGTCGGAAAATTCGGAGACGTGACGGGGTCGACTCTATGGTTTGCAGTCTCCGAAGATATATATCAAATACAAATCCTCAGTTTCCATGCAGAATCCATTGTCAAAAAACCCTGTTATATATTAAGTGGGGATACCCTCTCACTCAGTTTGGGCCATTTAATGTTTCGTTGAAAATTAGCGACGCAATTCGTAGCTGTACGCGACGATGCAGTGGACCTGCTAATTTTTGTTGCAAATTTGATGCCCTCGCTCCACTACCAGAACAAGCTATGTACTGCGTTGGCATCGATTCCTGTGGAGCATGGAGTGTCTAGAAATAATAAACGGCTTAAATGGACTTATTACGTTCGAATACACATTTCTCATGAACGGCGACAATTGTTTCACCCACGGTAAAATCTGAGAATATTGCAAATGTTTTATAATTTATTTATCCATCCTCAATACAATGAATTGCTTCTTTCGATGCAGACTTCCATTTCCTTCTTCATATATTACCACTTCTTAGACATAAAGGAATCTTTCAAGTAGGTGTTCTCAAAATAAATCTAATTTTAAAGAAAACGTATCCATTATCGTCTTAAGTTCTAAAGTCTAGCATTTATATCCAAACAGCTGCGCTGTTCATGGTGGTGCAGAAAACACGACCGGACAGAGAATGCAGAACGGATTGTCAGGGAATGTTTTTAGGTAACATTCGCACCACCTGGGGCACGGCGGAAGACCAAAAATGATGAAGTTGCGGCATTTGGAGATCTGTGTCAATTCCCATCCATAGAGATGAGATGCTATTTCCACCGTAAACATTTTACCATTGGAATACGATAAAATATCTTCCAACCGGTCGCCTGGCGCCCGTGCTATAACTTATGCTACGTCGGCTTGACACTGTGATATACAAGTTCAGACTTATTCACGTATACACGTAACAGCCCATTATAAATGTGATGTTTCTAAACCGTAAATCTATTGACGTTAGGTAGACATACCTTTATTCTGCAGTATACTAGTACATTTACAACAAAATAACATTACAAACTACAAGAACATAAACTAGTATACAGCATGGAAATGGTATAGCCTAAAAGGCTGTCTTCCTGCCATTCCTGTACAATATATATCAACTCTGTTCGGCATCAGTGTAGCGAAAATCCTTTTCAAAGACTGGAATATCTGATAGTTTGTCTTTGATTCATGGGGCTAGATGGGATCAAAATGCTGGGATGAGGATGAGATACCAGGGGGTTTTGAAGGCTGATACAATCGGGACAGACTGGGTTGTCGCACTTGGAGTTTGGCAGGGATTAAGTGCTTAAAGCTTTATGCGTTAATGATTTTTTTGAACTTGGGTCTACTGTACACCTGGAACTTAAGTACCCCCTGTTTTTTTCGCAGTGGTGTTAATAGAAACTGTCATTACTTTCATGCTATCTTTCAGATGGCCAAAAATGATTGTTTGCGGAAAGAATGGTCTGCTGACAAATGAAAGACAACACAATGATGAATATATGCAGTATTTCAATTGGGCTAATTACACATATTTGTGTCACTAATGTTTTTGATGGAAAAATGTTCTCTCGACAAGTATGGTGCTGGAATAGTTCATGATGAAACAATGCCGGTAATTACAAACATAAAATGTAAATTGTGATCTCCTGAACACAATATCAGTGTCTGGCGTCAGTGGCGAGTGTATCCACCACGTGCCCGGATGACAGCCTGAACCCTCCTCCTAACGAGACCAGTGAGCCTTCTGATACGGTGCAGAGGCAACTGCTGCCAGTTCTCATGCAATGCAGCATCCACATCGGTCAACGTCTGTACAGGTGGATCCCTTGCTTGCACACGACGTCCAAGAAAGTCCCTATATGTGTTCTAAGGGATTTAAATCGGGGCTCATTGCAGGCCAATGTAGTGTTGTAATAGCATTGTTCTGAAGGAATGCTCTCACAGCATGGGAATGATGTGGCCTTGCATTGTGGTCCATGAATACAGGGCGTGTAACTGGTGGATGTCAAAATGAGGGACGACAACCCGATTGAGAATGTCCCGGATGTACTGATGCCATTGAGATTCCCACGTACAGTCACTATATCAAGTTTACAATCATGAAAGAGGCATCCCAAGATCATTACTTATCCTCCACCAAAAGGAACAGGAAGTTTGATGTTCCTGGGCACGTAAACAGTATTTCCATGCCCCCCCAAACTCTCACGCGACGATCTGTGATGTGAAGCAGGAACCTCCGTTCGTCGTACCATTGCTCTCTCCTCTACGTTCCTGTATATTCTAATGATGATGTGCCATATACCACTCCAAACGTCGTCTTTGATGCTGATCGGACAGAGCTGGACGCTTGATAACCATTCTGGACCTCATACCCAGTCCTTTGAGACGGTTTCGGACAGTTCTGTTGCACAAACGACTGTTGGGGAGCCAAATACGTTTCAAAAACCGTCTTGAAGCAAAGGGTTTACGCTATACGAGGCGTGCCAGACTCCGATCTTCAAGAGGAGAGGTCTTTTGGGGTTGTCCAGGCCTTGGTCGGCCCTTAACATCGTTGGTTTGTTGATGTTTTCGGACAAGTCTGCTGATGACAGAATGACTATAGCCGTGTTGCCTTCCAATAGCTTTGAATGGCATGCCTGCTGCATGCTTGCCAACGATTTGCCATCTTAGTGTCTCTGACAGTCTCCTCCTTGTCATGTCAACATTTATTGTTAAAAGAAGTGACAAATTTTCTTGTTTTGTACCCAAATATTGCATGTGGATAATAGAGTTTTTTTTACATTTGTGAGAAGCATGCTTCACGTGGACGAGAGGATGTTTTGGGGGTACACTATCACCCAGAAACATAATGTTTCACTGGATGAAATGCACTGCATGATATAACAATCATTAAAACATAATAATCAGTAACAGCAACTTCACTACCATGAAACATTTCAGAGGGTTAATTAAGTTCCAGGTGTATAATAAAATTATATTGCTGAGTTAGCGGGTCTATGCTATTCCAAATTCTTGGGGAGGAATGGAAGGGCAATTCTGCTGAAAATTGAGTTCTTGATTTGTGTTTTTCTATTTTACCGGTGTGCCTTGTATTCATCCCCGAAGGGTTTCCGTAGACCTGAACGGTGTTATCGAATGACATAGGAAGTGTTTTGTTCATCCAGTCATGAATAAAGAGGGAGACGTGAAGACTGTAGAGATGTTTAAATTTCAGAATGCCACAATCTCTGAAAAGAGGGTCCGTGTGCGAGTTGTATGCTTTCCTAGTTATGATTCGGACGGCTCTTTTTGCAGCTTGAGAATTCTGATGGTGTAGGTCGAATGACCCCAAACCTGAATACCATATACGAGATGACAGTGAATCAAATAAAAGTACAAAATTTTCATTGCCTTGGTGGGGAGAAATGTCTTTGCCCTATTTAGGGCAAAAATTGCACTTGCCATTCTTGAGCATACTACAGAAACATGGTGTTCAAATTTCATATTTTCGTCTATATACACACCGGGGAATTTTAGAGCGGCTCAATCTTGTTCGTTCTCAACGGCTTCAATATATGTATTATTCAGGGATAATGTTTATAAAATAACCTGAAGTTCGTCTCCAGTACGCCTAAAATCGACAACAAATTTATCGGTTGTGCAGTTAAGACATGTTACAGTACGGTGACCATAAAGGCGGACAGAGACGTTCGACTGGATCGCAACTTGGTCGCGATCTAGTCGAAACGCTCTGCCCGCTCTTCTCCCTGCAACACTCTAGAATCTTACATATCCAAAAAGGGTGGTCGGACTACATATTGAACCCGAAATGCTATTTCCCTTTTTTTCTTGATGCGATCATGGTTCCGCAATATTTTATTCTGGAAGTCTCATGTGTCGCGATTACTGATCTCTATACAACTGGACTGATGGGACGTCAGCAAAAAACGTCACAACTCAGTCCTCTCCCCCTTCCCTATAAGATTGCGTCAGGCCAATCAACGCGGTAATGCCTCCCATCAATGACGTTTGATGACGTGAAAGCTGATACGCTGTGACTGCAGTCACAGCGTAACAGCTTTCACGACATCGAGCGCCATGGTGTTTTCCTAGCACGAAATCAACTTTCCAATCTTAGTACTTGTTTTTGTCAGTAATAACTAAAATATATTGCAAATATTCAATTTGTATTGCCGTGTGGGCATCATAAGGCCAAACAAAATTAAATAATTGATTCTCAGGAATTTTTTTAAAACGAATGAGGGAGGGTGGTTTTTATTTTTATTATCTATGCTGCTAGAATGGTCGCCGGTGCCTAAAATTCAATTGTGAGAGCATAAAATTAAATATTAGCGCTTCCATGATGATTTCGCTGAGAGTTTTCTCTTTTTGTAACAGCGATCACACAACACAAAATAAATATAGAAAAACTAAAATGGAGATAAAAAAAATAATGAGTTTTTTTAACTGATTGAGTGCAAGAAGGCCTTTCAAAAAAAAAATGAGGTACCACTGCAAAAATAACATTTTCCTTATCCATGTTTCGTATTCAGTTAAACGTAAATAACAGTTTGCTTATACAAATGTGTCCTATTACAAATTATTGGAGAGTGCATGTTGGCGCTCTCCAATAATTTGTAATAGAAAAATGTTTGAGGAACAAATTCAGACCACCAAAAATAATCTAGTCCTTAACTAGTTAAATAAATATTTTTTTTGTATACATATGAGAATCGTGTCGCATTTCGCAATACTGTATCAATGTATACGACATATTGCATCGCAAATCGCTAAAATCACATGGTAGTTTTGTACATTTGGAATTTTGACTCCAAAATAAAAATGACGAACGCGGGCCGCAAAAACGGAAGCGCCGGTGACTCAGAATCAAAAGATTAATTTTCTTTAGCCTAAAATATTAATTTTTCAGAGACATCAAACAAAAGTCGTCAATCAGCGATCAGGGATTGCGAGATGTCGGAGAACTGAAAATCTTCAAGAATTCTTCAAGAATTCTTTTTTGTAACCCTTTGCCCAACGCAGACGATATCAAAATTTATTATTTTAAATATAATTTTTTTAAATTTTTCAAAAAATTTCAACAAAACCATATCACGTGACTCCCCATTGGATCGTGCTCGACGAGCTCGACGAGCTCGTTCCAAAGACGGGTCACATGATATGGTTTTGTTGAATGTTTTTGAAAAATAGTATTTTTCAGTTGCTGAATTTGCATATTACGCGGGCGGAGGTGGCCGATACGTTGGATAAAGGGTTAAACATCGTTTATTTATAGAAACATTCGTCAACTCCACCTATGATAATAGCCGTTGATGACCAAACATCCAGATGTTTAGAGATCAGTGGTGGCAATCGAATCGCGATCTGCTCTCGAAAGAGGCTGCCTTTGTGACGAGAGTACTATAATGATCTGTGGTGATCACAAGGTTAACCCTTTACCTAACATGAAAAGCAGACGACACTTGCAAAAAAAATTCGTGAATAACTAATTTTTTTCATTTTTTGTCTCAAAAACATAGGTTATGACCCCTCGTTGGAACGAGCTCGACGAGCTCGTTCCAACGAGGGGTCATAACCTATGTTTTTGAGACAAAAAATGAAAATATAATGAAAATTTATTGGTGATTTTTGAGAATAGCGCTGGCCGGTTTTGGCCGTTACGTTGGGTAAAGGGTTAACAGGCTACGAAGAGGTTCCAATATCCCAACAGCAATTTTGTCAGAAGTCTGTAACTGATATTTTACTCCGAGCTCTTGTCAATAACTTGTCACTCTTTACGACACGGGGATTAATAAATGGAGCTGTCGGTTCGAATAATCGTTATGTAGTCGACAGAAAATCGTTGTTTTATATCGATGGGGATTCAAATACATCATTTCTTATTGAATTTCACATTACTGGTGACAAAGTGAAATTTCCCTTCATTAACTTCCACAAACACACATTCCAAATGTCCGATATTCCGAACAAAATTGAACGCGAAAACTGGAAGTGTGTCTCAAAACTTCGCGGTTCTTCAGTGTTCCTCATTCAATCGGCAGTCGTCAAGTTCATCCCTTTAATGACCGTACAATCGATTATATTAGTGCAGACGATAGCTTTGTCTCATGGATGGGCGAGACCACACAATTTCCGACAAAACTTAGTAATGCACGGCATCGTCGAGTACCGAAAGGGCCCGCGGCGACTTAATGCATCGCTGCTTTTTGTCGGAAAGTTTCATAGCATTGATTCCCTATTAGAGAGTATCCTCACATGCATCAACTATATTTTGAAAAATGAATGTCAGAGACACGCAATCCCTTCGACTCTATCTGAAACCGAAATTATTTGCAGACTGCTCCGTACCAACCATGCATTGGTTCAATGTTTGTTTTGTTTTGTTTAAATGTTTTTTTTTTTTTTTTTTTTTTTTGGGGGGGGGGGGCGAAAATTTTAGGGGGGCAAGCCCCCTCAGACAAACACACATCCCCCAAGCCCCCCACCCCCCCCACCCGCCCCAAGTTACGCCACTCCATCGACCGGCCGTATCGTCCACCAAGAGATGAAAACGTTGTTTCGAAAGATGCACGCGACATATATAATCAAACTTGTGCATGATATTTTCTTCACACGAATGCATTTTACACATACCTAGTATTACGTTGTGGAGTACGGTCACATAGAGCGTTGGCTCTGCAACCGGAAGGTCGATGGTGCGATGCTGACCTACGGTAACTGCGTTGTGTCGTTGTCACGACACTTAATCTCGATTGCCTACGTCGAGGCACGACTGCGCTCTGCACTAAGGTATCCTGTACACTGATAGTGCACCTGACTTCAGCCACTGCTAACCTTGCTTGTGTGGAGTTGGTACGTTTAGGAGTCTGGCAGTTGCCCGCCGCTGCTATGTTTCTGTCTGGGTAACAAGCCTTGGTCCATCATAAAGCTGTCCGAACTACGTGACCTTGTCTATTTAACCCTTTCACTGCCCACTTTATCCACATATGGAGGACCACTATGTACGCCTTTATGCGAGGAAGTTTAATGAAAAATATGACATACTTGAAACTCTATCATCTGATTTATTGTTGGAAAGGGCTCTCTGAGCCCTTTCCAACAATAAATCAGATGGTAGGTTTGACCTGGGCATACCAGAACGTTCAGCTAACCTTCATAAAATAGGTGACAATAGTCACTTTCGACAGCGAAAGTGTTAAACCCCAATAAAACAACCAAACGTGGCACAGTGATGCTGTGTACTAATGCGTATTGCAAGATGGAGTGTCTGACAGTTGCTCACGCTGCTCTGTGCTTCTCTCCGGGTTCTCCGGCATCCTCCACCCGTAAAACTGTCTGACACAATGTGACCCTAGTTGTTGGAAGTGTCGTTATACCCCAATAAACAAAGAAGCCCAATCAAGCCTAAGGTGTTACCTAGAAATTACAAAATGTATCCTTCGACTGATATTTAGTACCGCGTTAAAAATGTACCTGAGTTGCAGTTAAGATGTGTCATATATAGGTGCGCAAGCGCGATAGCGCCCCACGGAAATGAATCACCGTTATGTGATTTCAGGAAATCGGTGTTAATGGGATAAAAAATAATATTGTCCTTCAATGCTTGTAAATTATATACGCTTAACTTAATCAAAACCATCAAATAACAAAACTTCAATTAACTGTTTAAACACTCGTAAAAAGGTGAAAAAACGGCAAAGATTTTTTAAAAAAATTGTTTCTTTGTTTTCTCATACAGTCGCTTAACGCTTTAAATCAAAGTGGACATTGCCATTTACAAAAGATCGGCATGCAAATTCTACTATATTTTTTTAATTTTTGTCTCAAAATGTTTTTGAAACAAAAATAGAATTTATTGCGGAGATTGAGTTTCAAGTGTCGTCTACTCTACGGATTTGGAGAAGTTTTAAAATGTATTACCTATATTCGCGGTGTAAATGTATTTGATCCCAGACACGTGAGCATCTTCAAATCTCGTTTTAAATGGACGTAACCGTTTTTATCAAGAGCTTATAAAAAAGGTGACGGCCGGACATGAAAATTGGGATTGGTCGAGAAACCCGAACCATTTCATTTTTTTCCGTAGCCTAATGAACCGACTGGATCTTTGTCCAATGCTCGACGTAAAACAGGTAACCTTGTCTTCACTGGCACGAACATCACGATACGCCAGAAAGATAAAATATGGAACGCCCGTAGCTCCCATGTCGAGTTCGAAAGATAAAATATAGTTTTATTTCATGTTGGGTGTATCACTATATGCGAAATTCGAGATAATGAATGACAGTGGGTTATCGTTGATGATTCATTGCAAGCAGGTGAAACATGTTATAAATCCAATTACATTATTTATGATTTTTAACAATTATTTCTACATCTAATTATATTGATCTATAGCACCTCACGCAAAGAGTACACGTGTCTGTGCAAAAAAAACCCGACTGTTGGTAGGCGCCTTATTCCATGCAATGTTATTTAGGTATATCGACGTTTCTCCCGTGACACTACACTGCTGTACATGTGCCCCAGGATATGCATCAGGGTGGGGCCAACTTCGAAGCAAAGCTATGATCTGAAAATTTTCCGACATGGTGGGGCGAGAGTTCCAGTTTTCCGAGATTGTTCTCGCGTCGTTGATGTTCGGTATACTCAATATACTTCTTTAAAACAACAATGAACGAGCAGGTCGGGAGTGTTCGTTTATTATTATTGTTTAAAGAATTACTTTAACCATTTACCTAACATGAAAAACAGACGACACTTGCAAAAAAATTCTTGAATAACTAATTGTTTTCCATTTTTTGTCTCAAAAACATAGGTTACGACCCCTTGTTGGAACGAGCTCGACGAGCTCGTTCCAACGAGGGGTCATAACCTATGTTTTTGAGACCAAAAAATTAAAACAAGAGGGATGTTACATCCCAACGCTCACCTACATTCGCGCTTGATAATGTCGTTCCAATGTAACATGCCAAATATTTAGTTAATATAAATCATTAACTAGGCATCAAATGATTAATGTAGTTTATGTGATGGCTTTGAAAGGTCTATATTTCTGCATTTATTATATATCAATTCAACATAGAATCATTGGATATAAAAGCATTTTTTTCTTTTAGAAATGTTTATGATTAAGAATATGAATCATGAGGCGAGATATTAAATCATAAATAAGAATTAGGAAAGGCTTTCATAAATCACTGAAATTGTAATTGAAGTACATTCATTGGTTAAAGAGGAGTTGCGGAAAAACATTCGTTCAAAAAAGTGACTATAAGTCCCAACAAAAATACATCACATCAACAACTAAAATAAGCCTTAATGTTACTAGTAACAAGTATGAGAAAGTATTAAATAAAAAAAAAAAGTTAAAAAAAATTTTTTTTAAAGAAAGTGAATATAAGTCCAAAAAATCCCCCTCAAATTCCTCAAATATGCATGTAAAAAGGGCGCAACGTTACCGCAATGTAGTTCAGTAACCCATGCGTACAATATCAATTGCCTGGAAAGACACATAGAAACAGAACTCAGCTTAACACCCGTCACCTTAACACAAACTTTTAGAACTTAAAATTGAGTAAGTCAGAGAAAAACGTGAACATTGTGACTGAAAAAAAGAAAAGAAATCAGTTAAATTTCTGCATACAGTAGGGTTAATACTTACAGTTGTTATTGAAATGAGAAAATAAACAGTAATGAGAGGTGAAGGCACCACAATCTGCACAAAAGCTGACTTTAACGCAAATTCTTACAACACCTAAATGCTAATTCTTACAACAAGTTTTGGCAGAAAATCAGCCTCAAATTCCTCAAATATGCATGTAATGAGGGTTAAATATTACTGCAATGGAGTTCAGTAACCCAAGTGTAGAATATTAATCGCCTGGAAAGACACATAGAAACACAACTCACTTGAACACAAAGTTTACAAAGTTTTACAACTTAAAATTTACTAAGTCCGAGAAAAACATGAAAATTTTGAGTGAAAAAAAAGAAAATTTCCGTTAAATTTCTGCATACAGTGGGGTTAATACCTACAGTTGTTATTGAAATATGAAAATCAACAGTAATGAGAAGTTAAAGCAACACAATCAGCACAAAAGCGGACTTTAACGCAAATTCTTACAACACCTAAACGCAAATTCTTACAACTTTTGGCAGAAAATGTTAGGTGAAATTTGGAAAAAAGTCGTAGTATCAGGGTTAAATACTGTTCTGATAGTTCCCTACAACCTACATATGCAATATCAAAGGCCTGAGCCCACTGATCTTTGAGAACTCACCTTAACACCTCACCTTAACACAAACTTTTAGAACTTAAAATTTACTAAGTCCGAGAAAAACATGAAAATTTTGACTGAAAAAAAAGAAAATTTCCGTTAAATTTCTGCATACAGTCGGGTTAATACCTACAGTTGTTATTGAAATATGAAAATCAAGAGTAATGAGAAGTTAAGGCACCACAATCTGCACAAAAGCTGACTTTAACGCAAATTCTTACAACACCTAAACGCAAATTATTACAACAACTTTTGGCAGAAAATGTTAGGTGAAATTTGGAAAAAAGTCGTAGTATCAGGGTTAAATACTGTTCTGATAGTTCCCTACAACCTACATATGCAATATCAAAGGCCTGAGCCCACTGATCTTTGAGAACTCACCTTAACACCTCACCTTAACACAAACTTTTAGAACTTAAAATTTACTAAGTCCGAGAAAAACATGAAAATTTTGACTGAAAAAAAGAAAATTTCCGTTAAATTTCTGCATACAGTCGGGTTAATACCTACAGTTGTTATTGAAATATGAAAATCAAGAGTAATGAGAAGTTAAAGCACCACAATCTGCACAAAAGCTGACTTTAACGCAAATTCTTACAACACCTAAACGCTAATTCTTACAAGTTTTGGCAGAAAATCAGCCTCAAATTCCTCAAATATGCATGTAATGAGGGTTAAATATTACTGCAATGGAGTTCAGTAACCCAAGTGTAGAATATTAATCACTTGGAAAGACACATAGAAACACAACTCACCTAAACACAAAGTTTACAAAGTTTTACAACTTAAAATTTACTAAGTCTGAGAAAAACATGAACATGAAAATTTTGAGTGAAAAAAAAGAAAATTTCCGTTAAATTTCTGCATACAGTGGGGTTAATACCTACAGTTGTTATTGAAATATGAAAATCAACAGTAATGAGAAGTTAAAGCAGCACAATCTGCACAAAAGCTGACTTTAACACAAATTCTTACAACACCTAAACGCAAATTATTACAACAACTTTTGGCAGAAAATTTTAGGTGAAATTTGGAAAAAAGTCGTAGTACCAGGGTTAAATACTGTTCTGATAGTCCCCTACAACCTGCATATGCAATATCAAAGGCCTGAGCCCACTGATGGTTGAGAAATTAACCTTAACATTAAATCTTACAATATTGGACACGCCGGACGCCGACGCCGACGCCCGAGGTTATCACAATAGCTCACCACATCTTACAGATGTCGGTGAGCTAAAAATAATGAAAATTAATTGACGATTTTTGAGAATAGCGCTGACCGGTTTTGGCCGTTACGTTGGGTAAAGGGTTAACAAAATAGACTCACAACAATCGCTTTCGTACAAAGGATATTTGAACCATAAGGGTATTTTTTTCAAATTAGCAATTTTCAGAGAAAATTTGGGCTTTGGGAACCAAAAAATGTTTCCGACAAACATTTCCGGCAGACAGGGTTATAGAGTCGAACCATCCCTTCCACACTGACCTAGGGCCCGACCACCAACGTAACACTGACACAAATCTCTTGCCCTGAGGGTAAGATTTCCCCTCTCCCAATATGCAACGTATTAACCGGGTTCACACCGAGACACAATGCATTCAGATCCAAACTCTCAGTTTTTCGATCAGAAATCCAATGCGGTAACTGAGCCACTGCGCCCACAGTTTCAAAACCACATTCACGTGACCTTTTTATACTAAATAACACCTTCCTTTTTATTGTGAAAGGTGCAAAACGCTACATGGCCATGAATGCTTGTCGGGGGTCTATTGTGAGGGAGTTAATTTTTGCAAGTATCGTGTACTACTTTATAATAAAACATTGTATGCCGCCTTTTCAATAGGATGGTAGAGTGTGAGGGCAAGAACACTGTAACGCCACAACCATTACTTGCAAAAGCTACACCATTAGTGGCAAAATTGTCTTCCCTAGGGTCGAGCCCAGAACCTTGTTCCGCAAAATGAATGCATTTATTCACTAGACAGCGGTCCTCTTCAAGTCTATTTTACTTCAGTATAGCAACCTGGTATAGTATAATATTTTCTTTTTTTCTCCGATAAAACTAAATTTATCCACTTATATTTTTTTTGATTGAGTTCAATGAGTCCTGTTCCCCCATTGACTACGTGGGGGCATAGTGGCATTGTGTACTGCGGCGTACTGGACGTCGATGGTGCACTTGCCTTCAATCAATGCTAACCCTGCTTATGTGGAGTTAGTATTTTGGGAAGCCTGACAGTTGCCCGCTGTTGTTCAGTGGTTCTCTCCGGGTACTCCGGCTTCCTCCACCCGTAAAACTGTCCTACATGAGGTGAGCTTAGCTGTGGAAAGTGTCGGTAAACCCCAATAAATAAATAAATAAATAAATAAATAAATAAATAAATAAATAAATAAATAATGAGTTCTGTCAAAGAAGATAAACATCATTCAATTCCCAATTGCATTATGGGAGACATTTGCTACTGAAAACTTGGTATTTGACATCATTATGCAGGGGGTGGGGTGGGGGGGTGGGGGGTAATTATCCCTTTACCTAACATGAAAAGCAGACGACACTTGCAAAAACATTCTTGAATATCTAATATTTTTCATTTTTTTGTCTCAAAAACATAGGTTATGACTCCTCATTGGAACGAGCTCGACGAGCTCGTTCCAAAGAGGGGACATAACCTATGTTTTTGAGAAAAAAATGAAAATATAATGAAAATTAATTGGCAGTTTTTGAGAATAACACTGGCCGGTTTTGGCCGTTACGTTGGGTACAGAGTTCAGTTGGTCGCGAGAAAATGAAAGCCGCATTAAACAGAAAGAACAAAAATATGTTATCGTTAATTTTCTTTATATGCATTAATCGCCAGATGGGAGCATTTTATTTATACATTGAAGCTTACGATGTCGAAAGAAAACAAATAAAGACGTCCATTCGTTCATCAAATTAAACGTATTGATATGATCTCCAATCAATTAATGCACTAACATTCAACCCTTTCAATGCGATATAATTATGCAAAGAGTAGTTATCTCGAAAGGAATGTTAGTGTCGATCTCACGATAAACAGACATCTTTTTAAAATGGAGAAGGGTGAAGACAAAGTCATTCCGACATCAAGCGTGCCAGTGACAACATTCAGACATTCTTCCGTTTCCCGCTGGCAGACTGCATGATAGCGTGATGTCCCTAGTCCGTTTGGTCTTCTACACTTGAGATATACAGACAGAGTCGGGGTGGAAGTTTAGAAGCTCTGGAAAATATTGGTTTCAATAGTAAAAATAGGTTCAGATTGAAACAAACTAATACAGATTTAAAACACTAAGCTTACTTAATGTATAAATGCGTTAGCAACTTTGAGTGGCCACAGACTTAGAGGTTATTACTTGGTTAGTTACATATCGGCCGATATATCAGACCGAGGTAATTATATTTCAGCATGATATTAAACCAAAAACAAATAATTACAAAATGTTTTCAGAGCTGTTACACATTCTGACTAACTGTTTCTCATTCTTCTCACAAAGACCGAACTATCCTCTTCTGGTTCAGCTTTCTGAACGTTTGGATAGCCGAGCTGAACTATCTCTTCTCCCACGTCAGCAAATCTCTGCCTCCGACTCTGAATCTTAGTTTGTGTTGAATGATCTGTACAACTCTCTTCTTTTTTGTCTCTATTAACCTACTCCTTACTAACTGCCACCATTAATTCCTCATCATTTAAAAACTCGGCTTCAAACCATTCCATCAAGCCCGATAACGCCAATTTTCCTAACCGCGTTCGATGAATAACTGAACGATTTCGCTGTAAACAAACTGGTTGTGCCAAGTAATGCATCAAGGTGAACAGCTCTAACCTGGTTCAGATCAGCCGAGGTCCGCGTCATATCAGTCGAGTTTGAATCTATATCTGCCGAGTTTGATAATGGGAGTAGTATGTCATGTATGGATCTGGCCTCATTGGGGACCTAATGGGGGACCTAGGAAGTGACGCCATAGTCACGTGACCCTTTTACGTCATGTGTGGTTATCATGGTAGCCCGCATGAGCCGCCATGACGTTAAGCCATATTGATACGTGAGGTCAGTGCGCATGCGCACCGCGTGTTGTTAAGGTGGCACGTATTTCTGTCGTCTATTTTGAATACTGGGCCCTATCTTGTTTCTTATAGTGGCACGTGGCTGTTATGGCCCTGGAAGGCTTCATCAAGAACGGGTGCATGTTCAGAGGGAGCGCTCGATTGAACTGGAGTAAACCTAATAAGCATGTAGCGCTATAAGGTATGTTCAATTGAACTAGAGTAAATATAATTACCACATACAACCCGAAAACTATTTGTTTATCTCAGTTTTTCCACTAAATCCTCGGTTTCTAACTGTTTATTTGGTTCGAATTCCCCAGAATATCCTTTATATGAGTAGTACGTTGTGGTATATAATCGTGTGGTTGTTGGGTGTTATTCCTTTGTGTACGAGTGACTTTTCTAGTTTGGTTTTCTTCAGAATCCTCGTTTTCAACATATTTGCAAACCTTATTCTGACTACCCTAGCAGTGTATCTAGTCTTCTGGTTCCGACCTCTGCCTTCTTCCAAGTTTTATAATCACTAGTTAAATTACTTCATTTCCCGTAATCTGTACCTATCCATACAGACTTATCTACCCTGTGCATAACGAAGTCCTAAGTGATTCGTAAACCCGAAAAACAATCGAGCAGGAACAGGTATTGCTCGAAAGACACGAATTCTATCCAGCATATAAGCTGTCAACTGTGTGACTTGAAGAGGGTTTGCTCGAACGACTTGAATCTTATCGAGCAAATAAACTATCAGGTAATTACTCGAACGAGTGACTCCTCTAACGACTCATATCTTCATCTCGGAAAAAGTGGAGTCCATAACCAGAGAAGTTTTCCAAAAAGGGATTCTCCTAGTGGGATTCCGTAAGGAGGATATCTTTTAGAGGATATCGTTTGGAAGATAGTTGCCATAGAAACCTGTGGTTTCTGCATCCCGGTACTCTCAGGGGTAGTTTCAAAAGACAACATAATGGCAGATAACATTCAACTCTTATTTTGCAACAATCACAGGAAACAGTTTGTTAAGTTCAAAGTCAGTTGTCTAAGGCATCTTCGAATACAATCACTTTATTCAGTTCATAGTCAATTGACCAAACCATCTTCTCTGTCGAATACATCTCTAACTAGTAACTAATTCTTCCTCCCTCTTCTTTCTGGAGAGATTGATAACCATTTGATTGCAGACTTCTTGTTCGCCAAAGGAACTTCTTGTTCCTTGACTCTAGTTGGATTCTTTATTATGTATATTCGCTCTTTGGACACTGTTGTTGATAAGTTTTTTTCTTGGTGCTCTGAAAGCAGGTAAGTCCTGAATATTGTTCTTGGTTGGATCTGTCATGACTTCAGGCTGCTTCGAAGTTTGAGTGCCAAAATCAGTCTTCTCAACCGATTGTTCTTCTCCCTTGGATTGGTCTGCAGACTGTTCTGTAGTTTGGGGGTGAACTTCATTGCTGATTTGATCCGTGGTTGTTGAGTTGAAACTTCATTGTTGTTTTGGTCTGTGTTTTGAGTGGTAACTTCAGTCTTCTTAGGCTCGGTGGGTTCTTACGTTTCTTTCATTCTCTTGTTTTCTGGTGCTCTATAAGCAGGTAAGTCCATCATTTCGTTCTGCTCTGACTCTTCGTTCTTCACCTCTTCTTTGTTTAACAATCGCCCATACCACACCACGTCATCACCTCCAACCGGCCATCTTCGCACCGCTCCTGTGTGATGAAAAGGATTACAGCGCTCCACTTGTGTGGCACACAGCGATACTCTTCATAACTAATTTTTGCCGAATATGTTATGACTCGATTCCCATTTCAAATGGGACGCCCCCTCTGGTTAACTTGGTAGCTTTTTGTTTGTTTCTTTATTGACGTTTATAAAAACACTTTCGGCAGCCACGGCCATATCGTTTCGGGTGAACCCTTTTTAAACATGGATGTTTTAGAGATGCAATATCCTGCAGTTTAACTGGGAACCTAATTCCGACGTGAATAAACCATCGTGCAACCGGGAAATATCTCACAAAGGTACACGCCGATTGCATATCTGAACATCACAGTATATGGTATGAAAGTGTCAATGACACTGTAGCTCAACTTGTCAAGACAAAGACATGTACATGTATAGAATGTGACACAGCAATGACAAACATCTAGGTAATGACCTGATAACAAAGGTACATATAAAGTATTGTAATGGTCTGTACATAAATACTGAGCGTTGCCTGTAACAAATGTATAGGTAAAGTATTGTAAAGGTGGGTGACAGTCAGATGCTAAACTAGAAAAAATCTTTGAGTCCCACAGTGGGTCTGACTGAACCCCAAAATATTTGTTCTCATAGCACAGTGATAACAAAGGCACCCCAAAACACACTCATTCCTGTCCCAAGGTGAAAACAAAGGTACCCAAGAAGTTTTGTGAAGATCAGTTCACAAATATGAGCTGTGTAGAAGTTGTGACAAAAAACTGATTGGACCTAATTTCGGTACAAAATGGCCACTGGCAGCCATCTTGAATTTTGGACCGCGCCCAGAAACACTCGTTCCCGTCCCAAGGTGATAGCAAAGGTACCCAAGAAGTTTTGTGAAGATCGGTTCATAAATACAGCCTCTAGCCCGAGCCGTATTGACATGTGCACTTACAGAGTATAAGTAGCACTGAATAAATCAAAGTTAATCTAATTTGCATAATTTCTGCACGAGAAAAAAACCCGTACTATATGTGATGTATTCCATGTTACTAAACATTCATACAAAAATTTATTCAAATCAGAACTTTCATACAGAAGTTCTGTACAAAAGACTGATTGCACTAATTTTGGAACAAAATGGCTGCTGGTGGCCATCTTGAAATTCGGACCACACCCAAAAACACTCGTTCTCATCCCACGGTAATAACAAAGGTACTCAAGAAGTTTCGTAAAGATCGGTTCATAAATACGGCATCTAGCCTGAGCCGTATAGAAGTTGTGTACAAAAACTGATTAGACCTAATTTCGATACAAAATGGCCACTGGCAGCCATCTTGAATTTTGGACCGCACCCAGAAACACTCGTTCTCGTCCCAAGGTGATAACAAAGGTACCCAAGACGTTTCGTGAAGATCGGTTCATAAATACAGACTCTAGCCCGAGCCGTATTGACATGTGTACTTACTGTGTGTAAGCAGCACTGAAAAAATCAAAGTTCATCTAATTTGCATAATTTCTGCACGAGAAAAAACCCCGTATTATATGTGATGTATCCCATGGTACTAAACATTCACACAAAAAATTATTCAAATCAGCGCTTTCATATGGAAGTTCTGTGCAAAAATCTGATTGCACCAAATTTCGTACAAAATGGCTGCCATCGGCCATCTTGAATTTCGGACCGGACCCCAAAACACTCGTTCTCGTCCCACGGTGATAACAAAGGTACCCAAGAAGTTTCGTAAAGATCGGTTCATAAATACGGCCTCTAGCCCGAGCCGTATTGGCATTTGCACTTACAGTGCTGAAAGTAACACCAAAAAACATCAAAGTTAGTCTAATTTGCATAATTTACGCACGAGAAAAAAACCCGTATTATATATGATGTATCCCATGGTACTAAACATTCATACAAAAAATTATTCAAATCAGAGCTTTCATATGGAAGTTCTGTACAAAAAACAGATTTCTGCATCGTCGGTACAAAATGGCAGCTGGCAGCCATCTTGAATTTCGGACCGCACCCAAAAACACTCGTTCTCGTCCCACAGTCATAACAAAGGTATCCAAGAAGTTTCGTAAAGATCGGTTCATAAATACGACCTCTAGCCCGAGCCGCATCCAATTGTTGACGGACAGACGGACAGACGGACGACGGGCCATGGCATAAGCTCAAATTTGGCTTCGCCAAAATTGAGCTAAAAATGGGGGTCAACTCGAAAAGTGGGACCAGGTCAGCCTTGTTCGCAGGAAATCTGGGTAAAACGTCCCTTCTCCCCGTGTATAAGCTGAACTAGGACAGTGCGTCGACTGGAAATAACAGTACAAGCAGACAATAATAAATTCAATATCATTCTATCGACGCAATTGTTGTTTCACCCCACCTCCAATATTCAGGCCATTGAACGGTACTTCATGTTAATAGTTAATAATAATGGTCGGTCCTATCCCGCGATAAGACATGGATGATATTCACGGGCTCCGCGAAGATGACCAATTGGGAGGGTAGGGGTGGGAGTAAACCCAAGTTGTTACGACTGAAGTCCCGACTGATGATCAAAAATCACCACCCAGCATGCCTTGGTGATGGATGTCGTTGGAACATATGTGAATGGAGATTATAGGTATAGAAACTCTGTAAATTTATGTGGGTAAATACATGTATTTGTCATGACTTTCCAACTTCTTGTTTAACCTTTTCAACACTGGCGCCCCGGAAGGTATCATTTCAGTTAAATTAATACAGTCAACGGCGAAATGGACGAAACCATCATGGTTTGTTGGGAGGTTCAGTAATAATTTAATCCAACAGCTCTTTCGAGCTGTTGGATTAAATTATTACCGAGCCTCGCTTCAGATTTTTGGCTCTTTATATCGTCTGCTCGTACAAAACCAATTTTTTCTTCACGCAAAAATTTATGCACATCGGGTTGAAAGAGTTAATTAGCATGTGCCGGACTCAAAATTAGCCATGCTGGGACACCAACATCTCCAGTCGGCCACAGATATCCATTGGTATGAGACCGACGGCGTGTGTGATATAAATCCCAGAAACAAATCTAGTCTTGTGAGAAACTACACGATTAACAACAAGAGAGAATGGATATCTAAGACTCCAATCTCCATGAAAATGTAGCGATTGGAAAATTGTTGGAGGTGGAGGGGGTGTTAAACACACGTACCCCCATTGTTACGCTCCTGATGATATTATAAATTAATGAGATATCTTCCAAAAACTTTACAAAACTACGGGTAGCTAACTTTCCTGTAAGTCTCTTCCAATGACGACAATTGACAGCATGTGTTCAAGGCACGTGCATCTTGAAAATGGCCAGCTGGAGGTGTGTGTGTGTTTAAGCGGGGTGGGGTGGGGGGGGGGGGGTGTTAAATATGATTTACTCGAGTGTGATGGCTTAAAACCTATATTTCAACCACGTCGGTAGTTGCAATATAAGCCAGTCTGGATTGTAGTTCAAACCCCAAGACTTCTCAGAAATGTATTTGCGGATGAATGTACCCAGTAGTTGTGACGCGCAGTCTTACCGACTTCTAATTTAGTTAGCACCTACCAGTTTCGAAATTGGCCTTGCTGAACCCATGGAGCCCCAAAAACCAAAATACGGAACTAGAGAACGCCTTGTGTATGACCGACTGTGTTTGTGACATAAGTTTCAGTATCAGATCTCGTATGTTGGAGAGCTGGCAGCTGCTCGTCGTTGCTCGGTGGTTCTCTCCGGGTACTCCGGCTTCCTCCACCCGTAAAACTGTCAACGACATGATATGACCCTGGCTGTTAATGTGTCGTTTAACACTAATAAAAAAAAGAAAAGAAAAATCAGATCTCGTCTCGTAAGAAAGTATATGATTACTATTAAAAGAGAATCGATTTATTAATTTATTCATTTATTGGGGTTTAACGCCACTTTCGAAGCCAGGGTCATCTCGTGTGGGACAGTTTTACAGGTAAAGGAAGAAGGAGTACTCGGAGAAAACCATCGAGCAACGGTGAGCAATTGTCAGACTCCCCAACGTAGTTAGTCTGCATAAGAAGGGCTAGCGTTGGTTGAACGCAAGGCACCATCGACGTGCAGTAAGCCTTAGTACACAGCACCACCGTGCCCCCACGTGGGCAATCGAGATTAGGTGCTTTGTCCAAGGCCACAACGCAGTTGCGTCTGATAGGGATCGAACCGTGGACCTTTCGGTTTGAAATCCAATGTCGTAACCACTGAGCCACCGCTCTCCCTGAGCGAATCTATAAATAAGATTTCGATCTGGAGAAAAAATTTGTTTTTATTGGTGTTTAAAGACACTCTCGACAGCCAGGGTCACCCATTTACTCTCGATAGATTTACGGGTGGAGGAAACCACAGTACTCGGAGAGAATCATCGGACTCACCAACGTACAAACTCCGCAAATGCAGAGTTTGCATTGGTTGAAGACAAGTGCATAATCGACGTGCAGTGCGCCTTAGTACAGAGCACCATCCTGCCCCCACCCTCACCTTTGCAATCGGGATTAAGTTTCTTGTCCATGCACAGGGGAAAAATGTCTGGATTGGAAGAATTGTTGGGGTTAGGATGTGTCACCCCCCTATTCACCCCCAGGCTCAAGTCAGGTGGTTCATGACTCAATTTTGCCCGATGAGATAAGATATCCCAGAGTGACACGGAGTGTGAAGTTCCTATTAATGGGAGAATTCTGTATTAATTTAGGTAAACAGAATGTGTTCATATACATTTGTTTATTACAATATATTTGAGAGCACCGGTAGCTTTTGCTTCCCAATTAAAACGGTGCACATCCACAAATATGAAGCCTTTAATGGCGGTGTCAACATCCTTCAATAAAACAAACATAAAGACATCTAGTACTCAACATTAACAGTTAACTACTTTTACCTAACATGAAAAGCAGACGACACCTGCAAAGAAAATTCTTGAAGAACTATTTTTTTTTCATTTTTTGTCTCAAAAACATAGGTTATGACCCCTTGTTGGAACGAGCTCGACGAGCTCGTTCCAACGAGGGGTCATAACCTATGTTTTTGAGACAAAACATGAAAAAATAATGAAAATTAATTGGCGATTTTCGAGAATAGCGCTGGCCTGTTTTGGACGTTACGTTGGGTAAAGGGTTAAATACTTTTTGCACACGATCAGATATTTTCTCGCTGATTCCATTCGATTCCAGTACGTGTGGTCATTCGGGGATTTTCCAATCGTCGTGGTGTTCTCAAGATCTTAGCAGTTGTCGAAGTCTTCTCCTTGAATTGTTCCGCAGACGCTGTTCCACGTGACGTGGAATCCAATTGCAATTTCCAAGCGGAACGCCGAATTCACCGATTTATACATTAAATTTAAAACAGTATCTCGCTTGAACTTTTCCTCTGTCATCAGGTCTCCTGACTATATTGAATCTGCATTGTTGATTAACTCGTGCAAACAGAAAAACGAAGTCGCCGCAGAAATCGCGTTGTACCGCCGGAATGGAGACCTGTGACATTTGAGTATAATACTTGAGTGGAAATTGGCTGCATTTGTTATATTCTGTGGTTGTAAGTAGATGTTTATTTGCTTGTTTGGCTGCTTCAAAAGCGATGAGATTCGATTCGATTTGAAATTTTCTGTCTCATTCGATTCGAGATTCGACTCGACCAGAAATTCTAGATTTAGATTAAACAATATTTTATTTCCAAAACTATGAAACATGATGACAAGCTGTATGGTGATAAAATATAAATACACATAGGACAACAATGGAGAATTGGAAAGCGGGTCCAGGTACATGCCGATACTTATGTGAGCTGTCTCCTTACACGGAACTTTAAAAGCGTATAATGTCAACATACATATATTTATCATATGACTCGTCCGTTTTGTTCACTTTAAAACATTTGATATTCTGTTTTCATATCAATCAGTGATAAATAAAGCCTTCCGTCAATTTCATTGGTCAATTTCAAAACTAGACAATTTGATTGGCTGAACAAAATAAAACTGGGCCAAATTTTCATAATTTGCATAATTTGAGTTGGGAGCTTTCATTGGTCTATTTCAAAACTGGACAATTTGACTGGCTAAACAAAATACAACTGGGTCACATTTGCAAAATTTCAGTAGGGAGAATTTAAGTTATCTGACCTATTTAGAGTGGGTTATATTGTATTAATCTTTTACCTAACGTAACGGCAAAAACCGTCTGGCGCAATACATATTTTCACTTTTTGCTTCCAAAACATAGGTTATGACCCCTCATAGGAACGAGCTCGGCAAAAAATGATTTTTTTTTTGTTATACGAGGATGTTTTTTCCAAGTGCCGTCTGCAACTCAAATTAGGTGATGGGTTAAAAAGTCATACTAAGTGGCTAATTTGTGCGTGTGTGTGTCATATGATAAATAGAATATGAAATGAGTGTTTTTCTCATATAATATTTATGAAACTCGTCCGAAAATTCTTAAGACTCGTTTCATAAATATTATATGAAAAAAACCCACTCATTCCATATCCTCTGTATATATAAAACCTATAATTTTGTTAATACATGCTTCTGGCAGAAATTAAACAGCGATAAGCTTGTTGTTACATTTATACAGATTGCAGTGTCTCGTTTGATCTGGCCGACACCATCTCGCCAAATCGACTGAATACAACACAGAGCAATTGTCTGTTGTCTGTTGTGGTTGTTTGTTTATTATATGACTATTAGTATTTTAAACTGACCACAACACCCAAAAAATCAAATACAACAAGAATTATATTAGCCAAATAACCATTAACAATTTATGGAATTGAGGAATCCCAAACGCGTAGTATTATCGAACGTTCGCGTGGAACATGAAACTTGACAAAACAATGGAAGCAAGATTTGACTTTCAATCGGAATCGCCTTCGATGACACAAATTAACCTACGTTTTGTTGGATCCACATCTTGAAAATAGTTCTTAATTGTTATTTTGCAATTGTTCAACACGACATTTTCAAATAGACCTCGATTGGAATGTTTGCCAACGGAGTTTAATGAGGAGACACTCGTGTTTATGTTCAGTGCTTATGTTCTATATTTATTTATTGGTCACTGGTAGAAATAGTCCGTTCACGTGCGCCTCGTTTGAGACAGGCATGATAACGATGTAGAAAACTTGACACTCTTGTTTTCCGGAGACCTGGATTTGATGGGCAAACTACAGTGGTATTGAGGGACTATTTGCGGTAGTCATATAATAAAGGGCCTAGAACGCCAGCACCATGCAACTATTTTCTGTAAACGCCTAGGCGCCTTTTATAGCCGAAGCTATAAAAAGTATCAAAGGATAGTGCTTGGCGTTTCACGGAAACTACACGCAAACGCGAACATTATTTTTTTAACCAACTTACCCAGATATACCGTACTCTCTGTGGCTAAATCGGGGTAAGTGAGGTCGCCCAATTTTATCAAAATTTTCAAATCACAAATGCGAGATATAGTCTGTCAAGTGGAACTCCAACTTTGAGGGGAGGTGGGTTCGCATCCCTCGCACCTCCACTGGCTACGCGCCTAAGTTGACCGAACAGTTCGAAGGCAGAATTATTGGCGAAATGCAACTAAATTTGCTGACATTTATAGAAAATATGATAGAAGACAATCTGTGTATTGACATATTTGCATACGCTCAGATTATAAACCTCACCGTATAATCATTAACCCCCTGAACCCGAAATACCGCTTTTCCGGCCCAGGAACATTCATACAGCATCGTTAATTTAAGTATGATGGCTGCAAAGTGAATGTGTAGGGTAGACCAATGAATTTTTCAATGTGCAGTCCCAAGGCTGCACGGGGGCGCAGTGGCTCACTTGGTAGAGACGCAGGCTGCAAGCCAAGAGGTCCTCGGTTCGAATCCCACTTGCGGCAACTGCGTTGTGTCATTGGGCAAGACAATTCACCCCAAAGGCCACGTGGGGGCACGGTGTAGTTGTGTACTAAGGCGTAATGCACGTCATGGTGCTCTTGTCTTCAACCAATGCTAACCATGCTTGTGTGGAGTTAGTATGTTGGGGAGATGAGAGTTGCTCGCCGTTGCCCAGTGGTTCTGTCCGGGTACTTCAGCTTCCTCCACCCGTAAAACTGTCGTGGTCATGATTACCCATTGTGCAGAAGTATGTGACCTTAAACACCAAAAACTAAATAAATAAATAAATAATTCCCATGGCTGCACATTGAAAATATTAATTGGCCTACCCTCAAATAATGAATATAGACTCTTCCAATTGGTACTATTGAACTGATATGGAAGATACTATAAGGGTTCAAGGACTTAAGCATATCTACAGAGAAAAGTGTGGGAGGGGCCCGTGCACCTTCCCACCCGATCCCCAGCTTCCGCGTACGTGTACATGCACAGTTTCGAAGACAAGGAAATCGTGATGCTGACCAATCGAATAGGTTTTCTGATAATTTTAGGAAAGTGTGACATCTCTGCGCACGTCATAGAATTCATGTCCCTGCTAGCACCATAGATAGATAAATAGTTTACTGCAAAAACACCAAAAACAAGGCAGATTGCATGTTACACAACTAACAGTACAGAAAAATAATGTTATGTCTTGAAGATACTGAATTAATAATAATTGGTTATTTACATGTTATGTGGAGGGTTTATACAATGTGTCACTCCATTAAGTAGCCATAGCATTTCTGCTGCTCTTGAAGAATTTAAGGACTATATTACAGATGATATTGCATAATGGTGGGATATCATTTTTCATAAGAAAGTTGAATTTCTCCGAACTGTCCATGTTGACGAAGTGCGGGTATTCTCTACTTATTTTGCCAACTGAATCAGTTCGGAGCCTTTCATATTCCTTACACTCCACGACAAAGTGATGTTCAGTTTAAATTTCGTCTACATTACATAAAAGACATAGCCTTTCTTTTACAGGCAAAGGTGGTTAATAATTTCCATATGCACTAGGAAGGTTAAACTTGAAGACCTTTTGTTGCTTGCCGCATCATTTCCATAATTCTTTGGGTTATTCAACAGCCTGTGTTTGATCAAGAAGATCAATGCTATATCCAGAATTTATTTTCTACAAATATGACCAATTATTGTCAAACTTGATCAAATTGTGAACTTCTGGTGTTCTTCCCTGAGGAATACATTATCTGTTTTATTGTTCACTTGCTTGACTGGTGGTAATAACGGCAACATTTGTTATCCAAACTACAGCTGTAATTGAAATTGCCAGTCTGTTAAACTGCGAGTATATCGAATAATAATTTGATTTCTTTTCCTATTATGACTTGCACACTGCCCATGTTGACCACGAGGTCGAGGGCCAGAATGGATGTTGGAATAGTGAAACATTCTATTGATGGCCGAAGACAGTCAGATATTCGAATATTGTTCTAACTATACCATGCCGCGGATTGTCTTGGTCTGAAATGCCCAGTGCGTACGGATTGCGCATGTTTTTCATTTACGGATTTACCCTTACATGGGGGTGGATGCTGAAAAGAAACAATATGAATAAAAAATATAGACAGGCAGAGCCTTCTTTTTTTTTAGTTTGGGTGGGAGGTTGGGGTCCATTGTTTGCCCGGCCAGGAAATTAATTTGCACGATGTTCTTGTGTACACATGCCTATCTTCCTCGTTGGGCTATTGAAACAGGGAGACTATAATCACCGCAATTAGCCACCACCCTCGGCAATGCACTGGTAAAAGCCCTGGCAGGCTGCCACCGCATTTATCAGGTTATTGCTGACTGTCATGCTTAATTTTAGGGCTGGTTCATCTCACACATCATCAAACTAGCAACTACATGAGACAATTTTATGCCTATGTATATTTTGGTGTAGTAGTACTCTACCTCGATGGACGATATACAAGATTTGTATCGGGAGCGGGGTGATATCCTTCTAGAATTTAAGCCCCTTTAGAAAACCTACAAGGATATTCCTGTAAAACTCAGCAAAGGTCCACTCCAGTGACCAAATCCAGAAATGTGCAGCTTTTTATTTGTACAAATTTGAACTGACAAAATGAGTTGTCGGAGCATTCCTTCTTTATGCTTACGTGCAGTCTCACCTACTTAAATATTCAACACATTGTTATACCAATTACGCATTAAAGTGGCTATACGATTATGCGACATGAGTTTTCGTCAATTTTGAGGCATTACAATTAAAACTAGAAGTCCTGTCACGAATTGTGCGCTTATCTAGGCTTAATTGTGCGTAGGAATTGCGCGTAATTGCCATATCGAATGGCACCCGAAGCACGACAGGTTCTCCTGATTACTCATAACAAACACAGGCAATGTTTCTGCCAAAGGACCTCCGGGTTACCCGGAGGTCCATTGGCTAAAGCATTACTTGTGCACAGGCCATATGTACAGAATATGACAGCCTTACTAAGGTCATAACGCGGAGATTAACGCGCAGATCGACGTGCTATTTGTGCGCTTTTCATGACAGGACTTCTAGTTTTAATTGTAGCTGAGCTCGAAGAAGAAAGGAAATAGCACTTATGGGGTGGGGGGGGGGGGGGGGGGATCGGTGAACTTTGAACCATGGCTGGACCAAGGCTTCTATTTTCTCTCACAATCATCTTTATCCACTATATCTTTAGAAGTTCATGGAATAGATATTTGTGGAATCAAAAAAATATTTCCGAATAAGTTCAACGTTCGTATTCTCTCGTACGATATATGCGTGGGAGGAGGGAGGGATGTGTACTTCACGCTGTTTCGCAACATGAAATAAACCTTCCGCTTCCTATTAACAAAGGTGCCGGAATTGATCAACTTAACCATTTTCAAAAAAGTAGAGTTGGCTTTTAGAGTAAATACCCTTATTCGCTAGACACGATGAAAATGTTTTTGTTCGATACATTTGAGAATACAAATTAACGTTTTCCCCTCCGTATAGAATTTCGAAAGAATATATTTAATTTCCGCCTTGTTGTTAAACCATGAAACAAGAAATTAAAATAAGTGAAAATCCGAAATGAAACATACATACACAGAAGAACACACGCATGTGAATGGGTTAATCGATATGGCACGAGTGCCAGCGCGGAAGGATAAAACGAGAGGCCACAGGCCTTGAATTTTATCCTTCCGCAATGGCACGCGTGTGTCGTTCTGTGTTTATTAAACGCCTTCACGTCTATAAAAACAATTATTAGAAGGACACTCAGCAATTCATTTGACAACTCGTCCCCTGAGTTCCAATGTGTTCTATGTGCCAGTAGGCTGCCAGTAGGCACATAGAACACATTGGAACTGAAGGGACAACAAAAAGAACACATTTTATCGCCAACCAAATTTGCGAGGGGAACCCGTGTTACTGTTTCGTCCCCGGAGAACACATTGGAATTCAGGGGACGATTTTCAGCTATCGCTAGCGATTCAAATTGCAATTGGATTGCACGATTTATAGAAAATTCCAGTGGAATTTCTCTTCTATTTAAAAATAGTCCGTCAACGATTTCCGTTCCTGAACAGATTTTCATTTTCCGCATGGTTTAGTGTTGCTGTAGGTTGGGTTTTCATAGAACATGCGTGTAATAAAATCGCAGAATATGAGTTGGACACAGCAATTCGTTGCGTCAGAATTATGATCAGTGATTTTATGTTTCAGTTCGCACATTATGCTCACTCCAGGTACTATTAGCAAAGACGAATACATATTCTGCGCTTGAGGGCGCCACCATTCAATACAGTCTCATGATTCGGTACATAATCTGATGCGCGTATCATAGCGGCAAGATGGGTGAGACGGTTGGGGCTGCACGGTATTTCCGATAAACCTATATATACCGGTATTCAAACCAATATCGATTGAACACCGGTGTAATTACACACATATCGGTTTATCGTCATTATATATTTAACCACATTTTAATTTTCAAGATGTTTTGAGTTTTGACTGTAGCCCTGAATGAATGACATTATTCCTTTACCCAAGGAATCATGCCCATGTGCCCGCGAAATATACAAATTCAGCAGTAGAAAAAATAGTTTTCAAAAATTTCTGTAAAACACCATCATGTGACCCCTCATTGGAACGAGCTCGATGAGCCCGTTCCAATGAGGGGTTACATGATATAGTTTTGTAGAAATTTTTGGAAAAATCTGGTAAACTAATATTTCAAATAATAAATTTTTATACCGTCAGCGTTGGGTAAAGGTTTTTCGAACCGCATCATCAAGGCATGTTGATTCGTTCCGACTGTGATGCCTCAAGTCCCGATTGTGGTACTTATGTTCAGATATCTCAACAGTTTTCGATATACCGGTATAGTGTACCGCGGTATTTTTTGGAATACCGATACCGGTATTAATTTTAGAATATCGTGCAGCCCTAGGTGAGAGCGAAAGGGGCTATCTGTTGTAGTCAGTGAAAACAATCAGGTCAACGTGGCCCTCGCGTGGCACCTTTGCTCACCACAATGTTTTTCAGACAAAATTTTCGTGCAATTAAATATGGACTCATTCCAATTTTGAGAAAGGGACTATCATTTATAACGGCAAATGAGCCCCCCCCCCCCCCCCCACCCCACCCGGGGGATCTATAGATGTATGCACGGGCTACGGTATTATCCACGATAACACATGGGCATCCACCACTTCAGGTACTAGATGTCGGTATGTTATCGCGGTCTGGTCTCTGTGCTTTTGAAAACAAGTGTAACAAAAATAGGAGGGGACATGTGCACTAATTACACCTCCGATTAAGGATTGTTGGCTCAACCTGAGGTATGACACCAGTTCGGAACAACAAACTGAAAAGGAAAACACAATGTCAATTATCACTTTATCATATCGCGTGCAACACGCATTGTGTCCAATGTGTAATAGCCGTAATTTGAACACGCCGCCGCACCAGTTCACAAGATAAAAAATAACAGGTCATAAGTGTACAATTCACAAGTAGACAGATGTTCAAGGTCTGGTGGAGACCAGTCAATCGAACTATCTAGACAGGAAGACGTAAAACGCGCTCTTCATTTGTTACTTATTCATCACGACTTCCGGTCGATTGCACTTGAAGAGTTTTATAACAAAATACATGGCAATTATCGACACATTCCATGCAGAAATTGAGTAACGATTTCTAACAAAAATTATAAAAAAGAAATGCACACGCCGTTTCAGAGCAGCAAGTTGCAGTTAAGAATGTTACACAGGTTAGCTTCGATTGAACTTATTATCCGCGAGACGTCAATATTAGTGTATAAAGTGCAACAATCTCAACCGTGTAACTATAAAATACCGTGTGCATACTTCTAAGAAATTACATAATAAAGAACGAAAAATATCATAAAACTATACATTCAATAAGACTTTTTCGAAACTGCCTTTTTGGTTTTTAAGATATGCAAGGTCACAGGTCGCGAGGTGTAAACATTTCAAGAAAATACGTTGTAAGTAATGGGAGAAGAGAGCAGGTGAAGTGCTTCGGACCCCACAATACACTGCAAAAAAATATAGGTTCTCTTTAGAACCAGAACTGGTTCTAATCTTGTCCCTGAGATGGAACCATTTCTGTTTAAACAATAAATAAATTTATAAAGATTAACATTAAATATTAACAGAATTAAACATAAATTGAGGGGGTTTCAGCCGTAAGTTTAGAGCTTATACGGGGTTGTCTCAAATCATTATTAAGCAAAGGAGATATGAACAGTTGGCATATCGAAACAGTTTTGGTTCTATACAGAACCCAAACTGGTTCGATATGCCAACTGTTCATATCTCCTTTGTTTCAAAATGTTTGGCAACTGTGTTGAATAAGCTCCAAGTTTAGTGCTGAATCTACTTCAGTTCATGTAATATTCTGTTAAAATTGAATGCTAATCTTGGTAATTTATTTGATTTGAAATAAACACTGTCTAAACAGAGCTGGTTCCACCTCAGTGACAAGATTAGAACCAGTTTTGGTTCTAAAGAGAACCTATATTTTTTGCAGTGTACGTTCATTAGTGCGAATTAAAAAAAAAACCCATTTAGCCAAGGTTATCATTTGTTTAAGACAGTGGCAATATTGTTTGAGAACTCGTGTGTCGTGACTCTGTGACCGTCGGCAACAAGGGTTTCCTTGTTGCCACTCAAAACAGGTCCTCGCCTCCGTAAAAAAAGTCTTTGAACCTGCGGTATCTCGCCCATTAATGTCGCCTAGGGTGCCACTTCATTTAATTCGAATGACGACATCGGTTCTACGAATTTAAACTTGATATTTCACAAAACTAGTTGACTTGGCTGACACGGAACTCAACGCGACAAACACGGAAATCGCTTTGTTTACACCTCGCGACCGGTGACCTTTCATAGATTAACAGCCAAGATGGCAGATTCGAAAAAAGCTTATTCACTTCTTCTTTCAACATTTTAGATTTCTTGAAACAGTTGCGGTAAAATCAATATGCGAATCAAACTCTGTTCTTAGATAGATAGATAGATATAGATAGATAGATATAGCCAACGAAGATTTTTTGGATCCAAATAAAACAAGAGCTATTGCTGAAGGCAATTCATACACCCACAACAGAGCTGGACCAATGAAGCATAAATGAATAAAACAAGTAATAAAAAAATGAAAGTTATGAATATTCTCGGATGGACTCACACACGGACGGACGGACGCATGTAATCCAGTATACTCCCCATTTTCTTCGAAAGTAGGGCTATAAATATTTAATGTAATTCACTAATTTCGCCCCGACCACATGAGCACTGGTGAAAAAACGATGGCTGGAATCAATCTACATATGTGTCTGCGTGGGGGGTCTGTTCAACAGATATGGCGAGAACCTGAACAGAAGATTTCTTTGTTATTGCTGAGTCCCCACAACGAAAATATTTGGTTAGGGTTTGTTTGCCCTTTTGTCAAGGATTTCTTTGTCACCTCTTGAACGAAAAAACAACAAGCCACCACAAAGGGTTAAATGAAAGACTGAGAATGTGTGTGTGTATTTGTATGTGATGATATGTGTGTATATGTAGGGATGGGGTAGGTTCTAAAAACTATGAAATTTAGAATGAATATTAGCGATGCAAAGAATCGTCCAGTGCGACATGTGGCACGAAGCGATACTTCGCTAATTTCTGCCGCCAACGTCAACCGCAAGTTTTACAGTTTTGCACATAATCTTATGGTCTCAACTCTTTCCCGAAAGCCCACTTTAACAGTATTACATTGCAGCATTTCGTCATGGAAATAATGAAAAAAACCTAAGTGTTGTTCCGTGGTATAATATAGATTATGGTCCTTGACGAGTTAACCCTTTACCAAACATAAATACTGGACGTGACTTGCAAGAAAGTTTTGAATAACAAAACAAAAACAAAAAATCATTCTTCGCTTTAAAACATAGCATATGACTCTCATTGGAACGAGCTCATTGAGCTCGTTCTGGTGGGAGATCATAAGCTATGGACTGGAGGTAAACGTTGAGAAATATAAACATTTGAATGGAAATATTACGTGAGGTATATGACTTTCATATGAACACCAACGACAGTAATGCTGTTTGTCTTGTTGAGTTCGCTCCAATAAATCTCCTTTAAAAATTTTATATTTTAGTGAATAAATGTTTAGTCATGGTAAACTTATGGCTAATGTTAATCGCGTTTTATGATCAACTGTTAGAATGGAGGCCTCATTATTTCTGCCAATCAAAATAATAAGCAAACCACAGAACCCATTGATCGATCAACACAGGCACGCAACGCTAATAGTGAATAAAGTCGTCGATTTATCGAACCCTCTGATCATGGAATCGTTGTCATTACCGCAGCTTAAATTAATTAGCGTTCACCAGGAACCCAATTAAGACTCGTAATTCAGATAAGATGGAGATGTAGATCAGTGCGTGATAACTGGTGGGAGTGAGGGTTAAAAACAACATACCGCACTGTTTGGTGTCGCGTCGTACAAATTAAAGGAGTTGGAAATTCTGAAGAATATCTTTCTATGAATGGATCTAATCTCGTTGTGTCCACCGGAATCGATTTAAACATTCGAAATACAAATAGTGCACAGTACATGTTCAAACACATTAAACTGTTCAATATCCATTTTGATTACAATAACATGGTCATGTAGACCTTGTTTTAGAAAATAAAGATGGACTCGACTACAGAGGCGGCAGAAGCGCATTGAAACTAAATGGGCACAAATTTACATGGCTACTATAGTTCGGTCCACTGAGAGTAAACTTACAATAGCAAAATGTTTAATCCCCATTAGTCTTTCGTTAGATGAGCATGTCGCAGTGTTGTAACTGTCCGTTCTTTCTCTTTTACGCCAATAATCGTCCAACCCGAAGGCAAGCCTGGAGGTAAACGTTGCCTTCTGGTGTAGTTAATAGAAACCAAATCACTCTATCGGTCTTGTTCCATGATGGAACAAAATAGCGACATAGCCACAAATAGTTTACTTGCCCCAAGATGGAAGAAAAAATAGCCGCATTGCCAAAATAGTATAACAGGAGAGCAGTTTTTAGCTCGTCGATAACTTGGCGGTATGTCAAGCATAATTGTCATCGATCACCTTCACTGCTGTTTTTTGGTGAAGGCACAAATGAATTTTCACAGCACATCATAATTATAAATATTGAATATGCTCTCCCAAACCAGTAACTTCATTATTGTATAAGCACACATAGGCTAACCATCACAAGGCACTTGGGAATCCTACCTAACAGAGCCTGTCGCATGAAGAGTTAATCCTGAAGATGCCCCACTCCTAATCGTGAAACCTCCCAAATGGTAGGCGTTCCATTTGAGGATTAACGTATGGTCGGAGTAAGTATCATGAGTTCCAGGGTCCGTAATATGGTAAAATCAAATGCTTGATCTTAATGGTTACTCATCTTGTCTGTCTTGTTTAATTGCTGTAGTGAAATACAGTGGAACCCACTTAACTGGATACCTCTTAATTGAATATCCCTATTAACTGAATATAACTTTCAAACACAAAACCATTTCCCATACTTTCAATACAAATTTGATCTGTTAATTGCATATAGTGTATAGATTAAACTCCTGTTAATAAAATAAACAACCTTGCAATATGTCGTGAAATTAACCAGACAGACATTGAATTCCCCTTGTTTAGATACCTATTTGGCCTCTGTGCATCCAATACAGGCATTTAATATATTATATCTTGTTTGACAGAGCTCCATGAGCTCTGTCAAACAAGATTGAATAGGATAAATGGTCTGTTTATCTTAAAAATACACAAAAGAGACTAGTTCCTCGTTAACTGAAATGAACTGTTTAACTGAATAGTTTTATTTGACAAAGTGGCTATGTTATTAGTCAAGTCCCACTGCATTAAAACAAACCATGGCCCATTGGAGACATATTTTGGAGTGCAATTATGTGATGCAATTCTCGCATCGCGTCCAGTGTGTTAAAACCCTTCACCTAACGTGAAAAGCAGACGACACTTGCAAAAAAATTCTTGAATAACTAATTTTTTTCATTTTTTGTCCCAAAAACATAGGTTATGACCCCTCATTGTAACGAGCTCGACGAGCTGGCCGGTTTTGACCGTTACGTTGGTTAAAGGGTTAAAAAAAACCCCTAATGTCGAATAAAGGTTGAGAAGTCCATTGGTATTGACGATCTGTCGTTGTGGAGTGTAATATTCAAATGTATGATTAAAAATTTGCTCTACCCAGGATCAACACCACTATAAATTGATGTTTTTACACCACTTGCCTTCAATTAGACATTCCGATCACACATAACTCTGAAAACTGAAATACTGCAGCACCATAGAAAAGGACATCCATGTAATCTATATTCTGATGGTAGAGCGTTCATTTTCGTCATTATATTTTACGGACAGAAACTCTCTCGAGACAGGAAGTCATCGTAGCTCGGCGTATTTCTCCATTAAACCAATGTTTCAGCTTGATACCAAATTATTGTCGATTCTTCGTAATTGGCGTCAGCGACGCGGTAACATGACTGGGCATAATTATGGTTTCAGCATTTGCAACAAGTAAATGTTTTGTGGAAGTAAGTTCTTCGGGGATGCCGACAAAAGTTTCTTTAGTGTACGAACTCAGTGGCATACTAATATACTTTTTACCTTTTTCCTAAAGTAATGACTTTTACCGGCGAGATATCCATAAAATTGCCATTGAAATTCTGTGTTTCGATTTTTGCTAAATTTATTGGTGTTTAAGATCACTTACTTCCGCGCAATAGCTAAGGACTACCGAATTTTTGCCAAAAAGCCTCCAAAACATTTCTTAAGGTATCGCTGAACTAAATATTTGAATTAGATTCACCCGCCTTTAACCCTTTACCTAACATGAAAAGCAGACACTTGCAAAAAAAATTCTTGAATAACTAATTTTTTTCATTTTGTGTCTCAAAAACATAAGTTAGGACCCCTCATTGGAACGAACTCGACGAGCGCGTTCCAAGAGAGGTTATAACCTACGTTTTTGAGACAAAAAATTAAAAAATAATGAAAATTAATTGGCGATTTTTAAGAATAGCGCTGGCCGGTTTTGGCCGTTACGTTGGGAAAAGGGTTAAATGTTTCAATCGGAAATGATGCAGTCTCTAAAAATAAACAGCATTGGGAAAATATGTTGTTTCAATAAACTTTTGAAATATTCTATTGACATCTTGCATTACTGTTGAATCTTCCTGATAAAAAGATGGTGATTTGATGACTTTGGGATCTAAAAAAATACAACTTACTTTTTCTGTTTTTGTAGGGAATTCCCTGAAAAATATGTGCACGTGACCGGTGGTTCCCATCGTGCGATTTTTCTCTCTTATTTGTTGCATGACCTCCTGTTTTCACGGCATAAGGGCTATACTTGACAAAGATATTTGATACGCCAACATTAAAGTGATGCGGTCAAATTTTATTTTTCGCCTGAATGTTATGATGGTGGCCTATGGGAAAATATTTAGTTCTGTGTGATACCTTATGGCCACGCTTTGGATCGAGCTCAACTCGTTCCAATTAGGGGTCATGACCAATGTTTTTGGTGTAAAATATGAAATGTTTTAATCATTTAACCCTTTACCTAACAAGAAAAGCAGACGGAACTTGCAAATAAAATATTTGAATAATTAATTTGTTTCATTTTTTATCACAAAAACATAGCTTATGACCCCTCATTGGAACGAGCTCAGCGAGGTCGTTCCAATGAGGGGTCATAACCTATGTTTTTGAGACAAAAAATGAAAAAAATGAGTTATTCAAGAGGAGTCTACCTTGTAGTGCAGTCCTGTGATGAATGTATTCAAATGTAGAAATATCAATATGGTCAACGTGTATTTTCTCAATGGACAAAAATAATCATAAGCTATGTTTTTGTGGTAAAAAATGAAAAAATTATGAAAATTGGATAGTATTTTTTGTGAATAGCGTTGGCCGGTTTTGGCCGTTACGTTGGGTAGAGGGTTAATTAATTTGTGTCTGAAGTTTCGTATTCTGTTCGTGCAAGGTAAGAGGATAAATGGATGAGGTCTCGCGGGATTATTTTGAAAGGCCGCAATTTAATTCATGGTTGTGATATGGCCTGACTGATCAAGTCCTGCCATATACAAAATTAAACAGCAACCTGCAGTCCATGTTCGGACTGACATGAACTTTCTTATAGTTCAGTATTATTTTTAGATTGCGCTTTTTCCAACATCGTTGGAAAGCTGCAAATTATTATCGTTTTGAAGAATCTTCTCTTCACAGATAATTTAAATGCAAACACACCGAGTTGAAGAAAATTATTAGAATATGCAAATATGTAAACATGCAGACATTTCTTCGCAATAGATGATGAATGAAGCATTATATACATAAATATATATTTATTCGTGTCTGAGATCGCATGCAGCAACTATGGTTATATGGTAACCGCAGCACAAGTATGAAGTCAAGTCTCACCTATCCCTATGCTTCCCACTCGAGAGGACCTCCACCCTATGCGTTAGTTGCCAGATCGTATTTTACCAGTAACACAAAACTTGTTTTGCCGCATTGGACAAACAGTGCCCGACATCCGAGAGTTCCCATGGGTGTTGAAGTATAAGAAATAAACCAAAGGATGACATGTACACCACGTGACAGTTTTATGTCTAGAAAGTCTTTCAGAGCACAAAAAGTTAACTTTCTTTAATGGTATCGATGTGCTGAGATTGATCGATCGAAGGATGTGAGGTTTTCATAACTCCGTGAACAATTGTCCTATTGTATGAATGTTTTTGCTTTTCCTGACCCATTTGTCAAATAAAAAAATGATGCGGGTGTTCAACGTTGCATTACTGTTGGTAAGCTGTTAGTTTTAGTATTGTGACCAGGGGGGTCGTCGTATTGAATGCTACGGGATCAAAGAATGTCCAAATGATATAAGACACATATAATATAAATTAATGTCCAGCAAACATCTCCAAGAATAACAATAACATGTAAAACGTTAAATCCAGCCTGCGAGAGCCGTATAACGTGGTCAGTAACTTGTGCTTCCAAAGTTGGTATTGAACAGTTGAGATATCATTTATATTCATAATATTTAAAAAAGGATTTAATTCTACCATCCAATTTTACTGATATTGCAAATTAGCGAACAATAATTAATAGTGGTAAACAAGGAAATTGATTTACCAACGCCAGATTAAACATGCTGATGCAAGTCTCAGTGCTGGGAGCTGAGATAAACTTTCTATAGATAATTAGCAGCCCACCGTGGTCGCTACGTGGGGTGTGAGTCACATAGGCGGCTTGTAGTTCAAATAAAACAATAGTACCTTATTGAGCGTCGGAATGCTGGCGCCTCGCAGTGAACAAAGTTCGATTGAAAATCAACTAATTATACCTTACATTTAAAACATACAATTTTGAATACCTTCAATTCGAGTGTGGTAATATTTGCAACAGTCTAGAGATGGCCCGGCCAAAGTATTCACGGGGGTTGTTCACACTTCAGTACAGTCGCATTGGACTGGTCGTAATCCACGCGTGGGCAGTGATGTCCACGCATGCGTTTACCAGGTACTAAAAATAATCAGCAGCAAAATTTTAATTAATGAAGCACCGGGTTGTACCCGGTGCTTCATTAATTAAACTTTTGATGATTATTCGTATAATTAATGTTTAGAATCTAATATTATTGCGTCCGTGGAAATATTGACCACCCGTGGAAAGTAACCAGTCCACGATGCCATTACAGATAATTCATTTCAATTATTATAATTGAATTCAAAGTGATTGCCTGTATTATTATGTACCCTTACGCTGACAAGGTCTTCGTCATTTATATCAGTGCGGTCATATCAACTTCTGTGCGCACGACAATTCTATTATTTGCAGCATGGGCTAAATATACATAGCCTCGAAACTTTAAGAGAAAAAACCGATGTGAACAACACACACGAATATCAACTTGCAGACCACATTAGCTCATAATTTTTTATTTGAAAAATGGCCGAGAAAAAGCAAAAACATTCATAGGGAAGAAAAATGATTCATCTATTTATGAAAAACTTAACTCGACCTATACATGCAAGCATATCCGATATCATTACGGAAAATTAAATTATACTCCGAAAAAGCTACAGATGATCCATTCCAATTATTATGTATATCTTGCTACATTTTATCTTGTATTGTATCTTTCAGTTCGTAAGGCCAACGTGTTGCTGAAGAAGCACGAGGAGGTCGTCGAAAGTCGTTTGAAAGTTCACGCAAAACATAATTCCACTTTGGGAAGCTGATACATCGGACAACCTAGGACATTAAACCACAAGTATAGGGCGTAATTATAAGAGGTATAATACCATAATGAAAGTGATGAGGATGAATCACTGATCTCCATACAACTGGATTGCTAGCATATTGAAAAGTGTCTCAACCGCCTGCCATCTTAGGAAGGCGAGTGTTACTATAAATAAACAATGCTCAATAACACAAAAATTCTCGGGAGGTTTTTAATGTTCAGACACCTCGCACTCGTAGATCGTTTACAGATTATACTTTGATGTCTGTGAAAAACGAATATGTTTATGATATGCCCATTTTTCACGCAATACAAGTTGAATATTCACATCATATTTTAACCCTTTACCTAACACGAAAAGCAGACGACACTTGCAAAAAAAATTCTTGAATAACTAATTTTTTTTCATTTTTTGTCTCAAAAACATAGGTTATGACCCCTCACTGGAACGAGCTCGTTCCAACGAGGGGTCATAACCTATGTTTTTGAGACAAAAAATGAAAAAATAATGAAAATTAATTGACGATTTTTTAGAACAGCGCTGGCCGCTTTGGGCCGTTACGTTGGGTAAAGGGTTAAGTTATTATTGACAAAAAAGACGCGCCGAGATTGGAAGGTTGAAATCGTGTGACTAGTTTTCGTGCTTGGTAAACACCATGATGTTTAGTGAAGTGAAAGCTGTTACGCTGTGATTAAAGTCACAGCGTAATGGCTTTCACATCCTTAAACGTCATCGATACCGCGTTGCCTGACTTGATGGTATCTTGAGAGGTGGAGGGGGGGGGGGGGTGAGTTGCGACGTTTTTCGCTGACATTCCAGCAATCCTGTTGTATGGCGACACGAAAGTGGAAGTGATGAGAATGGACAAGGAACATAAAATTATTGAAGATCCAGTATTTGTGAGAATTCATCTCTGTCAGTACAAGATGCATGCTGCTGATGGCGACAAGCTGATGATATAAAGCAGGGCAGACAGAGTTGTTCCGGATTTCTTTGTGCAAGCAAGACAACATTTCTCAACTGTTATTGTTGAAACATACCTTGGTCAATTAGACATACAGTAGAGAGGAACCGTATAGTCATCCTCCCCTCCCACTTTGTCCCGCCGGTTGTGATACTATACGCTATGTGGGTGGTTCATCTTTGTGATATTATCATTATTTCATATCTCACTTGATTTTACTTTTCTCTGGTTGTCTGAGAGGTGCTATACTATTTCCGATTGTTTCATCTATCGAGGGTTCTTAAAATAATCGTACACTATACATTTTCTAAAATTAACCGTGAAATATTCCCGGGCGTTTTATTGACGGAACAGAACGCACCCTTTTAATCCGGAATTCTGTTTCGTTATTTCTGCGCTCAAGAATACAAAGCACGCAGCCCCGCAACGGCAGGCGATCGTGAGTTTTTCGTGACTCTTCCATCTCTTTTGGTATAGGCTGCCCGACCACCTTAAGGAACTACAGACGCTGGAAGGCTCGAAAAAGGCACTAAAACCCCACCCTCTCACCCGGGTTTTCGGTGTGAGTTAGTAGTGTATTCTCCCCGTGTTCCATATAACAAATGTTGTTAGATACTAATAGAGCATTTTAAAGCCCGAGAGCGCATAATTTTGCGGATTCATGGCTCTAAACTGTATTATTATTTATTATTATTAAGAAAGAAAGCGCCTCTCTGGGGTGAGATTCTTGAAAATAGGCAATATACTTAGGACTAGAAGCATATGGGTAGCAAGATTCCTCAATGGTTTATTGTAAGATAATATTTATGGCATGTCATTTTTTTACTATGCCGTTATAGTGTTCCTCGAGAAATAATAGTTCACTATTTTGGCAGTCAACTCCAAGCCGTACAATATTTGTAATTTATTATATGCTAGCCTGTGAATTATCGCAAATTATCTAAAAGATATTTCTCGATATCTATCGACTCAATGGATATCGAGAAATATTCCTCAATAGCTTCCGCTTCCTATATGGCATGACGTCGCCTTGAAGGAACGATCAGCTGATCTTTGTTATTGTTTTGAAACGCACGCATTTGGGGTCGAATTGGGCTGAATATTGTGTAATAAAATGTCTCGTAGCATATAATAAAAAAGAAAATCTACTCTATTTTAGTCAGTGTCGGGAATTATCTCATGAGTGTGGACCTAAAAAAATTATTTTTCGCGAGCGCTTGCGCGAGTTTAAAATAATACTTTCAGATCCACACGATAATTTTTTTCAGTAGCTTCCTAAATGACGTTACGCTTCGGCGCATGACGTCACCTTGAAGGAACTATCAGCAGCCTTTTGTTATTGTCTTGAAACTGTTTGTTGTCGAATTAGGCTGAATATTGCGCATTAAAATGCCACGTAGCATATAATAAAAAATTAAATCTACGCTGTTATTATTATTATTATTATTATTATTATTATTATTATTATTATTATTATTATTGTTGTTATTATTATTATTATTATTTTTCACTCGCGTAAGCGCTTGTGAAAAATAAAACTTTCAGGTCCACATAGATAATTCCCAATATACACCAAAACAGCGTAGATATCCTCTATATAGTTTCCCGAGATTGCAACCTTCTTCAGAGGTACCTCGTCGCAATAGTGACCTCGGTGATATACAGTACGTGTAAAGTGTATCATCACTAAATCACCCGCAGAGTGGAAATTCCACCCAAGCAATAATAGCAAATTTGTTGCAGAGCATAACAAGCACAAGCAAAGTTTCAGCCAATGGACCTCCAGGTTATACCTGGAGGTCCATTGGCTGAAACATTGCTTGTATTTTTTTGTCCACATGCACAGAATTTGAAAGTAATACTTTGGGTGATAACTCCACCCCCCGGGTGTTTTGGTTACAATCCACTCTCCATGTAATGTAATATTACTATTATCACAGACAACCAGGCTCACCACAGACTCTCTGAAACTCACTAGGCTGCGAATCTCAAATTTCGAATTCCAAAACGAATCAGGCCGAAAATTTCGAATCGAAACTCGAAACTCGAATCAACACTGCCCTTCAAGTAGTAAATACTGCACGCATTTTTACAACCAACAATAAATAGAGGATATTCACGAAAATTTGATGAATACCGAAAATATCTCGTGAGTGGCTACAAAGAAATTTGAGGATCTTCACGAGCGACGCAGTCGCGAGTGAAGATCCTCATATTTCTTGTAGCCACGAACGAGATATTTTCGGTATTCATCAAATTTTCGTGAATTTTCTTTTTATTTAATGCTCTACGACTACAAACTCTCCAATTTGTGGCCTTTATTTGCCATTAAGGCGCAAAATTTATGTGCCGAACCGGCGTCCATACAAAAATTACAAGAACCAAACTCCAACCATTGGAATGTGTGAATATCCGCACAAAAAGTAGTCCCGTCTTATTTCTCCCCTAACTTTACGATTTACCAAGGCTGGCGAATTGAAATAATCGCAATGTGTTTCGAAGAAATAGAACAATAACAAAAAACACCACTTTCTTATTTTCAATAACAAGACACGTCATTTTATTTTTTTGGAACTCAATGCACTGAAGACGTGTGAAGTTGAACTGAAGAAATTTGAAAGTGATTTCGGCTTTTCGCTGGAAGGTGAATGAGAAAGTCAAACTTTGAAACCGCTGATTTAATGAATTGATTTAGTCACTGTCACTATCAATTATTCGAATTCGTTTGTATTTGGGACTCTGGAATTCATTACTGATGTGCTGACTCGTTTAAAGTACATGTGATTCGTCATCCGAACCTACGATGAAATATCGATTTCTAAATATCATTTTGATATTTCGTTTTGCCGACCGACAGGGGAATATGACTTAATTTTTCAGCGTGAATTGATGCCTGAGCATTAAATAAATATTGTTATTCTGTGCTCAAGCATTGTATTCGATGGCAACTCGTCTGTTTGGTCAAGTCAATCGAAAAGCGAAATATTCCAGAACGGAACGAAAGTTGTTCCGGAAGCGAAACTTCTTTGAAGTCTTCTTCTGTTCAGGAGACCTGATGATAGAAGAAGAGTCCAAGAGAAGTCAGTTCCACGATAAGAAAATTTTCGAATCAGTGCGACTCGAATCAAATCGGCGATTTCGAGTTGAATCGAATGTCGAAGAGTCGCGGTGCCCGAGTAAAGAGACAATATATATTTGGGCACGACAGTGAGAGAGTATGTACATTTATGTGTGCGTGCAAATCATATACGTCGTAAGCAAACTGCAATGGGAGGACAGTGGGTTGGGATAAAGTCAGGGACTGGCTTCCTTTAAAAGACCAAGGGAAGGCCTTTGACATAGTGCCATCTGGTGACATTTAGGTTAGTGCTTCTAAAGTCAATTCAGTTTATTTATTGAGAGTTTAACGACACTTTATTATTTATTTATTTATTTATTTATTTATTTTTTTATTTATTTATTTATTGGTGTTTAAGGTTACATACTTATGCACAATGGCTAATCCTGACCGCGACAGTTTTACAGGTGAAGGAAGCCGGAATACCCGGAGAGAACCACCGAGCATCGACGAGCAACTGTCAGCTCCTCAACATTCTAACTCTGTTCAAGCTCCGCCAAGGCAGGGTTACAGCGGTTGAAGACATGTGTACCATCGGCGTGCAGTACGCCTTAGTACACGGCGTCATCGTGTCCCCATGTAGGCAACCGGGATAAAGTGCCTCGCCCAAGGACACAACGCGGGTCGTCCCGGACGGGGAACGAACTCGGGACCTCTAGCATAGAAGTCCAACAGTCTACCACTGAGCCACCGTGCTCCTAACGACTCTTTCAAGGGACGTTATATCGTGTCAGACAGTTTTACGGGCGGGAGACGCCGGAGTACATGGGGAGACCCACCGAGCAAAGGCGACCAACCTCAAGCTCTCCAACTTACTTGCCTGGCAGAAGTAGAGATTTGAGCGATTGAAGGCAAGTATACCATTGGCATGCAGTACGTCTTGGTTCACAGCGCCAAAGTGCACCCACGTGGACAGTTGGGATTAACTCTTGACCTTCCGAGTATTTTCAACATATTTTTTAACAAATCAAGTCATGGCTGCTCTGAAGCTAGATTTGATAGAAAATTCATCCAAATTTAATTAACAAAATCATTGGTGAAAAAAACCCCATGCAAATTACAGGGTGAAAATGGATTAAATATGCACAAATTAACCTTATTTCAGTGGCAAGAGAAATCCTGTCCTTGGCAGGAATATCCGCCAGCAGCATTTCGGTTTAAAGTTCAGCGCTCTAACCCCTGAGCCACTGAGCTCAGTGGCGGCGCCAGAAATTTTTTTGTGGGGGGGGGGGGGGGAACTAGGGGGGCAGACTCCCATGAAGGGGGGCAAATACGTAAAGGATCATATCATTACTTTGTTATGAGGTAGTCGAAACTTGGACCCAAAGTCCGTAATATACTTTTTTGGTTTGGTACGTCCTGTGGACGTACCAAACCAAAAAAGTATATTACGGACTTTGGGTCCAAGTTTCGACTAATGTAATGGTAATTAGCGGTCCTCCTTTCAAAAAATCCTGGATCCGCGTCTGGTGGGTCTGAGAGAGAGAGAGAGAGAGAGAGAGAGAGAGAGAGAGAGAGAGAGAGAGAGGAGAGAGAGAGAGAGAGAGAGAGAGAGAGAGAGAGACTCATAATGCCCGTCTGTCATAACGCGAAATTCATGAATTTTTTTAAACAAGGGATATGGATAGACATGCCTTTGTTGGCTCATAACTTAATTATAACTTATGAGTATCTGCATCCGAGTCTTTAAATCTCTACTGTCTGGATGTGTTCATCAGCTAGCCTGAGGCTTTGGGCTAAGTATGTATGGGAAATTATTGGGAATAAAAAAAGAGAGGGGTGTGTGTGTGTGTGAGAGAGAGAGTGACTGAATGTGTTTGTGTGTGAGGGTGGATGGAAATGCATGCGAGATGGTTGGGGGGGGGGGGGGGCAACTGGGGGGGGGGGGGGGCAAAGCCTTCGTTTGGGGGGGGGGGGGCAAATGCCCCCATGCCCCCCCCCCCCCCCCTCGTAGCGCCGCCACCGACTGAGCTCCCAATGAATTCAGTTAACCGCCCCATACACTGTATCCAATAAAAAAGATACCTTTATTTATACAATTCTTTTAAAGATTAAAAAACACACCAGCACAGTTTCCTTTGAAATTTTGCGTGTACCTCCACCTGTTTAATCTTAGAATCCAATTTATCTTTGTGAAACTCCGCTGTTATTGCACCTGTAATGTATGCGAAACTTATCTGGCTTCCAAGCCACAGATCTTGCATAACGGGTGAAAATCGACCACATAAAATATATCTTCAGAATAAGGTAACAGTGCCTGCCAAATCAATCACCCACTTCCGATGCCATTGTACAACAGTGGTGAAGGAACTACAGTAAAACTATGTGTGCGCATATGTGTGTGTGGGTGTGTGGAACGGTGTGTACGTAACCATTTTTTCAGTGTTTGCCACAAAACATAGCCTTTGAGTTCTCATTGAATCGAGAGTTAAAAAGCACTATTTTTTCAGGAAGAAACTGAAATATTCTCACCGGTCCGGAATTTGTTTCGCAAGTGTCTTAAATAATAAAAACAAGCAAGTGTTGATAAAAACAGCCATGGGTGGTATTTAATTCATAAAAATGTGTGTGTGTAGAGGCGAAAGGGTGGGGCAAGCAAAATATATAATATTAAAAGGAGGGGCTTGGTTTCCTAGGCACACACCCGTTTCTATCACCAATACTGTACAATAAATGCACATGCATTGTATTGTTAGTAAAGTCGTCGCCTGAGTGCTAGAATGTCCTATGTCCCCTATGGGGCTATATATTATCTCCCCTACGGGACATAGGCCATTCTAGCACTCAGGCGACGAAGTGTTAACTGTACTTTCTTTGTTCAAATGACACTTTAATATGAAATACTGCACATCGACCATTCGGTTATTTCCAGACCAGTCTTTTGAGCCTTTTGACAATGCAAATGGCTTGTTATAAAAATTCAGTACAAAAGCCACATTGAAAGACAAAACTCAAGACATTGATTTCTTCTGAATACGACTTGGAAGACAATAATCTGAGACAAAGAATTCAGATAAAATCACGTCCGGTTTCGTCTTCACTCGACCCTGGACAGATGTTAAGAGTTCTATAATAAACTCGGTATTTAACTTTTTGTTGAAGACATTTACGTACAAATACACTTGAACTGGAATTGTATTCACTGTGTTGGTACTTAACACCCTATACAGTTTGTCTTATAACGAGGGGACCCACGCGATCTTCAGGTGAGAAGCTGGGGGCTGTTTGGGCGCCCCATGACTTCTTGTGTCGGACAGTTTTGTTGTCGGGGAAAATTGCTGGTTCGCCTGAACACCAACCTTAGAAAGTCGTTAACTTGCTTGACTCTTTAGTTTAAATAAAACTTTATTCAATGCTTTGTTAAATGAAAACATTACACAACAGAACAGCGAAACAAAAGAGCAATAAAGAGGTACAACAGTTTATACTATAATAAATAACTAGAGATGGGTGGTATTGGAATTTTGATTTCGATATTTTTTTTTTTTTGGGGGGGGGGGGGGGGGGTACACCACGTTATGGTTCGGTATTCGGTATCTGACTTGACTGAGATTTGCTGTTAGAATCAAAGGGGAATACACTCCACGAAACTACAGAATATATTGGTCTTGTAGTATTATACAGTATGGCCGCCGTGGACTGGTCACTTTCCATGGGTGGGCAATATTTCCACAGAAGAAATAATATTAGATTCCAAACACTAATTATAGGAACAATCATCATAAATTTAATTAATGAAGCACCGGGTACAACCCGGTGCTTCATTAATTAAAATTTTGTTGCTGCTGATTTTTATTACCTGGTAAACGCATGCGTGGACTTCACTGCCCACGCGTGGATTTCGACCAATCCACGGCGACTCTACTGTAGCACAGCGCCACAAATGCCACTTCCAATGGGTTCAATATTGGTATGCTTTTCCGAGGGGGGGGGGGGTGGCTCAGTTGGTAGAGGTGCAGGCTGCAAGCCGAGAGGTCCTCGGTTCGAATCTCATCTGCGGCAACCGCATTGTGTCTTTGTGACACTTCAACCCCATTGCCCACGTGGAGGCACGGTGACGTTGTGTACTAAGGCGTACTGCATGTCGATGGTGCACCTGTCTTCAACCAATGCTAACCCTGCTTGTGTGAGTTGGTATGTTGGGGAGCCGACAGTTGCTCGCCGTTGCTCGGTGGTTTTTCTCCGGAAACTCCGGCTTCCCCCACCGGTAAAACTGTCACGGTCATGGTTAGCCATTGAGCAGAAATATGTGACCTTAAACACCAATAAATAAATAAATAAATAAATAATTCAATTAAATATATCTCTGTCACTTTCACTCTAATTTTCCCCATACGGTTTGTACCCTCAAATATACCTTGTCGAGTATTACTCTGGCGGATTTATTCCCGTCAACCGAGACCTTATTATCTATTCCTCCTCACTACCTAACAACCTCGAAGACAATGTGGGTCCTTTTATTTCGCGGGGTTTTGGTATTTATACGATTTAGTAGCGATAAAGAATTTGCGACTTAGAAAATGTAACGTTTTAACAAATGGGGAATAAATAAAAAAAAAAACGCGTTTAATTTCCCGCCAAACGGCAATAATAGCTATTTATAAAATTGGATTTCTAATGCTGATAAAATTAAACTATATTCTTCGCTAGAATTTCTCTCAGGTGGATAAGAGCTTCAAATGAAAATTTAAGCGACACTAATACATGGAAGCTGTATTAATGTGAGTTATAAATGTCCTTATTGCTTGACAAGGAAACCAATACAATCTCTAAGTCGGAACGGTGAATTCGTCGATACATATTAATTTAATAAAAAGTATCCTCCATTGAGCAACCCTTTTAGCATCCGGTCTCCTATACAGGAAATCTGATGACGGGAGAAAGGTTCCAGGCCTTTCCGTTACCGAAACTGTATTGATTGTGCATTTATGATTGACTCGCGCAAATACAGTACGTGGAGAGTGGATTGTAACTAAATCACCCATGGGGTGGAGGTATCACCCAAAGTATCACTTTCAAATTCTGTACATATGGACATAAAACACAAGCAATGTTTCAGCCCGGAGGTCCATTGGCTGGAAATTTGCTTGTGATGGTTATGCTCTGCAATAAATTTGCAATTATTGCTCGGGTGGAATCTCCACTCTGCGGGTGATTTAATGATAATACACTCTCCGCGTACTGTACAAGTCGACCTAGAAATCGTAGTACACAACTTATGTTTCAATAAGACTAAAACCCTAATTCTCTGATTGAACGAGAGCTCGTTTAGTTTTACTATGTTTACAGCTCCAGTAGCACATGCTAATATCTGATGTCACCACGCAAAACATTCCAAATGAAACTGACCATTTTGCAATTATTCCGTCAACGGAGTGATTTGAAACCATTTCATTTATGTAGATTTTTCACACACGCAAAAGACGATGTCCAGAAAGAAGTACTGTATAAATTACACATCAGTTTATGATTTGTGCTAAGATGGCTGCACCTCGCCCTCTTTCTAATGTTTTGATCATTTGTTCAGTGACGTCATGGCGTACATGAGAGGTTTATCTACTAAACTTGTTGCCTTATTCGTTTCACGAAGTAGGTTTTGGGCTATGGGCTGAGACTTATTGAAACGTAGATATCATTATGATGAATTGACGATAACATGGGCTGAGGTTTGCGGCTTGGAGCGTAATGTTTTAGTCAATTCATTCACAATAACTTAGAATGTTAAAAATACCATACTAGAGTGGAGATTACCTACACTTATAAATTCCACGGTTGTAAGTAAATTCAATATTCGCATGTTTGACTACATCAAAAGCAGATAGGTTCGAACCCAGATTCGATTCTCTTTCTGAATGTTCTGCCCAATAAGATTCGAGATTCCCATTCGACAAGAAATTTTAGATTCACGCGTTCCAACTCTAAGCTCTTAACCCCCTTAAACGTTGGTGGTATATTCCACGTCAGTTCAATGCCACCAGTTGGAAGAGTCCATCTTCATTGTTTGGGGGTAGATTAATTAATATTTCCAACATGCAGCCCCAAGGCTGCACGTTGAAGATATTAAGTGCCCCCACCCCCCCCCCACCCCCACACATATTCATTTAGCAGCCATCCTTCTTAAGGAAATTATGACGTATCATTTTTATGGCCCAGAAAAGCGGCCTTTCGGATTAAAACGGTTAAACACCACACAAATACAATAAAAGAAAATCGAGAATTGAGCAGTAGTCTTCTGAACTACTTATGCAGGTATTCCATTAGAATAGTTTACTGGAACTCATACTAAATATACTTTGAGTCCCGTGGCGGCGCCAGAGTTACAAAAGTGAGGGGGTACAGTTGGGAATTGTGCAGCGCCGAGCTGGGGTGGGTTTCGGGGGGTCCTCTCCGTAAGTTGAGAAAAATTTTAACTGTTTTGCAACAAAATCATGCGAAAATGGATATCATTGGAACCGGCTGAACAAGCCGGTTCCAATGATATTCATATTTGCATGATTTCATGGAGTTATACCTTTGAGAATTTTTACTAAAATATTAAATTTTATTTATTTTTTAAAATTGCTGTAGGCTGAATTCCAAACGGATGCCTTGCACGCTCTCGATTCTAGCATTCGTCGAATACTCTTAAGCACTATGTTTCAGTCCGTTTAAACGCGGCATGCCTTGTTGCAATTTGGACCCTCGACTCTTGTTTGTTGTTTGCGGCTAGCGCGTGTGTGGGAGACGGGGGGGGGGGGGGGGGGGGGGGGGGCAAACATAATTTCAAAACTTCTCTGATTTAGTGCACTTGGGAATATGGGATTAAGCATACGGACCATTACACCGCAACGTTCAAATACAACAAAAATTAAAATGATAGTATTGTTTTACTACGCTTGGCGAAAAAAGTGGAGGGGTAAGTACCCCCACATACCCCTCCATGGCGCCGCCGCTGTTTGAGTCCGTAAGACTTTCTGAAGCCCTATCGCTATCAAGGTTAGGTATGGGCTGATTCTTGCATGAAACGAATCCATCCAAAATTATATCGCTATTAAAAATAACCAAACAACAGTTTTCATTCAGCACCCTTGCTGCTGGGCGATAATTAATTACAACATCTGACAAAAACACAAACAAACTTTCAACTCAGGGACCACCTGGGAACAGCCTGTTGACCTACCAGCTTCAAGTGGGCAGGTTCTCATTGAAATGTTTTCTCAAAATAGTAAAATATCTATGTGGAAGGTCAACACAGGCGCGTTTCCGCTGTAATCTAATCTTTCCATATAATGCATATCGCAATTCCAGAAAGAGAAAATGTTTAGAAACAGGGAAACTATGATGAGAACATTTTAAAATATTCCCAATATTCGTAGATAAAATGTGTTGGTTAAGATGTAAACGGGTCACGTATTCAAGAGAGAAATATACTTTATTTCGTTATGTTTCTGTGATTGGTAAAACATGATGCGTTTATGTAATCCACTGGGAAGTTGCAGGATACCAGATAAAAGACTTCGCGAACTCAATTTCAGCGATGTGTGAGATGTGGAATAAAAACTTGCATTGGGAGCACGCGGTGGCTCAGTGCTTACGGCACTGGACTCCAAACCGAAAGGTAAATGGTTTGATCCCCCCTCCCCCCCCCCCCCCGGGAGTAACGGCTTCTTGTCCTTGTGCAAGGTACCTAATGCCGAATGACCACGTGGACGCTCGGTAGTGCTGTTTACTAAGCGAACCGCATGTCGATGGTGCACACGCCTTCAACAATGCTAACCCTGCTTCTAAGAAGTTAGGACATTGTGAGTCTGACAGTTACTCGTCGTTGCTCGGTGATTCTCTTCGGGTACTCCGGCTTCCTCCACCCGGAAAACAGTCCGACACGAGGTGACCCTGGCTGTCGAACGTGTCGTTAAACCCCACATTAAATAAATAAATAAATAAATAAATAAATAAATAAATAAATAAATAAATAAATAAATAAATTCATTCCGATTGCCCACTTCAGGGAGGGGGGGGGGGGGTGGGCAGTGGCGCTGTGTATTGAGGCGTACTGCACGTCAATGGTTCACCTTCAACCAATGTTAACCCTACGTGTTTGGAGTTAGGACGTTGGGGAGTCTGACAGTTGCTTCCTCATTCCGTAAAACTGTACGACACGAGATAACACTGCCTGTTGAAAGTGTGGTTAAACTCCAATAAATACCCCCCAAAACGTCTATGCAATTCATTTACCTTAAATTTGTTCAGATGATGACTCCATAACTATTATTTTCTTTTAACTGTGTCAGTATAACGACCGTCAACAGAACGATAACTTCGAATTAACTGGTAAATGCGTGGGTTCGGCATTCCAGAACATTCTTTGTAAGAGGTAGCCTTGATTTTACATTTGGCAATTGGATACATAACAGATGAATGGTTTTAATATCAACAAATAGCGTACAATGGCCTGAAGATATAAATTAAGATTAGTTTAAGCTCGCTGATTTTACAAGAATTGGTGCGTGAGTTCTAACGTGGACAGAGAATTTCGAGCGGATCTCGACTCAATCGCGATCCACTCGAAACTCTCTTCCGCTTTCCTTCCTGCAACACAGCAGACCCTCAGCCGCTGTAAAGGAAATGAGAGAAAAACCACTGTAGAATCTCGGCCCACTGGTGTGAAACTGTGTCGCGATGCGACTGCAATCTGATCGAGAAAAATTCCACTTTTGTGATCTCAGCAATGTGTATTATTGCCTCTACATTGGTTTGAGGGATGACCTTCATAGTAATCTTGCTCTTCTCGAACACTAAGAAGGGATTTTTGGGAACGCAGTGGCTCAGTGGTTATGGAAGTGTCTTTCCTGACGGAGATCGAAACGTGGACCTTTCGATTTAAATCGAAAGGTCCATGGTTCGATCCCGGTCAGGGCAAGACACTTCATCCCGATTGCGATTGCCCACGTGGGGACACGGTGGCGCTGTATACTAAAGCGTACTGCACGTCGAGGGTGCACTTGTCTCCAACCAATGATAACCCTGCTTATGTGGAGTTAGTACGCTGGGGTGTCTGGCAGTTGCTCGGTGGTTCTCCCCGGGTACTCCGGCTCCTGCATGGAGTGTGACTCTCTCCGCACAGAGGACAGCCATTTTTTCGTCTCCACAGAGTATGGTGGTGAGCTTTGACAGCATCGACCCCAAAATTAATGCTGCCATAGAGTGTTTGGACATCCTGAGATGTTTTCCAATGGGTCAGCACTCTCCAAATTAACTTAACTCATTGCATAACAAAATCAGGAAACCCATTTGGTACAGCATGTGTACTACCCGACAAATATTGAGGCTTATACTGAAGGTTGATGTAAAATTGTAAAACAGTATTCTGCCTTGTGATGAATGTTTTTTTCTGAATGGGAAGTGGCAGCTTGCTAAATTGTTAACGATTACCATTAAAATACGGCAAAGGTACTTGTACCCATTGTTCTGTATATTTTCGCACACTTGATGGTAACGACTTGAAGTTTAAAATTTAATTCTATAAAATACGAATAAATGAGGGCTAGTGTTCAGAACAAAAGCATTCAGCTCCTGAAATCCTGCTCTTGCAAAACTGTATCTTCCATGTCAATGTTGACTTGCTTCAAAAGATTCAAAGGTAGGCTAATCAAATATCTCGTCACATTACCAACAATGAAATAGCTCATTACGGAAAATATCGTTCATAACACGTCTAATATGGAAATGACGTCAGAGGTCAACGTCGACATGGCAGACACTCTTTGCAGAATACGTTTCCTGAATGACTAAATTCAGGGGACATAACCTATTTTTTAGGCAAAATTTGAAAAAAATAATAAAAGTTGGCTGGCATTTTTTTTTTGTGAACAGCGCTGGCCAGCTTTAGTCGTTACATTAGCTAAAAGATTAAATTACACGTTATGCTGCGTTATGTGGTAAAAAAAAATTCAAATTCGTCACGATTTTACACGAAATGTCTGAACCTCGTTCAGTAAACTCGGCTCAGAAATTACATACGAAATCGTGACGAATTTGAGGACCTCTATTCCAAACCTGCAGCAATGAATTTGTCAACTCCAGGTAGCAGCTCGATACGATTGCGCAACTGGCAAAGTTTTGTTATAATACCAGACAATACTGTGTATGCATAGTGGCAAATTTCATATCATATGAAGTCTTATTAGATTTGCTTGCGTTTGAATATAATCGGTTGACAGTCACGGTTGAGGTGACTTTGGTCGACATAGTGCCTGGTTAGCACCAGTTGTTCTGAGAGTTGAGGAAACTTCAAGACATATCATTGTCCCATTAGAATTGCCTTCTTACAAAGAATCATCACCAGTACCCGAACAAATTGCATCAAGTTCATATATAGAGCAAAGGACGACACAAAATGGGAGATAGCTACACTTATTATCAGTCTGACAACCCAATTACCTCTTCTCTATACCCATCTTCCGCTTTAATTCAGGATATGCGCGGCCGTGTTTCAGGGCTCCATACTAACACGGGACGAAATCGCATTATCATGCGAATCACTGTACACGACGTTCGTTAACGTTGCTAACCCTCTTCTTCGGGAAATGTCTGTGAGCTGTTGAAATAATATATAATGTTAACTGAGAATAACCCCTTCCCCATACATTTCTTCAAAATAAAGACGAACGACATTTACTATGAAAGTTACTGAATTTCGAATTCTGTTCGACAAAAAACGATCCGTAATATTTGACTTCTGACTGAAACGGGCTCCACGAGTTATTTTCTGTTAGGGTCCCAAAGCTAGTTGTCAACATATAGAAATAAGCTGTCTTGCTCTTATGTTTGTTATTCTGAGGCCGGTGGTGACGGGGGTGGAGGCTGGTTATGGGTTTCCTCACCTCACCCCCCCCCCCTCCAATCCCGATTAATTTGTTTTCAATATTTAGAATTTTAAGCCTTAAACCACCAATAGTTGGACATTTCGTGCTCTATGGTAATAGATTTTGTTCTATTGCATATGCGGCTGTGATAATTTCCAACTGACAGTGATCTTTGTAACTGGAGTAAATATCTCCCCCTTTAGTGCACCAAGACGCCATCTGCAATGCTAAAGCATTGCAGGTGGCGTTTTGCTGCACTCAGAAGATTTCAAACTCTAGAACTCAAAGGTCATGGTTATATAGAGAGGAGGGGTGGGGTTGGAAATGGTTTTCGCAAAAGCTGCTTGTACTGCAGGTAGGGGGGGTACATTTGCAAATTCAGAAGTGCACAGCCCCAGTCAAGAACTCTAGCCAAGTCCCTGATGATATCATATTATTTACAAATTTGTTTCGAAGATGCTTCAGGGATGATGCCAAAACGGTCCCTTGAACCGGAAAGTATTTTTCAGCTTGCCATTTTCAGCATTGGGAATTACAGGACTGTAAATACAGACATTCCAGTTTTAATGATTATAGCCGCAAACAATAACGGCCTGATACAAAACGTTTGAGACGTACTATTGCACAAGATTATCTTCAGAATGTGTAAATATGCTCGGGAATCAAGTGTGGGCCAATTTTGCATTGTGCATTTGGAGAAAATTATTTCAACGAGCATTGCAGGTGTAATTACTATTGTTTGTACCGGTATATCTGCATGGTACACACTTTATGCCAAAGAAAATAACTGATTTATGCTGAAATTGTTCATACTATGCATATTTAACCCTTTGACGGATACGACTAGAATACGACTCCATTGCTTCCTGAAACACAAAATATTTTTATTTTCCACCATCAGTGTATAGCCTATTACCCCTCTTTGGAACGTTATCAACGAACTCGTTTTATTGAGGGATCATAACTTATGCATGGGAAGCACAGATTGAAAAAATACAAAACTTTGAACGGCAAGTTTAGTTTTTGGGTTCGGGAAGACTAGTCGATACGTTAGGCAAAGGGTTAAACAATATTACATTTTTGTAAAAGCACATTATGCACCATATATGTAGTGATTGTTCATATTTCGTCACATTTTTATCACGTTTTACATAACATATCAAAAATAAACCCCAAAACATATATGTATACATAATCGCCAAAATGTTGTTACGCGGGTATATTGATTTAATTATAACCATTTCAACCCTAATGCTCTTAATTGTATCGCCCTATGCACTACTGTATGCTGGTAAATGGGCGGGTCTGTTATGGATTTTTGTGGAGGTTAAGTAATAATTTTATCCTACAACCCAATGGGCAGTAGGGTTAAATTATCACCGAACCTCCTGCCAACTCAGACGTTTTCTCGCACCTCTAGGTTGCAGGAACTACTGCAGGGTCTAATCTGTGAATCAGTGACGTCATGTTGGATTGCTATGTTGTGACGTCATTACCATGGTGATACGCTGTGCCAGTGTCATTAGCATGATGATACGCGGGTCTCGCAACTATGGCGTTACTGGTGAGATTCTGAACGAGATCATACAACGTAGAGGTGAAAGGGGCAGATCATAAAACTTCCACCGATTACTCACGGACTGCCAATGCATGCTTTGGGCACATAAATACCGTTGCCAAAGGCTTAAGTTTTTGAAGAGTGTTATAGTTTTTAAAGTCGCAGTGAAGTGATCTGGGTCGTAGTATCACGTCGAGTTGAGGTCAGATCGCCGGATCAAACGAGCTGCCGCAGGCAGTCAGTTTGATCGGGCGATCTGACCTCCTCAACGAGACGTGATGCGACGACCCAGATCACATCACTGTAGCGATAAAAGGTTTATTATATGACTTATAGTTCGACATCGCATGCCAACGCTAGCATTAATAATTCCCCCAACCTTTTTTGGTAAATTGGATTGAAGTAAAAAAGAACTATTTTTTGTTTACACTTATTTTTGTAACAAGCGCACACTTCCGGGGAATTCCCCGATGCGCATAAATACAATAAAAACATATCATGAATACGATAAAAAAAAACCCGGACCGCCGTTCGAGCGCACCCATTCCAGCTCAGAGTAAAATACTCTAAGAGAATCGGATTCCACACTGTGGATTTTCCAGGGGCCAGGAAAAGATAGTCAAACAGAAGTGATATTTAATGGTTAAATTAGATAGTCATATAATATGGTTTATTATCGTCCTGAGATGTTTTAAATATGTTGGGGTGATAATTGTATTTATATGCTAAAAGTACATGCAAAACGATTGGAGAAAACGTTATTACAACATATACAGACTCCTCCCCTGGACCGATATAAAACGTAATGTCTGACAAATTCGATGTATGGCTATTAGTACCACTTATCATATATTTTAGTGGCTCAGATCACGTGTCTCCATTTAATCTTTTGAGCTCTAATGGCATATTCCATGCCAGTTCAGAGTCCTCAACTGGTAAACGTCATATTCGTTACTTGGAGGAAGACCAATCAAAATTTTCAACGTGCAGTCTTAGGACTGCACGTTGAAAATCTTGATTGGTCCACCACACAAATTCACCTGGTAAGTATCTTATTTTATGAATTCAGGCGGTATCACGACCCTGGACCGGAAAGTGGCCTTTCGGGTTCAATTTACTTGTTCTCAACTTGTGAATTACAAGAAAACGCTAAACATTCAATACCAGCTCTCGGGTGATAATTCAGTTTTTGAATGTTGTATGCTCTGACCAGTCAGTCTCTACTATAACTAAAGATCATTTTACAGCCCCACGATCTAAGAATGACCTAAACTGATAGGTACGATTCCAAAACAATAATAAGAAATACCTTTTCAAAATCCGTCATAAGTTATCGGGAAAAAAATAAGACCTTTATTCCTGTCCAGTGGCGTAGATAGCTTTTTGCTGGCGGAGGGGCAAGCCCAAAATTTTCCGACAGACCGAAACTTTTTCGACAGTGTAACAACAACAAAAACCCAAACAAATAGAAAGAATCTGTTGTTTACTGCAAATGTACTGAAAATTGGTCTTTTTTACCCAAAATTTACCCAAAATGGCATGTTTTTATCCACAAAGCCAGCATTTTAATGTTATTAGGCATAAATTCGCCTAAAAATGGTCCCCAAAAATTTCCGACAAAACTTCTGGTGAGCGGGGGGGGGGGGGGGGGGGGGGGGGGGGCGGCCCTTTATCTACGCCACTGTTCCTGTCTTGAAGAACAATAAGAAGCACACACTCAAATTTAGAGGTAAAGCGCTGCGAATCTCAAACTGGGTCCAATCGAATCTCGAATTCAACCAAAAAGAGGATTTCGTATTCAATCGAATCTAAAATCAAATCTCATCGCTCTTCCCTTTGCTGATACAGTTAACCCTTTACCTGACCTGAAAAGCAGACGACACTTGCAAAAATAATTCTTGAATAACTAATTCTTTTCATTTTTTGTCTCAAAAACATAGGTTATGACCCCTCGTTGGAACGAGCTGGACGAGCTCGTTCCAACGAGGGGTCATAACCTACGTTTTTGAGACAAAAATGAGAAAAATAATGAAAATTAATTGGCGATTTTTGAGAATAGCGCTGGCCGGTTTTGGCCGTTACGTTAGGTAAAGGGTTAAAATAGAAGTCCTGTCACGAAACTGTGCGTTTATCTAGGCAATTCATACGCGCAATTGCCATATCGAATGACATCCAAAGCATGACAGGTTCTCCTGGTCACTCATAGCAAACACAGGCAATGTTTCTGCCAATGGACCTCCGGGTTACCCGGAGGTCCATTGGCTGAAACATTGCTTGTGCACAGGACATATGTACAGAATTTGATAGCCTTACTATGGTCATAACGCGTAGATTAACGGACAGATCGACGTGCTATTTGTGCGCATTTCATGACAGGACTTCCAGTTTTAACTGTATTGCACTGTTTTACATCCGTAATTATTGCCAGTCTCTGCCCAAGAATTGTCTTCAACGGCGACTTTGGGTGAGTCAATCAAAAATGCGGAATATTACAGAACGGAAGCAAAAAGCTTCCGAAGCGGAGTCCTTTTGAACTCTTCTTCTCGAATCTCCTGTTCAGGATGAGTCCAGGAGGAGACACTTGGTAGGATTTTAAGAACATCTCGACGATTAGGAAATTCCCCAATCAGCGCGACTCTAATCGGTTTGAATCGAATGATCGGACCATTTCGATTCGACTCGAATCGAACTTCAACCCAGGCCCCCTTTGTGAAAGTAAGCCTGTGTTTCTTATGATTTTCATAGAATTTAACTTATTGTCCAAGCGGAAACTACTCTCCCCATATGTGTTGGTCGCAATCCACTTCCCACGTACACTGCAAAAAATATAGGTTCTCTTTAGAAACAAAACAGGTTCTAATCCTGTCCGTGAGATGGAACCAGTTCTGTTTAAGCATTATTTATTTCAAATCAAAGAAATTTACCAAGATTAGCATTCAAGTTTGACAGAATATTACATGAACTGAAGTTGACTCAGCAGTAAACTTGGAGCTTATTCAACACAGTCGCCAAACATTTTGAAACAAAGGAGATATGAACAGTTGGCATATCGAACCAGTTTTGGTTCCGAAGAGAACCAAAACTGGTTCGATAAGCCAACTGTTCATATCTCCTTTGCTTAATAATGATTTGAGACAACCTCGTTTAAGCTCTAAACTTACGGCTGAAACCCCCTCAGTTTATGTTTAATTCTGTTAATATTTAATGTTAATCTTTATAAATTTATTTGATTTGAAATAAATACTGTTTAAACAGAAGAACTGGTTCCATCTCAGGGACATGATTAGAACCAGTTTTGGTTCTAAAGAGAACCTATATTTTTTGCAGTGTACGGCAGATAATTTGCAACTGATTTGGAAAGCTCAGACTTCGATATCAACGTTTCACTAGGTTTTTGGCAATTTCTTTTCTCTTCTGAATACTACCGCAATCATATATACGAGGTGGCTCAGTGGTTACCGCATTGGATTTCAAACCTATAGGTCCACGGTTCAATCCCCGACAGGGGCAACTGCGTTGTGCCTTTGAGAAAAAACCTAATCTCGATTCTCCACGCGAGGGCACGGTGGCGCTGTGTACTAAGGTGTACTGCACGTCGATTGTGAACTTTCCTTCAACCATTGCTAACCCTGCTTGTGCGTTGTTGGTGCGTTGAGGAGTCTGACATTACTCGCCGCTGCTCGGTGGTTCTCTCGGAGTACTCCGGCTTCCTCCATCTTTAACCCTTTCCGACTACGGTTATCGTGACGTTTCAACGTCACGAAGAATCAGGTATGGCGACGTCAAACGCAATCGTTAGCCCTTTAAACCCTGGTGGTATCTTCCATATCAGTTCAATGACAGCAACAGGAAGAGTCCATATTCATTATTTGGGGGTAGACCAATTAATATTTGCAACGTGAAGCCTTGTGGTTGCACGTTGAAAATATTGGTTGGTCTACCACACACATGCACTTTGCATCCATCCTATTTAATGAAATTATGAAGTATCATGTTCCTGGGCGAAAAAGCGGCCGCTCGGGTTCAAAGTCGGAGTACATAATATTACGTACCGCAGTCGCAACGCACGGCAATTTTGGAACGTAATCATGTACCGTGGTCGCAAAGGGTTAAAACCATCCGATACGACGTGACGGTCGAAAGTGTTGTTAAACCCCGATATATAAATAAATCAAAGTTTTGGTCAAATGAAGTCTCGACCAACTGTTCAGGGGCCAATACTATAGAACTTTTTCAATTGTATTTTATGGTCTTGTATTTTCTAGTTATAGACTTGTATTTTCTAGTTATGACTTGAACCATTTCGCTGCTGTGTAATTTGATAATGTCCTGTGCTGAACCATATATTGGAGGGAATGGGGTTAAAGCGAAAAAAAAAATGAAAACGCCAATAACGTTCACGTATTTGTAAATTTAAAATTGTTATTATACAGAAAGTGGATAGGGTATTATCACTAAATCACCCGTGGAGTGGCGATTCCACACAAGTAATAATTGCAGATTTGTTGCAAACCATAACAAGCACAAGCAAAGTTCCAGCCAATGGACCTCCGGGTTAAACCCGGAGGTCCATTGGCTGAAACATTGTTTGTGAGCTTTGTCCATATCTGCAGAATTTGAAAGTGATACGTTGGGTGATACCTCCACTCTACGGGTGATATTGTTACAATCCACTCTCCACGTACTGTATATTGGAACAACGTTGACTGAGTTCAACAATGTTTCCAAAATTACTCCCAGCCACACTCCATAAATCTCAAAAGAAAAGACGTCTATTCGACTTGAATTTAGTTCCTATTTAATGGACTGACCATGTAGTCCAAACTTTCCTCCACAGGCCGTTATATAATTTTTGTTTTGTTTATGTTGGGCCAAGTTTGGACTATTGAGTGCGTTGTTGCCTCGGGTATTTCGGAATTTACATAGACGCGAAATACGGTTGAGAACAAATGGATAATGCCATATTGTCTGTCGCTTGCATTTCGTATAACATGCGTTCTATTGAGAATAACAACGTGCTTTGACATCCATTCCCTGTACATGTATGTGGTATCTCCGTACTGAGTACGGACTTATCGCACAGGCCGTCAACAGTTGGTTCCGTACTCAATATGGACCTGTAGCAGCGAAAGGGTTAAATGGGTTAAAATGAACCATTAGCATTTTCGAAGATCTTGCAATTTTCCTTTATCCTTTAAAATGCTTATGATTCATTTTAGTCAGTTATATTAATAGGTACAAAATATAATTCTATAAAATACCATTGTAAAAGTGTTTTAGTATTGGTCCTGGTTGGCTTTCCCGAGAATCTAAAATATTCCATCTGATTGTCTCTAAGAATAGACGGTGGTCTATTTCAGAGCTAGACTGATTCCAGGCCGTAACAACGTCAGATTCATTTCGGAACTTGACTATTAGTTTGGAAGCTTGGGTGAATCCTTGAGATACGGGGCAAAAGTTGATTTTCCCCTGCTTGTTATTGACATTATCTAAGCAATGTCTCTCTGAGCTTTTTTGACAGTCTGTTGCATAACACATATTGTGTCGGCAACCACTATCCCGGCTTAAAAGTGTTCTATCCCTCAAAAGAGTGAGTTGTGTACATAACGTCAATTACTGCCTAGTCAATTGTCTAAGAATGGATTTCCGTTCATAAAGTTCAATTATTATCGTTGATTTATCGTTAAGTATGTTCAGATAAACAACACAATTGTGGGTTTTTTTTTTAAATGTGCGTTGAAACGAAAACTGCGATTCATATGCACCTATCATTCACAAGAAAAAATATCTATGTGCAGAACAGGCATCGCAAAAGCGGTCTCTTTCGCAGTCATATCACGATTTGGAGACGACAAACTTCCACCAGATGGTCGAGATTTCATCAGAACCATTCGGATCGGGAACACAATACTAATAACAGTGATACCTACTCTGCTGATTAAATGCTTATGAAAGTTGCAAAATCAGGAAACGTCTGAGAGAGACCTTGGCAAGATGTGTTACGATCGACGCTCCCAGAAGAAAAGATAGTTCCTCGTTTTGACGAGACAGGTGTGATTATATTATTTGTCCAGTCCCACGAACAGGAACGCCGGGAGCACGGGCAGAGGGGGCAGCTCCCCCCCCTGCCTTCGGACCGCGGTGTGCGAGGGGGTAGACAATGCCCTTCCCAGATTCGTCACTCAATTTTTTTCAATGGCTTATTCTCCATGTAACGCTAAAACACACCCCCAATTCGTTCTGGGAACTTTCAAAATTCAATGGGGGAGTTTGGGAGGAGGTGCTACCTCCCGATGGGAGGGGCACCTCCTGTCAAACTCTCCGATCTCGGGCCTTCAGCCTTCGAAACATCCATGCTTCGGCATGATTGTGCGAGTAAATGCCCTTTTCAGGGGTCTGACCCTCCTGGCCTTCAGTGCTTCCGGCGCCTCTGGTTACGAATGCATAAATAATGCTCGGTTGTTCCACAATGTGTGGAACAACCCCTGTCTGTGTACAGTTCTTTACAAATTTGGCGAATAATTTTTTCGTTCGCTTTGCATCCGCCTCGAAAAGAAAACCCCAAAAATAAAACCCTATGAGACCGATTTTTCACTCGGCTGCATTACCAAGCCTCAATCTAATACTGCTGCGAATTCAACGCTGTTATGGTCTGGAATCAGTCTAGCCAATAACCTGCCCATCGCCTATGTTCAGATTCAGTCACCTGTACTCTTTCAGTTGGTCTGAAAAACGAACCTACGGTAAGTTTTCCCGACGAACTAAAATATTAGATCCGATTGAATTTAAGAAAAAAACTCAATAAACATTCATCTTCATTGAAATGTTTTTAATCGAAATTTGATTAAGAGTAATCTTTAATGACTTTACCAATTCTAATAAAGATGTTTGTTTTCTAAATAATTATGAATGAATGACTCACCAGTGCTGTAGCTTTATGATTACGCCATGGAGTTCCACCTGTTTTTTATATTTTTATGTTTTCAAGGTAAATTATGTATTTATTAATTGGAATATTTATAACTGTAGCACGAAAGAATATTTCTTTACATCTGTGAGTAATGGAACGTCACCCACGAAAATTGGGAAAACAAACATAACATAACAGTGTCGGTTTCCTTACGGAAGTTTACTGGTGTCCTGAGAGCTTGCTGCATTACGAGATCAAAAGCACGTTAGGTTAGGTTACCAAATTACTCTAGGTATTCATTTATTGAATTTTCTAGAACCATGATATACTTTATAATTATTATAAAACATTATAAAACTCAGTCACAGTTTATAATATGCCGCAATGTAGACATCGCTGGAAATCGCTCCGCAGACCATTCCCAACATTACATTACATGCCAGCAAATCGTTAGCATAATGAAAGAAACTTAGGAATTTAGCTGCAATACTGTAGATTGTTCATCTCATATTTTGCACTAAAGTTGGTATACAGGCCCCAAGCTAGTGTGGGAGGGGAGGGGGGGGGGGAGGGGGATTTCGCACCTGCCCATGACCCAGTCTGCCGAAAATTTCTGTTATCCGTCGGATACATTATTTCTCGCTAAAACGCTAACATTTTCTCTTAAAACCGCTACTTTTAAAAATATTATTATTTATTTATTTATTATTTATTGGTGTTTAAAGTCACATACTTATGCACAATGGCTAATCGTGACCGTGACAGTTTTACGGGTGGAGGAAGCCGGGATACCCGGAGAGAACCACCGAACATCGACGAGCAACTGTCAGCTCCTCAACATTCTAACTCTGTTCAAGCTCCGCTCAAGCAGGGTTACAGCGGTTGAAGACATGTGCACCATCGACGTGCAGTACGCCAAGTAGGAAACCGGGATAAAGTGCCTTGCCCAAGGACACAACGCGGGTCGTCACGGGCGGGGATCGAACTCGGGACCTCTAGCACAGAAGTCCAACAATCTACAACTGAGCTACCGCGCTCCCACTTTTAAAAATAGTTGGCAATTTGGCGAAAGCACAATTTTCATTATGTGAAAACACCCGTATGTTTCAAATATCCTTTGTATGGAAGGAAAGCTCGGGTTGTAAGTATTTGACAAGCGAGTGGTAATGTGCATGGAAAAAAATCGTGTATTATTATTCTTTGAAAGAATTACTTTCGTTAAAAGTAACTTTTAATAAACGAAAAACAACAGACAGCTCTGAGAGCTGTCAGTTGTTTTCGTTTATTCAAAGTAACAAAAGGAAACTTCACTTTATTTTCTACTGATGGGGTGTTCTCAACAATGACATGCTTCACACTAAAAACTAAAGTGTTAAAACTGACACTTTCAAGGTGTTAAACCCATTCTAACTCTTAGGGTTTGATTTGAATACTCAAAGTGCAATGCTTTAAGCACTTAGACATTACAATCGTCAGACATCTGAAACTTGAATGGATGGCTCTTCCCATGTGTCTAGCATTGGTGGTTCTTCCAGAATCGTCCATAATTTGATTTGCGCTTGGTGGGTACATAATTAAAAGGACACAACGCAGATGATGCGGATCAGGCTCGAGAGTTCGAGCCTGATCCGCGTCATCTGCATTGTTTCCTTTTAAGTGTCGCGACATTACACTTGTCAAGTGGTATTATTGTAACACCTGTCAAGTTCTGGGATATCTACACTTGAACAAAGTGTAGTTCAGCACTTAGTAAGTGTTAAATACAGCACTTCAAGTGTAGTTTTTAACACTTTAGTTTTTAGCGTGTTCTTGTTTGGAGCTTCCACGCCCATCTAATAATTTCATGGGTGATAACTTTATCGAAAATCGATTTTCATGACAAGATAAGTTAAATATTAAATATTGCACATGTTAAAATTTGATACTTTCATGAGGTACATCAACAGAGGTATATGTGGACTATATATGATCACTGCGGATTAAGCAAGGTGAATACCACCGATTTATCATTGAAAACTACCAACTTCTGAAACGCATACAACAAATAAGAGAAAATGTTGGTTTTCTTTGAGTGGATACGGAAAATTATCTCATTCATGACCGCGACAAATGTTTATTTGTCGCTCATAACAAGCCACTCGCAAAAATAAACAATTGTCTCAGTCACTAATGAGATAAGTTTCGATATCCACTCAAACACACAAGATATCCTCTCTGTATTCGCAATGTGTAAAGTGGTGTATTGGTTGACGAAGAAAAAATTCCGGCTGGATGGAGTGTTAAAACTACAAAGTGCGACGAAAGCCAAAAATACTTATCTCATCAAAGAAACGAATTAAGGCAACTAAAATAGCTTTAATTACTTCAATACTTTCGTGTAATCAAAAAACGCAATACCCCGCTGGTGTTTAAAATGTGTTATTTCGTCGAGGTGAAATTGTAATAGTAAACTTTACAACTTCATATTCTGTTTTATATTTCTAACTTCGCAAACGTATGTTATTTGATATTTCAGATGAGCATTGGTGTTTTTTACTTTTTTTTTATTCAGGTTGATAAAAATGATATGACACTGTGTTGTGGGGTGGTGGGGGGGGGGAGGGTGTTCAGAGAATTTCGACCGGATCTTGACACGGAGCCAGTACAATGAAACCTTTACAATTGTATTTTCTACCTATTGATATAACTGACTACAATGAATCATTAACATTTTAAAATATATGGCGATTTGCAAAAGTTTTATAATTTTGTCTCCCGGTCGCGACCAGAAGCCAATACTATAAAACTTTTACAATTGTATTTTCTAGATTTGTATTTTCTACCTATTAATATAACTGACTAAAATGAATCATTAGCATTTTAAATGATATGGCAATTTGCCATCTGGCAAATTGCCACATCTTTCAAAATGCTAATGGTTCATTTCAACCCATTTAAAGTCATAACCAGAAAATACAATTCTTGAGAATACAATTGTAAAAGTTTTATAGTATTGGCTCCTGGTCGAAAGTCTCTATCAGCTTTAATAATCATAATATGTATTGGGTAAGATTAAACATATTAAAACAGTAACTGTGTTTCCGTACAGCTTGCGGTTACATGCTCATCTGAATCACATATCTTTGGCTTTTAGGGGTATTGGCCGTCACATTGTTACGATAGAGGGTGGAGAAAAGCAATTCGGTGACACATGTTGCGGTCAGTTCGCGTGGAATTTAGCTATTATATTCACTTGGTATCTAGCGTGGGGGCACGATGGCGCTGTGTACTAAGGCATACTGCACGTCGATGGTGCACTTGTCTTCCACGATTGCTAACCCATCTTAAAAGAATTTTCTCCAAAATAAATAGCTACAACTAACGTGCGATCTGGCTTCGGCGAGATCGCGCGTTAGTTGTCGATATATAGGTGGAAATTCCGTTGAGACGTAAAAAGCACGACTGGCGTAGTAAAAACAGAACAGGAGGAAAAGCAACACAACCTCCCCAGTTTGCGCAGGAGAATGATTGGTCTTGCTGTCAACTGGCACTGAGGCTCAACAGTGGTACTATGAGGCATGTGGTCATGTTACTCCCAGCACTGTATTTTTACCTAATAATTTATACAAGTGGTTTAACAATCCAGCCACCAAAATTACCATAGTGCTTCTCACCCATGATAATCAGACATATCACAGAGTTAAAACTAGGGTCCCGTCACGAACTGTACGTTTATCTGGGCTTAATTGCGCGTAGGAATTACGCGCAGTTGCCATATCGAATGGCATCCACAGCATAGCAGATACTCCTGGTTACTCATAGCAAACACGGGCAATGTTTCTGCCAATGGACCTCCGGGTTACCCGGATCCCCATTGGCTGAAACATTGCCTGTGCACAGGCCATATGTACAGAATTTGGTGGCCTTACTATGGTCATAACGCGCAGATTAACGCGAAGATCGACGCGCTATTTATGCGCATTTCATGACAGGTCTTCCAGTTTTAACTGTACTTCTGAAGACATTTTTTTTTCACCATTCGAGGATGGCTTATCTGACTTTAAACGAAACTGCTCAGTGGCGCCCCCTCCAAGTGCCGGCCATGGTACTCAACATACCTGCCGTACCCAAGGTACGCCTCTGTCGACACGAGGTGACTTTGCCTGTCGAAAGTGTCGTTAAACCCTAATAAATAAATAACTTTGCGTCTCCCCATTCTTCATCTTTTCCACTAATGTGGCTACTAATATGAGACATTTTTTTTAGATTAGAATGATATTAGATTGAGTTAGAATAAGGTTGTTTATTATTCAAAAAACTTGCCGAACATATAAAACATTGAATTGTGTTGAGTTCCGTAGTTTTTCTATTCTATTGTGATTTGTGGGTATCAGTTTGTTATCATTATGGCCCTTGAGTGCAACAAGGCGCCATCTGCAATGTTTTTAGGTGGCGATTAAAAACAAAATGTTATGAACACGAAATGATATAATTTGAGCGATGTTTTCTTCTGCAAATATTACCGGCAAAGAAAAAAAAAGAAGATTTTTATGCATACGAATAGTAATAATTCTAGCAGATGGCGCTGCTTGTAGAAAATACCTACATATTAAATTATAACAATATATGAATCATTTCAAAGGACCGCACTGTAAAATAATTTACCATTAAAAAAATACGATGAAAAGACGGGGACCCAGCTGTCGTTACCGAAAGCCATTTACGGTGATAACCCCGTATTTTTGCTACATCCGACCGTTTTTTGTTCGATCTGGGAATATATTTGTTTTGCTTCGTTCCACCAAAATGCTGTTCAACAGTGATGAATTGTACGCTAAGTAATATCAATCATTAACTAGAGATGGTCTGTCGCCCGCTATACCCCCCACCGTAGCATACTGCCTAGTGTGGATGCCTAAAAGAGGCATTCAAATTTTGTAAGTAAAAAAAATCCAGCATGGCCGCCAGTCGGCCATTTTGAATACGATCGGGAAAAAAATTATGACACGCACTGCTCCTCATCATGTCGATCAGTTATATTGAGTTTCATGACAATGCAGCAAAAACTGTAGAAGTAGTTCGCTCACAATTATTTTGCAAAATCCAATATGGCCGCCAGTCGGCCATCTTGAATCCGATCGGGAAAAAATTATGTCACGCACTGCTCCTCATCATGCTGCGGCATAATACACATTGATATAGTACACCGCCAACAGCCGATGTTAACTCTGCTTGCCACTGGTAGGTGATTAGTGAGTTCGAGACGGGCGTGACAACCGTTACTTATTCCCAGTTTGTCATTCGACATTCGTTACCGACCGATTTTATCGGTCGATAACGTATGTCGAATAACGAAAAGGGAATAAGTAGCTGTTGTCACGTCCCTGAGTTCGAGAGTCATGTAATTACTCGTCGCGGTTAGTGGGTTATCTCCAGGTACTCTTATGAATGGACTCATCCAAGACAAATCATCCTTTCAATCTGACAGGGATGATACCATTTGGCAAAAGCAAGAATGAAATCGTTGGTTTGGTTGGTTTAAACATATTTTGTTTGTCACAAAGTACAGTAGGATTGGGAGACAAGTGACATACACTTATTGAATTTCCTCTCCATAAACTGTAATTTACAGTAGCGAAGAAAAAGAACAAATGAACAGTGAACAATAGCGACACATAATTATACGAACTTGAAAAGTAAACATTTCTACATTTACTTCAAGGACTTACTCAAAGTTCAAGAGATAGTGTTTGATTGGTAGGTGAAGGTATTTGTTGAGAAGATAACGATATGAAATTGTTAAATGATTAATTTATTTATTTACTCGTGTTTAAGGTCACTTTTAGTAGCTATGTAAACATTATAAACGCAACGGAAATACGAAATGATATTTAACCAATCGTTTATAACCACGCTGCCCACTTCAGAGAATTTCTACCTCAACTGTTAGTAATCGTGCCCTACTTTACTAGTAAAACAGAACTTGAATACCACAGCAAACAAGCACTGCTCGACTTGTCCTGGTCAGCAACGGAAGGCTAGATGAGAAAAAGTGGTTATATCTGAAACAAAAGAGTTTGTTCTACTGAACGTAATAACCGTTCTATCAGTACAGAACTGTTATCACAAAATCAGTCGCGACACAATTCTTCGCCTGAGTGCTAGAATGTTCTATGTCCCATAGGGGACATAGAACTTTCTAGCACTCAGGCGATGAATTATACAAGGTCAAGATTTCCTAAATAAAATACTGCGACATTATGGCTGTTCCAGTCCTAATGTATATACGGTTTCACAAAAGCAGTCTTTTTCGCGATCGCTATACGATCGCGACAATCTAAGGCCCTGTTTACATAGAATGCGAATCGACGCGACCGCGAAAATGATTCGCATTCGATGTATTTCCATTTATACACAGGGCGCGACACGAAGCGACGGGTGCGACGCGCTGTTTCAGTTTTGCTAGTCTTGCCGAAATTGTTGCGTCGCTTTTGTGCGCTTGCCTAATTATGCAGTGTTTAACATGATTAAAGCGTGCCTGCACGTGGTGTATAAACGGGTCGAGCGAAGCGCTGCGAAATCGCTGCGACCTGTGTCGCGTCACTTCGCTTTCTAAATAAATAGGGCCTTGAACAAGCACGACCAGGTGTTCAGAATAAAATACTGCGAAATAAAGACCACATTAAGGAAGCAAACAAAAATGCATCTGAGATTCAATGTTCCCCGCAATTATTTTTCAAAAGGGAAGATTCTGCTGAGAAGAAAGCGGTCAGAGAATTTCGGCAGGATCGCGACCCGGCCGATAATTACTGTCCGCACTACTGTATTCCGTAAGATTAGACGTCAAGCGGTAAAGCCGGGGACACACTAGGCGATTTTGTACGCCCGATCCATTTTCGCTTGCGTAATCGTGTAGTGTGTCTGATTGTGCGACGCCGAACTTTGCTAGCGAACACGTACGCCCGACCAATCGGCCGTATTCAACACGCTGAATATTGGCGATCAATTTCGGCCGGATTTTTATCGGTGGCGTAGAGATCGGCCAGTGTGCCCACCTCGGCGACAGCAGATCGGATGCGTATATTGACAGGAGCTACTGCTGCAATTTTCTTCCTGTACTTCGACTTGCTGGCCGCCATTTTATGATCACATGACAAGAGTAAAAAGGTGTCACATGACAAGAGGAGACGTCGCTGTCGTACTGTTATCCGGCAAGTGTGTCCACTCAATCGTTGAACTCACTGCCGGACAAAAATCGACGGCGTAAAAAATCTTTGTCGACAGCGATAAAAAATCGCCTAGTGTGTCCCCGGCTTAACAGTTGTTTACGTACAGTTTATGGTGTTATGGTCGACAGATGGTTGCTGGTCATTTTACTGAAATATTAATGTTAATTTTACAGTGAATGTAAAACTTTTATTGTTTTATAAGTTTATTTTTTTCTATAGAAAATTGTGATGCACACCGAACTATTAATAATGTTCGTAGAGCTTTTTCATAGTACATTTTGTTTCTAATATTAAATTATAAAAAGAATATATTTATACTTGTAATAAAGATTGTTACACATCTATCTCGTTTTTGTCAGTGGATTGTCTATATTTACGAAAATTAAACCTTTGAACCCGAGCGGCCGCTTTTCCGGCCAGGAACATGATACGTCATTACGTCATTAAATAGGATGGCTGTTCAGTAAATATTTGAGTTAGACGAATTAGTATCTTCAACGTGCAGCCCCGAGGCTGCACGTTGAAAAAATTGATTGGTCTACCCCAAGTAATGAATATGGACTCTTCTAATTGCTGCCATTGAACTGACATGGAAGATACCAATAGATTTCAAAGGGTTAAGTTGGAATATGACTATTTTCACCTTTTTGTATCATGAATATTTTTCCATAAAAAATTAAACGGGATTAAAGTTCTGTGTGGACCGCCCTGATATTCAACACTTCAAGCGGTAGATGGTGTTGCCCAACACAAAAAATTTCCATTGTCTAAGTTTTGAGTACTGTTTCCTTAAGTGGTAATCCATCCCTTTATCCTTTAAGCGGTAAGGGCGAGTTTGCAAAAAAACCTTTAATGTCCATTTTTTGTTGAATGGGTGTACAATCAACTGTCTCAATAAAAGTAATTCTTTAGGGCGTGGAAGACAAAGAAGTATTTGTTTCAGGTTTGTTCATTTTATAAGGATTGACGAGTAAGTTATACAGCCGATATTGACGCCTCTGCTTGGCATAATGACGCCGGTTTGTGAGATGACCTTCGTAGCGTCAATATCGTGGCCTCGCCCTTCTCGAATACTACAAAGATAACTTTAGGATGTACTGAGTGGGGCTCTCCCTCCGCACACGCACACGGGACATCCATTTTACGACCCGACCGACAGAATGGTACGCTGTTAAACAATCATCATGTGGCACGGTGGATTAGTGGTTACGGCAATGGACTTCAAACCGAAAGGTCCACGGTTCGATCCCCGCCAGGGGTAACTGCTTGGTGTCCTTGGGCAGGGCACTTAATCCCGATTGCCCACGTGGGGGCACGGTGGCTCTGTGTACAAAAGCATACTGCATGTCAATGGTGCAATTGTCTTCAAACATTGCTAGCTCTGCTTGTATGAAGTTACTACGTTGGGGAGTCTACTTGGTGGTTCTCTCCGGGCACTTCGGCTTCCTCCATCCGTAAAATTGTGCGACACGGGGTGACACTACCTGTCGAAAGTGACATTAAACCCCAATAAATAATAAAAAAGTTCCCATTGTTATCTGAGCTACACACAGCTGAAGTAGGTCAAGTGTGGTTAGCAAGATGACTGCGTTCTTGCTGTGTTGAATATTAATGAAGATGAAGGCTTTTGGGGGTTTGAAATTGTTGGGGAACAGCGCTCCCACTCAGACAAAAATAGGGGAATGGCATTCCCCAGCATTTCCCCAGAAAACCATCACGTACATGCAAGCGGAGACATTCAGAGTGTTCAACCTGCCAGTCTGTATTTGCCATTTTACGAGTGATAACAAATTTACTGGACTGTAAGGGAGCGACAAGGGCAAAAACATGTCCCATCTCAACGCGCGGTTGCTCATTGTAAAGAGAATTGGAGTTTAGATCGGACGGCCGTTAGTTCGATCCCGACACCCTTATTTTGCGATGCGTCCTTGGACAAGACACTTAATACCACTACCAAAATGGGAGGACGGTGTCACAAAGTGCTGCGGCGTAATACACATTGATAGTATACCGCCATCAGCCGATATTAACTCTGCTTGCCATTGGTACGTGGTTAGTGAGTTCGAAACGGACGTGACAACCGTTACTTATTCCCTCCTCGTTATTCAAAATTCGTCATCAACCGATAAAATCGGTCGATAACGAATGTGGAATAACGAACTGGGAATAAGTAACGACTGTCACGTCTCCGAGTTTGAGAGTCATGCAGTTACTCGTCGCGGTTAGGGGTTTATCTCCGATACTCAGACTTTCTCCACCCACAAACACGACGCGATATTACCATGATTGTTGAAAATGTTAAGACCCAATAAATAAATAAATAAATAAATAAATAAATAAATAAATAAATAAATAAATAAATAAATATCATCCCGTTGAGTCGTCAGTGTTTGGATTATGCAGTACAAGGGGAGTAACTCGAAATCATAATTCATAAAAATACAACGAAACTTGGACTGGCACTCACAAGTTCGTCCACTTCGTTCCTGTTTATTTAATTTTTGCTACCATCGAGCGACCAGTGAATATTATCGCCTGGCGCGTGGAATAGATCGAGGACGTTTGAAATCATTCAGGCGACAATGCGCGAACACGACCTACCGCTCGTTTCTTATGAAGATACCTGATGGTGAACTCTGTTCGTAGTTTATTATTTAGGTTTTTGTTGTGGGAGGTGGGCGGAGGGGGGGGGGGGGGCAGGGGGCGGGCGTATTACACTCAAATTTGCAAGATCTATTCTCTAATATCTAGTATAGCTTCTTCACTCCTTGCATGTACTCAAGAGAAATGACGTATTTACAATGCTTCGTTTGTCAATGTCAAGTTATTGCACAAAGTTTTTTATACATATAGTCTAATAATTTATTTAACAGTGTCACAAGTACATTCTCCACAAAATGTATTTAAATAATTTAAAAGCAATATTGGACAATTCTGAGATTATGTGCTGAAAACAGGCAAAATGAAAGTTTTAATGACACTGTAGTTCAACTTTGAATATGACAGGAATCAGTATTTGCAGTGACCAGTTCAACAATAATGAATATGACAGGAATCAGTATTTGTTGTGACCAAGTCAACAATAATGAATAAAAGAAAAAGGAGTTTTGTTGTGACCACGTCAATCATAGTAAATCAATTATAAGGTGATTGCAATGGTCTAAAGAATAGGACATAAGTATTATATGTGATGCATCCCATGTTAGTAAACATTCACACAAAAATTTATACAAATCAGAGCTTTCATATAGAAGTTCTGAGCAAAAAACTGATTGCACAAAATTTTGTACAAAATGGCTGCTGGTGGCCATATTAAATTTCGGACCGGACCCCAAAACACTCGTTCTCGTCCCACGGTGATAACAAAGATATCCAAGAAGTTTCGTTAAGATCGTTTCATAAATACGGCCTCTAGCCCGAGCCGTATTGGCATTTGCAATTACAGTGCTGAAAGTAAAACTAAATAGATCAAAGTTAGTCTAATTGGCATAATTTATGCACGAGAAAAAAACCCGTATTATAGGTGATGTATCCCATGGTACTAAACATTCACACAAAAAATTATTCAAATCAGCGCTTTCATATAGAAGTTCTGCGCAAAAGTCTGATTGCACCTAATTTTGTACAAAATGGCTGCCAGCGGCCATCTTGAATTTCAGATCGGACCCAAAAACACTCGTTCTCGTTCCACGGTGATAGCAAAGGTACCCAAGGAGTTTCGCAAAGATCGGTTCATAATTACGGCCTCTAGCCCGAGCCGTATTGGCATTTGCACTTACAGTGCTGAAAGTAACACCAAATAAATCAAAGTTAGTCTAATTTGCATAATTTACGCACGAGAAAAAACCCGTATTATATGTGATGTATCCCATGGTACTAAACATTCATTCAAAAAAATATTCAAATCAGAGCTTTCATATGGAAGTTCTGCGCAAAAATCTGACTGCACCTAACTTTGTACAAAATGGCTGCCAGCGGCCATCTTGAATTTCGGACCGGACCCAAAAATACTCGTTCTCGTCCCACGGTGATCACAAAGGTACCCAAGAAGTTTCGTAAAGATCGGTTCATAAATACGGCCTCTAGCCGAGCCGTGTTGACGGCGCGACGGACGGACGGACAGACGGACGGACGGACGGACGGACGGACGCTCCAACATTTCGGGTTTATGGGCTACCAAAAAACATTTTGTATGTCCAAAACCTTATTTTACCCAGAACCCCACCCCCTCCACCCTAGAACTTACATTTAACCCTAACCCCACCCCTCCACACAAAAACCACACCCTAACCCTAACCCTACCCCACTCTGACCCTAAACCCTAAAATCCCACCCCAGACCCTAACCCCCACCCACCCCTGGGACCTAACACCTCCCCAACCTTAAGCCCTACTCTGGGGATACCCCTAACCCTAACCCCACTCCACCCCACCCCACCCCACTCCACTCCACTCCACCCCACCCCTGACCCAACCCCACCCTAGCCAAACCAATAGGATTAGGAGCTATTTTTCGGTTTTGGGGCTACTAAAACTACCCCCCCCCCCCTGATCCCCTAACCCCCTAACCCCCCCCCCCCCCCCCCCCCCTGGGACCTAACCCTCCCCAACCTTAAGTCCTACTCTGGGGCTACCCCTAACCCTAACCCACCCACCCCACTCCTAACCCTAACACTACCTTAATTTGGAGGTAGCCCCTAATAATAATATCCCCTAAATAAGTTCTCAAAATCATACCAAGTGTTAATATTGGAATTTTGGATTTTTAGCTCAACTTTGACGGACAGACGGACGGGCAGACGGACAGACGGGTCATGACAATACCTCAAATTTGGCTTCGCCAAAGTTGAGCTAAAAGTCCAAAATTCCAATATTAACACTCAAAATCGATTCAACATATAATTAACAAACACTGTGAAGTTTTTTCAGATCGTTTTCCGCCTCGTTGATATTAACCCTCTGAACCCTGGACACATCTTCCAAGTAAGCAAACCAGAAAATAAGTAGACTGTCATCTGCAAAAGGAGGTCCCCAGAGGGTGAATTTGGTGATGCTACCCGGTAGCATCACTGAATTTACCCTCTGTGAACCTCAAATGTGAACCTCAATCTGAATCAAGGTCTCAAACCTAAACAGCAAGATGTACCCAGATGATAAATTAAACGGATCTTGGGCCGCAATGTGGGCGAGCTATGTTTTTAGTATCGCAAACGGGGATGGGAGGTCTTGCGGGCCTTTGATACGATGTCTGTGCGTTTCTTGCTAATTTCGTGTGTCTTAGTTTTCGGAGCTACATTTTCACAATCGCACTTGTAAACAACGTGCTCGAGTTGTGACCTTAGAATATCCCTCTTGTGCGGCACATGTAGTGCCCTGCGAGTCTCAAATTTCGAATCAAATCGAATCTCGAATCGAATCAGGCAGAGATTATCGAATCGAATCCCGAATCGAAGATCGCCGTTCTTAACGATACTACACCTTCTTACAACCATAAATATTGCCAGTATCCACTCAAGTATTGTATTTAACTGCAAATCGTCAGTTTGGGCAAATCATTCAAAAATGCGGAATAGCCCAGGAATGGATGGAAGGAGTTTCGAACGTGGAGCCTCTTTGGACTCTTCTTCTATCATCGGGTCTCCTGTACAGGACAACCCCTTCCCCTCCTCCTGTACAGGAGACCCGATGATAGAAGACGAGTTCAAGAGGACACACTCAGGGCTGGTGTAATTGTAATTTGTAATTGTAATAAGTGTAATTAATTACATGTTTTCAAAGTAATTGGGTGTAATGTGTAATTGAGACCTTTGTCAGTTACATGTAATTGAAAAGTAATTAATTACATTGGAAAATACAATGTAATTTCAATCATGAGTGTAAAGATTTTTTTTAGAAAAGTGTCACTCAGTTTTGATTTGTGATGCTGCATTGGGGCATAGAAAGAAATGTGCAGGTGACTAGCTATTCCTACCTCTTGGTTAACTAATAAACAATCTTGTGTGGTGAACTGAATGTTCAGAAGTTTATGTGTGGCCTCCCATATTATTATTATTATTATTATTATTATTATTATTATTATTATTATTATTATTAATATTATTAATTTTTGATTCATGGTGTAGGCCACTTTTTCAAGTTTCAAACTTGTTGCTTTTAGGTATTGGATTTTAGGTATTGGATTTGAAATAAAAAAAGTCCCACCACTCCCTTTACTTTTTTCTTTATTTCACATAGAGAAAATTTATTAACAAATGAAAGAGATTGAATTTCAATCTTCTTCACAACCTGTCATATAGAAACTGTTGAAAACTTTGACTTTATTGGTGGCCTTTGTTTGAGCTAAACCGATTTGATACCTTTAACCCTTTACCTAACCTGAAAAGCAGACGACACTTGCAAAAAGAATTCTTGAATAACTATTTTGTTTCATTTTTTGTCTCAAAAACATAGGCTATGACCCCTCATTGGAACGAGCTCGTCGAGCTCGTTCCAATGAAGGTGTCATAACCTATGTTTTTGAGACAAAAAATGAAAAAAATAATGAAAATTATTTGGCGATTTTTGAGAATAGCGCTGGCCGGCTTTGACGTTACGTTGGGTAAAGGGTTAAACAATGCTGTTAACTGCCTTTTGTCTGTCACACACTTGGTATGATTTTGAGAACTTCTCCACGATTCGAATTTTCCGAATCAGCGCAACTCGAATCGAATCGAACCATCTAGACATTTCCGAATCGAATCGAATTTCGAATCTTCGCAGGATCACAGGCACATGATATACAATATAACACAACATTCACACTCGCATCTGAAATACCACCGGGTGTAAATTATAGAGTTGCGTTTATATCACGAAAAATACCACCCAGGTCATTTTCCCACGTTTGTAGAATCATTTGCCAACTGGTCCGGACGTGGTTTTTTTGTCCTTGTGCGTATAAATTTGCACGGAGAGTAGTTGCGTTTACATGGCGCGATTTACCCCCTTGGTACATTTACCACCGCGGTAAAATATGCCCACATTGGTATTCTATGTCATATAAACGGTGTCTTAGCCCGATACAGAAGATGTTGACTCCATCCGTTCTCCCACGAGACAATAGAGCACATCTGTCGCCCTAAATCGAGAATGTAATCATATTTCTTTTAGTGATGCGCCGTTTGTGTACGGCTCAAACAATAACAGTCCGGAACTCGGTAAGCAATCCGGTTTTGCGACCCTCGGGACCGATCCAAAACTATCCATTGCACTATTCTCGTTTTTAACTAATATAGGGCATTTTGACGCCTGGGTGAAATCCAGAATGCGTGTCGGAAAGGACAGAGTATAACTGACCATTCATTTACTCTTTCCAACTGATAGAATCAACAAAAGTCAATAAGAGAAAGATTATATGACCTTACGTTATGTGAAAAACCATACGACAAAGTTTGGTTGAATGGGAATGTGGCAGAAATGTGAAAGCCTCAGATTCAGAGGTAGCCTTGTCGGAATCCTGAAAGCTCTGCAGAAGGATGCACTGCACAGTGATCTCAGATTGGGGAACATTACAACAAAAAGGGTTCCCATGAAGAAAGGTCTAAAGAAGGGGAGGGGACATTTTGCCACAGGCTTTGTTTGCATTGTGTCTCAAAGATTCAGGAGAAGAGTTGATGGAAAGCACAGAAGGGGCAGCAAAGTTGGAGTTACTAAAAACCAGAGCTGTTCTTTGCTGATGATATGGTTTTATATTTGCTGAGTGTGAAAAGGGACTTCAGAAACTGTTAATAGTCGGAGGAATGTACGGAGATAAGTGATGACTATAACTGAACGAAAACAAGAATACGGCAATAACTGAGGGTACATGAGTCTCACAGGTGGAGTTAGGGCTGCACGGTATTCAAAACTGTATACCGGTATCGGTATTCAAAAAAATACCGCGGTATACCGGTATATCGAAAACTGTTCAGATATATGAACACAAATACCACAATCGAGACTCGAGGCATCACAGTCGGAACAAATTTAAATGCCTTGATGATGCGGTTCGAAATTCCTTTACCCAACGCAGACGATATCAAAATTTATTATTTTCAAAATTAGTTCATCAGATTTTCCCCAAAGATTTCAACAAAACTCTATCATGTGACCCCTCATTGGAACGAGCTCAACGAGCTCGTTCCAATGAGGGGTCATATGATATAGTTTTGTTGAAATTTTTGAAAATTATTTTTCAACTGCTGGATTTGTATATTATGAGGGCACAAGCAGGCGATTCCTTGGATAAAGGGATAATATTATTCATTCGGGGCTACATCTAAAAAGTTCAGGACATCTTGAAAATTGAATTGTGGGTAAATAAATAATGACGATAAACCGATATTTTTGTAATTACACCGGTATTCAATCGATATTGGTTTGAATACCGGTATATATCGGTTTATCGATATACCGTGCAGCCCTAGGTGGAGTGTGGGGAAGTTTTCTGTTGATGAAGAGGAAAGCAGACATATAACAGAAGGGAACTGAGAGTATATGAATACTTAGGGATGAACTTATGTGTTACAGATAGAGGCAGATACCGATACAGAAACCACACAAATAAAATGAATACAAAGTGGGAAAATGCTCAAGTAGTTTGAAAATTTCTAGGAAGGAATAACTTTAACAATTAAGGTGTTCATTGGAAAACTATTTGGAAACGGGTGAGACAACTGAGTACAACCCATGGAACAGATGTAATCCCTTCAAAGCTCGCGATAGTCGGTGGGTAACTGGGTTAAGTGAAGCAGCCTCACTGGAAGAGGTCAGATGGAACTGGGGGTGGATACCTGTTAACCATCAGCGCACTCACCACTAAAAATCCAAATTACAAGCTGCTAATTTTCCCATAATGCAACTGGGAATTTAGCCAAATCCATCTTGTTTGACACAGCTCAATGAGCTCTGTCAAACAAGAATGAATTTGTTAAACTCCCAGTTGTATTATGGGGAAATTTGATGATTGATAATGTCAGTATTTTGGTATCAGTATGCAGAGGGTTAGAGATAGAACAGATATGGGGAAATAAATTTACCTAAATTATCTGGTAAATCTAGAAAACAGCAGATGGTGTATTCAACTATACAGGGGACTCCAGCATCCAGATAGGATGGACAAGGCAAGTTAGGAACATAATGGCGAATTGAAACTGAAGATCTAGAATTGGGAGTGAAGCAGGGGTGCAGTTTTGTTAGAGGAAGGGTGCTCGAAGTTTGCAATAGAAACAGGCTCGAAGTTTGTATTTGAAACAGGCGAGCTGGAGTTAGGGGCCACAAGCTCGCTGAACGGACTGTGCAGAAAAGATGCGCCAGCTCTTGAGGAGTACCTGGATGGATCATCGGAGGGCATGGTTGTTTAAAGTAGGATCAAAGTCACGGGCGATGACGGAGCGATCAAAAAATGTGAGGAAAGAGCTGGAGGTGGGGGGGGGGGGGGGTGCAAACGTGCAGCTTTGGAGTAACGGAGACCCTGGGACATTGCATTTCTCCTTGAGAAGACTTATGGAATAATGGTGCGAAAACATGGACATGGAGATGTGGACAAGGGCTGAACATGAGAAAAGGGCTCAATATTATAGTTGGGGCGATTGTGAAAGAGACAGTGGGGAACATTATAAAAGAGTTTGAGTCTGAATGCTGGGAGATTAGGCGGGAGAGTTGGGGTACGAAGTACCCAGGGGCAGAGTCAATGTTGTCCTCATTGGAGGAAGTCTCAAGTATTATTGTTATTATCTTTCTCGCTAATGGTAATATAATCACTCCAGGCGGTTCCATTGAACCAATACTCACACCTGCGCATTCTATGCAATCAATGAAGACAGGATGTACATCGGCCCTAATGGACAGTCGAGGCGGAGAAGGGTAAATTAAAATGTGAAAGGAAAAATCTACCCAAAGGACTCCAGCCAAAATCTGTCCTACAACTTGACTGGCCCTATCCACAGTACCTCACCCATCCTCAAAATAAGCTCCCTGATCTGAGAGTAACTTCCGAGTTGCGGAATATCGTGGTGTAGAAGAAGAAATCAAAACATAAAGGGTCAAAAATAAAATGTGAAATCTACCCCCCCCCCCCCCCCACCCCCTTCACAGGACTCCAGTCCATTTCGTCATAAAACTGGACAGATTCTGAACCGCTACCGGCCCATCACTCATCCCACAATAAGTACAATAGTTCGAGAGTAACTTCCCAGTTGTAGCCTGTCGTGGTGGAGAAGAATAGATAAAAACATATAAGCTCAAATTTACCCTAAATGATCCCAACCACTGTCAGTCGTACCACTGATCAGAACTGGACAACCTCCAAACCGATCACCAGTTCCCCAAACGCATTGTAGATCGAGTTAAGCCTCGGGCGGCACGACACATCACAGCCATCACTGGTGAGAAAGGAAAATTCATTTAACGCGTTACGAACTCACGATTAACCCTTAACCCACTGTGTATTTCAAAATATTTTTTTTAAAATCTAGTCATGGCTGCTTCACAACAGCCATGACTAGATTTGCTGAAAAATAATTCATCTAAATTTAACTAAAGTAATCGTTGGTTGAAACGTCTATTCAATTTACAGGACAAATGTGGTTAAATGTGCCCAAATTAAATATATTTCAGTGGCAAGATGATTTGTGTTTTCGTCAGAAATATCCACCGCAGCATTCAAGAGCTAAACTTCGTGCAACCTTTGTATCGGGACATTTGCACGTGAAAGGCAATGCGCTAGCATCGCCATACCCGAAAGAAAGCGGGAGTACATCTATTAGTCACGGTGGGGGGGGGGGGGGGGGGGGGGGACTGAAAGATGACAGATGGTGACTGCGACATAAAGTAAGTAGTTAGGAACAAATGGTTTACCAATTTTATTTTACAAACTGAGCCCTTTTCAGAAATGTGTCACATGCCCCTTTAAAGAGTGTGTCATGAGAAAGAAAAGACAGTAAATCATATCAGGGAACACGTCGTTGTGCCCGTTCCATTGAAGGTTCACATGACAGGGATTTATTATTTTTTTTTTTAAATTTAAAAAAAACAATATTTAAAATAATAAATTTTGATATCGTGTGTGTTCGGTAAAGGGTTAATGAACTGTTGTCTTTCTGTCCGTGGGAACTCAAATATGTTCCCACAATAGCAAACTGCAAACTGCAAAAAAATAAAACATTTTTTAGGATTCGACACCGATTAATGACCACAAAAAGAAAATAATAGATGTTAAGGAACACGGGGGTCCAACTTGTGAAAACTCGCTTCAATTAAATGCATTATAAATTACGGCGATCGATATATATCAAACCTAAAATGAATACCTCGATACGCGTTTTATACGAGATAAACTATTAAATTAACCTTTCATCTTGAAATTTGTGATTTAGAAATATTTTATTTCATAATAATTTTTCATCTTAAGTTCAGTACTTAATTACTTCCATGATTACGTTTGCATTGCATTTAAAGTTAAAGTTTTAAAGCTATATTTTATTTACTTCTTATTTGAGATCTATTTTCTTCTCAGATAATTATTTTTATCATCGGTACACAACCACACAAAGATCTTTTCAATTTTATTTGACCATATAAGATAAATGTCATAATACCGAAATAGTACTAAAAGAACATAAACTCTGAAGTGTACACTGCAAAAGAAATCACGAACCACGACCCGACATAATTATCACAGTTGGGGAACATGCATGAGCCATTATTTTTCCAACAATAAAAGAAGAAAGAAATTGAAAACAAATAGACAGAAATGAAGAAAGAAATAAAGAAAGAAAGAAGTGGTAGGTAAGCCAGAGTACATCAACTTGGACTATCTTCTGTCTTAACCCTTTCACTAACGAAACGGTAGCACCCGCCCACGTAACTTACAAATAGTGCATTTGAAAAAACATTTTTTTTCAACAAAACCATATCATATGATCTCTCATTGGAACGAGCTCGTCGAGCTCGTTCCAACGAGGGATCAGATGAGATTTTTTTTTTCAAATTGTTTGAAAATTTAAAAAAATAATATTTACAATAATAAATTTTAATATCGCATGCGTTGTGTCAAAGTGTTAGCAAAAATGACACAGCAAATAATAATACAAGGCAAAGGAGATACAAAATACAAATATAAATTAAAGCCAACCAAAAAAAGCCTAAACGATGCACACACATTCACACACACACCCTCAGTCTTATTTAATCGCCTGTGTGGGTACATATTTGTTCTTAGTCACAGACAAGCCCCATCAAAACGGCGGGAAGACGAACTATCACCCATTGTTTTCTATGTAAGGACGCGGGGAAAACAAAGGAAATACTAGTGGGAACCCAAAACTATTCTCTTGGTTTTCACAAAATCGAGAAGACACCCCACCCCTCACACCACCATGCCCCCGCGTCAGCAATCGGGATTAAGTACCTTCCCCAATGACACAACGCGGTCATCTCTGGTGGGTTCGAACCGTGGATCGGTCGGTTTAAATTACAATGCCGTAACCACTGATCTACCGCGCTCAAATAATAATGATGACAGTGACACAAATAATAATGGCGATAAAATAAGAATTTTACTAAGAAACATTTTCGTTTCAAAAGCATTATCTGTATATGAACAGTGAAGATAAAAATCGATAAATGCAGTTTATAATTTAATAATTACATTGTTAATGTAGTTATACGTTTTGGGTCCAAAATACTCAATTCCCATTGGTCAGCTGGATAAAAACGTCATGACCAAATGTAATTCATTTTCCAATGAATACATTTGGTCGAACTTTGACCCGCATTTACGGTAGGGCGCAGTTGACAGAATGAAATTCAGGCGGTGTTTGGGCGGGTTTTTAACTTTTAGCGCCTCTCGCAGTGATAAACTCCACTGTTGTTTCTTTGGTGACATTTCCCAACTGTGGCATAAAGCCCGTTACTAAAATACTCTTTTCCATTTCTAAAGTTGTGAAAATTAAAAATCAGAGTTGTGCGCTTTGTCTTCTGTGTGAGGGTGGTTTTTTCGCCTCGTTAGCTCGTACATGTTTTATTTCGTACTTCTGCTTTGTTGTTTGGTAAAAGTAGTTTAAACAGTTACGGAATGTAATTATAAAAATTTAATGTACATAATTTGTACCCATTCCCACACGTTCATACTCCAATAAAGATTATAAAAATTGCATTCAATTCTTAATTAACCAGGTTGATTCCTCTGGGCACAACACTATTTCAACAGTGACTCGTTTGAGACGTTATCCTATAAAATTGCCTTCGAATGTCAGAAAACCCTACACAGCTCGACTAGCAATTTTCAAAATTTCAAAATATTTCCACAAAACCATCTCCGATCTCGAGCCAGTGAGGGGTCACATTATATGATTTTGTCGAAATTAAAAAAAATAATACTTTTATGAACTGCTGAAATTGTAAATTACGCGGATGTGCATGCGGGCGATTCGTTGGGCAAATGGAGTTGTTTGAGCTATATAAAGTCGTGCCATAATTACATGATCCTTTCTGCGATGGCCCATAATAACCGTGGCAGATCTAATTGTCTCTAGAGTCGTGAATGTACAGACTTATAAGGTGTTCCAACTGAATCAGCCTTTGCTTTTTGGCATAAGAGGCCAATGTTACTGGTATTCTGTTTTGCAAAAGATCTTGTAAAATGATCTAAAAAATAAACTTCAACTCTTTACCCAACGTAACGCCCATAGCCGAAAAGAGCTATCCACAGATGTAAATTATTCTCCCCCAAAACATTGCTTATGCCCCCCCCCCCCTAATTGGAGCGACCTCGTTGAGTTCGTTCCCTCAAGGTCTAAGTTATGTTTTTGATGCGTAACAATAAAAGAAATAGTTATTCAAGAAATGCCAGTCGTCTACGACTCGTATTAGGTAAAGAAAACAACCCATGAAGCACTTCCTGCTGCTCATGACTGTCCTGGAGCCATTACTATAAAACTGTTACAATTGTATTTTCTAGAATTGTATTTTCTGCCTATTAAGATAACTGACTAAAATGAATCATCAGCGTTTTAAAAGATATGGCAATTTGCCAAGGCAAATTGCCACATCTTTGAAAATGCTAATGGTTCATTTCAACACATTTAAAGTCATAACTAGAAAATACAATTCCAGAAAAAACAATTGTAAAAGTATTAGAGTATTGGCCCCAGGTGTTTTTCGTGGAGATGTGTGCTTGCTACGTGGAACATCCGTTTCACAACGTAGCAGGCAGGCAGGAACACCAAGGTGCCTGTGACAGGGTTCCACCTTATCTTCTGAGCACGCCAGGTATTTAGTAGATAAGATTTTCTTTCCCAGAATTACCCATTATCAAACTCAGCGGATATGACGCCCATCTCGAACGATATAAAATAAGCTAGAGTTGTCGCCCCTTGATGCGTTACTATGCAAAACCAATTTGTTCACATCGAAATGTTCACAGTTATTCATCGAGCACAGTCAGGACATTGACGTTACCAGACATGGTGGAGTGGTTTGAAACATAACGATTTTTCAGTGGAGAGAAGAAAGAAAAAACTTGTACAGAAACTTCACCGCAAACTAAAATTCGTGAGTAGTAAACAGAGATTCATCGAAGTGGGAGAAGAGGTCGTTCAGCTATCCAAACATCGTGGCTTCCTCGGCAAGAAAGCCGAGACGTTCGGATAGCTGAAATAGAAGAGGAATATCCACACTTTGTGAAACGAGCCAGAAACAATAACACTGAGAAAACTTTAACAAATGTGAGAATTTTTGTAATAATTTGTTTTGGTTCAATAAATAAAGAGGTTATTACTTGGTTAGTTTCATATCATCCATCGGTAACTTCACGTCAGCCTGAGACCTCTGGTCTCAGGCTGATGTGAAGTTACCTCGGGCTTATATCTCCGCCGATATCATAGGCATTATCTTGGCGGTACTTGGCAAGGGAATGATGGTGGTTCTGTTTACAGACCAATCAGGTAGAGTTTTCTATCCGCCTTTCGGCTCCTAGAACTGTCGTACCATAACACTGTAGAATCTACACCGACATTGGGAAATGTGCTACCTACACCGCACGTTGACTCCGGATTACGGGTAAGGACGTCACATATGAACACCTCTTATTGGACATAACACGTCTGAGTGACATTATGACGGTAATCAAATGCTTCAACACAATATAATATCAAGCAAGAAAGTTATCAGACTACCGACGGTGATATTTTTCTTTAAAAATACCAGCTCTATTGATTTAATTCAAGTTTAATCGTTAGATTAAACAATATTTATTTCCAACTTTCCAAACGAATACAGGAAACAACATAGGATGTGTGTGGATCCGACAGAAAGCTCTTAGCTTATACATGGTCGTTTCCACTCATATATATTTATAAGTAACATACACGAGATGATCGACAGCTGTACATCTGTTACAATCCAAATCTCAGATTTGTGACTTTACGTATATGTACACATTGGTAAGTTCAGCAAGTTCTCAAGAGACAGCTTGATAGGAAATTGAAACAAATTCAAGAAAGCAGAACTCAAAATAGAGAGAGAGAGAGAGAAGAAAGAAACCAGTAAATATATAGACGGCAAAGGAAGACTTAAGACCTTGACTGTTGCATAAACTCATTGAGGACTCCGCGGAGGCCCGAACAGACATCTGACCATCAGTAGGACTGTGGCGAGTACAAATAGGTCAATTCGCCACCCAGTCTGCATTTCCAATAGTTACCCCACCTCTGTGTCCCCTGCACGATGGTAGTAGATGGCTCACGACACGGCATATGAACATTATTCGCCATATAATCAATTCAGGATCGCCGTGGGAACTTCAGTGTTAAGCTCACGGTGGAAGAAAGTAACACAGCGCTGTCATTTAAGAGGTCAAACAAAAACTTTTCTTCCAGAATATGCATGACAAACAGATAGTGGGACACCCTCGGTCCGAGTTTCTATTCGAGGGAATGCGATAGGCCCAATTCCCTGAAATGGAAGACCTACACAGGCAACACAGTAAGTGTTGGTTCGAAACCGGAAATAACACAGATAAAGTGTAAAAAGGTAAGCTCTCAATTACAGGGAGTACTGATTTACATCTAGGTCCGTCAACACAACGGAATATGACCAGCACGGTGCGAAACATCGCCAATCACAACTTATTATAGCCTCACACTCCGTTGCAGGAGCACAGCAGGAGATCCCCGCTGGAGCAAGTTCGTCGAGCTCGTCCCAACGGTGGATCACAAGCCTTGCCTCCGGGAAGAAAAATGAAAATTATAAGTCACTCCAGCATCCTACTGGTTGAGCAAAAAGTTAACCTAAAAATACTTTATCTGAGAAGATAGTTCTCTGGGGTAAAACACAATGTGATTTGGAATTGTGTTTATTTGTTAATTAATTAACTAGCTACTTATGGCTCCCCCGACCCCAGACTCCCGCAAAGATGCTTCTACTGGAGAGGTGTCACGTTATCCCTTGTTACAGTCATGAAAGTAAATCAACTGTTGCTGGTGATGAATCTCTAGAGCCATAGCAGAAATATATAGATGTTGGATAGGTTTTGAGAATAAATTTGTGATCAGCTTCAACAATTATTCGATTGTCCAAACTGCTATAAAATTCGAACCCAAATAGCAATATACTTTCATCAATTGTATAAGAGAGAAGGCCTAAAATCTCATTCTGTATCTTGGTGTATGTGCGACAATTTAGAAAGAAATGTCCAGTGGTTTCCCGCTCACTAGAGAGACAATTAGGCGAGTCCACAAGGTGCTTCGCAGAAAGGTGATCATTAAGATCATTAAGATTGCTGCACCGCAGACGAAATCTACAACGATAAATCAGTGCCTTGCGAGATGTCGAGTGCGAGAAAAATTATGGTGCGGCTTACATTCCGGTTTAGATAATTTTTTAACTCAACCAAGGAACAATTGTCTAACACCAACGGGTAAGTCGTTCAATAGTTTAACCCTTTACCTGACGTAACGACCAAAAACGGCCAGCGCTATTCTCAAAACTCGCCAATTAATTTTCATTATTTTTTCATTTTTTGGCTCTAAAACATAGGTTATGAACCCTCATTGGAACGAGCTCGTCGAGCTCGTTCCAATGAGGGGTCATAACCTATGTTTTTGAGACAAAAAATGAAAATGATAGTTATTCAAGACTTTTTTTTGCAAGTGTCGTCTGCTTTTCATGTTAGGTAAAGGGGTTAAATGAAGGAATGAAAGATGTTTGATAATTTTTAGCTCGACAGAAGGGAAGACGTCGGTTGCTAGCTGTAGGCAGTTCATGAGGTTGATCAATCGATACAGGAGGAGGCATTCTATTGGATAGGTAAGTGGGCACCATACTATGCACGATTTTGAAGTACTGACCAAGTTTGTGCTTTGTTCGCTTTGATACTCTCGAGTTTCATAGAGTCCTGTTCAGTGCAGTTGTCCCAGACTGAGACAGCATATTCAAGTAGGGGGCGGATAAAAGGAAAGTATATTTTCTCCAATGTTTTACGATTTAAGCATGAATTTAGTTTTCCTAATTAGGGATATGCATGACCACGCCTTCCCACTAATATAATTAACTTGGGTTTCCCACGTGCATCGCGAGTTAATTAAGACGTCTAGGTGCTTGGGCTCAGTTACTTCCTTTATGGGGGTATAAGCCAGTACTAATGGTATATAACCAACAGGTTCGTGTTTCCGAGATATGGTCATCGATTCGGGTTTCAGGGGATTAAATTCAACTTACCATGGCTGTGCCCATTGTTCGATTTTGGCTAGGTCGTTACTTAAGACGAGAGAAGCCCTATCTGGATGATCAACAATTAAAAATAAGGTTGCATCGTCCGCAAATAAACGTATATCACTTGTCAGGTATGATGTGATAACATTGATGTATATGAGGAAAAGCAAAGGCCCAAGAATCGATCCCTTGGGAACACCTGAGGTAACTGGCTTCCAAGATGAGGCGTCAGAGTTTGCAACCACTGTTTGGAATCACTCGTTCAAATAAGACATAAAGAAATCAAGCAGGTTAACCGTAATGTCTATTCTATTCAATTTATAAATTGAACCTTTATGCTAGACCTTTTCGAAAGCTTTACTGACATCACAAAATACAACCCCCACGTCTTTGCCTTCGTCAGGGGCACGACTGAATGCGTCGTAGATATCAGTGAGTTGGAGTACTGTTTAGTTATGTGGGTTAAAACCTGACTGGAAGGTACTGATTATATTCTTCTCATTCCAGAACTCCCACAATTGTTTGAAGACACACCTTTCGAAGACTTTACCGAGACAACTGAGTCAAGATATTGGACGATAGTAGATATTAGATTAGAGGGATCTTTTTTAGGACTGGGATTACGTTAGCTTTCTTCCATTGAAGAGGGAAGTATGACTGTCTAAGCAAATGATTAAATAATCTAGCCAGGAGTCCAGTCAATAAAGCTGTACACTCCTTCAAGAGACGTGGGTTCAGGAGATCAGGCCCCGATGCCTTAGATATTTTCAAGGACTTTAGCGACCCACGCACGTTGTTTTCACTTAATATTATATTGTTTATAGTGGGGCGGTCGCGTTGGCTCAGAGAGGGAAGACTGGCATGTTCGTCATTCAGCGTCGCTATACTACAAAAGTAATCATTGAGGGCTTCGGCTTTGTCAGCATTTCGAATGATATTTTTATTCAGGTAGCACTGATTAGAAATTTCAGTAACTTTGTTCCCTAGTATCAATTTGAGTGTTTTCCACTATAACGATGGAGTGGTGGTATTACTCTTTAATAGGGTCAGAATTTTATTGTAATGTTTAAAATTTGATTGTCGTATCACAGAAACAATCTCATTTCTTTTAGACCAGTATCTGGACCGAGCCCCAGGGTGGCCGCTAAATTTTGCTCGTCAATAAAGGCGTTTTTTCTGTCGTATTAATCGTCGAATTTCGTTGCTCATCCATTTGGCTTCATTTCGCCAAATAGTAACCACTTTGTTTGGAATAAATTGCAATGCCAGGTCGAGAATTTTGTTACAAAACATCTCAAACTTGGTATCCAAATCAACATGTGAAAAGATTGCGTCCCACTGGATACTGGCCAGAGCGTTATTGAGTCCCTCGAAATTGCCGTCATCGTACAGCCAAAGTTTGCGTTTGAAGCTTTTAAAGGTTATTTTCGGAAAATTTACCGCAATGCGAACCAAGCAGTGGTATCGTATCAGGTCGGGTATAAAGGGATCAGCTACTTCACATGATAACACACTGACTTACACACTAATAAGTCAAGCCGCCTGTCGGATGAGTCTGTGAAGTACGTGGGTTCAGATACAACTTGTGTGAAATGAAAATAATCGGCGATATCGTTAAATTTACCCTTATTTGGTTGGAGGATATTGTCATTGAAATCACCAATAACTATTCCCGAGTCGTAGACTTTCTCAAATGATGCAAGAATCCTATTCCATCATTCCACGCCGCTATTTGGCGGTCGATAGAAAACGCCGAGCAAGAATGACTTAGCCGTAATATAAACTTCGACCCATGTACATTCAAGCGTATGCACGTCGAGGTCGGGTCTTAGCTTAAATGGGATGCCAGCTTTAATATATATTGCAATACCCCCTCCCCTATTTAGACGGTCTTTCCGAATTATATCTTTGAAACCACCGAGATGAAGATCGGAGCTTTTATCAGTTGATCCAAGCCAAGTTTCAATAATTACATTGTTAATGTAGTTATACGTTTTGGGTCCAAATACTCAATTCATATTGGCCAGCTGGATGAAAACGTCATGACCAAATGTAATTCATTTTCCAATGAATACATTTGGTCGAACTTTGACCCGTTTTTACGGTAGAGCGCAGATGACAGAATGTAATTCGGGCGGTGTTTGTGTGGTTTTTTAACTTTTAGCACCTCTCGCAGTGATCAACTCCGCTGCTGCTTCTTTTGTGACATTTCCCAACTGTGGCATAAAGCCCGTTATTAAAATACTCGTTTCCATTTCTAAAGTTGTGAAAATTAAAAATCAGAGTTGTGCGCTTTGTCTTTTGTGTGAGGGTTGTTTTTCGCCTCGTTCGTTCGTTCATGTTTTATTTCGTCTTTCTGCTTTGTTGTTTGGTAAAAAGTAGTTTAAACAGTTACGGAATGTAATTATAAGAATTGAATGCAATTCTTATAATCTTTATTGGAGTATGAACGTGTGGGAATGGGTACAAACTGTATGAATCCCTTCGGGATTCATGCATAATTTGTACCCATTCCCACACGTTCATACTCCAATAAAGATTATAAAAATTGCATTCAATTCTTAAGTAAAAGCACAAATATCATAGACGGTCGATTCACATTCTAACTTGTCGATTTTAGGTTTTAAGATTTGAATGTTCATGTGACAGATTGTAATCCCTTCCGATGGAGAATGGTCAGTCGAAAAACTTACATTAGTTTCGTCTGTTGACAGGGTTTTTGATCAATGTCACCGGACGGAAAGAGAATCGACGATTGACATATACGAGCAGATAACAGCATAAATGTCAGGCACGTGTTGGCACACACTAAACGCTAAAGAGTTAAAACTGACACGTTCAAGGTTTTAAACCCATTCTAACTCTTAGGGTTGGATTTTAACACTCAAAGTGCAATGCTTTAAGCACTTAGACATTACAATCGTCAAAAATCTGAAACTTGAATGGATGGCACTTCCCATGTGTCTAGCATTGGTGGTACTTCCAGAATCGTCCATAATTTGATTTGCGCTTGGTGGGTACATAATTAAAAGGACACAACGCAGATGACGCGGATCAGGCTCGAGAGTTCGAGCCTGATCCTCGTCATCTGCGTTGTTTCCTTTTAAGTGTCGCGACATTACACTTGTCAAGTGGTATTATTGTAACACCTGTCAAGTTCTGGGATATCTACACTTGAACAAAGTGCTAGTTCAGCACTTAGTAAGTGTTAAATACAGCACTTCAAGAGTAGTTTTTAACACTTTAGTTTTAGCGTGCAGTTACGATATTAAAAGATTTTATGTCAATAAACAAAAACAATTCTGATGTACTTCCTGAGTATACAGGATTTATGTGAGCGAGTTTGGTTGCAAATAATCTTCTAGAACTTATGTGCACAATATGTTGTGAGTGCATTTGCAATTTCGTGGAACGTGGACCTGTCAAATTTATAAGCAATGTTTTAGAGAAGTCATGCATGCTTGGCGTATCTTTCGAGGCAGTTGTTGTAAATGATCGAGTGTCAGTTGACACACTGAGTGAGTGTATCAGGGCTAGCATAATTGTTAGACCCTTGCACTGGAACTTGAGTAATAGCGAGACTAGAAGAATACATGGCGTATCAAGTAGATGCTTTCCGTGCACTCCTCTATGTGTAATAAACAGACCCACTCGTATTCTATATGTATCAATATTACACACAGCGCACTCTAAGTGTTTGTAGATTAACACTGGTTAGATGGTGAGTGAGTGTCGCATTACTATGGAGCGCAAGGTCATCACGGAAGCCCGAGACTGAGGCAGCCACGGTTACTGTCAGTTGATAAATCAGGAAAGAGCAAATTGGTATTGCCAAAGAATTGAAGTCAGAGGTAATTGAAAGAAAATGAATATGAAATGTTAAACAGCAAGACACAATATATACAAAGCAAGACATCAGCATCATAGCCGATTTTCTTCGGTTTGAATTGTAGAACCCAGCAACTGGTGAATTTTTTTTTTTCGTTTTTGGCGCTGACTGGTTTTGTCTATTACGTTGAGTACAGTTTTAATTATATAAATGATCAACGGCACGGCAATTATTCAGCTACCTATCCGGGCAAGTGATTAATCGGTTAACCACGGTTAATCCATGTGATTAATCGATCAAGAAAATCCTTTAACTGTTTCAGCTCTTATTAACATACACTTGCTGTGTTGTAGGAAGAGACTTTAAGTTTTTACGAGCACGGGAGAAGGAATCACGAGTTCGGTAGCTCGTGAACTTTACTAGAAATGTTCGCGTACGATCCCTTGAGGGGGCCGGGGCCAGAATAATATTGTCAGTATTTTCACCTGTGGTTTCGGTAACACCAGCAATGCGCAGTGAGTTTCGCACGCCGTATTGCCGTAAATCGACCACGATGGCCGACTATCTCCTCATCTTTGGACTAGACCAAATTTTCGAGAGTGACAATTTTGTTTCCAAACGCTCAATATAGACAAACATCTTGGTGTCGCGCATTGACTGAAACATAATTTGGAACATGGCCTTGACTGGTGGGTCCTTAGGGGATTCAATAAACATCTTGGGCATTTCAGAGACAGGCTGAGGGTTAACAGCTGGAACCACTGGACTCGGCATGATAGAACATTTATCAGTGATGCTCTCACAATACGAATAAGCATCGAGATCGGTCACATACGAGTCAGAGAGTGAACCTTCCTCAGGCCGTTCCGAAATTAAATCTGCAGAGACAACAATCTCACTACATTTGCGTCTCCTTTTTTCTCGGAGATTGTCACCTTGTAACAACCAGAAGTGTAATAATCAACCAGTAGTGTAATATTAACCAGTAGTGTAATAAAAATAACCAGTAGTGTAATAATCAACCATTAGTGTAATACAAATCAACCAGTAGTGTAATAACCAGTAGTGTATTAAACTTAACCAGTAGTGTTTAATGTCGCTTTCTGCATTTGTGGCTGTATGTAAATTCAAAGTTGACCAATTATTTATGATAATGTTGTGCTTTTGAGAGACGTCTTACCTCAGGCATAAGTTGTCAGGTTCTATAATAACAAAATAAATTGTCAAGGTAACTAGTGCTGAAGTATCATATTCAAGGCCGTGTCTCCTCCTGCGTGTTGTCTTCAATGATAACTTTTAATACGGTCCTAACGGATCACTAAACCACACCGCCATCTTCCGCTTTACGCCTCTACCTTTATGGGGGGGGGGGGGGGGGGGGGGGGTATCTTTTTGTTGACATTATACGATTTTTAGTTAACTTTTACCCGATGTAAAGGAACATGGATCTCACTGACTGTCAAAGAAGTGTTAATTCTATTAGTTCTGCGTGAGACAGTGTTTTTAACTTTCTGTGTGGCAAATCTCAATCCAGTGATAGTTATTTATCCGCAAAGCTTCTAAAACTGAAAGTGAAACTTTGTAACTTCGTGCGCTAGCAATACATCGAGATTGAAGGATTCTCTTACGCGCGGGCCCCTCAAACTTTGAAGTGCAGTGAAGGACCCGCATGTAACAGAATCCTGCTCTTCGGCAATTAGGGAAAATCGGCCGGACCCAATAACGACGGGCCCTGGTGTCACTACACCGGTCCCCCTCCCCATCTCGACGGCCCTGGACCGGTTCAGAAGTAATGGTAATAGTGGTATATGTATTAGTACTGGTAGTACCGGTAGCGGTTGTTGTACTAGTACTAGTATTGACAGTGGTACTGGTACTAGCCCTAGCACTGTAGTCATAGTGGTACTAGTACTAGGGCAAGTACTAGTACTGGCAGTGGTACTAGTAATAGTACTGGTAGTGGTACAAGCATTAGTACTGGTAGTGGTGGTTGAACTAGTACTACTAGTGGTGGGTGTACTAGTACTAATAGTAGTAGTAGTAGTAGTAGTAGTAGTAGTAGTGGTGGTAGTTGTACCAGTAGTAGTACTAGTGGTAGTACTTGTACTAGTAGTAGTAGTTGTTGTACTAGTGCAAGTATTAGTACTGGTAGTGGCACAAATACCGGTACTAGTAATAGTACTGTTAGTGGTACTAGCACTAGTACTGATAGTGGTAGTTGAACTAGTACTAGTAGTGGTGGGTGTACTAAGACTAGTACCAATAGTGGTAGTTGTAGCAGTAGCAGTACTAAAAGTACTGGTGATAGTTGTACTAGTACAGTTAATGATACTTGTATGAGAAGGGCAAGTATAATAGCACTGGTGGTAGTTGTACTAGTATCGACAGTGGTACTAGTGCTAGTACTGGTAGTCGTAGTGGTATTAGTACTAGTAGTGATAGGTGTACTATTGCTACTGTTAGTGGTACTAGTACTGTTAGTGGTAATAGTACTAGTAGTGTTAGCTGTAATAGTACTACCTACTTTTAGTCTTACTAGTACTGGTAGTGAGACTACTACTAGCACATATTATTTGTTTATTTATTGGTGTTTAAGGTCACATATTTCTGAACAATGGCTAATCATGACCACGACAGTTTTACGGGTGGAGGAACCTGGAGCACCCGGAGAGAACCACCGAGCAACGGCGAGCAATTGTCATCTCCCCAACATACTAACTCCACACAAGCAGGGTTAGCATTGGTTGAAGTTGAAGACAGGTGCACCATCGACGTGCAGTACGCCTTAGTACACAGCGTCACCGTGCCCCCCCCCCCCCCACGTGGGCAATGGGGGTGAAGTGTCTTGCCTAAGGACACAACGCGATTGCCGCAGGTGGGATTCGAACCGAGGGCCTCTCGGCTTGCAACCTGCAACTCTACCTACTGAGCCACCGCGCCGCACTACTAGCACAGGTAGTACTACTGTTATTAGTAGTAGTTGTAATAAAAATACTACCGGTAGTGGTAAATGTACTGGCACTAGTTCTAGTAGTAGTTGCACGTACTAATAATACTAGAAGTGGTAGTTGTACATAGTACTAGTAGATAGTACTAGTGTGTAGTACTAGGGGATAGTACTGAGTGGATAGTACTCGTGAATAGTACTAATGTATAATACTAGTGAATAGTACTTGTAGATAGTACTAGAGGATAGTACTAGTGATAGTGGTGGTGACTAATGGATAGTGCTGGTGGATAGTAGTAGATGGTAGTAGCAGTAGTAGATTATAGTAGTAGTACTAGTATATTTTAGTAGATAGTAGTAGATACTGTTTAATAGACAGTAGATAGCGAGTGTGAGTAGTAGTAGTAGTAGTAGTAGTAGTATTAGTATAGTAGTAGTAGTAGTAGTAGTAGTAGTAGTAGTAGTAGTAGTAAGAGATGTAGCAGTAGTAGTAGTAGTAGTAGTAGTAAGAGATGTAGTAGTAGTAGTAGATGGTAGTAGCAAGTGATGTAGAAGTAGTAGCAGAAGTAGTAGTAGTAGTGGTAGTAGTTAGTAGTAGATATTAGTAGTAGGTAGTAGTCCCCGAAGACTGGTCTCCACTTGTTCCCAACGACTTGTCTCCAGTGGTCCTTACCAGTCCCCATAGACTCGCTCTGGGGATCCCCAAATAGTCCTCATGGCCTCGTGCGATGAAAAGTGGTGCCAAATGTCAGTCGGGAGAGTATCATACCTAGCTAGGACTAGAGCTAATGATAAGGACATGGCCGGGTACCTAAATAGATTAAGAATGGGCAGTAGATGGACTAAGCAGTCAAAAAGGAGGTTTCTATACCGAATTCAAGTCACAAAAAGACGAGGAAAAATCCGTATCTAATAAAATCCTTTAACAGAGTGGAAATGGGGATTTGCCTACAAGGCCACTCAAAGTAAAAATACTCTAGTACAATCGAACACCGCATTTTAAGGTCACACGTCTCTACGTGGTGCTCTGGGCAGGTCCATGTCCTTTAGAAACGAGGATTCTGTGAGAACCCGGGCCAGGGAAAGCCCAAGAACATAGAAAACGAGCTTTCTTCGCGAATCCGAGCCAGATAAATAGTTGTCTGTCTCATTTGGGTATTCGTTATCTCCCGTCCAATCGAAGTTGCCCTCAAAACATATCCTTGTTCTATTAGAGGCCATTAGGTCCATATAGCAACCACGTGCTACCATAACAACCAAGATGGCGGTCTCCAGTATTCAGAATACACGGCGAAGCACGTGTCACCTAATTACACGCGCTGTGCACGCGCACTTACATCACATATCCCTAAGGGAATAAGGTCACAAGTCCGCTCACGCGGGCGACCATAACAACACAACATGGCGTCCCTGGGTCCCGTGATTATGACGCCCCTTGCGTCTCCCCCATTCTCTCCCCAAATGAGGGTCATTTATCCACATGCCACACTTCTATGTAATATAAGGGTAGTGTTAACCCATCTAGGAATTCTGCTGAAACAATATTTTCTACATGTGTTCAGGCTCTTAACATTAAATGCAAATCATCACAGGATCTAACAGCTGTTTATCATTGATAATCGAGAACAATCACTTGACATGACAGACGGAAATGGCAGTGGACCTCCAAAGCACCCACGATATTCACCTCGCCTTAGATACCCTCTACTCTCTAACCGACCTCTTCCTTCAAGATGGAAAAATATAACCGACCACAGATTTTAGGTAAACCACCCTTCAGCCCCACCGCACCTTTGTAAAATATGGCAGTGTCTACGCTCAAGGAATATGATGAGCACCACTCCCAGAAGAAAACGAATTTTAGAATTCAAAACGGTCAACTAGACTGAAAAAGCCACGCATAATGATACAGCGACTGAAATGGGTGGATGTGAGAGATTCGCCGTGTTAACTATTATAATTGTAAACAACGCAGAAGACCACACAATTCTAGCCCTTGAATACCACACTTTATCATCCATAAGTTTTCTGGTATAATATAACCTGACAACTGGAGCAAACAGTCTCTCAAATGCACAGCATTACTATAAATAATTGGCCAACTTTGAATTTATTTATTTATTGGTATTTAATGTCACGTACATATGCACAATGGCTAATCGTGACCGTGCCAGTTTTACGGGTGGAGGAAGCAGGAGTACCCGAAGAGAACTACCGAACATCAACGAGCAACTGTCATCTCCTCATGTTCAAGATCTCCTCGTGTTCAAGCAACGCTCAAGCAGGGTCACTGCTGTTGAAAACATGCGTACCATCGACGTGCAGCATGCCTTAGTACACGACGTCATCGTGCCCCCATGCAGGCAACTGGGATACAGTGCATTGCCCAAGGACACAACGCGGGTCGTCGCGGACGGGGATCGAACGCGCGACCTCCAGCATTGAAGTGCAACAGTCTTCCACTGAGCCACGGCGCTCCCCCAACTTTGAATTTACATAAAGACACAAATGCAGAAAGCGACATTTAACACCAAAAATACGCACATCACATAAAAAATCATAAAAATACCTTTCCTCGCCGTATTGAACCCACGAAATGATGTTTGATCTGCAAAACGCCTTTAAATGAACGATAAAATGATTAAAAATCGATAAGATGTACCCAAACTATGATTTGAGTTACCCCAAAAAATTTTCAAATTTTGTTGAAAAATTGTTGGTTTTCATGGATGTTTATTACAGTACTGGTTAAATTTATTACACTACTGGTTATTACACTAGTGGTTGATTTGTTTTACACTACTGGTTGATTATTACACTACCGGTTAATTTTTATTACACTACTGGTTGATATTACACTACTGGTTGATTATTACACTACTGGTTGTTACACACCTTCAATGAACAGTTTTTTGAAGAATTGAGATAACTGAGAAGACTATGACCCTGAGATTCTAAGGAATAACACATATATGTTGTAAAGTTGGTCAAGTTTAAATCACGATGAGAAAGGTAAATATTGAGTTCAACCGCCCACTCTTTCTTCAACGTTCAGCGACAAGAAGAACCGTTACTGACACACAAACACTGACTTGTGTGTGGCAACGTTTATGTTGATTACCTAATCAGTTCACAGTCAGTTCAGGAAGAAACACGGGCTAGATGGAGTACATGAAAATGGATCGATAGGCAATAGGTGATAACAGACAAATAATTAAGAATCATTAAAAAAAAAAGTTTTCTCAAAGTTTCAAAGTAGAAAAATATACTTACAGGTTTTAAGTAACTTCCCCGTATCCTAAAATGTCCGTGAATCTAAAAGTCACACTACCACAGATTACGAAACAAAAAACACAACAAAGGCACATCAATGGCATCATATCAGTGGCACATAACATCCTTCATGAACAATTCCGAAAAAAAGCCGAAAGAAACCATTCGATCAAACACAAATTTCACAGCAGAAAAAGTTCTTGACTAGTATAACATATTGGCAGCCCGATACACGCCGATCTCGGCGAATTAATACATCAAATCTTCATATTTCCATCAGATGCTGGGAGAGAAATAGAAATTCAGCTTCTCGCCATGTTTGATCACGTGAATCCCGTTGCATAAAGACTGCAATCATGACAGATTTCACACTTTGAGAGCCGTTAAGGGCCTATATAAGTAATGAAATTTTGTTTATTTTGAAAATTCTCACCTCTGATATTCCTTCACTTCAAATTATGTATACACAAAATGTACATCAAAATGAAGGTTGGGATGGAAAGAACACGAAACACACGTGTAATCAGCTTGTAGAGTCGACTGTAGGCACCACTGGTTCCTGGAAGTCTGCTGCCGTATTCGCACCAGAACTGATAATTTAATAATATTTCATGAAAACAACTTGTGGCCAAATGTGCTTTACATATCTAAGAACAAAGCTAGGGGATCAAAATTCACCAAAACACGGCTACAGACCTGTATGGGGGAAAATTCCAAAGCCATTGCTTTTGTTTACGTATGAGTATACTTTCGATTTCCGGTCGACGTCATCGGACGGAAAAAGCATGTAAAAACAATGCCGTCTAAAATCAAATAATGAAAAAGATCGCCTTCATACAGTATACTGTTATTAGATAGAGATTACACAGTTACCATATTCAATGCAAGGTATCATGACACCTGTTGAAATTTCTTAGAATTACGATTTTGTTTTTCGATGGAAATTCGTGGTATCGAGTGATTTGCGCATGTCTGTCGAGCATGGAAATCATCTTCTCTAAAAATGCAGACAGTGTTGTCCTTTTCCAAAATTTAGTCCTGTCGCTGCACTCGAAAGTGTTTTGAATGCTTAGCTTTGTTATTGAATATCTGAAGCACATTCGACCACGAGTTGTTCTTGCGAAATATTATTTTATTATCAGTTCTGGTGCGAATACGATAGCAGACTTCCAGGAACCACTGGTGCCTGCTGTCAACTCTATGAGTTGATTGCATTCGTGTTTCGTGTTCTATACATCCCAACCTTTATTTTGATGAATAATATGTGTATATTTAATATGAGAGGTGAGAATTCCAAAATAAACCAAATTCCATTACTTATATAGCCCCTTAAAAAACGACGGTAGAGCATACAGGTGAGGTCTATTTAACAGCTTTGGTCATAACGACCAAAACTGATAAATAGACCTCACCTGTGTGCTTTACCAAACGTTTACAGCAATTATACTGTCTGTGTATTACCTTGTCTGGGGGGGGGGGGGGGGGTGGGGTGGATTTGGTACTTGTATGTCTGTAAGATTACGATCTGTTTCAGTTAACCGATTGTTTAACAGACTGTATACATTTTAGCGTTTGCTGCCCCTTACTGCAAAAAAAAGAAGAAATCCATCGAAACTGAACCAGTACGAGAGAAACATAGTTGGCGAAAATATGGGGGGGGGGGGGGGGGGGGGTGCGCCCCTTGTTTCACCAGTCATTGGTTGTATTAAAATATATGCATACAAAAAAAACATGGCCCGCTAAAAAAAAATTTGGGGGGGGGGGAGGTTCTACAGGGGTGGCCCCCCCGGTTACGCCGCACCTGTAGAACCCATTTTCCATTAATTTTCAATACACAAACAGAGAGCAGACAAGCAATTAACATAGATTTCTGAAGAAGAGCAATATTTATAGTCCGCCCACAGCACTATTAATAATTATGTCAGAGTTTGAGAGAAAAACAACTAAAAATCCCCCCTCCAAAAAAAAAAAAACAAAAAAAAAACAAACAAACTAAAACGGGCATGTGTTGAACCAGCAAATATAAAGTCTGTTCGTCGAGTTATGACACTCTCCGACAATATCCGGAAGTCCAGACTATCTTCAGTTCTGTCTCAGCAGTAACAATGGCAATGTTATTGATTCGAGACTTTTTGTGTTTTCACACACCTTCAAACTTCTTTGATAAGCGTAGCCATGTAAGACACCTTTGTGAGATATTTCTATCCCACATTACTCCTACTTGCCAACGTCATGTACATGCTAGCGTTATGAGCTCTGTAATGTGGCATCTCGGCCGTTTCCTTATCGCCTCAACGCCTTAACCCTGTCTTCATACTGAGCACCGTTAGTTTTCCAAGTAAATATCTTTGCTGTATACTTCACTCTTAGTCGGCTTTTCAGAATATATAAGATCATGTTTCGTTTGTTTTCAATTTTCTATCAAATTGCCAAGCTTTTCAGGTAAATTGGGTACTCACAATAAAGTCCAAACCATTCGCTGATAAAAACAAACTCCAAACTCCAAACTCAGTCTTTTTGTTGAACTAATCAGAAAAGCCTCAAAACTTTAAGTTGTCGTATTGTGACCTCCAGACAGTGCTGGCGTCATCAAGGCGCGAGTGTAGGACCTCCACATGAAATGGGCCTCACACAAACCTTCCAGAATCATCAAACGCTGTTTTTGCCTCCCTTCTGCAATTAATCGATCAACGAACTGAGGATTTTATGTAATTTCGAGTAAACATGCTCTGTTTCGAAATTTGCAAACGTTTATGGGTGGCTCCTTTGCATGGTGGCCTTGGCGGCGTTTGTTGATTTTTTTGTCGGTCGCGGTACTGTAACGTAAAGTGTTTGGATGGAACTAGTGATTATTATTATTATTCACTGGTGTCTAATGTCAGATATTTCTGCACAATGGCTTATCGTGGCCGGATATAAAGTCAAGTTCAGCCAATCGTTTATGCCTATGTGGCTCATTTTAGGAGACTTCCACCCCAAGCAGTGGCTACTGGGTCCTATTTCACCAGTAAAAATATAGTATGTTTATCACAGCAAACAAGCACCACTTCACTTCCCACGGGGATGTTACTATTGATGACTACTGAAACTACACTATTTTTGTTTATTCCTTGATTAATATTCAAGAAGTCTTTAGTTTTTTTATACTTTTATCTCGAGTAACTAATATTCCACTTACATCATCAAAGCATGCCTTCCACGAAGTAAACAAGCAAGTATGCACAAGTAAACAAGCACTATTTCGCTTCCCACGGGGATGGAACTATTGATGACGGCGGCGCTCCAAGAGGTATAAATTTGAACGGAGTTCAAATTTATACCTCTTGAAGCACCGTTGTCATCAGTCGTTCGGTCATGGAACTGTTTGAAGATGACGGCGTTTCAAGAACTCTAAATTCGAACCCCGTTATAATATATATCTCTTCATCAGGGAATAAACAGAAATAGTGTAATAGTAGTCGTGACGCAGCTTCTTATTTAATTAACATGTAACTGATCTGCTCCCACCCTCACAACCCGAATCGGGTACAACAGACCTCGATTTATGTAAACGAATTTGAGTGTGTGTGCTATCATGAATAAAGGTCTAAAAAGGTTACCGACAATTTTGGGAATCTTCGGACAAAATTACTGTCTTGACCGTGGCGGGTGGGGCGCACATGTCGCCACATTTGCACAATCGGTTGCGCGCCCTTGCTGGTTTTGTATGGTTCGTGGTGTTACAGTAGAGTTCGTTGAGGTTAAGCATGGTCCGTAGAGTTACAAACACGCAATCAGATGCCTTCAGTGATTTCAGAGTGAGAGGCTGTGGACGGACAATCCAATGGGTGTTTTTTTGTCAACTGGTATTTCTCGGTCACACAATTAACTGCATCAAAGATATTGCTTGAAATTGAGACTACTCCGTACAAATTTAATCAAAAGGAAGGAGAATTAATTTTCAAGCCCTCCACCTCGACTCAATAGTTACCAAACCCATCTTGGAATTCTTTTCAAAACAACCTTCTCTAAAACGTTCCATTGTTTTTCAATTATTACACAATAACAATAACACTTTGGCCGACTGCTGATTTGCCGCGGTTCTCAGGTGAAAAGACATTGATTAGCCCTGTGCACCCAAGTGCATCCCTATCCCCACGCCTCTTCTCTCCCCCACCACCTGCAAAGTAACTGTTTGATTACATCCCGTACCAAATTCCCCTCAATCTCTCCGATAAGTATACTAACCATCTCCATCTCCTTTATGTTATTCATTAACCACATATCCTTTATTCTCTCATCCCACTTCTCCATTATACTACCAGTGAATATTATTCTGTTAGATTGGTATTTTAGAAATTCTAATAGCAAGTGTTCCAGAGTCTCCACTACTCTTAAATGACACACTTGATACTCCATTTCATCGTTTTCTCCAAATTCCCCCCCCCCCACCAAGCTCTAGCGACTGGCATCTCAGATTGAACAGTGGTGACCTTCCTAAAGCTGACGCCAAGGTACTCTTCAAAACCTGACTTCTATTTATCACGCAGGTTACCCAAAGACCTCTTTGCTTTGCCCCCCCCCCCCCCCCCCCCAACACCCCCCTCTCGCCAATTGCGGTTACAGTCCTGCACAATTCTTTCTCTGGCGGTTGTTTTAGTTGTCGTTGATTTTCTTTTCTTCATAGTTGTTCATTGTTTCCTGATCTTTGCATTCATGCTCTACACTTCCACCGGACAGTGTACTTACTAAAAGCTAGGAGACAACTCACTAATACTCCTGCTTGCTGCTTTGCTTTAATCATCCACTTCTGGATATTAAAAATAGTACTATTATACATTTTTTTCTGTAATTTTGGAAATAAAATATTGTTTATCTCTTAACCTTCTACTTTAAAAAAAGTCTTTTTTCATCAAATCCAGTCATGGCTGCTCTGAAGCAGCCATGACTAGATTTGATTAAAAAGTAATCAAAATTTAAGTTAAGAATTGGTCAAAGCATTGATTCAATTTAAAGAGGATAATTTCGTTTTAAGTCCCCAAATTATATTTGTTTTAGTGTTAAGATACTTTCTGTCTCAAACAGGAATATCTGTCAGGAGCATGCAAGAAGATAAAAAAACAAACACATTCGCCTACAGGTGTTTTCTCTCTTCTTGTGTGTCAACACATGTAATACATAACTTATAGCAATAACTTCCGTGTCCTAATCGGCCGATCACTGAGTTGGAAAATTGGTGACAAACAAACAAAAACATGTTTTTTTCGCTAGTCTAAAAAGATAAAGATGTACTTTTAGCATTCCACTCGATATGTTTCATGAAGATGCTTCTCAAATATGGCATCCAAAGCAGAAGGGAATGTGCTTTTGTCTGTTTCGCATCATCATTCAACTTAGATGGCTGTTTTTTGCAATGTATTACCAAAATACAGTCTTAAACAAATTACTCTTATCGCAGTTCACCCACACAATCTCCCAATCGGCTAATAGACGTTACACCTTTTGCGATTCGTCCCTCTGACATTTTCACCAATTTTACTGAGGAGTCGCGGTAGAGTAAATTGTATTTTTCAATGTTAGTTTAGTATAATTTATTGTGGTCGAATGACAGAAGTAACCGGCGTCATTTTTGGGAGTGATAATAGTAATAAATGATTTGTGTGTTATTAGTTTCATTTTCGGCATTCGGGTAATGCCCAGTAGCCCTCCATGTTTATTTACGGTAGAGTCATATGCTTTATATAAGTCTGGTCGAGTCCAAGTTCGAGTCAGGCAGAGTATTTCGAATGGAATTGAATCCCGAATTCAAATTGTATATGCCACATCTTTTTAAAAACGTGGAATGCAGGAAATAGTGTCAGCCCCCACTGGAGTATTGTAATAACCAGCGACTCAACTGTTTGGGCAAGTCGTTACAAAAAAAAAGAAAGAAAACAGAAAGAAAAAAAACCTGAAATATTTCTCGAGTTTAATTTCGAATCAGGCAGAGTATTTCGAATGGAACTGAATCTCGAATTCAAATTGTATGTGCCACACCTCCTTACAAACGTGGCTTTCCAGTAATGCCTAGTAGCCCTCCATGTTTATTTACGGTAGGGTCATACGCTTCACATAAGCCTGGTCGACTGCAATTTCGAGTCAGGCAGAGTATTTCGAATGGAACTGAATCCCGAATTCAAATTGTATATGCGACATCTTTTTACAAATGTGGACTGTAGGAAATATTGTCAGTCTCCACTGGAGTACTGTTATAACCAGCGACTCAACTGTTTGGGAAAGTCGTTCAACAAAAAGAAAAAAACCCGATATATTTCAAAAACGGAATCAAAAGAGCTTGGAAACAAGAATGTCCTTGAACTCTTTTTCCATCATCAGGTCTCCTGTTCAGGAGACCTGATGATGGAAGAAGAGCTGAAGAGGTGGAACGTGATTTTGAGAATATTTCGACGAATCGAAAATTAAAGAATCGGCGTTTCTCTAATCGAATTGAATCGTCAGCATGACTTCGAATGGACTCGAATTTCGACTGAGCTTTGCAGAGTCTCAGTTAACGGCCCTCAAACACTTTCGTCGCTCAGATGGCAGGTCGATCACCGTTGCTCTCAATGCGACAATAAACTCTACTGGCCTCCAAAATGATATCTTTATTAACAATGTTGGTTTTCTTTGCATCACAAGCGTGTGAATAATTGTCTGTGCATTGAATGGGATCTTAATGTTCCAGGCGCAAAATTGCTCTACCCGGAGCTAAATGATTAACTTAATTGTGTTTACGTCTCAATGTATTTACATTTTGTTATTTATTACACAGATGGTTAGTTATGTGTAAAATTGATAATGCACACAGTGAGATATCGCATAATTGTCTCTTAAGGCTACACGAAGTAAAGCAATATCCTTGTCCTTTTATTCGTTCAAGTGACATCCTTAGGCTGTTTTTCAGTTTGTGCTGCACATTTAAATAACAATCATTGATGACTATTTTCATAGGGTGTGATCCTTTTCACAAGGCGTGGCTGCTTTAAAATGTTCAAATGATGAGTTGTGAGATATTGCAAGTCATTTGTTGTGGAATGCCAGAACACACAGTGAGAGAGCTTTTCGGGGTAATGTGTGGCATGACGGTGCCAATACAACAATAAAACTAACCTGCAGACATATACATACATCTCTCATGCTAAAGGGGTCCCAATAGATCCTTGGTCGGATAAGTTCTCTTGGTGCCCGGACACCTCCCTAGCAGCATCTATTGTGGGGTTGTTGCTGTTAACGGGTACCATCATATTTGAAGGGGACGTAAACTGGTTTTCCCCTGTGCCGTGAGAGACACACCCCGTGCAAGCTAAATATCCATTCGTAGTCTTCGAGAATAGCGAGGTCATGCTCTCAGGCCGTCAGTCAAATTCTGTAAGAAAGTCTACGTTGTTATGATCTGGAACCAGCCTATCCCCTAAATAGGTCACCGCCTATGTTTAGATTCATTCAAATGGAATATTTCCGTTGGCTGGAAAAGCGAACCCACGGTTCGCTTTTACAACCAACTTATATATTCCGAACGATTGAATCTGAAAAAATATGAAGATTTATTTTCCGCGAATCAAAGCAAGAAATATTACTCAATCGAGACTTGGTTTCATCGACATTTTCATGACATTACAGTCAGAAATGAAGACTCAACACAGCCGTAATTTTAAGATTACGCAGCGCAGAGCTCGACAAATTACGTTCATATCTTGATAGTTTCAAGGTGATTTAAACACTTGTTGATCGTAATGTCTATAACTGGAGCAGGACAGAATACCTGCATATCTTTATAAGAGAAGGTGCGTCACATTTACATCAAGGGTCGTCTCCGCGCAAATGTCCACAAATCATCGTAGACAAACACTAGGACGTCGAATTCCCATCAGAATTAACCTGATTGTTTAAGAGCTGAGAGCGAGGCCATGCAATTGTCGATACGGTGGTAATCCCACATATTTGCGCTATGTAAGTTGTAAAACCTGCTGGCTAATCCTTGTAAAATTATAATCCGAGAAAATGACTGAAATTATTATTTTCAAGTACTTTCCAAAACTTCGGGAAACGGACAGTGCGGTTTGTAGAGGGTAATTTTGTAATTGCTCACTTACTGGGTGGACATCTACGTACACTCTTACTTGACTCGTTAGCGGGAGCTTGATGATACAACGAGCACGTTATCGTGGATAACCAAGAGCCAATACTACAAAACTTTTACAATTGTAATTTCTAGAATTGTATTTTCTAGTTGTGACTTTAAATGGGTTCAAATGAACCATTAGCATTTTCAAAGATGTGGCAATTTGCCTGTAAATTGCGATATCTTTTAAAATGCTAATGATTCATTTTAGTCAGTTGTATTAATAGGTAGAAAATACAATTCTAGAAAATACAATTGTAAGTTTTATAGTATTGGCTCCTAGTTGTTGCGTGGTTAGAATGTTACACTGGTCTAGCAAGTAACATGATGGATTGTTGTACCAAGTCACCCCGTGTGTACTGTTTCTCTTTTTCTTGATTTATTTATTTATTTATTTATTGATGTTTAAGGTCATATATTTATGCACAATGACTAATCATGAGCGCGACAGTTTTACGGATGGAGGAAGCCGGAGTACCCGGAGAGAACCACCGAGCAACGACGAGCAGCTTCCAGCTCCCCAACATCGTAACTCCGCACTGCAGCACAGGCAGGGTTAGATTGGTTGAAGACATGCGCACCATCGACGTGCAGTACGCCTTAGTACACGACGTCATCGTGCCCACATGCGGGCAATGGAGATGAATTGTCTTCCCAAGGACACAACGCGGTTGCCGCAGGTGGGATTCGAACCGAGGACCTCTCGGCTTGTAGCCTGCACCTCTACCTACGGAGCCACCGCGCTCCCGCCTCTTTTTCTTGATTAACTGTTGGTTGTCAAAACCATCTATCTATCACTATTCAGACTATATTACTACTTGTTTTCAAAAATAACTAAATACTATCGGTTTTTATCATCGAAACTTTTGCTCAGTACCTTGCTGGGATTTAATTAGAGGTCATGAGCTGCGAACAGAAAGAAAATCAAATAGAAAAAAAGCTGAACATTTGAGGGTACACTTCAAAAAAGGTATCGTTAAAAATATCGTACTGACAAACAACTGCCGGCACTTCACCCGTAAAATATTACGGTGAAAATACATCATTAAACTACTTTAGGCAATGGCTACCAATTTGTGGATTTATCATGCAGAATAGAACAGTTATTATTTATTTATTTATTGGTGTTTAACGTCACAGATTTCTGCACAATGGCCGTAATCATGACCTCGACAGTTTTACGGGTGGAGGAAGCCGGAGTACCCGGACAGAACCAACGAGCAACGGCGAGCAACTGTCAGCTCCCCAACATACTAACTCCACACAAGCAGGGTTAGCATTGGTTGAAGACAGGTGCACCATCGACATGCAGTACGCCTTAGTACACAGCGTCACCGTGCCCCCACGTGGGCAATGGGGGTGAAGTGTCTTGCCCAAGGATACAATGCGATTGCCGCAGGTGGGATTCGAACCGAGGACCTCTCGGCTTGCAGCCTGCACCTCTACCTACTGAGCCACCGCGCCCCCAATAGAACAGTTAATTTAACTTCTTTAACCTGGGCCCATACTACAAAACTTTTAAAACTGTATTTTATAGAATTATATTTTATAGTTATGACTTGATATGGGTTGAAAGGAACCATTAGCATTTTCAAAGATATGGCAATTTGCCAGTTGGCAAATTGCCATATATTTTAAAATGCTAATGATTCATTTTAGTCAGTTAATATAACAGGCAGAAAATACACTTCTAGATAATACAGTTGTAAAAATTTATGGTATTGGCTCCTGATCAGGTCACAAAGTGAAAATATATTGTTATTTTTTCATAAAAGCAAACGTGCACTTTTCTGTAGTGACTTGTCCCCGCAGAACACGATCAATGGGGTTTCAGTGCTCCCCGTTGTCTTCCCACACAAAATTTGAAGTTTTACATTCTCCTCTTGAAAACGCAACTCTTTCCTGGAATGAGGTTAGGGAGTTCGTTTCGATTGGACGTCTTGATCTGTTTCAGGAAGAAAAAAAATGAAATGCTGCACTCAACGTTTGAATAATGTCAGGCAGGTGTAGAAAAGTTGATTAGATAGTTAACTTCCGAAAAAACACAATACATGAAATTATATAATGTATATAGAGGGTTTAGAGACACTTGCTGCCGCCCAATGGGATCGAATATTTGCGTTACAAATCATGACAGAAAGCGCTCTTTAACCTTATCTCACAAATAGGGAAGCATCCTCCCCGTCTGTTGAATGTTTTAAAAACATCTGAAGAAATAATATTTTAAATAATTAATTTCGATATTGTGTGCGTTGAGTAAAGGCGTGGTATGGGAAACGTTCATAGATTCTCCGATAAAAGGAGGGCTATAACCACGCAATGGTAATTAATGGAGATGTCTCCCCGGACTCAGTTTGTACAAAAGGATGAAACGACACATTTATACTTGTTTAAATGCTTCCGTGTGATGTTCTTAAAAAGAGACACCAAGCCATTGTCCGTAAGAATGTGTCTCATCCTACAGATATTTACCAAATGTTTTATTGATATCGTTTATGTGAATGGAGCAGCGATCAGGGTGATAAATCTGTTTCCGCATCAGACCCCAGTTGACACAACCCCGCTTGACGCATATACTTTTACCCTTTACCCAACGTAACGGCCAACCCGGACAGCGCTATTCTCAAAAATCGCCAATTAATTTTCATTATTTTTTCATTTTTGGTCTCAAAAACATAGGTTATGACCCCTCGTTGGAACGAGCTCGTTCCAACGAGAGGTCATAACCTATGTTCGTGAGACAAAAAATGAAAAAAGTAGTTATTCAAGATTTTTTTTTGCAAGTGTCGTCTGCTTTTCATGTTAGGTAAAGGGTTAAAGTTACCGTTGCAAGACCTTTCATTTTAAGTACGTTCTATGTCGCTACAATAACGACCCTGACTTCCGACATACTGAATAGTTCAGAAAGAGAAAAGAATATCGCAGAATAATATTTTGATAGTGAACGTGGCATTCAGTAATTGGAGTTATTTATGTGTTGCAGGTTACACCGGGAAATCACAGTCTTTCAACAGTTGATTGCACGCCACAATAAATATATATATTCATTAAAACTTCAATAAACACTATTATTATATAACTACCACGACCCTATTATCATGTGACTATTTAATATTATTGTAGTTTGCCCATCCACGCTAGTTTGCCAGGACAACGAGAATTTCAAGTTTTCCAGATCCATATTATGCCTGTCTCAAACGAGGCTCGCGTGACGTCATTGACGTGCAAAGATTATCGACAATTTTGCAGACTTGAAGCGAAAACTCGAGTGCATTTACTCTGAACACTGCGATCAAGCATTCCATTTTTGGTTAATATTTCACGTATTCCATTTTTTTAAATACCCCTCTGTCTCATATTGTACACATTATTACATCAATCTAAGTTGTCATATTCCGTCTCTTTGGTCAGACCAAATCAGCTAAATCAAATACGACGCCTACGGCGTCAAATTTGAATTTGGCTAATCTGGTCTCGACAAATCGACGAAATATGACAACACAGATCAAGTGACGATTGTAAAAATCTGTATTTCCTTCACCCACACAATTATAAAATGACACATTAGATCGCTTTAATAAATGTCTTATCACGATTAGGTGCATTTCCGGAGATTTTGCATCAGATTTTCGGTCTTGTGTGATGCCGTATTACTTCAAGGCAAGACGGCGAATGGGATACAATGTCAGAACATTCACTTAACCCTTAATTTGAACCCTAGTGGCCGGTTTTTCCGGCCAGGAACATGATACGTCATAATTTCATTAAATAGGATGGGCGCTAAGTGCATATGTGTGATAGACCAATCAATATTTTCAACGTGCAGCCCCAAGGCTGCACGTTGAAAATATTAATTGGCCTGCTCCTAAATAATGAACATGGACTCTTCCAGTTGCTGTCATTGAACTAAAATGGAAGATACTATCAGGGTTTAATGGTTAATAATGATAATTTATATGAATGGCGCTCGATGGTCGAGGGAGTTACCTCAAATGGCGGGAGAAGTAGTAAAGTCAAGGCTGAATGCATGTGTATTATTATTAAATACAACATGTCTAAATACACGGGCAAATGAGATCAGATGTGTTGTGGTACAACTGAATACTCTGGCAAATGAAAATCGACTTTTGATGAAGTTATGTTCTTCGAATTATTAGACGAGAGAAGTTGGAGAGCGATTAAACGTCCCATACTGGCCGGATGTGTGACGTCATAGTCACGCGACACAGTTACCTCAAGTTTGATTGTCGTGGCGGTCCGCGTGAACGGCCATCTTGTGGCGCCTCCCCTGTTGTGATATTGGTCTTAGTGCGCATATGCGGCGCATGTTGACTGGGTGACACATGTTTCCGTCATCCATTTTGTATCCTGGAGGCCGCCATCTTAATTTCTATGATTACACGTGGTTGCTATGTGGCCCAAAGACCTACAAAAGAACGGGGTATGTTCTGAGGGTGCGTTCGATTGAATAGGAGAAAATCTAATTACCCAAAATAGACCCGAGCAAATAAGCTATCGAGTAATTTCTCGAACGAGTTACTCCTCTTACGACTATTATGCCCATCAGAATATTGGAGGATACTTATGACATGATGATATACTGTTGGAGATTACCTTTTGAGGATACCTTTTAAAGGATACTTCTCGGAAGATATCTACTTGAAAATAGTTTTGGCGCCTAGCGCTTGTTCAGTTCCTGGATTCTAGGCAACCCCACTTCTTCATAGCTCCAATGCCACTACTGCTGATTTGTCCATTGTCGCTACCGTTTGCCCAATTAGATACCACCATCTGTCCTGTGCTAGAGTCTCCCACACTTACTACTGACTACGACTGCTCTCAGCACCTATATCACTACACCACAAACCCGACTATCATACTTGGCTTCCACTACTACTAGCAGTCGAATACAATCTGCTTTCTCTTACTCGACTCTTATCGCGGAAATAGGCTAGCGAGTAGTAACTGGAACAGGCATTGCTCGAAAGACTGGAATCGTATCGAGTAAATAAGCCATCGAGTAATTGCTCGAACGAGTGACTTACCTTGCGACTCTTATGCTCATCTGGGTATTGCAGGATACCTATGGCATGGTGATGTACTACAGGTGGATACTTATTGGAACAAACCTATTGGGGGATACCTTTTAGAGGGTAGCTATCGCTCCTGACACCTTATCACCTTCTGGTTTCTAGACCATCTCCTAACCATCATAGGTCTAAGGCCTGCACCACCGACTCACCCATAGTCACCGCCATCTGCCCTAGGCTCAACTTCAAATGTAGTACTAGGTAAATACAGTAGAAGTTGATCACAGAACAGATGATGATGAGGTCCAATTAACCCTTTACCTAACATAAAAAGCAATGACATTTGCAACAAAATTATTAAACCAATAAATTTTTTTCATTTTTGCGTCAAAAACATAGCTTATGACCCATCATTGGAACGAGCTCAAATAGCTCGTTCCAATGAGGGGTTATAAGCTATGTTTTGAGGCAAAATATTTATTATATTTTTTTATTAAGGTTTAACGACACATTAACAGCCAAGGTCATACCTAGTCGGTGACAGTTTTACGGGTGGAGGAAGCCGGAATACGCGGAGAAAACCACCGAGCAACGACGAGCAGCTGCCTGCTCCCCAACATCGTAACTCCGCACTTCAGCACAGGCAGGGTTAGATTGGTTGAAGACATGCGCACCATCGACGTGCAGTACGCCGTAGTACAAGACGTCATCGTGCCCCATGTGGTGAACCGGGGTTAAGTGCCTTGCCCAAGTACACAACGCGGGAGTCCGAATCGATCATTCAGATGGTCACCCATCCAAAGACTAACCGGGCTCGATGTTCCTTAACATCGGTGATCTGACGTGAACCAGTTACCGCAACGCCACCGCGCCCCGAGGCAAAATATGAAAAAAATTATGGAAATTAAATGGCATTTTTTGTGAATAGCGCTGGCCGATTTTTGCTGTTACGTTGGGTAAAGGGTTAAGACGCAAGTAATTGTCGAGAAAACACGAATAATATCAGTAGAAAAAGGTCAAATTTCCTTTTTATTTATAATAAACAAAAAAAAAAACAGACAGCCCCAGAGCTCTCTGTTGTTTTCGTTTATTGAAAGTAACAAAAGGAAACTTGGCATTTATGGCAAGCTAATTAAAAGCAACCAGTTCACATATATCCGTCGTTAAGAATATTGATCAGTATTATACCATACCAATCAACACTAAAGTGTCCACTTTGGCTCTTTGTTTAGCAAATGTGTTATTTTACAATTGTTTATTCTTTCCAGAAATTTTACATCCTTGACATTTAAATTAACGGAAAGAACAGTGCCTGTAATATTATATGTTACGACTCACGCTAAAAACTAAAGTGTTAAAAACTACACCTGAAGGGCTGTATTTAACACTTACTGAGTGCTGAACTAGCACTTTGTTCAAGTGTAGATATCCCAGAACTTGACAGGTGTTGACATTAATACCACTTGACAAGTGTAATGTCGCGACACTTAAAAGGAAACAACGCAGATGACGCGGATCAGGCTCGAACTCTCGAGCCTGATCCGCGTCATCTGCGTTGTGTCCTTTTAATTGTTATGTACCCACCAAGCGCAAATCAAATTATCGACGATTCTGGAAGAACCACCAATGCTAGACACATGGGAAGTGCCATCCATTCAAGTTTCAGATGTCTGACGATTGTAATGTCTAAGTGCTCAAAGCATTGCTCTTTGAGTGTTAAAATCAAACCCTAAGAGTTAGAATGGGTTTAACACCTTGAAAGTGTCAGTTTTAACACTTTAGTTTTAGTGTGTTCGCACACTGTGGATATAATGAATAGAAAAAAAGTTACAGAATATCAAAAGATCGTGAAAACACTTTTTTCGTTATTTTTAAAATGGGTTTCAACAGAGAATAATAGTCAAACAGGGGCGCGGTGGCTGAGTAGGTAGAGATGCAGGCTTCAAGCTGAGAGGGCCTCGTTTCGAATTCCACCTGCGGCAACCGCACTGTGTCCTTGGGCAAGACACTTCACTCCCATTGCCCATATGGGTGCACAGTGGCGTTGAGTACTAAGGTGTACTACACGTCGATGGTGCACTTGTCTTCAACCAATGCTAACCCTGCTTGTGTGGGGTTAGTATGTTGGGGAGCTGACAGTTGCTCGCCGTTGCTCCGGATACTCCGGCTTCCTCCACCCTTAAAACTGTCGTGGTCATGGTTATCCATAGTGCAGAAAGATGTGACCTTAAACACCAATAAATAAATAAATAAATAAATAAGTAATAGTCAAACGCCCAGATTGACTGGGGAAAAATCATAAAAATACAGCTTCTGTATTTTTATACCACTCAACTGGAAAATGTCTGGAGTTATTGAAATGATACGTACATTGATGATACTAATTCGCTAACATTCTGAAATTTGAATCCTTATATGAAAGTCCCATACTCTTAGCGTTAAATTTCCTGAGAGCTTTAGGAAATTAAGATGGGTTAACTTTCCTGTAAATCTCATTCAATGATGAATTTTGTCAGCCATGATCCAGCTCAGTTTACTCTGGTTCTATACAATTATATTACCGCACGTTTGGATTATTGTAGGTATCTGATGAACCGCTTAACCCCTATCATTCTGGTAGTGCAACACAATTTTCTCCAATAACTCTGCTTCTCTTTTTATTAACTATGAATTTAATCAATTATATCTTGTTTGACAGAGCTCCATGAGCTCTGTCAAACAAGGTGCATTTGGTTAAATATCAACATGCATTATGGGAAATATTTGCTGCTGAAAACTTTGCCATTTTGATACCAGAGTGCAGCGGGTTAACAAGTGGAGCACTGAGAAACTTCAAAATCTGATTCAATTAGAAATGGGCCCGATGATTCAATTTGATTAATGTCGCGGTTATTCCGAAATTTTTAAATCGTTGAAATCTTCTCAAAATCCTGACAAGTCGTCCCCTGAGTTCCAATGTGTTCTATGTGCCTACTGGCACAAAGAACACATTGGAACTCAGGGGACGTAGTGTCTACTCTTGAACTCTTCTTCTATCATCAGATTTTCTTTACAAGAACCCTGTGGGAAGAGTTGAGGAAGGTTCTGTTTCCGAAACTCTTACGATTCGTTTTTGAATTTTCCGAAGTTTTCATTGACTTGTTCAAACAGAGATGCGTCGTTGAAATCAAAAGTTGAGCTAAGGCTGACGGTATTTTTTGTTAGAAGTTAATGCAATATATACAACGTGAGAGGAGTGGTGAGATTCAATTCAAGATTCATTTCGAGTCGATTTGAAATCCTTTTTCTGGATCAATGCAGGATGTAATTCGACCAGCGAGGTGACATTTGTAGGGGCCCTCTTCTTAACAAGGCAACTGAATGTTTCAATTCAGTCCGAGTTTTAAACATATTAATCTTTTCTTTTAGGGTTTTATCATTTTCTTTGAAAAAAATTCCTTTCCTCTCGCGTCCTAATCTTTTCTTCGTTCCCCCTTTGCTTCGTTATTTCTCTTCTTGGTTATTCTGATTCGATACTACTTTTTGCCATTGTTTCGAATCACTCATTCTATATTAATTTTACTACTGCGCGATATCCTAGAATAACTGTTTAGTGTACCCCATTTGAGCAAGCTGATATAAGCATCATGCTTGCTGCTGAATCCAAGCTCGTGCATTGTATTGTATATCTTCTGTTTGTTTTTCTCGAACTGTGTGATTGTTGCACTTCACATTGACATAAAATATTCTACAAACCAAATCTGACAAATGCTTAGCTGTTAATTCCTAACATTCGTCGTCATTCCCGTTAAATCAGTTAGGGAGCCCTTTTTACAGATCGATCTCCAACAAGATTTTTGTTCGATGGGTGATGCGGGTATAGTTTTGGTTGGGTGGTGGAGTGAGAGCTGTGTGTGTCCGTGAAAGGGTTATACCCTCTGCCCTCCCTCTGACACCATCCTGCATCATAGCATACCGTTAAATGAACTATCTACATACTTAAAAATATCTCTCTGTGACTTCCTTGCCGCGCATCAAAACAATAAAATTTATTTAGATTGTACGGTACTACAGTTAAAACTAGAAGTTTTGTCATGAAATGCGCACAAATAGCAAGTCGACCTCCGCGGTAATCTACGCGTTATGACCATAGTAAGGCTATCAAATCCTGTAATGTGGCCTGTGCACAAGCAATGTTTCAGCCAATGGACCTCCGCTGGCAGAAACATTGCCTAAGTTTGCAATGACTGACCAGGAGAACCTGCCGTGCTTTGGGTGCCATTCGATGTGACAATTGCGCGCAATTCCTACGCGCTATCAAGCCTAGATAAGAGCACAGTTCGTGACAGGACTTCTAGTTTTAACTGTATGACAACAAAGTGGACAGAACATTTCGATCGGATCGTGAGTTCGCCGAGATTGGAACTTTCTGTCAACTCACCTCCCGTCAACACTATAGAATCTCACTAGTCGAAAAAGGAATACGAGAACATTAACTCTACGGTGCTATTATCATTATTTTTTCTTGATGTGGGTTTGATTTTTTTATTGTGGTTTAACGACACTTCCGGCAGCCAGGGTAACGTTGTGACGGACACTTGTACGGGTGAAGGAAACCGGAGAACCCTAGAGAACCACCGAGCAGCGGCGAGAAACTGTTAGGCACTCCAATGTACTAGCTTTGGACAAACAGGGTTAGCATTGGTTGAAAGTGCAAGATTGGCATGCGGTACGCATCAATACACAGCGCCGGGCAATCGGGATTAAGTGCCTCGTCCAAGGACACTACGTAGTTACCGCTGGTCACCATCAAACCGTTGACCTTTTGTTTTGAAGTTCAATGCTCTAACCAGTGGGCCACCGTTCCCCAAGTAATTTATTTCCGAAATCCCATCCCACTGTTGTAAATGAGTGAAAATGAGTCGCGATCGGATCGCTATCGCCAAGATCACAGCAATGTAGATATCTCAGTCCGGGTGAACGTAATGGGATTTTATTAGATAATAGCACCTCCCAAAAGCTTCTTCGAAATATTTTAGCTCGGGCTCGAATACCCAGACTGATCAGAAATATCGTGGGAAAACTGCCTAGAGTATTGATGTTTTTGTTATTACGCACGCTCATGATTCTCTGTCAATAAAACTGAAACCCACGTATTGCCTGGAGTCTCATAGTTCATTTACAAATTTACAAATGAAAATCAAATATCAAAACAAAATTCTCTGTGTGTGATATTACATTAGAACAAGTAAAATATATAGAAAACCCACAAAACTACACAGGAAAGTGATGGAATAAAAATTTTCCAGAGTAAGATTTTATGTACCGAATCGAATGGTTATGATAGAAAATGTTTAAAGCAAATTATGAAAAGACGAAAATGCTCGTAATTATTGGAATGAGTGTGCTGTTGGTGAAGACAAAAGTTTTCCCTCCTCCTGCTGGAGTCTTTGATACTTTTCTCATACTTTTCGTCCCTTGAGTAGAACAAGATGCCATCTGCAATGCTGCAGCATTGCAGATGGCGCCTTGTTCTTCTCAAGGTACGATTTAATACTTTCAACATTGACTTCGTGTGTGGCATCAGTTCGGCGAGTATTAATTATAAAACGAATATCCAGATGTCATTCAAAGAAGCATGACCAACGCTCATTCCCCCCACTCCAAAGGAAACGTGTTGAGATCATGTGGACAAAAATCGGACTTAATTTCAACATTATACCGTGAAAGTTAATTTTGACGCTTTGTGGCACTCGGTCAAGTTCAGCACCATAGAGCTGAATAAGTTGTAGATAAGACTGTGACGTTGACGTTAGCGTCAAGTTTAGCATCATAGATTTGAAAAAAATTGTAAATAAGAATGTGACGTTCAATAAAATCAATTATTTCCAAATTAAACAAAATACTGCATTTTGATTGGATGAGAGGTAGGGTGTAACTTGCAATCCACAGTGTTTTTTTTTTTTTACACCGTGGTTAACCACGGTGTAAAAACAAGAATATACAATAGCAGGCTATATGGCTAAAAAAAGTACCAATTTTTAATTATTAATTCATACCTTCTGCTCTGTTATGTTAGAACAAAAATAAAAATACAGGAAATTTAATATTTATGTGCAATAGAATATTACAGTTCCAATGATATGCACATTTGTCTGGTTTTATTTATTAAGAAACTTACGAAGTATAAATTTTCTGTCAGTTTTTGCCCACAATGTAGGTTAAAGTATTAAGTAAACCAAAATTCTAGGAAATAAATCCGTTATTCTTGTGTTTTCCATGGTGTATGGGAATTTACACCGGTTTGGGAACTCATACACCCTTCGGCTTTGCCTCAGGGTGTATGAGTTCCCAAACTGGTCTAAATTCCCATATACCCGGGAAAAAACAAGGATAACTAATAGTATTTCCTGAAAACGTACAATCACATAAAAATGTCGAAAATAACCAATAGCTTTAATCATTTTCGAACAATCAGAATAAAAACAGGACAGCCCACCACTTCAAGTATTCATTTTAGAGTATGTTAGCTATTTTAACGGGAGTGAGTTACATTTTGTATGGTGTGTGTGTGTGGGGGGGGGGGGGGGGGGGGGGTGGGAGTCACAAAATGGGAGATCAGATGTACAAGAATAAAATGACGCAAAAATGGCAAAATTGTCACTAAATACAAAATATCGGGTTTCTATTTTACCTCCCCATGAAATTCTAACATTAGATAACAATCCACAAAACTTTACTTTTTTTAAATATGGACCTCCTTTGACGACACTGGCTAGTTCTGCCATAACCTTCGATAATTTACCAATACGGCATCACATATTTAGATATGTTTTTTTCTGAAGATTATGCTTCTAACATTTCAAAAGGATAGCTTCAACGAGTGGTTACAAACTGAACACTGCCAAAAAAAAAGAAAGTAGATTTTACGCTGTCTTTGGTACAAGTCGAGAATCGAAAATCTAGAAACGACGTTCTTGAAGTACAGATGCTTTCAAGAGACCTATGAAATTTCATGCGTCCATGTCAACGCCAAGGTCCCTAAACACCACAAGGGACAAAAAAGAAGAAATTGGCTAACGATTTCAATGTCATTTCAACTTCGTTGAGTGACATAATTATGAAAGAATACATTTGATATCCTGCAGTAGTTGTTTGGTAAGACAAGTCGACGCTTATTAACTTTGGCTTCTTCCTTTTTGTGTGCTTTTGATCTAAGATACGTCACTGGTGCATCGTGACATGTCTATATACATTCACATCTCGAGATGCGAGGAACTGCGTTTCTATGGTAATCAGATGGGGTTTGTTACCATCCGCTACTCCACTCTCACTCACCCACAGACTATCTCCCCTCTCTCTCCCTCACTCACTAACTCTTATATTTATTTTCAAATGCATAAAATATATCACAGATTAGAATGCATACTACGGGCAATGGTATATATTAAGCTGTTAACCAACACCTGTCATTCTAACTACTCAACAGTATGTATCTCTCTGGTTTGGGGACACGACCATTTATAAGCTGCCAGCTTACTGTCGGAACCACTCTATTTTGTCTAAAGATAAGCCGTTTACTTATATTTGAAATTAAATATTGTTTAAACTAAAATCAAATGCCAGTTTTGAGAGCGAACTGGCAAGGTGAAGTACATATATACAGACCACCCCACACACCTGCGACACTGGACCAAGGAGAGGCGTTAATATAAGTTGCATAACTTGTTCGCCAATCCTTGTAAAGAAAATAAGCTAAAATATATAATTATCTTGTCATAGAAAGCGAAGTTTCTTTTTGTTACCTTAATAAACGAAAACAACAGACAGCTCCGAGAGCTAGCTGTTCTTCTCATTTGTTAAAAGTAACAAAAGGGGTATTCACTATTTTTTCGTGATGCCATTGGTGTTTTTTCAGCAATTAATTGCTTCTTATTTGGACCTTCCTTGTCCGTCTAATATCAGGGGAGATAACTTTATCGAAAGTCAATTTTCCTGACGAGATAAGTCAGGGATGTTCCTTTGCATTGATTGTTTTCAAGTAAAAGCAAAATATATTTTCTGAGTCAAAAAAGAAAGTATAATAAACCACGAGGAGCAATTTTTTTAGTATTATCGACTTTAATCCCAAACAAATTATTGTAAATTCATATTTCGAGTCTAGCTGTATGAATTTGCATAAGTTCATATTCTTACTGTGGCCAGCGTCACGTCAGGACGTCGCAATTCAGACACGGAGTGAAATGTAAAGTTCACAAATGCAGTCAAGGGCGTGTATGTCTACTGTTTACCTCTTGGATGGCAAGACATCGACAGCGCATGGATCTGATAAGTCTCTGGATGTTACCCTGTGGTATGGCGTTCCACTCCTGCCTTAGAACATTACGTAAATCGCCTAACATCTGAAGATTATGAAGTTATACCCGACGGTCCAATTGATCCCAAAGATGCTCGCTTGGCGACAAATCTGGCGAAAGTGGTGGCCAGGGAAGAAGTTCGATGCTCTGCTCCTCAAGAAAGTCACGACAGATACGCGCCACGTGACATCGGGCATTGTCTTGCTGGAATAACTGCAATCCGACGTTAGCGTTGAACAACGGGACAACAACAGCGTTAAGAATTTCGTCCCTATATCGCTGTCCATTCATATTACCATCGATGAAGATCAACTGCGTTCGATGGTGCAAAGGAATTCCTGCCCAAACCATTACACTACCCCCGCCGAAATGGTCGCATTCCCGCACGCAAGCACCAGAAAACCGTTCTCCTCGTCGGAGATACACTCTTGCCATACCGTCAGCGCGCCGTGGACAAAAAAAGTGATTCATCACTAAAAGGAACTGTGCTCCAACGCTGCTGAGTCCAGCGAACACGCTGATGTACCCATTCCATTCTGACGGTACGATGGCGTTCGGTAAGGATTGGTCCGTGGTATAGATGCCTACTTCGGTTGCCGTGTTCAGCGAGTCTGTTGCGGACAGTTTGTGCACTGATTCTATTGTTAGTTCTACCAGGAGTAATTGCTGCTTTCCTCGTCACCGGAAGGAAGCGATTCCGCAATTGAGACGTCCTGATGTGTCGGTTTTGTGCATATGTGTTCATATATCTGAACAGTTTTCGATATACCGGTATACCGCGGTATTTTTTTGAATACCGATACCGGTATTCAGTTTTGAATATCGTGCAGCCCTAGCCCCATATATATTATGCCTCTTTTCTCTGAAATGTCATCATCGGTTGTGATTGCATGCCGTTTCAGGCTGTCATTAAAATTCATTCCATCGGCATTCATTTGTTTACAAACGCGTACAGACTACAGTAGTGATGCAAGGCAAGGGGTGTAATCCAACATCTCATTAATCGGCAAGAAAATTACTGATTTATTACCGCCAACATTTTGGGCGCACTTATAATTCTGTCCGCTTTCCGATGCTTTGACTGAAAACAAACTTTATAAAATGCAAATTAGCGAAATTCTAGCGACATAATTGCAGACAGTTTCAATTAATCTATATGCTTATTATATGCTAGCTTGTGAATTATCGCAAATTATCGAAAAAATATTTCTCGATATCCATCGACTCGATGGATACCGAGAAATATCCCTCAGTAGTTTCCTAAATGACGTCACGCTTCTGTGCCTGACGTCGCCTTGAACGTCGCCTTAACCCTTTACCCAACGTAACGGCCAAAACCGGCCAGCGCTATTCTCAAAAATCGCCAATTAATTTTCATTATTTTTTTCATTTTTTGTCTCAAAAACATAGGTTATGACCCCTCATTGGAACGAGCTCGTCGAGCTCGTTCCAATGAGGGGTCATAACCTATGTTTTTGAGACAAAAAATGAAAAAAATAAGTTATTCAAGAATTTTTTTTTCAAGTGTCGTCTGCTTTTCATGTTAGGTAAATGGTTAAAGGAATGATCAGCAGATCCTTGTTATTGTCTTGAAAGTGTTTACAATCGAATTGGCTGAATACTGCGAAGTAAAATGTCACGTAGCATATAATAAAATGAAAATCTGCGTTATTTCCTTGAATATCAGGAATTATCTCATGATAATAATCCTTTCAGGTCCAGATGAATGGACACTATTCACTAAAATAGTGTAGATATCCTCTGTTTATTGAATCAATACGGAGTGACTGTTAGCAAGTATTGTCGATGTATTCCTCAGTCCTTGGTCCTGGTTAATCTATTCGGATGACGGATTGTTGGTATCAGATTGTAATATGTGACGTAATACGAAAGGATGTTTCAGCTTGATATGAAAGAAGTAGTCGGTAAGATTTAGAAGTTATTATTAGTTAGTTTCATATCGGCCGAGATATCAGCCCGAGGTAGCTTCATATCTTCTGAGACCGAAGATCGAAGGTCGATGTGAAGTTACCGAAGGATGATGTCTTGTCTACCCGACTACAGATCGACTACTACCTGGTGATAAAAAGAAGTTTCCGCCCGACTGGAATTACTCCACTGGTTCTGACTACCGAAATTAATACAGCGTTTGGTGGGCCTGAAAATAACCCGCAAATGATCGTTTGGGTTACGCGTGGATTATTTCAATTGTAAAGAGCGTGAACGTACTACAGGTTTTGACAAAATAATGCAACATAAATTATTTTCCTAATCACACACATTTTGCCTTTCTGACCTGACAGTCTTCAGGGACTAACACGCATCAAATGTTAGGAATTGCATCCACAAATGAATAAATACACAGAACGGCACGCGGCCTGCGGCCTCTCGTTCTATCCTTCCACGCTGGCACTCGTGCCATATCAATTAACCCATTCACACACGCGTGTAGTTCTGTGTTTATTACACTTCTTCACGTCTATAAAAAACAATTATTAGAAGGACACGCAGAAATTCATTTGACAACTATCAACAGTAACACATTTTATCGCCAACCAAATTTGCGAGGGGAACCCGTGTTACTATTTCGTCCCCTGAGTTCCAATGTGTTCTATGTGCCTACCGGCACATAGAACACATTGGAACTCAGGGGACGATTTTCAGCTATCGCCAGTGATTCATATTATAATTGTGTTGAATGATTTGTAGAAAATTCCAGTGAAATTTCGCTTTAATTTAAAATTAGTCCGTCAACGATTTCAGTTCCGCACATATGTGCGGAACAGATTTTCATTTTCCGCATGGTTTAGTGTTGGTGTAGATGGGGATTACATGGAACAGGGGTGCAATAAAATGTCATGCCGCTTACATCTTAATAGAATGTCCAGCAAAATAATTAGCAACATAGTAACCACTGACGTGAATTCTCATCAAAGCGATATCAGTAGTATAGCTCGCACCTTTCACCCCTAGGTTGCCAGATCCCCGTGCCGGACCCCGGAAGTGACGTCATGTCACGTGACGTAGTGGCGCCATGTTGTGTTGTCATGGTAACCCGCGTGAGCGGCCATGTTGTGACGTCATCCCCATAGTGATACGTTGTGTGAGTGCGCATGCGCAGCGCGTGTTGTTAGGGTGACACGTCTTTCCGTCATCCATTTTGTATACTGGAGGCCGCTATCTTGGTTTCTATGGTAGCACGTGATTGCTATTTTACCCAATTTTTCTGCAATAAGTCGGGGTATGTTTGGAGGGTATGTTCGATTGTTGAAGAGTAAATCTAATTACCACAAACAACCCGACAATCCTTCCAAATCACCAAAATCTATCCCAACTTTTACTATTTCGAATTCTTTCAGAATTCTCTGCTTCTATCTATATATGCAATAGTTTACGTCTACCCGACCATGTTCCTTTATTCTAGAGTATACTCCAGTAGCGTAGAAGAGCCTATTATTTGGAACAGTTTATCTTATTATTACTATATTTAGCAATTTCTGGTCTATTCTTGTTAGTTCTGAACCTATTCAAAGTACTCTTGTTGTTTCATATACCTAAATTATGACTAACCAATCAGATTGCTTGATTTCCCATAATCTGTATACAGAATTATCTCCCTTCTGTATAATAAAAGACTTTCTCCAATGGCCATATCCCATGGGATCCCATTTTGGGGAAACACCCGTGGCTTTAGAATCCCTTTTCTGTCATATGTGCATATGTGAATAAGCACAATGTGACACAATGTGCCGTAGCACAAAGGCACATGCTTTATGTGCCGATATGTGCTTATGTGAAAAGGCACAATGTGACACAATGTGCCCTAGCACATAGACACATACGGGTATTTGAGGATACCTATGTCCTGGTATTGTTTTATTCGAGGACACCTACTGAAGAATCCCTTTTTTGTCATATGTGCTTATGTGAAAAGGCACAATGTGACACAATGTGCCCTAGCACAAAAGCACATGCTTTATGTGCTTATATGTGCTTATGTGAAAAGGCACAATGTGACACAATGCGCCCTAGCACATAGGCACATACGGGTATTTTAGGATACCTGGTATTTTATTATTTGAGGATACTAGTTGGACTTTACATCCGGGTACTTCATGCTACATCCGGGTACTTCTGTTGGGGTAGTAGATAAAAAAACAACAACAATATATAACATTTCATTTTTATTCAAGTATACAATTCAATGTCTCAAGGCATTTCTCTTTGTAGTTCTTCTTGCATGGGCTAACCATTTCATCTTCTTGTGGGTTGGAGCCTCTTCCCATTGCATGGCTAGGTTCTTGATAAAACACATTCTCTCATTTGATAACTTGGCTTTGTTGGTTGTTTTAATTTCCTGTCTGGCATCTTTGGGTTCCTCTTTCTCTAGCTGTTCCATAGTAGTAACTTCAGTCTTCCTAGTAGTAATTTCATTTGTGATTTGAGTGGAAACATCCTTCTTAGCTTCAGTAGTAACTTCATTCGTAGTGGTAACTTCATTTGATTTGATTTATTTGATTTATTTATTTATTCACGATGCAAGTTAAGATAGAAAATACGTAGTAGTATAACAAATACACCAAAAAAAATAATACTGAAGTATATAAATAATGAATACAATAATAAGTGCATCGCCGGGAGTGGCATAGTGTCCAGACTAGACCCGCTTTAGTAGCAACCGCATTCAGATTGGTAAAAAAGGCAAACAAACAAACACTATTTTACAAAGATTGCGTTGAGTAGACCCGGCGACTGGAGAAAATGGTTTCTCATCCTTCATGGTGGCTAATTAATTAGTATATAGTATATTAAGTATATATTCTGTAGATATTAGTAAATTTAGTATGATTTAAACATTCGAGAAGTTTTCTGTAACCACCAAGTGAATGAGATAGGCGAGATCGGACCTGCGGAGGTATACCATTTTAGTCGGAACAATCAGGGCAGTAAGGGTTATTACATGATGGGTCATTTAAATAAGAATTTAGGATTTGGCAAATAATTTCCTTCTTGAAGATCTGTCCACTATTAATAGATCATACACTTAGATCCAGGTCGTTCCACAGTTTTGGGTAGTTATAAATTAGGTATTTATCCAGCAATTTTGTCCTTGTTCTATTAATTTGTAGCAAACCGGTGGCCCTAGTTCTTCTGCTAGATGGGTCATCCCTCTGACTAAAGAAGTTGGTAAAGTTTCGCGGAAGCGTGCCTTTCTTCCAATCAAACACGAATAGCAATGCGTGAAGTTTAAACAGATCGGTGACTTTTAGTATTCTGTCCTTAATAAACAGGGGGTCAGTATGACTGTTATATCTTTTGTTGTTTATAATACGCAAGGAGCGCTTTTGCATTTTTAAAAGTCTGTTTACTGGCTTGGAATTACCCCACGCATGAATGCCATACGTGAGGTGGCTCTGTATTAATGTAAAATACAGGATTCTTAAACTTTCGTGTGGAAGTATAGTTTTTACTTTATTTAGAATATAGTTAGCACGGGCTATCTTTGAACACAACTGTGATACATGAGTTTTATATGACAAATGGTCATCTATATTCAACCCTAGAAATTTTAAAGATTGCTCGTGTTCATTTGATCCAACTTGCGAAATACTGTGGTCGTTTATTTGGACACATCTGGTGGGAGAGTGTATTTGTTTTGAATTTAGGTGAAAGGTCATATATTTGGTTTTGCTAGAATTTAGAAGTAGCTGGTTAGCCCCGCACCAATTTAGAATTTTTTCAAGTTCCTGGTTTGCAAAATCTACCAAGCCGTTTCTGTCTGCCATTGTTGAAAAGCCGGTTGTGTCATCAGCAAACGATAAGAGGCGGAGTTTACTCACATCGTATATGTCATTGATATATAGTAAAAATAGAATGGGACCGAGGACTGATCCTTGTGGAACCCCGCAAGTTATTTTCGCCAAGTTAGATGTTTCTGTGTTAAAAGATACGGATTGTGATCTATTTGAGAGATAGCTCTTGAACCAGAGATTACCAATTCCCCTGACACCATAGTGTTCAAGTTTTTTTTCAATAAGATGTCATGATTTATGGCGTCAAAGGCTTTGGGAAAGTCTATAAAAATTGCAAGGGTATTATTACTTCATTCTTTATGGGAGCTGGCATCTTTTTCTTGACTTCAGTAGAAACTTCATTCGTAGTGGTAACTTCATTCTTTATGGGAGCTGGCATCTTTTTCTTGACTTCAGTAGAAACTTCGTTCTTAGTGGTAACTTCACTCTTTATGGGAGCTGGCATCTTTTTCTTGACTTCAGTAGAAACTTCGTTCTTAGTAGAAACTTCTTTCTTTGTGGGAGCTGGCATCTTTTTCTTGTCTTCAGTAGTAACTTCGTTCTTAATGGAAACATCTTTCTTTGTTTCTGTAGAAACTTTGTTCATAGTGGTAATTTCGTTCTTGTTTGTATTGGGAGTCAATTCTGTCTTTATTCTTTCGTTTACTGATCGGCCAGTATCCACACATCTTTGTTTCATTCCACCAGCATCCATGTCTAGATCTTTTCTCTTGGCAGCATTTACCACACGATTCACTTGAGCCAATTCTTGGGAAGTCAGCTTTAATCCAGCATCATTTTTGAAGATCTGTATATGTAAGTCATCTTTGAATCTGAGCACTGTTGTTGACACAGACATCTTCACTCTTCGACGTTCAAAACGGAAATGAATTTATTTTTATACCACCACTCCTTTTATACTTTTATTTTTCTAATCGTCTTCTTCTTCTTCTTCATCATCATCTACTCGGAATGAGTAGTTTGTCATAAGGTTGTCGAACAGAAATCTTCGCTTTTCCAAGGCATATTTCTGGGATTCTTCAAAGTCAGAATCCTCTTCTTCACGAAGACGCTTGGCTGTTTCTTGAATTTTCTTGTGAATTGCGTCGTTGCAAAAATTTCGAATGTACTCAAGGGTATGAATGTATTTCTCACTAATGGCTTCCCTAACATTCTTTTGAAGTGCTCTATATGCTGTTTCAACAGCATCTTCACTGTCCTTTCCATCTTCGATATATTTGTTCATGAGGTTGTCAAAATCGTTTTGGTATTTGTCAAAGGCACTTTGAACGATACCTCCCATCACAGAAACCTCTTCTTCTTCGTCTTCTTCTTCTTCATATTCCATATCTTCTGATAGTTCCCACGATTCATCAGAGTCCGAAGCTCTTGACCAATTTTTGGTACACAGCTGGATTGCATTGTGTCCGCTCTCTTCGAAGGTCAGATTACAAATAACAAATTTCTTATGAGCACGACCCTTTTATAGGATATCGGACCGAGCATTGATGACGGGTTTGATCAACTTTCCTAAAAATCCTCCTTTCTGTATGGTACGTCTTCTTTTCCGATAACATAGTTCTCTCTTTGGTGAGGCAATTCTCCTTATTTCGTACTTGTGTGGAATTAACTTAGCTCTCTCAGATTTGGTTATAGGTACTGCGCCCTGCAAGATGTTCGAGGCACAATCACATATACATTCTATCAAATCATCACTGGCCATCTTCAGCATAGTCTTGATTCCATATCGATTCGCATCAGATAGGATTCGCAGTGTATCTAAATTTCTTTCTAATCTTGTAGTGTTGCTCGATGTTTCCGATTTCCTCATGGGACAGTAATCATCTTCATGTCTCTTACGTGTGAAGCTCCTGGAGAATTCTTTATCACAATATCTGCAGCAATGGACTTTCGTGACTTTACTCTTTCGTGGTCGTAGAACAAATGAATTTATTTTCACTCCAACACTCCTTTTATACTTTCTTCAGAGCTAGGACTGGGTTGATAAGCGACGAGAAAAAGCAACTCTTTCGTAGTATACATCTTTTGATATCTGGAGAAATTCCATCATCTGTTAGCAGCTTCAATACATGTTCGTATATTCGCAGGTCGTCAAATTCAGCTAAATTCAGTGGTATCTTATCTTCGAGAATGTTGGTAGCACATTTGCATAAACAGGTAAACAAATCTTCATCAGCAGCACGTAGAACGGCATCGATTTCGTCCTTGTCAGCATCCCGTAAAAATTCTAAAAGTGCTTTATTCTGGTCAGTCAGTCCAGTATCTCTCTCCTCTTCTCTTCTTCTTGGACAGTTATGTTCTTCATGTCTCTTCCTATTGTATGGCTGTGCGAACAACTTAGTACAATATCTGCAGTGGAGCCGACGATGGTCCTTTCCGTGTCTTCGAGCATTATCCGATCTTGAAAATAACTTGGAACAGTATCTGCATCGAACTGGTAACATGTCTTCACTCGACGACGGTCAGGACACAAATGAATTTATTTGCGTACCAACACCCCTTTTATACCTTTCCCAACAGAAGTACCCGGATGTAGCATGAAGTACCCGGATGTAAAGTCCAACTAGTATCCTCGAATAAAACAATACCAGGACATAGGTATCCTCAAATACCTGTATGTGCCTATGTGCTAGGGCACATTGTGTCACATTGTGCCTTTTCCCATAAGCACATATCGGCACATAAAGCATGTGCCTTTGTGCTAGGGCACATTGTGTCACATTGTGCCTTTTCACATAAGCACATATGACAAAAAAGGGATTCTCCAGTAGGTATCCTCGAATAAAACAATACCAGGACATAGGTATCCTTAAATACCCGTATGTGCCTATGTGCTAGGGCACATTGTGTCACATTGTGCCTTTTCACATAAGCACATATCGGCACATAAAGCATGTGCCTTTGTGCTAGGGCACATTGTGTCACATTGTGCTTTTTCACATAAACACATATGACAGAAAAGGGATTCTAAAGCCACGGGTGTTTCCCCAAAATGGGATTCCATGGGATATGGCCATTGGATATAGTCTTTTATTATACAGAAGGGAGATAACTCTGTATACAGATTATGGGAAATCAAGCAATCTGATTGGTTAGTTATAATTTAGATATATGAAACAACAAGAGTACTTGGAATAGGGTCAGAACTAACAAGAATAGACCAGAAATTGCTAAATATAGTAATAATAAGATAAACTGTTCCAAATAATAGGCTCTTCTACGCTACTGAAGTATACTCTAGAATAAAGGAAAATGGCCAGGTAGACGTAAACTATTGCATATATAGATAGAAGTAGAGAATTCTGAAAGAATTGGAAATAGTAAAAGTTGGGATAGATTTTGGTGATTTGGAAGGATTGTCGGGTTGTCTGTGGTAATTAGATTTACTCTTCTACAATCGAACATACCCTCCAAACATACCCCGTCTTATTGCAGAAGAATTGGGTAACATAGCAATCACGTGCTACCATAGAAACCAAGATGGCGGCCTCCAGTATTCAAAATGGATGACGGAAACACGTGTCACCCTAACAACACGCACTGTGCATGCGCACTCACACAGCGTATCACTATGGGGATGACGTCACAACATGGCCGCTCACGCGGGTTACCATGACAACACAACATGGCGCCACTACGTCACATGATATGACGTCACTTCCGGGGTCCGGCACGGGGGTCCGGCAACCTAGGGGTGAAAGGTACGAGCTATACTACTGATATCGTACGTTAGTTGCTCCTATTTATTTTGACGGAAATTCCCATAAAACGTGAACAGCAAGCATGTCTGGCATAGTAAAAACAGAGTATGTGGAAAAGCACCACAACACCTTTTTTCTTATAGGTTACCAGTGTGTTATATCTAGTAACCCGATGAAGGGTTACGATACAAGCTATTTATATTCCTGTTTGGTTTAACCCTATACCTAATATGAAAGGCAGACGGCACTTGCAAACAAAATTCTTGAATAACTCATTTTTCTTCATTTTTGAGTCAAAAACATAGATTATGACAACTCACAGGAACGAGCGCGTTCCAATGAGGGGTCATAAGTTATGTTCTTGAGACAAAAAAATGAAAAATATGAATGGTGATTTTTGTGAATATCCCTGGCCGTTTGTCCGTGCGGTTGGGTAAAGGGTTAAGAAATTTTCATTGAACAAGGTGAGACAGTATCACTAATTTAATCTGGAATAACAGCGTGCGTTTCGGAGAGAAAGTAACAATGTCATTGCCACAGTCGCTATTAATCTAATCGATAAAAAGTCGAAAAAATGGTTGCTGCGCGTAATGGCCTTTTATTTGAATGTAATGCTATCATGTACCTCAGAACCGCACCACTGAAGGGGTTCCCCGAGTCTTGCGCAACAGTCACAAGCATAACAATATAACAAGTGCAGGCTGCAAGCCGAGAGGTCCTCGGTTTGAATGCCTCCTGCGACAACCGCATTGTGTCCCTGGGGAAGACACTTAACCCCCGTTGTACGGTGGCGTTGTGTACTAAGGCGCACTGCACGTCGATGGTGCACTTGTCTTCAACCAATGCTAACCCTGTTTGTGTGGAGTTAGTATGTTGGGGTGCCGACAGTTGCTCGCCGTTGCTCAGTGGTTCTCTTCGGGTACTCCGGCTTCCTCCATCCGTAAAACTGTCGAGGTCAGGATTTGCCATAGGGCAGAAATATGTGACCTTAAACACCAATAAATAAATAAATAAATAAAATAAATAAATAAATAAATAAATAACACCAACTGAATGAAAGAGGCCAGTAATAGTAAATAATAATGATGAAATTATTTTGTAAACGTTAATAATAACCTTTTACCTTATTTATTTATTTATTTATTTATTTATTTATTTATTTATTTAAAATCTTTCATTTGGCGACAAAAAAAAATCATTTGGCACCCTACAATAATTCCACTTGGCACCAAATACTTTCAGGCCAGCATGAACACTGACCAAAGGTATAGTAAATGACTTGACATATGATTATGAGATGCAATTAACAGTCTATTAACTGGTTGAATACTAGAAGTGGCCACTTTAGTGGCTTCACATTGTATATATTAGCTTGTTGTTTACTCAAGAGCAGAGAAAAATGTTTATACAGTGGAGCACACTTAATTGGATATCTCATAACTGAATAACCCTGTTAATTGGATATAATTTTCAACACAAAACCATTTACCATACCTCAAGTACAAATTTGGCCTGTTAATTGAATATTGATTATAGAGTAAACTCCTGTTAATGGAATAAAAAATCTTGTAACCTGTCGAGAATTTACCCAGACTCGCCCCAGGCTGCCTTTGTTTTTCAGACCCATTTGACCTCAGTTCATCCAATGCAGGCATTTAATCTATCATATCTTGTTTGACAGAGCTCATGGAGCTCTGTCAAACAAGACATAATGGAATAAATGCTAAGATTATCTCCAGAATGCAGGAAAATGACACAATCCCTGTTAACTGAATACTCCTATTAATTGAATAATTTTCATATGCAAAGTGGCTATTCAATTAACAGGGTTCCACTGTATAAAATTGTTTTATTACAATTTACTGGAGAATACCAACAGGCACTCTCCAATGAATTGTAAGAAAACAGTTGTTTATGATCAAAGTTTACTGAATTAAGGTTCCCATTGATTGTTGCATGTTAACTTTGAAAAACAATTTGAAGCTAGCGTGAATACCGATCAGTGAGATTAAAATGACGATACATTGACCCGATGAAATCAGTTTGGTGAAAACACCAGAATGGACTAACTGATGCAGTTATGCAGGTTTTCGTTTGTTTGTTTTTTTTTGTAGTTTAACGACACTTTCAACAGTCAGATTCACATTGTGCCAGACAAGTTAAAGAGTGGAGAACAATCGAGTGGCGGCGAACAACTGTTAGACTCTTCAACTTTCGAACTCCGCACAAGCAAAGTTAGAACCAACTAAAGGCATGTGCATCATCGATGTGCAGTGCGACTAAGTACACAGCGCCACCAAGCTCCACATGGGCAATCGAGATTAAGTGTCTTCCCAAACGACACAACGTAATTGTTCATCAACGAATCGTCGACCTTTCGGTGTAAAATTCAATGTTCGAACCACTGAGCCACCTGTCATCCCCAGTTATGCAAGTAGCCGTGAGCGCAAATTCGAGCTTGAAAGCAGTAGAAACTACAGTATGCTTTTTCTGGATTTCAAGGGCACATCTTCGATTGAAGTAGTCTCCGTCTTACCATATCTGATGGAAAGGACTGCAAATAGGTCAGCGATCTTATGAATTCGATCCACACCGAGAGGTTCGTGCAAGTTTGTATCTTTGCATTGACAGAAATAGAATACTCTTTTTAATTAACCCTTTACCCAACGTAACGGCCAAAACCGGCCAGCGCTATTCTAAAAAATCGCCAATTAATTTTCAAAATATTTTCATTTTTTGTCTCAAAAACATAGGTTATGACCCCTCGTTGGAACGAGCTCGTCGAGCTCGTTCCAACGAGGGGTCATAACCTATGTTTTTGAGACAAAAAATGAACAAATTTAGTTATTCAAGAATTTTTTTGGTAAGTGTCGTCTGCTTTTCACGTTAGGTAAAGGGTTAAACGGGTGTTTGGCTGGCCTTTTATTTTTAATGGTTACCTGAAATTAGAATGGTTTATCTGATTGAATCAGCTATATAAAAATATTTTAAAGTATGTTTTAAAGAAGTTAGAGCGTTTGATTAAACTCCAATAGAATGACGTGTAAATGTCAATGGATTCCTCCTGAATGGAAAATAGAAATGAAACAAACACACACACACACACAAATATAGCTAAATAAAATAAAATAAATTAATAATAAAAAGATGGTTATCCAGAATTATTTCACCAAACGAACCGGCCTTATCCATACATCGCTGTTCGGGAAAAAGTCTTTAATTTTTGACCCTGCTTCCTACGCATAGCTACCGCTCACTAGGGGACGGGGTCGATGAGTTTGCTCCATTTGGGATGGGGCGGCTAAAACAATAGTTTGATATTTTGAAAGAACAAAATGGAGCGTATTGGATATTTTAAAACCATATGGATAGTCCCATCTAGGGTCTGAAACAGGAACTGCGATTAATGGGGGCATGAAGATCCATCACAAATCGTAGAGGTTTATCGAACAGCTAATGTCTCTAGTTCGAGAGTTCTGCGATCCGCCTCGTCGAAATGTACCTTGGTATACCATTGTATTGTCCCCGAATAACCAGGTATACCAGGTTAATATTCTGGCATACAAGGGTATTCGGTGACAATTCGGATATTTGGGGGAAATACATGGTGTACTCTGATACTCTTATACGAGGACTCTACTTCAACTTCGATAATGCCCAGAGGTGATGTATACTGTGCACGTGGCGTCAGCAAACTGGATAATAGCTCCAAATGATATTTACAATTTAAACAATACAAAACTTATAGTGTTGTACTATGTCAAAGCTGTATATTTTTGTAACGGACGCTGAAGTCGTTTACAGATGACACCAGCACCAGGCCCGGGGACGTGGCTAGAGGTGTCCGATGGGGAGGGGGTAGGGTAATGAATTTCCAACTGGGGGAGGAAAATGAAGCCATGAAAGGTGCATAAAATTGATTCTAGTGACTGAAACACATTTGTGAGAGAATTATCAAGTTATTGCAATTGAAAATCTGCTAAACAAATGCTCAAGCTGAGAACTTTGAGCAATTCACACTGTCCTAAAATTAAATCAGATCTTATGCAGGAATGATTAATGTTCGATGTTTCGTCATTGTGTAACTGTGAATGGTGGATTAGTAAGCGTCCTAATGAAATCCCTCCCGTCGCCACGTCCCTGACCGGGCCAAGAGGGAAGGTGATACAAGACTGGGAACTGTTTTATATTGTTATTGTTGGCGCGTATCTTTCGATAAAGGTTCTGCTGTGCGTTCTAGTAATGGTGGCCCGATGGGAGGAACGTAATCAGAAATGTGATATGGGAATTCATTGTTAACTGCTTTGGAGAATGCTAAAAGTATATCGTATTCTTTCGCTGCAGAAGTGGCCATTTAGTGCTGGAGAGCATTCATACAAGGGTGTCTCTGTATGAGTAATTTGCAGTCACAAAGTAGCGCCCCTACATTGTACTTTCTCTAATGCCTAATGCCGAGGTATCTTTTTGTTGTGGGAGCCTCAAAATGGAGGGTGAGTATTCCAGATGTGGGCGGACTAGAGATGTAAATGCCGTCTTTTGGACTTCCGGGTTACGATTCTCTTCTTCATAAATTAAGGGTTTTGTTTGCTTTGTCGGGGATTTTATTGATACGTTCAGATGTATACACGCCCATTTCATCACACATGAGGTCACTGGCTTTAGAAGAATGAAGACTATGATTTTGTAGTTTTCTAAAAAATATCAAACTACTCGACTGTGCACAAATGGGGCCCCGTAATTTATTCTGAGAAAGTTTAAATGGGAGTACGCCGGGAACACCACGTCTGTATCCGCCACAACCAGCCACTGTTTATACAGGGTAAACGGCGAACGAATTCCTTGTGGAATCATTTCAGCATCTGGGTAGGTTGGGCTCATTACTTCCGTTTCAGTTTTCGGGAATGTGTAGACCCTATTAATAGAGGCCTTCCTATTTGAACCAGATGCGTCGCAAAGATGACCAATTTGGGGTGGGAGTTGAAATGCTGTAAACCCAATTTGTCCCGACTCTTATAACCGAATCCCGACTGAAGAAATATTCCAAATACGTCATCAAGCATGCCTTCTTTGAAAGCATCTCTTGGTGATGTAGTCGGAATATTTGTCAATAGGTGATCATATAGAACTACTTCCACTCCTCTGAATGCGCATGCGTGTAAAGAGCAGTGAAGATGACAATCCAATATCTTATAACATACTTTTTAAAATGGTATCAAATAAGTTTTGTGAAAATTAGATTTTAATAGCTCCTTTTTGGTTTAAAATTTTCACTTTTTTTATCCCAGTACACCTTATTAATATGTTAGAAAAGACTGAGGCGGGTAGCTTCAAAGTTCTAAACATGTACTCAATCCTTACAAGAAAATATGGACGGACATAGATTTGATTAAAGCAAAAATTAATTTTCTTTGTTCTATAAACATATTTTGGATATGTTATAGTTTTAATGGTTCCACTTAACTTTGAAAAGTGGTATTTTATCTTTATTTATGACCTTGCGACAGATAATACCTCTCCTCCCTGGTGACAATTACATGTCAAATATGATTTCGAGTGCTTCGTGTCCTTTGTTGTGTAAAAATGACGGGAGATAACTCGAAATTCTATAGGAGAAGAAATAGTTCAATACATATAGTTAAACAACTCATGAAATTTGTTTGCGCATAAATACAAAATTTCTTATTCAATTAGCACATTATGTTCAATAAATAGCCAATTAGTCATGCTAGGACCCCAACATCCCCAATCAGCCAGAAACCTCAATTTGCATGACACCGACTGCATGTGTGGACCATGCTATAAAATCAAATCTAGTTCCTATTATCGCTACTCTGAAGTGATCTGGGTAGTAGTATCTGGCCTAGCTGAGGTTAGATCCCCGGATCAAACTCGCTGCCTACGGCAGCACGTTTGATCCGGCGATCTGACCTCCTCAACTCGACGTAATACTACGACCCAGATCACTTTACTGTAGCGATAAAAGGTTTATTATATTACTTTTAGATCAACATCGCACAGAACCGCTACCTTTAACAATTCCCCTAACCTTTTTTGGTAAATTGGACTGAAGTAAAAAAGAAGTATTTTTGTTTACACTTATTTTTGGAACAAGTGCACACATCGGGGGAATCCTCCGATGAGCATGAATAAGTAACAAAGTGAACAGACAACTTTCAGTCAACCCAGGCCGCCGTTCGAGCGCACCCATTCCAGCTCAGAGTAAAGCACTCGCTGCGACTGAAACAGCTAATTACGCAAATTCGAACGCAACCGTAAATAGTCCGTCATACTATATAGTGATACGGAATCGGATTCCACACTGTTGAGTTGGCAGGGACTAGGGAAAGATCGTCAAGAATTAATGATATTTAGCGTTTGAATTACATTGTCATAGTAAAGTACAGGGTTATCAGCAAAAGCGAATTGATATCTACGAATCCAAACCAGGTGAAAATGTCTCGACTGGAAAATTATTGGAGAGGGGGGGGGGGGGGGAGGGGGTCAAACAACCCAGCACCCCAATAATTCAATAATTACGCCCTGATTTGGGTATTTATGTCTGTGATTGCTGCAGTTTTACAACACTTTCTGCATTCAGGGTGAAATCAATTCACATGTGAGGAAGCCGAGTAACAAGAATAAATTGTGTAGTGTTTCGTTTTTGTCAACAAATGTCGAGTAAAAACACTGCGCCTAAACTGTTTTAAGATACCGTTCTAGGGGAGCTAAAATGGTCACCACGGCTACTCAGGGGAGGAGATTTGGTAAAGAATATGCCACTGTCTTCAAACCAATGTATTTTATAATATAATATTAAGTAATTTACTCATTAGCATCTCCGTCAGTGTGATTATATTTTTTTATTCCCAGTCATGGCTGACAATTTTCGCCATTCGCAGAGATTCACAGGAAAGTTAGCTCCCCTTAATTTACTAAACTTGTCAATAAATGTAACACTTTGGGCATGGATATTTCACATGAAAATTCAAATTTTGAAATGTTAGCGAAGTTGTATCATCGATATGCAAATCATTTCATAACTAAAGGCAGCTTCTTGTAGAAAAGTAGAAAAATACAGACGCTGACGTTTTAGAATTTTTCCCAATCACTTGACAAATATTCTCTTTTTTGAAAATAAGAAAACGGCGCTTTTAAGATCTTTTGATGTCCTGTAACTTTTTGTCTGTTCTTTATATCAATTGTATGCCCACCCTGACATATAATAGAAACATAATTCCTTTGCATTAATATAAAAGTCTAGAAGATAAGACTTGTTCATTTTTTGTCCTTGGAAGAATAAAAACAAAGGGACAAAGTAGACTGTTACTTAGTTGCTTCCAATCAGCTTGCGTAAAAAGCTAAGTTTCCTTTTGTAACTTTTCATAAACGAAAACAACAGGCAGATCGGACCTCTCTGTTGTTTTCATTTTTTTAACTTTTTACCCAACGCAGACGATTTCAAAATTTATTATTTTAAATACCATTTTTTTAAATTTTTCAAAACATTTCAAGAAAACCATATCATGTGACCCCCCGTTGAAACGAGCTCGACGAGCTCGTTCCAACGAGGGGTCACAGGATATGGTTTTCTTGAAATGTTTTGAAAAATAATATTTTTTAACTGCTGAATTTGCATATTACGCGGGCGGATGCGGGCGATTCGTTGGGTAAAGGGTTAGTTAAAGTCAAAAAAGGAAACTTCGCTTTATTATCAACTGATATTATAAGTGCCTTCTCAACAGTTCCTTGCTTCTCAGTTGGACCTTCCTCATCTGACGATTAATTTCAGGGGAGATAACTTTATCGAAGATCGATCTTCATGACGAAAAATGCCAGGGAGGATACACAAAACGGTTACAAATACAGCAATTTCACAAATTTAAGTAGTATACAGTGGGCAGTGGTATTGCCAGATTGGCTGTCTACCCATCAGCCCTTAAAAGACAGAGTAGCAACAACAGACTATGTCCAAATGAATCAACTTTAGCACGAAAGTTAAGTACAATAGGGAACGGGTCTCGATGTTTTTCATTACAAAGGCCCAAGATACTGCCCATGATAATAACCAGCAGGATGTCGGTGGTTCGGGGATGATAGGAAGCAACTTGATGGTTGTGTCCACTCCACTTCTCTACGTGTGCCTGAGAACGACGCCAAGTCCATGCCTGTACAGGTTGTTGTTCAGACATCAGACATCGACAACGGAATGGTTCAGTATGTTTTGGGCGTCGAGTCTATATCGGATAGCAAATTCAGGAGCGTCCGATATGAGGTGTTCTGAAATGTGCTTGAGGGCGGCTCTTGCATATTCACCATGGATAATTCAACTTTAGCATTTTAAATGTGGCGATTTCGTCAGCATCAGCATTGGCTGAACGCTCTCATCGTGTGTTCAACCGATGATCGGAATCGGCTACCACAATCGGCCGATTGCGGGCAATCGGGTGACAACGGCAACGTCCCCTGGAACATCAGTTCAACAGATTGTTGCCAAGCAGTCTGTGATGATTCATTAATCGAATTTTATTATCTTCTGCAATTGTTCAATTGTTGAAGCAAAATGATGCCAATGATGCCATTCAATCAAATTGAGAAACATCCACAACGTGCATTCTTATCTCTTTAGACGCCTCTTTTCGGGACCTACAAATTAAACGACATGTGAAGTTTACCACTGAGCGTACTTGTTGCAATCGCCAGTTCATACTGGAAAAGCGAAGGTTGCTCTCCGCTACTCAGGTTGCAGTAAAATTACCAGTCGCGCGCACTCGGGCGGTAAATATGGCTTTGAGGCCCACGTTTACCACCCAAGTGTGGGCGACTGGTAATTTTACTGCGACCTGATTCAACAAAGTTTAACATTGTGAAAAATGTTCAGTTTAATATAGTTCTTTCGAGCCTCGACTTGTCTAGTAGGGCACGGTATTACAATCGGAATCTGCATGGAAATGGCCGTTTGTGAGCTTAAATAACCGGTAATTGGTCAGCGGTCATTATGGGTAATCGGTTGAACAGTACTCTCGACAGATGACCAGCTCAGAAGTAAGCGTCGATATATTTGTCTAGAGTACAGCCAACACACTCTTAATTGCATGCGGAATGTATTTTAGGTACTTGATGGACAAATTGAATGAATAAGAGTAGTTTCTGTTAAAACATAATGTACAATAAATGAGATATCTGCACTCTAAAATCAGTTGAGTTAAAAAGCAACCCATATAAACTGGGTTGCGTGAATATGAATCCAACTGGGACCAAAAGCTATGCTCTGGAGGTAAACACTGCAAAAACAGGCCTCTCGTTCTATCCATCCGCGCTGACACTCGTGCCATGTCGATTAACACATTCACACACGCGTGTCGTTCTGTGTTTATTACACGCGTTCAAGTCCACGAAACAATTATTAGAAGGGCACTCAGCAATTCATATGACAACTATCAACAAAACGAACACATTTTATCGCCAACCACATTTGCGAGGGGAACCCTTGTTACTATTTCGTCCCCTGAGATCTAATGTGTTCTGTGTGCTTACTGGCACATGCAGTACGTGGAGAGTGTATTATCACTAAATCACCCGCAGAGTGGAGATTACACCCAAGCAATAAGTGCAAATTTGTTGTAAAGCCTAACCAGCACAAGCAAAGTTTCAGCCAAAGGCCCTCCGGGTTAAACCTGGAGGTCCATTGGCTGAAACATTGCTTGTGTTTTTTGTGGATATGTACAAAATTTGAAGGTTATAGCTTGGGTGATAACTCCACTCCGTGGGTGATTTAGTTACAATCCACTCTCCACGTACTGCAGAACACATTGGAACTCAGGGGACTATTTTTTAGCTATCGCCAGCGCTTCAATTTGTAATTGCGGTGCACGATTTGTAGAAATTTCCAATGAAATTTCGCTTATTTCTAAAAATAGTCCGTCCCACACATGGGTTCGGAACGGATTTTCATTTTCCTCATGGTTAAGTATTGCTGTGGATGCGGATTTCATAGGACATGCATGTAACAATAATAAAAACTGAATGGCGAATTTTGTACATAGCGCTGGCTAGATATGGTCATTACAAGATTGCTTAAGTCAATCAACTATACAGTATACTATTACACAACAACCATAATGTATTGCATTCGTAATAAACGGAAAAAAGTGCAACGAATTCCTTAATCTCTTTGACAATAGGTGGGAGTCCGAAAATATTCCTCCCACATATGATCGACCACGTTTGGTGGCGTGGAAGCTTTTTTGCTGTAAATGTAGTCACAGTGTAACTTCTTTCGCATCATCAAACATCAAAGGAAAGCCACCCACGAAACCTAGGAATATGGTATCAGGTTTCCAATATATGCAGTTGGTTTTGTCAATAGTCAGTTACAAAAATTTATTGGAAATATTCAACTGTTTTTAGAGAGATATGTCGACAACATCAATACATTAATTTACCCCACATATCAAAGTATATGCTTTAACCCTTTACCCAACGTAACGGCCAAAACCGGCCAGCGCTATTCTCAAAAATCGCCAATTAATTTTCAAAATATTTTAATTTTTTGTCTCAAAAACATAGGTTATGACCCCTCGTTGGAACGAGCTCGTTCCAACGAGGGGTCATAACCTATGTTTTTGAGACAAAAAATGAAAAAAAATAGTTATTCAAGAATTTTTTTTGCAAGTGTCGTCTGCTTTTCATGTTAGGTAAAGGGTTAAAAACTGATCGACAATTTCGAAGCGTTAAACAACTGACAATTTTCAACAATTTGTTTGTTGTTATATCCCCCCCCCCCCCCCCCCCCCATAAGATGGTGGTTGTGTGGCACTTTTTTCTATGTGTCACCAGTTGAAAGGAGATCGATTAGTGGTTAAGACGAGAGATGGGGGTCTGTTATTGAATAATATAAATATGAAAGGGTTAGATAGCTTAAACTGCCGTCTTTTGGACTTGACACGATATCTGTAATTCGTTTTTTTTTCAAGCACAGAAAAACGAGATCGTGCCACTGGTATACATTAAAAAGAACAAATGGACAGAATAAAGAAAGATAAAAACAGATCAACAAATAAAAAAAATAAGACGAAAGAAAATTATATAAATATAAGTCATTAATCAAAAACTGTATTACATATGAAACGTAACATTAGTGTTTTATGATGGGAGTGTTTCGCTAATAATTTCATGTCGCCGTCAGAACGCCGAAGGGAATATTACAGTCTACCCAAAGTGAACTCTAAAACATGTAATAACTTATTCACCCTGTTCGATTGATAAATGATTCAACTGGAATATTTCTAAAGAAATGTTCAAGTTTTCTTCTCAAATGCAACAGTTTTGTCTAAAACAATATTTTTTTAATTGAAAAAGAAAAATTCGATTAAAAAAAAGAACGTTTTTTGGCATCGAGTGATTACACATGTCGAGGCCAACGTTTTTGATAACAGTAATTAAATAATAAATAAATCAACATCCCAACAAAATAAATTGGACTGGATCATTTTTTATCATTATGATATTTTTGTAAAGGTCTACCGTGAGTGAAACCTGAAAACAAAGCAAAGAATCACACAGCTGAAACACAACTAAAAACTTCAGCCTAGATGTCCTCGGTTCGAATCCCACCTGCGGCAACCGCGTTGTGTCCTTGGGCAAGACACTTCACCCCCATTGCCCGCGTAGGGGCACGGTGACAATGTGCACTAAGGCGTACTGCATGTCAATGGTGCACCTTTCTTCAACCAATGCTAACCCTGCTTGTGTGGAGTTGGAATGTTGGGGAGCTGACAGTTGCTCGCCGTTGCTCAGTGGTTCTCTCCGGGTACTCCGGCTTCCTCCACCCATAAAACTGTCACGGTCATGGTAAGCCATTGTGCAGAAATATGTGACCTTAAACATCAACAAATAAATAAATAAATAACTAGAAACTTCAGCGATTATAGTACCATTAGAAACTCGGTAGAGGTAGAGCTCGACCTCGCCTCTGGGTCATATATCACTCGTTCTAACAGACGCGTAGCTATATCGTCGCCTGAGTGCTAGAATGTTCTATGTCCCCTATAGGGGACATAGAACATTCTAGCACTCGGGCAACGATATTGCACCGAACCCAGGTCTCGACTTCAATGCACCGCCTCGGAAACCAGCATGGTGGTAATAACCTATATACACACATTACAAATTGCAATTACAAACAATATACAGACAGGATTTGATAGGAAGTTTAAAACTTTCATTATTCTCTATAGTGGTGATAGACACTCATTGGTATTACAAGACTCAAACGGAATTTTCATATTGCTCCTTTCTGAGAGTAGCAAAAAAAGAGGAAAAGAAAACAGGCGTTCAAATAATGACGATGATGGTTGTGGGTGGATGAGCACCAAGTTGGGACAAATCTGAAGTCGCTCAATTTAAACATACTGTTGCAAGTACATATATGTCGGACGTTAATACTGTGTCCCATTCTAAGGTGAAATTTAGCAAAGTAACCAAAATGACCAAATACATATGTCGTATTAATAGACAGAACGCGATGGTGTTTGAATCGGTGGGTGTTTTGCATAACGAGTTGGAATGGCGTAGTCATATTTCGCTAGAGCCGTAGGCTCTAGCGAAATATGACTACGCCATTCCAACTCGTTATGTAAAACACCCACCGATTCAAACACACACCTCATTCTGTGTTTATTACACACCCCATGCATTAAAATTCATTTAAATAAACAAATTTTAATTCCGATTTTTATTGTTTAAACCCAAAGCTGAAGACTCCATTTGTTTTGTTTGAAGCTGTACTGATCAAATATATCGACAAAGAATCAAAACAACCTTTTGGGAACCAGCCTAAATTACATTTGTTATCTTTTCTTTTCTATTGGGCGTGTATGTTGAAATTTGTATCGCTGTTTCTCTTCGACTGGTGTCGTCCATTCACGCCTTATCATTTGGTGGCTATTACTGACAGTAAAAATATAAGTACAAATTTGGGCAGATTTGCAAAACAGCTGGGAGAAACCTTTTTTAAAAGAAGTTCGAAGCATGTCAAGATGTCAGAAGATTTAGTGTAAAGCTGACCAATTTAGATTTTACGGGATCCGCAGACGAGACAGCCACGGTACTGGGTTAATGTTTTGGTTGGAAACCTTATCCAGTACGCCGGGATGTCAGGTATTTATTATACCGCACCCTCATTTCCGCAATCTCAGTCAGATTCCGTCAAATTTGAAATCAGGTACAGAGGTGATGTAATCCCTGATCAAGGCGGTAATTCGACAAGACTCTTGATAGCTTAAGTCAAGACATTACATAAATTAGGAACATTTAACACGGCTTTTGTCAACATGATCAGCGGATATTTTAACTTGTTAAGTTTCTCTTGGGGCTCACTACAATAGTATTTGTCGAAATGTTTACTGGGCACAATAAATCTTTGAACATCTTCGAAGGTATTAACATTTGTGGTATTGTATGGTGTTCAGTACCAACCAGTACAGTGTTGGAGTTTAACACATTTGCAAACCACGAAGTGATTCCCGTCGGATGCTTGCATATCGTGGACAGAAAAGAATGTTGGGTTCCGTTGTTACACGCAAAAAAAACAGTTGAGTTAAAAATTAACACAAATCAATTGCTTTGAGTGAATATGAACCCAATTGATCAACCCAGTTGATTTGGGTTAAATTTTTTTAACCCAATTGATTTTAGAGTGTACTATTTCTCCGCAGGTCCAAAACGGAATTACTGAGATGTGATTGATGAACACAATCAAGTCTCTTAAGATTGGTTCAACTAAGTCTCAGTAAACAGTGCAGTATCTGACCATGACGAGTCGGGTACACCCGCAATCATTAGGGTTAAAAATCAGCCCAAATCAACTGGATTGAGTCACTGGGTCAAGAAGGGTGTACAAATGAAATTCTTCATCTCACAACCTGTAGTTGGAAAGTTTTGACTGAAGGGGGAAGATGGTGAGAAGAATTCTAATGGAATTTCCCACTTGTTGGACATTCTGTAGTAGTAGTCAGAGTTTGGCCCACCAAGGAGTATTATTAGAAATCTGCAGTTGACTCCCCATCCCCCATGAGATTTTAATTGTAATTAACACATGTGTTATTCCAACTGCAATAAAAACATTTAAACGCCGAAATTACACAGCAACATCGATCTAAACTTATTGCGCCTCACTTCCTGAGATACAGCAATGCCGCCATGGGGCAGGTTCCTCTCCACTGCGGGGAAGATGGGGGGAGGGGGGGGGGGGGGCACTATCACCACAGACGCAATATTATTAGATTCCAAACACTAATTATAAGAATAATCATCAACAATTAAATAAATGAAGCACCGGGTGTAGCCCGGTGCTTCATTTATTAAAATGTTGCTGATGATGACTTCCGTTACCGGGTAAAGCGCGTGCGTGAACATCACTGGCCACGCGTAGATTACGACCAGTACACGACCAATGTACTATATATAGAGATTATTAGTACTGTGGAGGTTTCTGGTGTGTTATATCGCATCGAGTTGAGGGCCGTCAGCCAAGCAGTATCGCACGAGTCGAGCTATGACTTCTGAGTTGAGCATAAAATGGGTTTACTGTTTAAGAGACTCGGATGCATTTGGATCCTGAGAGTAAATAAAGAAAATCAAAATGCGATCACTGTGGGCTCGCCATGTTGACTTGTCCAAATTGCAGTAAGAGCAACCCTAAAACTACATAACGCCCCGTAGATCCAAAGGGCAACTGCACTTTGAATAGCATACATAAAACAATGCCTTTCTCTCAGGCATTTAGAAAAATGCATGTCCTCCTACAATAATCTGTTGACCTGAATTGCATTAATGCTGTTTGTCTGGCAATTTCATCCAGTCGTCCGGCAAGAATTTGTTACACCCCTCCAATATTTTGCAGGAGCAACTTTTTGTGGTGTAAAACTTCGGCTCCATTCAAAACTGGATCAAAAATTGGTATGATTACTGCATATTCACTACAGTATCGTAAGTTATACTGTAGTTACATCTGTATACGATTTTCTCGAAGTTTTTCCCAGGGAAACGGTTGACGTTACTACTGACGTCGTGACGTCATGGTACGCACGTGACGTCATGGAGACAATGACCGTTGATGATGTCCACTGTACTAACCGACATTGCGTTCTTTAGGCCAGGGTTGATAGGTTCTACCAGCAGGGGGATTACGGACAGTAGTTCTTAATACAGCAGCAAATAGAAAGTTGGTTGTGGGGTAGAAAATAAAAGCAGAGATGGAAGGCAGGAAGTGCGTAGCCGGGTAGAGAAAGTATAAGCAATGACAGAAGGCGTTGGCCAGCAGCCATAACTATGCGCAGAGAGCTATCCTTCGAAAGCTATCCTCCAATGCTATCCTCAAATTGTACTGCAGTGTATCGTAAGTACAGTACAGCCGCCGTGGACTGGTCGTAATCCACGAGTGGGTAGTGATGTCCACGCATGCGTTTACAAGGAAATAAAATCAAACATCAGCAAAATTTTAATTAATGAAGCAGCGGGTTTAGCGGTGCTTCAGTAATTAAATCTGTGATGATTATTCCTATAATCAGTGTTTGGAATCTAATATTATTGCGATCGTGGATATACCGCCCACTCCTGGAAAGTGACCACTGCACGACGACCATACTGTATCATCAAATGTCGAGATGGGAATGTGAGGGATGAGAGATTATACCTTATTGGGGGATTTCCTTATGGGTTTAGACAAAATTGATACTGCAAGCATAGATTGATCATGGAAGGGATTTCAAAGTGGGGTTCTCGTGACGCGGCCGTTAAGTACCCAGATGAGGATATGAGAGATGATAGATTATACCTCATTGAGGGATTTCATGACCGCATACGACAAAAAGGAATTTTGCAAGCACAGGTAAACCAAAGAGGGGATTCCGAAGTGGGATCCCGCGTTGCGTGGTAATTTGGTACCCAGATGAGGATATTAGGAATCATAGATTATATCCCATTGAGGATTTTCCCATAGAGTTAATGGTCTCGTAGTCCCAAATACCTGGATAAAGATATAAGGGACTTGAGGTTACCGAGATAGATTCAGGGAGCGCTAGCAAACTTGTAGTAGTGGTACAAGTCAATAGGAATGGCAAAAGGCTGAAAAGGTGATAGAAAGCTGTAAAAATAGTAAAGACACCAGAGGCTGATCATAGGATATATAAGTAGTGTGTCATGTACCCCTTCACATCACATTGGCATGCCCCGGTGCCGGACACCGGAAGTGACGCCATGTCACGTGATCTAGTGGCGCCACGTTGTGTTGTCATGACAACCCGCGTGAGCGGCCATCTTGTGACGTCATCCCCATAGTGATACGTGGTGTTAGAGCGCATGAGTAGCGTGTGTTGTTATGGTGATACGTGTTTCCGTCGTCCATTTTGAATACTGGAAGCCGCTATCTTGGTTTCTATGATAGCGCGTGGTTACTATGTTACCCAAAGGCTTCTTATAGGATAGTGATATGTTCGGAGGGTGTGTTCCTTTGTTCAAGAGTATTTTCCTGATCCACAGAATTACCACAAACAACCCGATAATACCTCCAAATCACCGAAACTGACTTTATTTGATACGGATTCTTCAAGAATACTTTTTAGGACCGTCATACCGAAGATTTTAATAGTAGCACGTAGTGCTATTGGGCCGAGAAGGCCCCCAGGGGTAGGTTGGATTGAACAAGAGTAGTTTTTTCTGGTTCGAATTCCTCCCAGAATCCATTTTATGACTTCTTTGTTCTATTTATTCTGACTTCCCTAAATATGTTCATGTTCTATTGTACACATTCCAGGTAGCACATATGCACATGCTGGATGTGCCGATATCTTATGTGAAAATGTACGATGTGACACAATGTGCACTAGCACATAAGCACATTCTGGATGTGCCGATGTGTGCTTCTGTGAAAAGGCACAATGTGACACATTGTGCACTAGCACATAAGCACATATGGGTATTTGAGGATACCTATGGCCTGGTATTGTATTATTTGAGGATACCTATCGGGGATACTTCCTGGATAATCCCTTTTTTGTCGCATGTGCTTATGTGAAAAGGCAGAATGATAGCCATGATTCCATAGCCACAGGCATTTTCCAAAAAGGGATTCTTAAAAAGGGATTCCGTAAAATGGGATTCCTATCCGACTCTGTAAAATGGGATTCCGTGTTTTAACATCAACACTCGAGGGTATTCCCCTTCCCTATTGGAAGAATTTAGTTCAAATGCCGGTGGTTGTAGTTAAAATTTCCATTCAGGTCAAAATAGTTCAAAAGGGGTTCACACTGTTTATATTTGCATTTGGGTTACAGTTCAAAAATAGAGTTCAATTACTTAAACTTTTGTTCAGTTCAAAAGGGTAACACTGCGTTATATATGGGGGTTGTAGTTCATTTCAAACAGTGTGATAAAGCTTGGAATGTTGTGTTCAATCAGATCAGTTCGATTTTCTTCACTTTGTTCTGTTCACTTCGATCTTGGTTGTGTTGAATCTTCGTTCACTACGACTTCATTCGAACAGTTCAATCGTAGTTGTGTTGAATCTGTTCATAATTCAGTTGTTTCCAGTCAGTTCATCTTCGTTCATATTTCGTCTGTTTAGTTGGGTTGTTGCATGTAATATTTAGGGGTTATAGTCCATTCAGGTGAAATTTTTTATTGTATTTATTGGACGTTAAGATTAAGTCAAAGTTCCTTATGTTTGTTATGTTCACTTCGATCTTGGTTTGGTGGATCTTCGTTCACTTTTGTATATTCGCCGTTTTGTAGTGCTTGTTATTGGTGTTTATCTGTTCATGTTCTTGCAATAATAATTGGGTGTTATCAGTCCATTTCCATACTATCGAGTGTTGATGCTAAAACATGGAATCCCATTTTACAGAGTCGGATAGGAATCCCATTCTACGGAATCCTTTTCTAAGAATCCCTTTTTGGAAAACGCCTGTGGCTATAGAATCCCTTTTTGGTCGTATGTGGCTATGTCCTAGTGCACAATGAGTCACAGTGTGCATTTTCACATAAGCACATATCGGCACATCCAGCATGTGCTTATGTGCTAGTGCACAATGTGTCACATTGTGCCTTTTCACATAAGCACATAAGATAAAAAGGGATTCTCCAGAAGGTATCCTAGATAGGTATCTTCAAATAATACAATACCAGGTCATAGGTATCTCCACATACTCGAACGTGCCTATGTGCTGGTGCACACTGTGTCACATTAAGCATTTTCACATAAGCACATATCGGCACATCCAGCATGTGCCGATGTGCTACCTGTGATGTGTACAATAGAACATAAACATATTTAGGGAAGTCGGAATAAATAGAACAAAGAAGTCATAAGAAAGGGATTCGGGGGGGGGGGGGGGGTCCGAAGCAGAAAAACTGCTCTAGTTCAATCGAACTTACCCCTGGGTGCCTTCTCGGTCCTACAGCACTACGTGCTACTATTAAAATCTACGGTATGGCGGTCCTAAAAAGGAATCTTGAAGAATCTAATAAAATAAAGTCAATTTCGGTGACTTGGGGGGGGGGGGGGGATTATCGGGTTGTTTGTGGTAATTTTGTGAATCGGAAAATACTCTTGAACAAAGGAACACACCCTCCGAACATACCCCTATCCTATAAGAAGCCTTTTGGGTAACATATTATCCACGCGCTACCATAGAAACCAAGATGGCGACTTCCAGTATTCAAAATGACGACGGAAACACGTATCACCCTAACAACACGCGCTGCGCATGCACACTCACACCACGTATCACTAAGGGGATGACGCCACAAAATGGCCGCTTACGCGGGTTACCATGACAACCCAACATGGTGCCACTAGATCACGTGACATTACGTCACTTCCGGGGTCCGGCACCGGGGTCCGGCCAATATTAGGTGAAGAGGTACATGACATGGTAGGGCTATTAGAGATATATAGAAGCCCATATAGGAGATATATATGAGCCCTTATAGGAGCTGGGAGCTGAATAGGAGCCACAGCAGGCTCATAGACCACACATCTTACTCTACCGTACTAATCAACCAAGTATAACACCGCATGTCCTAGCATTACCTGCCACGTGTAGCACCCACACGATGGAATAGAACATTTGGTAGGTTAGCAGTACTAAAGGATAACAGTGGAACCTACAGCGGAACATACCGCCCATATTATACTATACTACCATATCACTCCCTTTACGAGAAGTCCAAGACACCCTAACCCAAACAACGTAAGGTCAATTTGTACAGCAGACATCAACAGCAGTCATCGTCTCCATGAGCGTACAATGACGCCAAGTCATCGGTAGTAACGTCAATCATTTCGCGTGTAAAACTTCGAGAAAATTGCCTTCACCATCAATATTCTATCACATACCAATACTATACACCTATATACATACATTTGTAACAACAATGTACCTTTCTATACTGCAATTTATTATACACCCATTAATGATTCACCCATCGAATTCCGATCGCTGGATCACACTGAATGGTTTTCCGATTCCGCACCAGATGGTTGCTCTCAAGACGTGAACGGCACTGGAGAACGTCAATCGAGTCCGCCCAGGTTACCAACCGTTCTAGGTACGCTTCATGTGTGTGAATAAACACTATCGAATGACGTGAATTTCTAATATTGATCTTTTTATCGATTTCTCCTGTGAAAGGTTAATTTCCATAACGGCATATAATAAACAGATCTTTTTGGCAGTAAAGTGGTCTGGTTTGTCGCATTCCGTCTCGTTGTCATCCAGTGATCTGACCTCACGGAACAGGACAAACCAGATCACTTTACTGTCGTAATAACCTCTATGCATATGCAGTACGCATACCATTTGCAGGAACAAGTTTTGAATGGAACCGTGTTTTACACCAGAAAAAGTTGCTCCGGCAAAAGTCAAATAACAGAGCACGGTTCATACATGTTAGTCTACTTAGCTTACTCAGAATACAAACTAGAACTGAGTGAATACACGTTAAGACGGTTTGGACTCAACATTCACTGCTTAACCCTCTGAACCCTGGTGGTATCTTCCATGTCAGTTCAATGACAGCAGTTGGAAGTGGAAGAGTCCATATTCATTATTTAGGGGTAGACCAAGTAATATTTTCAACGTGCAGCCTTCGGGCTGCACGTTGAAAATATTGATTGGTCTACACCGCACATTTACCTTGCAGCCATTCCACTTAATGACATTATGACATAGCTTGTGACTTGGCCGGGAAAAGGGCCTCTGGGGTTCAAAGGGTTAAAATTATAACAGTAAATGAAGATACAATCACTGTTCAGTTTAACACCCTTCGACTATGTTTTGATAGAGATGGATTTAGTTGTTTCGGCAGAGAGAATTGCTTAGATATTCACAGAGAAGAAGTGCATAAAAAGACAGGTGGGGAGGGAGGGGAAAGGGGTGGTAAAAACCGAGGAGGGGGAGTTGGACAAACAGCCCATACAAAAAGGCCCCACGGTACAATCTGCATCGCCCGGAAATATCCCGGCATGCCAATAGTTATTGTCTGAATGATATTTCACAGGAAACCACATTTCCAGTGTTGTATGTTTATGTTTGATTCAAAGTGTCCGTGAAGGATCGCCGTCCTAATCGCTGTAGCTTTAGAGGCGCAAACTTCATTAGCACATGAATAAAACAGATTTTCGAGCAGCTTATGAACAAAGGGTTCACGAAAAAAGCATTTTTTTAATCAAGAAAGAAATTAAATCGAATTCACTGGCAAATAAACAATAGTCATAAAAAGGGATGGTAGTTTGTAAACACGCAATAAAGAACGTTTTGGTTGAAAGCCTTTGAGTTGGCTTCGAGGCATTTAAAATTAATTTCATGAAAATGTTTAATAGCGTTCGGTTTGCTGCACATTAAAATTAAAATAATAAAACTTGGAACCAATGGAAACACGATTTCGTTAAACATTAGCGTGATTATGACGCTGCAGTGTTTGGATATAAAAATCAGGCAGGATAGGCTAAAATTATCACTCTTTCCATTTCGTCTCACTGACAGGTAAAAACAGAATCAGAAGCATCATTTTTTTTTATAAAATTTTGAACATTTTAGCGAAGACATACTGCGGGTAAGTAAATTCTTTCCAAATTAAGACTGATGAAAGAGTTTTCATGTTTCGTCTAAATCAGAAGACGGACAGCGATTTACCAAACGACGGACGAATGTAGGCGGTTACGACCCAAAGACATTACGCACTAGGAAGTTTCAGACGAGGACGCTTTTTTTCTAGACGAACGTTTCGCCCATTGTATTTATAGTGTATTTAAAAAAAACAAGTCGATATGGTACAAAAACAACACATTTTTTTCCTGAAAGGCATTATTTATTTATTTATTTATTGATGTTTAAGGTCACATATTTATGCACAATGGCTAATCATGACCGTGACAGTTTTACGGGTGGAGGAAGCCGGAGTACCCGGAGAGAACCACCGAGCAACGGAAAGGCATTATTTAATATTGGTTAAGAATTCAAGAAAATAAAACCAACGTTTTTGACGTAAAGAATTTCAGCCTGAACACTTTTCAACCCTGTATGCATATATTTTTGCGTAAAGCAAAGGTTGGCCACCCGTGAGTATAAAACACTATAACCACTTAACCCTTTACCCAAAGTAACGGCCAAAACCGGCCAGCGTTATTCACAAAAGTAGCTAGGTAATTTTTATTATTTTTTCATTTTTGTCCCCAAACCATAAGTTATGATCCCTCTGTGGAACGAGCTCATCGAGCTCGTTCCAATGAGGGGTCATAACCTATGTTTTTGAGACAAAAAATGAAAAAAATTAGTTATTCAAAAATTTTGTTTGCAAGTGTCGTCTGCTTATCATGTTAGGTAAAGGGTTAACTAGACAGATATATCAGTAAAAATTTAACCCACAGCCTTGTAGGGCTATAGGATTAAACTGTTACTGAAACGCCCCATTTCTACAAGATCGACTAACCCATTTTACTCTTTTCGGTTAGGTATAAAGTAATACCACTGACAGCGCGAGGGTTGGAAGGATTAAGTCAAAAAGTTAAAATTATGTGAAAAGGTATTTGGGTAAAAGTAAAGTTTTCGCCAATAGACCACCTGAATTAAATAATGATTCATCAGCTAAATAAAACCTTGCTTGGCTTCATCATGTCAGTTAACGGTTTGTGAAGTGTGCGCCCTCAAGAGACTTTTGTGGGTTTAAAATCCTTGTGCCACTCATTTGCACTGTTTTGATTTTTTTTGTGGGAAGACAATTTCGTGAGAGGATCAGGACAGATTGCTCGGAGATAATTCCGTGCTCCTAAAGCCACTGCCATTCCTTTCAATATCCGTTGGCCACAACCCACGTGCAGGTATTTTAGTCAATTTGACTTACGAAGAAGTTATCTCCCTTTTAATGTTGAATCTACATGGTGTGTATTATTCTGGAAACATGTTAAAACAGAATATGGTTAAATTGAGAATAATTGTTTTACCCAAATTATGTACACGACGCCATATGGCAAGTCAACCTGTTACTTTCAAAACAATAGCTCTGTCATTCTTTCTAATACAGTACCAGATCCTGGATGCTGGGTTAGGGGCACATTTCAACCACCGGTCATGAGCATCATCCGGAACTTGTAGCGGCAAGTTGGGGTGAGTATCGGGGCGGGGGGGGGGGGGTCACATTCTATTCATCGGGGTGTGGGGGTGGACGTTGAATCTTAGAAAAGTGTGAAAAATTGAAAGCCAGTGCGACACTTCTATGGCTCACTCGACGGAACAACGATTGGGTGTATTATCCGCGACAACACGTGGGCATACATTACTTTCGGTAGTGGATGCTCATGTGTTATCTCGGATAGTACCGTGTTCGCAGGTCTCGGTGCTTGTGAAAAAAAGTTGCGTTTCAAAACATAGAAGGGAAGGCATGGGAGCGCCTCTGGATCTTCACGTGTAATACGCACTAAGATGTATTGTTAAGGCCACACAAAATATATTAATTAATTATCAGGCAATTTTTTTTTCAAATCGGTGAGGAGAGGGGGAGGGGGTATTTTTAATTTTTATTTTTCTTTTGCAAAAAATGAGCAAACTTGGTGAGGATTTTTTTACACACAGAAATATAGAAAGTGCATATTTATATAAATAAATTCATTTTTAATTTGAAAAATAAAACATTTGTTTAAAAACAAACTGTAGGTACTGCAATTCACAATTCAAAGGCTTCATATTCTTTCGATGCTCTTCGTATTATCTTTGAAGTTAAAGAATTTATTCTATGGGCATTTGCCTCGTTACAATTAATGGGGAAGTGTCTATAGGCTATCTCCCATAAATTGTAACAAGGCAAACATATTGGGGATGCAACTAAATAAATATGCATCAATCAAAAAATGTAAAAGGTTTCAGGTGTCCTTTAGTTTGTACTAATATTGGAAGACACTGAATGGCAATAAAAATGTCTAATGAGGGGGTTCAAATTTAATGAGGGATTGCCTGAGAATCAATACACTTTTTTTAGCCTAAGTGGTAGAGTGCTAAATTATTTTTGGTCATCAAAATTTGTTCTCTTGTCTTTGCCTTGTTACAATTTATGGGAGGGTGCCTCTAGGCAAATCCATGCAGACAAAATAAAATACTCTTCAAAGAAAATATGAAACACCTCCACAGAATATGAAAACTTCAGACTGTGGTAGCTGCTCTTCATAATAAAGCCCAAATATGGACTTCCAGCACTCTACCAGTTAACAAAACAACCAAGACCACGACGGATAAATAATAAGTCAAGAATTTGGGTTAGATAAAGCCTTCACAAATTGGACACGTTTGCAAGTTATAAAGTCGAATTCAATTCCAGTCAAACTGGTGTATGTCAAATATGGCAGTTGAGTCTGTCAGAGACCATGACAGGCTGCTTATTGGCAGGCTTGGTCACGCGATGCGCGAACATTCCACCTTATCGGACTGACTAGTTTTTAATTGGTGTCTAGTTTTAGTACAGCATCACGCTGAATTTCTTTTACGGTCAGTTGGAAACATTCATGTAAAAATGGGCGTAGACTTCACTATTTGCTATTAACCCTTTGAAACAATGCATACGATATCAAATTTTATTATTTCGAATATAATTTTTTCAATTTTTTCAAAAAATTCACCCAAACAATATCATGTGACCCCTCATTGGAACGAGATCGATGAATGAAAAAATATTATTTTCACTGGGCCTGTGCAGGTCTCGGAGAATCTTTTTGGTGTGAAAATTCGGGCTTTTCAACCCAATGGCCCAACAAAATTCAAGGCCTGTGTCATCATAAAGTATATCGTGGTTCTTGGAAAACTTACAAATGAATACTAATACCAATCCGAGAGTACTTTATTATTATTTGCCTAACATCTACTTATGCCCTTAGAAAAAAAGTACCATGGTAAACCATGGTAAATCCCCAAATACCCTGGTAATACCATGGTGTTACCAGGGTATTTTGGGATTTACCATGGTTTACCATGGTACTTTTTTATAAGGGTGTAGGCGAAGGGTAAATTATTCAACCCATTTATTTTGAGAAGAGCTATAGGCGAAGGAAACGGTCGTTTTCCCAAATTGTACAGACCTAAGCACCCAACCTGGAATCTGCAAATCGTTTATTTGAACCAATCTTCCGAAGCTTAAATAGATGGAGGATATCTTCGCTGTTTAAGTGAATATCGGGAATTATCCCATGAGTGTGGACGTGAAAGTTTTAATTTTCACGTGCGCTTGAGCAAGTGAAAAATAATACTTTCAGGTCCACACTCATCAGATAATTCCCGATATTCACTAAAACGGCGTAGATTTCTTTTTATTATATGCTACGTAACATTTTAATGCGCAATATTCAGCCCAATTCGACTGCAAACAGTTTCAAGACAATAACAAAAAGCTGCTGATAGTTCCTTCCTTCAAGGCGACGTTCAACGTGACGTCATTCGTCGAAGCGTAACGTCTTTTAGGAAGCTACCGAAAAAATCATAAAGCGCTCGCGAAAAATAAAACTTTCAGGTCCACACTCATAAAATAATTCCCGACACTGACTAAAATAGAGTAGATTTTCCTTTTTTATATGCTACGAGACATTTTATTGCACAGTATTCAGCCCAATTTGATGAGAAATGCGTACGTTTCAAAGCTATAACAAAGGTCAGCTGACCGTTCCTTCAATCCGAGGTGATGCAGCGTAGCGTGACGCCATTTAGCAAGGTACTGAGGGATATTTCTCGATATAAAAAACGATAAATATTTGTTCCCCCCTTCGTGCAGATCATACATACTTTAATTTTATCTCCTACTCGCGAAAATCGGTTTGGGTTGGGGAGGAGTTTTATAAGGGAAAGGCTGGTTGAGGGTTGTAATAGAAACTGGCGATCTGGAATTAGAACCAAGAGTCTCTTAGACGAGTTATATAAAAAGGATGCGCCAGCTTTTGAGGAGTACCTGGATGGATCGTTGGGGGGAGGGGGGGGGGGGGTCATTGTTGCTCAAACTGGGATCCAAGTCACTGGTGTTGAGGGGGTGGGAATCGGGAAAGGCGAGGAAAGAGTGTGCCAAATCAAATGTGTAACTTAGGTGTAAAGGAAACCCTGGAACATTTTATTTTAGAATGTTCCAAATATTTGCCTGGCAAAACAAGACTCCTTGGGGAACTAGTGGAAAAATGGGAAGGATAATTGGATGAGGAATGACATGAGGAAAAGGGTCAATTTTATAGTTGGGGAAATCGAGAAGGCGCCAATGGGGGAATTATGAAACAGTTTTTTTTATTGAATGGTAGGAGATTATGAGGGAGAGTGGGGGAGGAATATCCCAGCGGGCACTGAGTTGGGTTAATGTTGGCCTCCTCGTTAGAGGACCGCGACAAATCAGCGGAAGGCCGAAGATTTATTATTATTATCTGGAGAACTCCTTCTACGAGAATCAATATTCACCTCTCTGTTAATTTAGAATTTGAGCGTCATGTTATACCATTGAACCATTGTTAGAACATCCAGTACATATTTCTTAGTTAAAAACCTCTGGGTATCATATCTACAATAAGGATCTAACCAGTTACCAAACGTAATGACTAAAATCGGCATGTGTTATTCAGAAAAATTGCTATTTAAACTTTATTATTTTCAATTTTGCATGAAACACAGCTTACGGCCGCTGAGCTCGCCCCAATGCGAGGCCTTAAGCTATGTTTTTCGACAAAATATGATTTTTTTCTATTGATTCAAAAAAGGATAAAGTACGTTAAAATAAAATGCACTCTGTTTCATTTAGACGTTTCTTGGTGACTTATGTAACACGCTGGTGCAATACTCACGACAAACTTAGTTTAAACAATATTTAGTTCCAATAGTATCAGGTAATAACGTACAATAGTATGTGGTGGATAGGATTCGACAGTAAGCCATAGGCTTATTATTGTTTCCATATATAAAATATTATTACCCTTTTAAAATTATACAAGCTTCCTGATGGGTCAGTAACCAATGAATCTAGTGCAGTACATTTAACGCCTACGGAGTATACGAAGTTCAACGGGGCATATGAGAATATCACGTGACATATAAACGGGGTGGACGGACATTCTATTGTGAACTTCGTCGTTTTCCCTTTCACCCATCGCCTCAAACATTTTGTCAGTAATAATAAACATTCAGACTCAACAACAAAATGAGAACAATATTGCTTCATGCGAATATTCCGAAAACTTGAAATAAAACATATGTACATACCCCCAACGTCCGATTTTACTGTCGAGAAGAGGGATTCTGTTGTGGTGTTTCCACACTGTACATCGTTGGTGACTCGAAAAACATGCAGTCTCGTTATATGAATTGTCTCTTCCGTTAAACTTATTAAAGCACTTGTACAAGTTTGAATATAGTGCCCCCGATTCCCCAAGACGCATAACGCACCACTGTATCGAATACAACACTAATAATCAACTTGTGTCCACAATAATAACGACGCGTCATTTCCAAATGTCCCTGAATTGAAGGCGCCCAAATCGAAGGGAAATAACTCCATATCAAATAAAATTCTTTCGTCTGCGTGTCAAAATGTCTCTTGAACGCTTTGCTTGTCATTAACTGGAATGCAGTTTGTAGATTATATAAAAAAACAAAATTCGACACACTTAAGGGGCAGGGTAATAAACTCATCACACGGTGTTTCAGCTTTCATCCTCAGGAAATACGAATATCGAAAGAGTAGTACAGTCCCGTACACCATGCTGAAACACCGTGTTACTATTAGTAGTAGGGCCTATTATAAAAACAGATTAGGCATCAAGAGCACACTGATCGATAAATTTGGCAAAGAGTTGCGACACTTTGCGTTTGTTCGTTTATATATTGGAAAGTTTGGTTTATGAGAGAGAAGAGAGAGAGAGAGAAATATTCGGGAGCAGGGGACTCACAGGTTACGGAATTGAACTTCAAACCGAGAGATCAACGGTTCGATCCCCACCAGGGATAACTGTGATGTGACCTTGGGCAAGGCGCGTAATCCCGATTGCCCACGTGGGGGCACTGTGGCGCTGTGTACTAAGGCGTACTGCACGTCGACGGTGCACCTGTCTTCAAACAATGCTAACCCTGCTTGTGTCGCGTTAGTGCGTTGGGGAGTCTGATAGTTGCTCACCGTTGCTCAGTGGTTCTCTCGGGGTACTTCGGATCTTCCCCATCCGTAAAACTGTCCGACCCGTGGTGACCCTGACTGTCGAGTGTGTCGTTAAACTCCAATAAATAAAAACATAAATTTATTTATTTATTGGTGTTTAAGGTCACATACTTATGCACAATGGCTAATCGTGACCGTAAAAACATAAATAAAGGGAAAATACAAAACAAAAGATGCATAAAAGTTGCACTGGTTTCAGAAGACTGCATTGACGCAATGGGGTGGATGGATTGTCCACAATGCGCGCAACTTACCGAGTTAGAGGATACATAGAGCATATCTTGTGTTTTGGAGTGCATACCGAAAATTATCTCATGAGTGACCGAGACAAATGTTTATTTTTCGCGAAAATAACCGTTTGTCTCGGTCACGAGTGAGACAATTTTCGGCATCCACTCAAAAACTCTAGATTTTTTTTTATTATAGGCTTTTATAAGAATCTGATCATTCAACCTTGAATTGATGCATGAAAGTAAATAGCTGATGCGCATTGATACGCGGAAGTGATTTGGTCGATACTCGGAACAGGTAGCGTCTTGCGATCTGATTCAGCTGGCGGGTTTCATGCATCAATTCAAGGTGAATATGTGTTGATTTTTTGCTTGAAATGATAGGTTTCTACTCAAAAACAGTAGACTTTATTTTCATTATACGTTTTTAGAACAAACTGATCATCTCCAGTGATAATTTGACTCGTATTCACCTTGACGTGATGCTTTGAAAGCCGCCATTTTGATTGAATTCTATATCTTCATAGTGGGGGATACGATTTATATCTTTCTGCAATTTTTTCGATAATCTATCGTTTAGCGTTTAATAAATATATATACCTAGGTCAGCATTCAGATAGAAATACGAGTCCAAATTTTCAAAAGTTCGTTGTCCCGCATCAGTGAAAACATAAACCGCGACCTCCCGCTCGTTGACTTTCTGCCATCCCATGACATACATATAATAAAACGTGAACAACTTGCCTTGAGGGGATCAGTATTTAGTCGATGGCGGTCAATGAACTCGACTGTTTGCTACAGATGATAATGAATGACATTCAGAAAATTAGCATACTCAATGCGCGCTGTCATGCAAGGTTGGATTGGACAAAACCAGTTACATTGTGGGAAATATTTGTAGCTTGCAATTTTGGCATCGGTATGGAGAGTTTAATGTGCAGCGTTGCATGTTGAATATGAAACGGTTTAAAAACTAGTAAATTGTGTCCTTGATCTTGACACACCTGGAGCCAATTGTATTTTCTAGAATTGTTTTTTTCCACTTATTAATGTAATTGACTAAAATGAATCGTTAGCATTTTAAAAGATATGGCAATTTGCCAACTGGCAAATTGCCAGATCTTTGAAAATGCTAATTGTTCATTTTAACCCATTTAAAGTCATAACTACAAAACACAATTCTATAAAATACAATAGCAAAAGCTTTATAGTATTCACACCTGTTCTACGTTCAAGTATAGTATTGTTGTAGGAGGTACAATTTTGAAACACAGCACCAATGTGTACACTGGAGGCGGTCCAAGGGGAACTCGGTTGGATGCCAGTTAAAGATAGAAACAAGTCTTCTTGAGAAACTAATGAAAAGTGGGATGAAACCTGAAGGATAACTGGATGAGGAATGACATGAGAAAAAGGGTCAATTTTATAGTTGGGGAGATCGAGAAGGGGCCAAAGGGGGAATTCTGAAATAGTTTCTGTCTGATTGCAGGGCTATTAAGAAAGAGAGTTGGGGAGGAATACCACGGTGGGGCACTGGCTAAATGTAGGCCTCTTCGTTAGATGACCTTGTCAAACCAGCGGAAGGCCGAGGATTTATTATTGTGTACAAGCACACAGTCGTATACAGCAAAGTCGTAGGAGCGAGGATGTACATAAGGTGTTCTAGGAGTCGTGAATTCTGTGACCTAGGGTCTAGAGTCCTTAGAAGTCATGATCTATGATGTAATGGTTAATAAGGAATGGGATAGGTATGAGCGACAAGTCAAAAAACAATGGGGTATCTAGGAACCAATAGCCATATATGTGTATGTGATGCGTGTATATTTTGTAATAAATAATTGCCGGTTTCACTTCACTCTTCGCGAGGCGACGAACGATAAATTTAGACAAGTTTGCATTGTTGTCGAGATCACCAAAGGTGTAGCGCCACTGTAGGTGTACATTGTAAGTAGTGAAGTCCCTTTGCTGGCGTGTTGATCACAGTTGGTGTGTAAAGTTAAAATTTATGTCATAAACTTTTTATATATAGTAGAATAGGTAATCATGGTATAAAATGATATCTCAGATACTGGTCCCTATGAAACCCATTGGTTCTCATTATTCCCAACTAGTCTTCAAAATCTAATTATTCACCAAATACCAAAGTGATATTGGGGGATAGTAGGGGGTTGGGGTGATCTCGGTGGGAAATTTCTTCGTGGCCAGAATAAGCCTTTTTAGGAAACGAATTGAGACGTCCAGTCAAAGAACCAACCCTATATGCGGGGTATGATGAATGGTGAAATCTGAGTGGTTGGTTGGTGATTCAAATAACGGACAAAATCAATGATTCTGACAATGGGTTGTACAATTCTATCCAGATAAACTCTGTTGTGAACTACCTGGCGAAGTCTAAGCCACTACGAGCAGCTACACAAGCTATCCAAAGCCTTTAAGACATGACTCTTCTGGTAAAATTCAAACACGTAAAGAACTCCCATTGAATCGAACAAAACTACCAGCCACACTCCTATGTCTTTAGAACTACCCACACCCCATTTACCACATACCACCCAAGAACCAAGATCGCGGCCTCCGTCATACAAAATAGAGGATGGAAACATGTGTTACTCTGACGTATGCATTCAGATTACCAAATTACGTCGCAACTGGCTACTAACGCGAATTACCATGAGAACCATGTTACATTTATCGTGCATTGTAGTGCGATATCATAACCGGTTCCAAAATGGGGTCCCTAAGACAGAGGAAAAAACATACCACGCTGATGGTAATTGACGTTCTATCGAGCCTCGAAATAACGCCATTTTCAGTGTATTTTTCCAAAGATATATCCGTAGGAAGTCCCACCTCATTCACCTACCGCCTCTCAGGTTTTAGGATTTCTTGACATCCTGATGGCACATTGTGTTTAACCCCTGATATATACCCTGTGCCCACCTCAGCCACCTCGCCACCCTGATCCAGCCAATCTCTATACACCTGGCATTTTCATAACTTCTATCTCAGAGAACACCCGTAATATCATAATTAATGCCGAGCGTGTTTATATTCTCCAGTCTCCAAGCTCGCTCATCGTTGGTGTGATCGATAAAATGTTTGGACATTCCGGAAGAAAAAAATCGGTTCTCTATAGCTTACACCAGGATGTGCATTCTCACCTATTTGTTAACTGGTTGAGGGCTAGATTATTTTTGGTGGTCTGAATTTGTTATTCAAACTTTGTTCTATTACAAATTATTGGAGAGTGCCCACAGGCACTCTCCAATACTTTGTAATAGAACAAATTTATGTAAACAAATTATCATTTGTGTTTGGCTGAATAAGAGATATGAGCAAGGAAAATATTGACCTTTGCTCTATTGCCCTAATTTTTTTGAAAGCCCTGATAGTGGCTTCTAACACTCAACCAGCTCAGAAAGTACGGCAATATTTGTGTGAAATAGCATGAAAAGATAATTCACTGCCGTAGCAAAAAAACTGTTTTTACAAAGATTGCAAATTCATTCAAATTCTAAAAAAGAATCGAAAAATATCACGAAGAACCAATATAGAACTAAGGGTTGTCAGTGGAAACTGAAAACTGCACACCAACTCCTTCAGTTTCATATGGAACCTCAAAGAACCCAAATGTCTAAGAGTGTACCATCCTAAAATTCATATTTAACGCTACATTATCTTTAACGGCTTTCGTGTCATGCGGAATGACTGCTGCAAACACAATCTCTGTAGAAAAGTGCATTTTTGTCTTGAAAAGGTATTTTTCAGACTATATAAATTGTCAATCCGTTTTTATCTACTTTTAAGATTCTTGATAATATTTTGCAGTAACAAAAACAATTACTGAAAGGAGTTTGTTTTGTTTGATTGCATCTTAAAATTTGCGATGAAAGTAGGAGTCATCACGATTCTGACACCGGTTTAGATTTCCGCAGGGGCTCATTAAAAATACACACACAACTTTGTTTTGTCAAATGTGTTTGAATTCCACGCAATTCAATAAATACGTCACATAAATTAAGAATTATTATCGTTGTTTATTACATTTAAAACCGGATGCCTACTTTATGTTATAAAACCGAACTTTTAAAAGCCGTAGACACATTGTCAAATGATTTGTTCTTTCTTCTTTTCTCTTATAATATATACTGCATAACATTTACTTTTACCCTTTTAACACTGGTGGTGTCTTCCATGTCAGTTCAATGGCAGCAATTGGAAGCAGTGGCGGCGCCAGAGTTACAGAGGTGAGGGGGGTACAGTTGGGTATTGCCCGCCGCGCGTAAGTTTCAAAAATTTTTAAAACTTACGTTGTAAATGGTGTTCTCTGGAGCATTCTCAGACAATTAAATTAAAACAGTTTTATCCTTTTGAAACTTACTGGTTAGGTCTTTCAGTTATAGAAAACGTCGTACATGGTGACATTTTAACGGAAGAACGCTGTTGTAAAATGCGAGCACAAAGCACCAAACGACACTCAGATCGAAAATGAAAGTAGGCTGCATTCCAAACGGATGCGTTGCACGCTCTCGATTCTCGAACGCGGCACGCCTTGATGCAATTTGGGACCTCGACTCTTGTTTGTTGTATGCAGCTACTGTGTGTGTGTGGGGGGGGGGGGGGGGAGGGGGGGGGGGGGGGGCACACACAACCATAATTTAAAAACTTCTCTGATTTAGTGCACTTGGGAATATGGAATTAAGCATACCTACCATTACACCGCAACGTTCAATACAAAAATTAAAATGATAGTATTTTTTACTACGCTTGGCGAAAAAAGTGGAGGGGTAAGTACACCCCCCATACCCCCCCCCCCTATTGGCGCCACTGATTGGAAGAATCCTTATTCATTAAGTGGAAGTTGACCAATTAATATTTTCAACGTGAAGCCTTAGGGCTGCAGGTTGAAAATATTGATTGGTCTACCCCACACATTCAATTAGCAGTCATCCCAGTTAATGAAATTATGAAGTACCATGTTCTTGTGTCGGATTGAGCGACAAGTCAAGAAACAATGGGGCATCTTGGAACCAATAACCGTATATGCGCATGTGTTGCGTATATATTTCATACTGCTATACAAATGTACTTATACTATAAGCAGTGTTGACTAGAGCTGAAATGGTTAACCGATTAATCGATTTATCAATGATCAACATATTGATCGATCCAGAAAGTAATTGATCGATTAACAGTTACTTTTGAACTACTATATTATATGGGTTAACAAAGGAACAAACTTGCTCCAAAACAGGCAAACATTGTCACACTGACTCACATCAATTATATGAGACAGAGTAAAGCATGCAAGTTACTTGCTGACATACTTGTTTACTTGCATGATCACCATGCTGTATCAGTGGCTGGAAATGGTCATTCTTAACCCTTTACCCATTGCGGGTAGCAGACGATACTTGCAAAATAAATTCATGAATTACTAAAAAATTTTCAATGTTTGTCTCAAAAACATAGCTTATGGCCCATCATTGGAACGAGCTCAACGAGCTCGTTCCAATGAGGGGTCATAGGCTATGTTTTTGAAACAAAAATTGAAAACATAATAAATTTGAATGGAGATTTTCGTATATAGGCCTAGTCGGTTTTGTTTGTTACGTTTGGTAAAGGGTTCATGCTGTAAATCATCAACGGTATGGCAGTTATTCAGATATCTATTCGGACAAGTGATTAATCGGTTAACCAAGGTAATCCTCGTGATTAATCGATCAAGAAAACCCCTTAACCGTTTCAGCTCTAGCGTTGACGCTTGTCCGACATTTTTTGGTCCCGTGGGGAATTTTTGTTCGGTGCAAAATCAATGTGTTTTTTTTTTGCCAAAGGACGATACATGGTTAATTTGTTCTCATGTACATTCAGATTTCATCTGGCACCAACATCTCTCATTTGGCACCAAAAATGTAAAAAGAAAACATTCTGGACATAAAAAATGAATGTTTGAAGGCAAAAATCTTTCCAACTTTAAAAGAGGCAATATAGAATTACTTTTTAACGTTAACGGATCATTCCAAAAGGAACAAAAATATTCACGCACACAGAACCTCTCGAAATAAGTTGTTGGAATACCCCAGACAATTTTCCATTCCATTTTCCTCACTCAGTAATTTGAATCCTTGACATCGTCTCTTGGGAGGGTCTCTCTCTGAGAGTTCCCCAAGGAATGACTCCCATTTCCTATCATTGTAATCCCAAGCCTTGACATGGTTTCGTGTGAAGCTCTCGCCCCAGCAAATAGTGTCTGATTTCAAAATTAGTAATTAAGAAAAAGGAAAGATAAATTTTCGTCTGGATACTATAAAACGCATTTGATCTGGTGGTTCAACTCGACAAATCGAAAAATGTCTGAAGTCTGTTGCAAAAATCAAATATATAGATCACCCGCCTTGCTCCCCATAGCAGTGTTTTTGCTGCTTGCTGCAAAATTTTCAACGGAGGGGGATAATTCCAGGCTCCCACCAATGGAAGAGAGATGCTCTTTATCCGTCTCACTGTTTTTGGATTTCGCGGATGTCTTTTAGTACGCAGAAGGATAGAACGAGAGGCGCATTGACGAACGCATTCACACATCGTGGCGTTCTGTTGAAAACTTTTTCACCCCCATCTCGCCATACTGGACGCCCTAGCTGCGCAGGCTGGCGTCACGCAGCACACGCTAAATACTAAAGTGTTAAAAACTACACTTGAAGTGCTGTAATTAACACTTACTAAGTGCTGAACTAGCACTTTGTTCAAGTGTAGATATCCCAGAACTTGACAGGTGTTGACAATAATACCACTTGACAAATGTAATGCCGCAACACTTAAAAGGAAACAACGCAGATGACGCAGATCAGGCTCGAACTCTCGAGCCTGATCCGCGTCATCTGCGTTGTGTCCTTTTAATTATGTACCCACCAAGCGCAAATCAAATTATGGACGATTCTGGAAGAACCGCCAATGCTAGACACATGGGAAGTGCCATCCATTCAAGTTTCAGATGTCTGACGATTGTAATGTCTAAGTGCTTAAAGCATTGCACTTTGAGTGTTAAAATCAAACCCTAAGAGTTAGAATGGGTTTAACACCTTGAAAGTGTCAGTTTTAACACTTTAGTTTTTAGTGTGCATGTGCAACTTGCAAACGATCATTACAGCGTTTCCATAAAGTTGTCAATTCGTCATGAAATAGTCCAGCCTTTCTGGCATACAAACTTTACCCCACCCATACTGAAAAACAAAGAAAGAAACGAAGAATAAAACAAATCTGGTTGCATAAAAATTATTCGCCATAAAAAACGGTAGTTTTATTGCATCAATTAAAACAAAATTAAATGAAAAGGACTGCCTTCACTTCAAGGCATTGCAATAAAATTCATGAAAAATATGTTTAATTGCGTTCGATTTGCCCTAGTCATTCAAATAAATTTAATATACAGTTCAGCCAATGGGATTACGCTTTCTCAACATCTTATTTCATTGCAAAATGCAATGAAAGCTGTGACGGAAATTCAATCATATGATTAGCACTTGACATTTCGTGGCAAGAAAAGTGCCAAAAGTATTGACAACGAATTGAAAGAATCAGAAGAGTATAGTTCTTCGGAAGCATTGATCATACACGCCAGGTGAGATTTATAGACGATACGTATGTTTTTGAGTGGCTACCATAATTATTTCAACTCGATCGATATCTAAAAAATTATACCTCACATGTAAATCACGAATGAAATATCTATAGTAACCACTAAAAAACACTTAACATATTCTTTTTTTATGATATGCGTTGCCTATAAAAAACATATCAAAAGATATCTTTACATTTTAATTCCAAATTAATGCAACCATTTTCACTGTGATACGCAGGTTGTACCCACTGTGAAAAATACGATTTTGAAATAACGTGTCGTAATCTTGTGTTGGTCAAGACGAAGAATGCGATTTCTCCGTTTTCGATATTTCCATATTTTAGTGAAAGCATGCAAATAAAATGCTGAAATTTCCACATCAACCCTCTTAGGGTGTTTACCAAGACACACACATACTTTTCAAATGAACGCTTCCCAGACTAATACAGTGCAGTAGCCGTGGATTGGTCATAATCCACATGTTGGCAGTAATGTCCACGCATGCGTTTACCAGGTAATAAAAATCATCATCAACAAAATTTTAATTAATGAAACACCGGGATGTAACCGGTGCTTCATTAATTAAATTTTTGATGATTATTCCTAGAATGTGTGTTTTGAATCTAATATTATTGCGTCCATGGAAATATTGCCCACCCGTGAAAAATGACCAGTCAACGGCGGCCGTAATGTATGTCTCAAAAGCGAAATAGGTTAGGTCCTCACACCAAAAAGTGTCGATTTTCTATTTATTGCATGAGCGCGACAAAGCTATTTCTTGACAGGGGAGTTACTACACTGTACAAAATTACCGTATTTTTTTACGGTCATATGACCGGCAGCTAGTTTCCAGGCACATGACCGTAAGCGTTACGGCAAACCGTACAAAAATTTTAACCATCATTTGCCTTATTTTCCCGTAAAAATTACCATCAAAATAATTACGGTTAAAATGACCAGTGGCAGTGTTCCAGCCATATGGCTGGAACACTGCCACTGGTCATTTTGACCGTAATTTAATTCCAGCCATCATTAACCGAATTTTACATAGAACCAATAAAAGCATATGGGTTTGCCGGCCTAAGCGGAGATCCGTGGCCACAAGCCATAAGCTCCATCGAATATCGGTGACGCAGTACAAACAGTCTGCTATTCTGCATGATTACTGAAACAATTATACGCATAAAAAAATTTATGTTGTTTGATTTTCATGTACAAGACTGAAATGAAAATAATTCACTTGGCCACAAACTTACAAATTGATAGTAATACGTCGTTGTTCGTCTGCAAAAGCATCGGGCATCCTTCTTGGAAATGGCGATTTTCAGAATGCCATATGGCAAGGCCGATCCCATAATTCACCATTTTTACCGCCGTGCGACGTAATTGGATAGCGTGACTGGAGAAACACATTCATTGGATCAAATTCGAGGGTTCCCCCCCCCCCCCCCCCCCCCCACACACACACACTGATTCAAACATTTCCAACTACAGGTTTTAAAATGCATGCAGAATTGCATTTGTGCACCCTCGACGCCCGCCTTGATTGTAAAATACCCGTCTGATGCTCTCGGTATTCACAAACTACAAATCAATATTTGTGGGAATTTTTACAACTTTTCAATCAATATTTGGAGGGCTTTTGCTACTTTCGGGTCTAAAAACTCCATATTTGTGACAAATTCTAGACATTATTTGGAAAATATTCCTGTAGTCCTTGTTTGAAATTTCCAACTTCTTCCAATTTAGGGTTTCGAATTTCCAGCTATTTTAAATTTGACGAATGATCATGTGTGAGACTCCCCAGCGCCTTCGCAAATGTAGCAATGTTCCAGTTTCTTGAACTTGATCCTACAGTTTAACCCTTTACCTAACATGAAAGGCAGACGACACTTTCAAATGAAATTCTTGAATAACTATTTTTTTTCATTTTTTGCGTCAAAAACATAGCTTATGACCCCTCATTGGAACGAGCTCGTTCAGCTCGTTCCATTGAGGGGCCATAAGCTATGTTTTGAGACAAAAAGTGAAAACATATAATGAAAATTGGATGGTGATTTTTGTGAATAGCGCTGGCCGGTTTTGGCTGTTACTTTGGGTAAAGGGTGAAAAAAATCCGATTGCCCCTTAAAAAACCTCTTAGTCTTGTAGTTCACAATCAGGAATCGGGGTGTGGATACAGCGTGGGGAGGGGTGGGAGGGCACGTCTTACAAACAGTTTCCACAGACAGGCTACGTGATCGCACGGTGAGATTAAAATATTGAGAGCACACAACTGTATCAATATGGCTGTATTCCTGTTAAAAGCAAATTGACAAAAGTTAAGCCCAGACCCTCCTCAACCAGGGGCGTCGAGGAGACCACCGATTGGCGGGGGATGGGATGTACAGCCATTTTCTCCCGATTGTCATGACCCAAGTCCCGCATGAAGAAGTATTTCTGCTACACCATCAAGCAATGCCTTCCTCGAAGAAATGTTTTCATGATGTGGTTGGAAATTTTGTTAATGGGAATTATAGTAAAAACACTGAAGAAATTTGAGTGCGAATACATACATGCAGTAGTCAGGATACATGGGCTTCCCAGTTTCTCATTTAACCCTTTACCTAACATGGAAAGCACACTTGCAAACAAAAATTCTTGAATAACTAATTTTTTCATTTTTTGTCTCAAAAAGATAGGTTATGACCCCCCATTGGAACGAGCTCGACGAGCTCGTTCCAACGAAGGTGTCATAACCTATCTTTTTGAGACAAAAAATGAAAAAATAATAAAAATTAATTGCCGATTTTTGTGGATAGCGCTAGTCGGCTTTGGCCATTACGTTGAGCAAAGGGTTAAGTAGCACGTGCCGAACTCAAAACTGGTCATGATGAGACCTCAACATCCATAATCAGCCCTAGCCCCCTACTCCCATTTGTATGAGACTGACTACACGTGTGGCATAAGTGCATGAACCAAATCTACAGTACAGTGGTCGTGAATTTGTTGTCGGGTCAGAAAACGTCAAATTTTAATTTGCTTGTACAAGCTGAAACTTTCCGAACATATTGTACAGTACAGTCGTCGTGGACTGGTAGTAATCCATATGCGGGCAGCAATGTCCACGTATGCCTTTACCAGGTAATACAAAAAAGTAATCAATGAGGCACCGCGTTATACCCGATCCTGCATTAGTGTTTGGAATCTAATATTATTGCGACCATGGAAATACTGCCCACCCCTTGGAAAAAGACCAGTCTGCGGCGGAAGAACTGTAATAAAACTCGTCCTCTCTTTGTTCAATATATTGAGAATCTCCAGCGAGTCCTTAACATGTGTCGAAATTTACAAAATCCGTTCAGAGAATTATGTGTGAACGAAGCTTTATCAAGGTTGAGACCGAATTTACGGGACAAATTTTGTAAATTTTGATATATACAGATTATCATGATAATGTGCATGTCCTGTGATTTGTATTAGATTCGAGGTGGTGTCCAGAATGGGATCTCAACGAGCCGGCGTTGCCGGCGAGTTGTGATCCCATTCTGGACACCACCGAGAATCTGATGCAAATCACAGGACATGCACATTATCATGATAATTCATTTATCTTACAATTCTGCCACACAAACGGATTAAGTCTTAAATTATTCATACAGTTTTGGGACATAATGTTGGGCGAAAAAAAGTTGAAAAAACCCATATTTTATGGAACAATATTGTTGTGCACTTTAACAAACAATGAGTAACGCGGTCAACTTAAATTTTCAAAGTTGCGTTGTAAAATTATTCACTCTCAATGTCACTTCCTATGATGATACGCTTGAATTTACAAGTGAGTAGTATTTAATTGTACAGTTTCTATTTATTGCGTGTGTGTGTGGGGTGGGGGGGGGGGGGGGTGACTATTAATAGTTCTGTCGATAATTGTAAGGAATTGTGTTTTGTTTTGTAAGCGATCAGCTGAGTTGATCACTGAAACGCACATAGAATGTACCCATGCGCCTGTTATGAAAGCCCGTTGCGTTCCCGGAAACGAGTCGTCTAGATACGGAATCAGAATGGGCCGTCTATGTGATACGGAATCGGAACACATTATGTGATACGTACCGTTTCTCGCGGTTTTAAAGCCAAAATGTATATGATTGTTAGATAAAAACTTGGATTTGCTGAAAATTCTACTTATTATATGATGCGTCCGTAGAAAGTGACCATTCCACGGCCGCTGCATTGTAGTTCCGAAAGAAAGTACATAATTACCAGCAAGAGCGAATCGATATCCAAGTATTCAGTCCAGATGACAATGTTCCGACTGGAAAATTCTTACACCCCTACCCCATAGTTACGTCGTTACCCTCGCAACGATATAGCCTTAGCTGCTGATAAATTAATACGCCTTTGCCCCCGCCCTAAAAGTTTGTAAAGACGAAAAGAAACAAGTACTGCCATGAAAAGACTCAGCAAATAAGCTCTAGAAAGTAAATCATCGGCAAGACCAATCCTTTAACGACACTGCAGCGTCAACAACAATAGTCCTCGGAGTTGAGAATTTAACCACAATATTGATGCACAATCACATGTGTTGTTTTCGCCCCCCGAAATAATATGTCTTGTAAGCATGGGGCTTCAGGGGACACAAGGTGTAGAAGGTGAAGTATCTGTGTAAAGATTGCCACTTGAAATCTCCAGATGCAACTTTATTGAGAGTTTCACGGAAAGGTGAAACCAGGGAAAGAGGAGGCAAACTTTTTTTATCACATACAGAAAAGCCGCCGTGGATTGGTCGTAATCCATCCGTGGGAATCATTGCGCATGCGTGAATTACGACCAGTCCATGGCGATTGTACTATACGCATCTGTATTCGTAAGTACACAATCAATTGTCAAGGACCTTGTCTGAGACCAGGCGTTACTCGAAAAAAAACCATGAACTGTTTACAGTTAAAACTAGAAGTCCTGCCATGAAATGCGCACAAATAGCACGTCGATCTGCGCGTTACTCTACGCGTTATGGTCATAGAGAGGCTATCAAATTCTGTACATGTGGCCTCCGCACAAGCAATATTTCAGCCAATGGACCTCCGGGTAACCCGGAGGTCCACTGGCAGACACATTGCATGTGTTTGCTGTGAGTAATCAGGAGAACCTGCCGTGCTTTGGATGCCATTCGCTATGGCAATTGCGCGCAATTCCTACGCGCAATTAAGCCTAGATAAGCGCACAATTCGTGACATGACTTCTAGTTTTAACTGTATACGGAAGAATATATTTACTTCCGTCGTGCCCTCCACCTCCTAACGCCCATTTTAAACACATTCCACTGAACACGCCAAGGTCTGAGAATAATATGACATCTATTTGGTTCAGCATTTCAATTTTTTCCACCGTGCCGACCGGCAGGACTTGGACACTTACATGTCGCATCCACTTCCACATTCGCTTTCCACATACTTCACACTTTATAATACCTTTCGTTAAACTCATCATAGTCGTCAATGTAATAGAAACAAGAAAGCGTCCTTTCTGTGCATGATGCATTCATATATTCTTCCATGGTATACTGGGTGACCTAGAACATCCCCACCCGTCCATTCAAAAACTGTAGCAACAGTCATCATGTGATTTTAAATAAATGACCGTGCGTTATTTTGTGTTATAGTACACATTGGGGCCTGTTTGTCATTTCGCGGTAAACGACATTTTTCAATGATTTGCTTCAAATAGGTTTTCGGCGCATCCTGGATAGATTTCGGTTACGAAAGATTCTCGATGCACCGGTCTTCAGTTGATTTCATCAAGTATGGGACTTTTCTCTTTATTTTGTGCGAGTGAAATAATATTCAGAGAAAATCGACCTCGTACAAAATACCCATCAGACGATGCCACACACAATGGAATGGAAATTCGGACATAGTCTTTTCGTTTTCCAAATTGTTATTTCAGAAAAGATCTTTGTGTACAAAAAAAACACTTCTTTACGAATATAAGTTTATCGATTCATGTGCCAGGTACATCGGAGAAATGTCATTTTGCAAGCTGGGGCTAAAAGAAAATCGCTTTCGATGACTCAAGGAATAATAAACATTTGTGATCGTCTTTTCGACTGAGCAACAGGTGGCAAGTTTCAGTACATAATAGTTGAATCTGGGCCAGTGGATGAGATGTGAATTTATTCGAAAAAAGCTAGGTTTCGAAGATTCAGTGAATCAAACATTGCGAGGAAGGGTGGCTTAAGGGGCCTCTGTTGTCACCCAAACTCTCCCTTGTGTGCCTCCATCAGTTTGGATCGGCCCTTTGGCAGGAAAGATACGTCAACACGGTTCTGCTTAAGATTGCTTGAGATTGATTTTATGATAGACGATTAATAAACATTTAATCAAACATATGTACACTTTCTGATAACAGTTGACGACTAATGCACAGGCAAATCATCGTAGTTTATGTATTTATTGGAGTTTAACAACACTTTCGGCAGCCAGGGTCACCTCATGTCGGACAGTTTTACAGGTGGAGGAAGCGGGAGTACCCGGAGAGAACCACCGAGCAACGACGAGCAACCGTCAGACTCCCCAACATACTAACTCCACACAAGCAGGATTAGCATTGGTTGAAGACAAGTGCACCATCGACATGCCGTACGCCTTAGTACACAACGCCACCGTGTCCCCACGTGGGCAATCGGCATTACGTGCCTTGCACCATCGTAGTTTAACAACAACACTAAATTTTGTCCCATTGCATATTGCATTTCAAACTTCGATCGAACTTCGAGACGATCAATTTCTTCGCCATTTGACTGCGTATAAATTAGTTTCTGAGAAGGATGATGTGTCTCCACATTGCATTTTCATAGGTCTGTGCCATGAAACAATCATTTTGTCTTAACCCTTTACCTAACGCAGACGACATCAAACTTTATTATTTTATATATCATTTTTTAAAATTTTTCAAAAAATGTCAACAAAACCATATCATGTGCCCCCTCATTGGAACGAGCTCATTGAGCTCGTTCCAGTGAGGGGTCACATGATATGACTTTGTTGATATATTTTGAAAAATTTAATTTTTTCAACTACTCAATTTGCATATTACGCAGGCGGATGCGAGCGATTCGTTGGGTAAAGGGTTAACCACACTTACCCATAACATATATTATATTACAAAGTAACGCCCTGTGGTTTCTTGATATTAATTATTTTGTGGCTCATTTTTAAAAAAAAAAAATGTGCTGTCTTTTACCACTCTTGCCAGAATCCTGCAGCATGACCACTGTGGTGTATATTCAGCAATTCAAAAGATCATAGCTACAATATGTGAGGGCGGGTTGCCACCAAAGGACTCACGGAATAGAGTTTTCACACACAATAAATTTTAAATCAATGATGAAGATTGAGAAGCACGCGCATAGTTTCAGCGAGTCGACTTTACACTCTGTCTGAGCCAGACGGGGTACGAACTGTCTCGACGCCCCGTAGAAAGTTCTTATTGGTGATCCTGTTGTAATACAGAAGCCAAAGATAACGTAACGACCAAAGCTGGCCAGCGTTGTTCACAAAACTCGCCACCCAATTGTTTTGTATTATTTTTTTCAATTTTTGCCTAAAAAAACAAAGCTTATGATATGACTCTCATTGGAACGAGATCGGAGGTCTCGTTCCAATGAAGTTTCATGCGCTATGTTTTCGAGACAGAACTGAAAATATTCGGTTCTTCAGGAAATAGTTTCTATTTGTACCAGGTAGGCAGTTAAAGAAAACTAAGAGAAAATAAATTCAATTCTGCTTCCGAAACCAACTCACTTTCCACGTTGCCACACCGACGTTGACATCTGACGTCATTGCTGTATTAGACGTGTTGGGAACGATATATACAGATGATCATGATAATGTGCATGTCCTGTGATTCATATTAGATTCGAGGTGGTGTCCAGAATGGGATATCAACGAGCCGGCTTTGCCGGCGAGTTGTGATCCCATTCTGGACACCACCGAGAATCTGATGCAAATCATAGGACATGCACATTATCAATTAATTCATCTAACAATTCTGTCACATAAACAGATTAAATCTTAAATTATTAGTACAGTTTGGGACTTAATGTTGGGCGAGAAAAAGTAAAAAAAAAACCCATATTTTATGGAACAATATTCTTGTGCACTTTGACAAACGCGGTCACCACAAATTTTCAAACTTGCGTTGTAAAATTATTCTCTCTCAATGTCACTTCCTATGATGATACGCTTGAATTTACAAGTGTGCAATATTTAACTATGCAGTTTCTATTTATTGTGGAGGGGGGTTGCGGATCATTTGTTATTAATAGTTCTGTCGCTAATTATAAGGAATTTTGTTTTGTTTTGAAATGAAAGCGATCAGCTGAGTCGATCACTGAAACGCACATAGATTGCATTCACACGCCTATTATAATAACCCGTCGCGTTCCCGGAAACGAGTCGTCTATATGATACGGAGTCAGAATGAGTCGTCTATGTGATACGGAATCGGAACACATTATGTGATACCTACCATATCTCGTCGTTTTCAGGCCCAAATCTTTATGATTGTTAGATAATGCCTAATAATGAGCCAGTTGATGGTGATTACGTAGTAAAACGTTATTCATAAAATAATCTCTATTTCAATTTCATTATGTTTTTTTTGTCTAAAGAACATAGCACTAATCTGTTTAACCCTTTACCCAACGAATCGGCCACATCACACAATATGCAAATTCAGCAGCTTAAAAAATATTATTTTTCAAAAAAATTCAACAAAATCATATCATGTGACCCCTCTTTGGAACGAGCTCGACGAGCTCGTTCCAAAAAGGGGTCACATGATATGGTTTTGTTGAAATTTTTTGAAAAATTTAAAAAAATGTTTTTTAAAATAGTAAATTTTGATATCGTCTGCGTTCGGTAAATGGCTAAACGGATTACTATCACCACAACACGTGGCGCTTCTATGTGGCCGTCCGTTTGACTCCTCGGATGATATGTCATAAGCTCTGTTTTTTAGACAAAGAGGAAGCTTTCAAGCTATTCAAGAAATAAGTATGCGTCGACTGATATTCATATAAGTTACAGTGGCGCGTGACACATCACTAACAACAAATTTTAGTTATTGCGATGGCTTGTAATCCCTATATCTGAGTTTGTACAGAAAGCCGAATGTGATTTTCTGTGGGATTGAATTTTGTGTCACCCTGATTTGAATGATTGTTGAGTTACTTTTCAAGCCATGTACATGCAGTACGTGGAGGGTGGATTGTCCTAAAATCGCGGTAATGTAGATTTTCCGCCTTTAAAATATTTATAATTTTGCATCAAAATACAAGAATCATTAGCAAACTTTCATCTCATGGTCCGTGGGATGAAAGTTTGCAGATGCCTCTTGTGTTTCGTTCTGAGAAAATTATAAATAATCACCAAGTGAAAATCTAACCCGCCGTGATTTAGCGACAATCCACCCTCCACGTACTGTATGTAGGTTATGGGAGCGCGGTGGCTCAGTGGTAGACTGTTGCACTTCTATGCTAGAGGTCGCGAGTTCGATCCTCATCCGGGACGACCCGCGTTGTGTCCATGGGCAAGGCACTTAATCCCGGTTGCCTACATAGGGGCACGGTGACGCCGTGTACGAAGGCGTACTGCACGTCGGTGCACATGTCTTCAATCGCTGTAACCCTGACTGAGCATAGCTTGAACAGAGTTAGAATGTTGAGGAGCTGACAGTTGTTCGTCGATGCTCGGTGGTTCTCTCCGGGTACTCCGGCTTCCTCCACTCGCAAAACTGTCACGGTCATAATTAGCCATTGTGCATAAATATGTGACCTTAAACACCAATGAATAAATAAAAAAATGTAGGTCTTATATTTAGTGTACGGAATACTTGGATGGGTCAAACACATAAGGCTTTAATATTCAGTTCCAAAACAACGAAATCCGTCATAAAAATCCGCACAAATATTAATGTCGTTAATGCATGTGGGAGACATAGACATTTTGAAGCGGTTTCATCACATAAACAGGAAGGAAAAAAACGGAAGAAATGAAAATAGAATAACAAAACGTCGGTCATTTAATACATCTTACACCGTTTAAAGTGTCTGCTTTGGCAGTCCATTATTTGCGTATTTGCAAACTATTTCCACCGTTGTGTTCAAAGATCTTTGTAAAATTCACCTTCATGTAATAAAACGGTAACCTAAATTATGACTGTATTCAGGGGTGGAGGGGGGCGGTGGGGGGGGGGGGGGGCATTAAAAATTTGCAAGACGTGACGTCCTATTTTTTATTCAGCTCCTTTTTACACCCACCCACCCCTACGTCCAAATTTTCTACTACCGTTCTCAGACACCCACCCCCACTCTCCCATTAAAATCCAAAATAAACTTATAAACTTAGTAGGTACAGCTGTCTTTAGGGGGGTTTCATAATATAACTGGTACCACCAATTTAAACCTCTGTGGGCTGCTGTGGGCCCCAATCTACAAATAACAAGCTGTTCATTATCAGGCTTGGCCAGATCAGGTGTACATATACGGGAACAAATTTTCATTTGAATTGTTCTGTCAGTATTCTCAGGTGTTTGCTACTTTCCTCTTCTATCCATACAAATTCTATTAATAAATAAATAACTTGGGTTGAATTTAGTGCATCAGAGAGAATTTTCCCAAAATACTGTCTGCACATTTTCTACATTTCGAACAAGACACCCACCCCTACTAACGTGTGACATTTTCCCAGATTAAGCCCAATTTTCTCACATATAAAGCCTCCTGGTGTTGTATTTATGTTAAGAGTGTGATGTACAACATCACCTTTAAGGTTTGAAACACAAATGATGGTATATACTAGCTGATATATTGATATAGTTTTAAAAAATTCAAAAAATTGCACAAGTTGGAAATGCACATTTTTGGCGCACTCAAGAGACCCACCCACCTCCACGTCTCGTCTTGCAAATTTTTGGTGCCCCCCCCCCCCTGCTGTATTCTCGCTTTTTATACAATTCATAGCTATACACCCCCCCCCCCCCCCCCCCCCACACACACACACACACACACTACTCGTCTTGTTAAGCAATTACATGTATAGCAGTATCATCACAAAAGCGGACAGATGAGTTTGACCGGATTGTGACTGGGTAGCGATCCGGTCAAAATTATTATTCTTCTTCCTCACCCTTGTCTTCTCACACCACTGTAAGATCCCACACCCTACACCCCTACTCGAAATTTAAAAAATGAGAACATTTCCCTTTCGTTTGATTTTCATGGTTCCGTCTTCTAGTCATAATATTTCATTTATGAAATCTGGACCCGCTGGTTTGTAAGAGTATCGCGAGCTGGTCGGAATCGGATCGAGAAAAATACATTTTTTATTACAGTGCTGTAGAAAAACTACAAACTCGGCATTTAATTTGTTTCGGTCACCGTTTTATCAAATTACATACGTTCCACCTGCCACTGATCTTCTGAGTTATCTATTCTTAGACAAACTCCTGGCGAGTCCAGGGGAAAACACTCTTCTTGAAAAAACCCTTTAGGAAGAAAACCCTGTGGAAGTATTCCCTATGGAAAAAAAACCCAAATCGCATGGGTAGGAAAAAACCCTATTGTTTTCTTGTTAACCCCGAAAAAATATTTTTGCAGAATATTTATTTACATACAGTTCCATTTTCAATTAAAATTTATTTTTTATTGTTTGATTATTACAAGACATTTTATTTCGATCTCTCTTACCCTCAAAATGCCACCAAGAATTTAACCAAATCAGTCTTGTTTGACAGAGCTGAACGAGCTCTGTCAAACAAGATTTAATTGGTTAAAGTCCAAGTTGCACTATGGGAATAATTTTCTGCTTCAAATTTGAACATCCTTATTCAAAATGTTAATATGGCTTCATTGTATAAATAACATCATAAGTTCGTTTCTTTAATATATAGCATAACGTCGCCTGAGTGCTAGAATGTTCTAAGTCCCCTATGGGACATAGAACATTCTATCACTCAGCCGGCGATATATGGAAAAGTCGGTGTTATTACGGTTTAAAACTACAATATTGTATGTCATTTGAATAAGCTCATCGCCATGTACGTTTATTCCTATATTTTGTTCTATATCATGACCGTGCTGGTGGGAGCGCTTAGGCTCAGTGGTGACGGCTGGGACTACAAACCAAAAGGTTCATGGTTCGATCTTCGCCAGGAGTTACTGCGTTGCTTCTCTGGGCAATGCACTTCATCCAATTGCCCATGTGGGGGCACGGTATCGCTGTGTACTAAGACGCACTGCACGTCGATGGTGCACTTGTCTTCAAGAAATGCTAATCCTGCTTATGGGGTGTTAGTACGTTGGCGAGTCTGGCAGTTGCTCGCCGTTGCTCGGTGGTTCTTTCCGGGTATCCTGCTTCCTCCAGTGGTAAAACTGTCTGACACGAGTTGACTCTGGCTGTCGAAGGTGCCGTTAAACCCCAATAATAAATAAATAAATAAATAAATAAATAAATAAATAAATATCATGTGCTAGTGTGTATTTTTCTTAAGTACGTGGATTAAAGTTTTATTATTTTTATTCATTTTATTTATTTTAATCGAATAATGACCAAAGTGAAAAAAGTGTTTTTCTACCCATGCGAGTTTTGTTAGGTTTTTTTGAAAGGGTTTTTCCATTGGATTTTTTTCCGAATGTTTATTAGTCCTGTAGGTTTTTTGCGTACTCTTTTCCTATCCATAGAATCGCTACCCGATACTAGAGTCGTCTTGTTTGATCCATTTTCACAGATCACCACAGAACAAAAACAGTGTTAATAAGATTATTGTTGAAACGGTAGGAGATAAATTGCATTTCAAGAAGTTTGGGATTCCTCTTCACGGTCAACTTGCACGTGACGGATAAAACTCCTCAATAATCCACAGTTTTGCTTAAATTTATTTCTAGAAGATATCTTCGAGACTTACCTAATTTTTTTAAAATTTCCATTTCAGCTTTGACAAATCCTAAATTTCACGACAAAACGTAACGTACCTTGATTGGGTCGCCATATCACGCCTCGTTAGCGACACGAGATCCACCAGATCAAACAAGGCGTCTACGGCATCGTGTTTGTTTTGGCCAATCCAGTCTCGTCAAACCCGCGGAATTGGACGACCCAGATTAATTGCTTCTTGTAATGAACCCTTTACTCAACACAGATGGCATCAAAACTTATGATTTTAAATATTATTTTTTCAAATTTGTCCAACAATTTCAACTAAATCATATCTTGTGACCCCTCATTGGAACGAGCTCGATGAGCTCGTTCCATTGGGGGAGTCACATGATATGGTTTTGATTAAATTCTTAGAATTTTTTTTCCCACTGCGGAATTTATATAATACGTGTTCTGATGAAGCCGTTTCGTTGGGTGAAGGGATAATGTGGGTATATTTACTTTTGTGTAGCTGTTACAGAAAAGTTCAAATGTTTTATTGGTATACTCACTGCTTTCTCTTTTATGAAACTGATATTTGTTGTGCTATCCAAACTATACCCCCAAATGAGATGATCCATGCTCACTTATTTCGCTCCTTAATATATGTTACCAAAATGTCCGGTGTTGCTACGAATGGTTTACTTCTTTCCAGGGCAAGATAAGAAATAAGCCATGACCTTCAAGGTGTTTTATACAGCACTGCTGTCTATGTGCGTACTTTTAGGAAAGGGTGAGTACAAAAAGTAATGTTTTAATAAGACAATAAGACTAAAATCCTCGCCCTCTGATTAGATGAGAGCTCGGGTAGTTTCTTCTATGTTTACGCCTCAAGTAGCATATGTTACCATCTGACGTCAGCGAGCGAAATATTTGAAATTACGTTGTCCATGTCGTAATAATTTCATCAACAGAGTGACTTGTAAACCGCATCATTTTCTAGATTTTTCACACGTGCAGTAAACGGCGTTTCGAATGAAGTGTTGTTTAAATCTTTACCTAACATGAAAAGCAGACGACACTTGCAAAAAAAATTCTTGAATAACTAATTTTTTTCATTTTTTGTCTCAAAAATATAGGTTATGACCCCTCGTTGGAACGAGCTCAACGAGCTCGTTCCAACGAGGGGTCATAACCTATGTTTTTGAGACAAAAAATGAAAATATTTTGAAAATTAATTGACGATTTTTGAGAATAGCGCTGGCCGGTTTTGGCCGTTACGTTGGGTAAAGGGTTAAATTACAAATCAGTCAACGATTTAACGTAAGATGGAGTGACCTCAACCTTTATTAAGTATTGGTCATTTGACCTGTGACGCCATGGGGTGCACGAAAGGTTTATTTACTAAACTTGTTATCGTTAAAAGCCGCCCTGTTCATTTCACGATGTGGTTTGGGGCTGTGGCTAGGGTCTTATTGGAAAATACACGTTGTTGTGATACACTGGCGGTAACACGCTCTGAAGTTTGCGGCTCATAGTTTATTTTCAAAACATAAACTCCGAGTGGCAAACCTCTGACCCTGTTACCGTCAATTCATCACAATAACTTATAATGTTGAAAAGTCTTCATCAAGAATGAGGCTGAAGTTCTTGGTGGATATACGTCAGTTTGTGGGACCTTAGCTTCACAAATGAACGCATTGATAGGCAATGAGAAGCAGTTTATAAGTAAGGGCGCCATTCGAAGTTTATTATTTCAGTTCTTTTCTCTAAAGCATAGCACATGACACCGAATTAGCGCGAGCTCTATCGAGCTCGTCCCAAACGCTCCTGTCGATATGTTTCGAGGACCAAAAATTAGAATTTTTAGTTTATCAAGACATGATTTTGCAAATATGATATGTAATTCGTGTGGGAAAAGAAAGGGCAAATCACAATTATGAGAAAAGAAATGTCCACGTTCTGAACTATGATTATCCACCGTTTAGCTCACCTGAGCGAAGCTCAAAGGGAGCTTAAGTGATGATTTTCTGTCCGTCGTTCTTCCAGCGTGAACTTCTTATCGACTTCTCCCCATAAACAACTGGCAGAATGGAACAAAATTTGGTATGCATGTTTCTTATCAGATGTCAATTCAAGTTTGTTCAAATAAAGTTTCCCCGCCTACAAGGGGCTCCAGAAGGGGCATAATTCTGTTAGTACCCCACAATATTTTTTTTTTAAATAAAAATTCTTCTTCTCCAGAACTACCAATCATAAGTTTTTGATACTTGGAATACAACATTCGTAGAGGGGTCAGATTTGGGTTTCTTCGAAACTAGTCCCTGGGCTCATATTTGAGCTCCTTATGGGAACCCGAATTTTAACTTGATGCAACATGAGGAAATATATTCAAAAATCTTCTTCAGATCTACCTGTCAAAAGCTCCAGATTTTTGATATAAGCACCCTTAGGGGGTTAGTTTGAAGTTTGGTCAAATCAAGTCCCTGGAATCATATTTGAGCTCCTTGTGGTAACCCAAACTTTATCTTAGGGTAATATGAAGAATATTCTTTAAACATCTGCTTCAGATCCATTAGTCAAAATCCTTTGATATTTGGCATGTAGCATTCTTAGTTTGTCCAAATCAAGACGCTGGGTTCATATTTTGGCTCATTTGGGAACCCGAGTTTTAAATCAGTCCAATGTTGACGATTTAAAAAAAAAAACATCTTCTTTCAATCCACCAGTCAGTATCTTCTGATAATTGTTATAGGGCGTCCTCAGAAGAGTCAGATTCAAGTTTGTGAAACATAGAGTGTATTCTTTACAAATTTTATTCAGATGTACCTACCAGTCAGAATATTTTGATATTTGATATGCAGCACCCTTAGAAGGTATAGATTTAATTTTCAACAAATCAAGTCCCTGTGGTCGATCCTCTCTAAACTTCTAGTGGGAGCTGAATATTTTACTTTGTGCACTATGAGGAATATATTTCCTCAGATCGACCATGCAGAATCTGTTGATATTTGGTCTGCAGTATCCTTAATAGGGTCAGATTCCATTTTTTTTCAAATCAAGTCTCTGAGTTCACATTTGGGCTCCCTGTGGCAACCTGGACTTCAAGTTAGTGCGATATGAGAAAATTTCTTTAAAAATCCTCCTCTTCAGATCCACTACTCCGAATCTTTTGATATTCGATATGCAGCAACCTAGGTGGGGGTGGGGGTGGGGGGGGGGGTGGGGGTGGGGGTCAGGTTTCAGTTTGTTCAAATAAAATATCTTGGGTCATATTTGAGACCTCAACTTGAGATCCCAACTTTTAATGTAGTGCATTATAAGGACTGTTGTTTAAAAATCGTCACACCCACGAGTGAGATTCTTTTCTTACATAGTCTTGACATGCTTAGTGTGGTGAAATTCAAGTTTGTTCAAATCAAACCACTCGGCTCATATATGGGCTCCCATGGGAACCTAAATTTTAACTTAGTGCAGCATGAGGATATTCTCGAAAGATCTCCTTCTGATACAGAAAGCAGAATCTTTTGATATTTGGTATATGGCACTACTATAACTCCTAGATTAATGGTTGTTCAAAGTATTACATTTGACCAATTCTGGCGGGCATATGAGGGGGTTGAAATTTAACACGAACCCAATGTAGAATTTCCTGTTTGTTTAAATGAACTGTGCCAACGCATAACAGAACTGGTAAACTTGGTTTGATGTAAATGTGAGCACATAAGATTAACGTTTGTTCGAAAGGGATTCAACAAGTCCTGTGGAGGCCCTGAGGATGGGAGGGATGGTTCTATGGTAAAAATGTTTGGGTTTTTTGCTTGAGCAAAATATTTGGAGGAGTTTTGAGTGATTTTATGTAAACAAAACCCTCTCACTCTGTTGGGGTTGGGGGAAGTGGATGGGATCAACTAGGTGATTTTTTTCTCGTTTCGATTCACAATGAGTTTTGAAGAGGTCTGAGTGATTTTACGCAAAAAAGATAGAGAAAAAAGAAAGAAAAAAATCACCCAACAGACCTCTCGCCCCCACCCCACCCCCTGGCTAAATAACATTAGTTATATTAACATATAGATGCTGAATGTGATCTGGAATCCTTTTCAACCAAGTTTATCAGGAAAACGATTTAGGCCCCTTGAAGCCTCTTGTTTTGATTTATTTTGGAGGTGTCTCCCCTGATTACTGCCAGATAAAACAACAAATTAAGCGGCATCACAACAATATAACAATAACATGATTTTGAAGGGCTTTACAGTGTATTAACAGCTCAACAGAAATGGTTAACAGCCCAAAAGTTTATTAGCGGCCCGCGACGAAGTCGAGGGCCGCTAATAAGCTCAAGGGCTATTAACCATTTCTGTTGAGCCGTTGATACACTGCAATGCCCGACAAAGTCATGTTATTTCTATTATTGCCACTTTCGTACATCGAGGACATTACAATTAAATTATATGGGAAATAAGATAAATAAATGAAGTTTGACGTTTTAGAATTAGAAAAAAAAACAAAACAGCGACACTTTCGTCTGATTTGTTGACAAACAAACCGGGTAACATGACTATCGTCTGATCAGTCTACGGCGAAATTTGGGAAGTTAGATGATGAAACAGATCTTCGAAATGCGAACTTTAGGTAAGGAGTTTATTCATCGACGATGTCATCACTTACTTTGCGTGTATCGATTCCTATATTTGATACATTATCTATCCGTGACACAAAGGGAAACACTTGAAACAAATGTGTTAATTGTGTTTACAAATTAAAAAGATCCGAATTGAATTTCGATCCAAATGGAAATCTGGGAATAATATTGTTGATCGGCTGAGAGATGTGACGTCATTATCTATATTTAGACGTGTCGGGCTGTTATTGACGTGTTGGGCTGTTAGAGTCAATAACGGCCCAACACGTCACATGACTTGTACTTGTTGAGCATTACGAGGTTTCAACGCCCGGTAAAACATCGTTAATGTGCTAGGAACGCCCGCAAAAGTGGTAATAATACTGATTAGCTACGACAATTCCTTTTTGTTGGAATGTTAACCAAACTCACATCTCTGTAATATCAGCGGCGACGAACTCTTTGAACCCTTGTGGTATCTTCCATGTCAGTTCAATGGAAGCAATTGAAAGAGTCCATATTTATTATTTGGGGGTAGACCCATTAATATTTTTAACGTGTATAGCCTTGGGGCTGCACGTTGAACATATTGATTGGTCTATCCCACACTTTAACTTCGCAGCAATCCTACTTAATGAAAGTATGCGGTATTATGTTCGGGCCCGGAAAAGTGGCATCTTGGGTGTAAAGGGTTAAAGAGATACCTCATTTGTGAAACAGGAAATGGAAACAGGAATATAAACACTTATTTTGTACTTTCCTTTTGACTTGCAAACATCGATCTTTGCTTGTTGTGAATTGATGTCCGACTTGGCTTTTAGTGGCCATGTGTCTCAGTGACATGGTAGGAATACAACAAACAAAGGTTTGTTTGGGATTCAAGACAATATATACTGACAAAAAAGCACATTTTTGGTTTGGCTGTATATTTAACAAATTTCCCGATTGATCCGAGACATTTTTTTTTCGGATGAGTGGGAAAATTTGTTAAATTGGGAGCTATAAAACGTGCATGTTTTCGACTCTACCGTCCGTAGGACAGACAAATGAAACGAAACAATCTTTGGCCACATTTTCCGCACACCCTTCCTGCTAATTTCCAATAAGGTTGCAATGACGGGTTGGTAAAGATAATGTTGATCTAAACTCTCTCTCTCTCTCTCTCTCTCTCTCTCTCTCTCTCTCTATCTATCAAATCTCCCAATTTACTTATCTGGGAAAAATTGGAGTGAGGGGACACGTGTTGCATCTGCCACCCCCGGTTCCTACGTCCCCGGCTTCAGGGCTGAAAAGACTAACGCCGCATCACCATCGCATCAAATCACTTTCGAACCCCTGTAAAGTGATGCAGCCATTCCGTATCATTATAAAAAAAATATTAAGGCAGAGACGTGGCCCGACTGTGACGGCTACGATGCCACGGAGGGGAATATTGGTGGTGACTCTCCTCCTATATTTATTTGAATCTATATATTCATGTTTGAACCTCCCCTAACTGGCTTGTCCTGACTTTTCTTGTGTCATTTTGCCATAGTTATTCCTTCACTTTCTGAGAACCTGAGTGTTCCAAAAGTACTCACGGTGCTGCGCTTGGTGTAAAAGGTTACCCCCACCCCCACCCCTCCCCATTGTAGATGCACACTCTTGAATCAAGTGAGGGTCAAAATTATTTTTAATGGCAGCAGAAAAATATTTTGGCGGCGTGGATTCTCTCGCCTCGATTATGTATGGTTTGCGTCATGTATCTGTGATGTCACCCGAGTTCCAACCATGGCCATGGCAACAAAGAATTCGTCCCATTGACAATGCAAACTTTACTTCAGGTATTGGTAATGTCATTTTATCACGACAAATCTCACAAAGTTGATACAAGTCAAACCACTGGTCTCCGATAGTGCATAAACATGAAAATACTGTTCATCACTGGAACCTGTTGAAATGGTTTATTCCTGTTTGTCCCACTTTCTGTATTTAACACCTACCGTTTGCTTTTCCTGGTTCACCCACTTTGCTTAAGACAACAGGTTTTTGCATCCTCAACTTTTATTGCCATAGATATTGACTCTTGGGAAAGTTATCTCCCCTTGTAAATACTGGAGTCAAGTTGTAATCCAATTAACATTGAACCTCTGAAAGATGTGAATGAAATCTTGATCGCCAGGGAATAGTTGTCGGAAGCGGAGAAATCAGCTAAGAATGAACCGGCCAGCGCTATGCACGAAAATCACCATTCAATGTTTTATATTTTCATTTTTTGTTTCCAAAAACAAAGGTTATGACCCCTCACTGGAACGAGCTCGTAGGGCTCGTTCCAATGAGGGGTCATAACCTATGTTTTGGTAGCCAAGAAATTAATTATCACACCTTTTCATTTGTACTCACGCGGAAACCTATCTGGAATTGTGGACTGCGTTTTTAACTGTTTTTACAACAATAAAATTTTTCTTGGTTTTAACATCAAAGGGGAAAATGGGCAAACGTCAGCTTGTATATTTTTATATGGTTAGACAGGACAATATCTATATTATATGCCGGTATGCGCACAGTATTGCTAATATGAAGCAAAAACAAATATATTAACCTCTAAAAGTTGACGAAAATGCAATTTTCTATCATTTTACATGGAATTATACAGGAAATCACAGTAGCATTTTAAATCAACACGGCAAATAAATTGGTCGAATGAAATCGTTCACTAATATCACAAACTGAGAGCATATATATTGTTCTTAAAGGATTGATGCGCACAGCGAATAGAACTTCCATAGGTTTTGTATAATTTTGAGAAATATAAAAATTCTCCATTCAATTAGCATTAATTTTTGCCAGCCAATTCTTAGAAATCAGGGGAGATAATATTTTCAAAAGTCGATGTGAATGACGAGAAAAGTTGACCATGTTGCTTTTATGATTTGGATACTACTCACCCATGGCAGTCGTGTTTTCGTTTTATCATCTAGGCATCGTGGTTCAGTTAGGTAGCATAAGTATAGTTATCATGTACTGCAGACCGCAGGATGGATGCGCCGCGAAGGTGGAGGATGGGCAAATTCTCAATTGATGAAGGGGAAGGCAAGGATAAAACAGTGAGGGAAACGAGAGAATATAAATACTTGGGAGTGAATTTATGTGTAACAGGTAGAGGCATATACAGAAACCACACAAATAAACATACGATAAAGGGGAAAAGGATACTCAATCAGTTAAAGTACTTGGAAGAAATAGCTTTAACAAGGTGTTCGTTGGAAAAACCATTTTGGGGAGGGTGGGATTTGTAGGTATAACACATGGAACGGATGTGATCCTTCTGAATCAAACAGAAGTGAGAGTTTACGCAGCCTCGCTGGAAGAGGTCAGAGGGGAACTCGAGTGGATGGCGGTTAACCCTTTACCCAACGCAGACGATATCATTTTTTTTTCTTTTAAATATCATTTTTAAAAAAAAATTCGAAAAATTTCAACAAAACCATATCATGTCACCCCTCGTTGGAACGAGCTCGACGAGCTCGTTCCAACGAGGGGTCACATGATATGGTTTTGTTGAATTTTTTTGAAATATAATATTTTTTCAACTGCTGAATTTGCATATTACGCGGGCGGATGCGTGCGATTCGTTGGGTAAAGGGTTAAAAATAGAATAGAGACGGAAAAATATGCTACCTGAATTATCTGGTTATCAGCAGATGGTGTAAAACGATGTTTAACAATGTATGGAACACTAACATCCAGACAGGGTGGTATAGGCAAGCGCGGGAGCTACTGAAGAATTACTCCACAGAGGCTGAATATCTGGAAGGGGGACTGAAGCAGAGGAGTAGTCTTATCAGTGGAAGTGTGCTCGGGGATTGCAATAGAAACTGGCGATCTGGAATTAGGACTAAGAGCTTTTTAGACGGGTTGTACAAAAAAAGAAACCCCAGCTTTTGAGGAATATCTAGGTGGATCTTATGGGCGGGTCTTTGTTGTTCAGGGTGAGCACATAGTCACTAGAGTTGAAGGGGAGAATAGGGAAAGGTGGGGAAAGAGTGTGCCAAAATGAGTAATTTTTGAGTAACGGAGACCCTGGAACATTTCATTTTAGAGTGTCCCAAATATTTTCCCAGTGGAACAAGACTCCTTAGAAAACTAATTGTAAAATGAGACGAAAACATGAAGGATAAGTGGATGAGGAATGGCATGAGGGAAAGTGTCAAATTTATGATTATGGGAATCTAGAAAGCGCAGACTGGAGGAATTCTGAAGCACTTTTAACTGAATGCTGGGGGATTAGGAGAGAGCACGAGGGAGTAATAGCCCGGCGGGGCTGACTTAATGTAGGCCGCCTCGTTAGAGGACCACGACAAATCAGCGGAAGGTTATTTATTTATTTATTTATTTATTTATTTATTTATTTATTTATTTATTTATTTATTTATTTATTGGGGTTTAACGGCACTTTCGATAGCCAGGGTCACCTCGTGTAGGACAGTTTTACGGGTGGAGGAAGCAGGAGTACGCAGAGAGAACCACCGAGCAATGGCGAGCAACTATCAGACTCCCCAACGTACTAACTCCACCTAAGCAAGGTTAACATTGGTTGAAGACAGGTGCACCATCGACGTACATCATGCCTTAGTACACAGCGCTACCTGGCCCTCCATGTGGGCAATCGGGATTAAGTGTTGCTCAAGGACACAACGCAGTTACACCTGGCGGGGATCGAAACGTGGACCTCTCGGTTTGAAGTTCAATGCTGTCAACACCGAGCCACCTCGATCTCTCAACGGAAGGTCAATGAATTATTATTATTACATATACTATGTGAATTTTAGATTACACAGCCCAGTAAAGATGCGTACTTTATCAAACTTTAGGTCTGTCCTTTTAACATTAACGTTATTGCCGTGCTGCTATCTTATTGATAATGTTACATTAACCCTTTACCTAACATGAAAAGCAGACGACACTTGCAAAAAAATTCTTGAATAACTAATTTTTATCGTTTTTGTCGCATTAACATAGGTTATGACCCCTCGTTGGAACGAACTCGACGAGCTCGTTCCAACGAGGGGTATTAACCTAAGAGACAAAAAAATAAGGAAAATAAACTGGCGATTTTTGAGAATAGCGCTCTCCGGTTTTGGCCGTTAGGTCGAGTAAAGGGTTAACAGACATACCACATAGGACTGCTCCTAAACAACCGTTACGGTGTGGTTTTTTCGGATTCCACACCCCCGTGTAATAATTTCTGATGTACTAATGTTCATGACAAATATTGTTTTTGTTCTGTTGTTAAACAGGTGTCTTTGGCCTAAGTTTTGATTGTGCAAGAGATAAGCCAGATTGTAGTGGCAATGGAGATGGAAGTGGACCTTTATCAACTGGTTGTCAGGCAAGTGGAGCGTGCGTTTGTGATGCAACTCACGAGGGATATAACTGTTTCCTTCTTACAAGTAAGTGCATGTTAATGTACTCAGCAAAACTCTCACCCCACCAGTCTAATTCTGTAAGGAATTCGACGTTGTCATGGTCCTGGAACCAGTCTAGTCCTTAAATGGTCCATCACCTATGTTTAGATTAAACCGAATGGAATATTGCAGTTGGTCGAAAAGGCGAACCTACGGAAATATTCGATCTAAAAAATATAATAAACATCCACTGTATCTGAACCAACCCAGGGGATATTTCCCAATCGATACGTTATTTGAGCGAATCTTTTATGACTTTATCATTATGAATGAAGACTACACGCTAAAAACTAAAGTGTTAAAAACTACACTTGAAGTGCTATATTTAACACGTAGAAAGTGCTGAACTAGATATCCCAGAACTTGACAGGTGTTACAATAATACCACTTGACAAGTGTAATGTCGCGACACTTAAAAGGAAACAACGCAGATGACGCGGATCAGGCTCGAACTCTCGAGCCTGATCCGCGTCATCTGCGTTGTGTCCTTTTAATTATGTACACACCAAGCGCAAATCAAATTATGGACGATTCTGGAAGAACCACCAATGCTAGACACATGGGAAGTGCCATCCATTCAAGTTTCAGATGTCTGACGATTGTAATGTCTAAGTGCTCAAAGCATTGCACACCCCAAGGCAGGTATATACTTGTCAACTGTTATCTCATCCTAAACGGCCACTAATGTCTCATATGAGATCATTTTATGTGACAGCCGGTGGCCCTCGCTATAACTCTCTACACCCTATACTGAAGGCGGTGGTGATTATGTTTTAACGATGTCTACTGCATGACTATTGAATTTGTATGACCATACCAAGGAGACAACAGGAAGACAGCTAAATTTGCTATGTTGTCTCCTAACAATATATCATGTTGTGTTTAATTTTGTATAGTTGTGTCTTATGTTTTGTTATTCAGTGATATATTGTTGAATAAAGTATATCTATCTATCTATCTATCTATCTAAATCAAACCCTAAGAGTTAGAATGGGTTTAACACCTTGAAAGTGTCAGTTTTAACACTTTAGTTTTTAGTGTGTAAGTATAGAATATACCCATAGTAACTTGGTGTACCAAATGTTCACTACGGGTGGTAAAGCGGCGTTAAACGCGGGTCTTTGGTGAGCGGTTAACACCACTTCCCCACGAGTGGTGAACATTTGGTACACCAAGCTACTTTGGAATATTTTATTTATACCATGATCGTCAGATTATTAAGAGAGAGTCGCTATTACTTTTTCTCGATTTTACGTAACAGTAGACGTACACACATGTTTTTGTTTACATGAGCACCGGTGGGCGGAACTTCCGCTGCCAATTTTATCGCCGAAACGAAATGGAAAAAGAAACGCACAAATCACGGGCCTTTTTCATTTTAATAACATAATAACATACTATTTCGAGTTATGGATGCTTTATTAACATGACGACGCATGTTTTTTAATTTTTGGAATTTTCTGAGGTAAACTTATTTAAAAACGTAACAAATAATTTCATTTCACTCTTCGCGAGGTGACGAGCGATAAATTTAGACAAGTTTGCATTCAGGTCGAGGTCACCAAAGGTCAACTTGGATGTAGTTCCACTGTAGGTGTGAATTTTAACTATTGAAATCCCATTGATGGCGTGTTCAGCACGGTTGGTGTGTAAAGCTAAAATGTATGTCATAGACTTTTTATATATTGTAGAGCAGATAATCATGGTATAAAAACAAACAGCCAATAACAGCGTCGAAAATTAGACTGGTGCCCTAAAGCTTGATATCCAGTATCGGTAACGGATCTTGAGAAAAAGGGTTATTGCCCAAATGGTGTATTTCCTTAGAAAGAAGCCAACAGGAACCACCAGTCTTCGGTTGCATTAGATTAATCATCTGCGCACTGTTAACATGCTAAAATTTCAAGTATTAATTTTCTTCCCAATACTCAAATTTCAAGTACAGTGCAATCGCCGTGAACTGATGGTGATCCACGCGTGGGCAGTGATGTTCACGCATGCGCTTACCAAGTAATAAAAATCATCATCGGCAAAATTTTAATTAATGAAGCACCGGGTGCAACCCGGTGCTTCATTAATTGTTTTTTTGATGATCATTCCTATAATTAGTGTTTGCGATCTAACCCAAATGAAGTTGGAACAAAAATGTTTTTCTGTTACAACCATGTTTTTCTGCTACCACCGGCAGAAAAATATTTTGTCACATCTCAGTTGACCTGGCTACTCCTCTGATGCAGAGGAACCCAAGCATTTGGCCTTTTGGTAATTCGTCGTGCATTTTGAATCTCAGAAGTCGAAAGTTGTAAACGAATAACAACTTGCGCACTGCGTATATATATACAATTATTTGATTATTATTGTCGGTTGAAACTCGTTTAAAATACGAAAACGGCGCTTTCACATCTTTTGATGTTCTGTAACTTACTTTGTTCTTCATTGTATCAACAGTGTGAGCATTGTGACATTTAAGACAGATACACAGATAAATGAACATCTGTGAACATTGATAGGTGTGATGCTGATAGATATTCTTAATGACGGATTGTCTGTGACGTAGTTGCTCTAATTAGCTTGCCATAAAAAAGCCAAGTTTTCTTTTGCAACTCTTAAAAAACCGAAATAACGCACAGCTCCGAGAACTGTGTGTTGTTTTAGTTTATTAAAAGTAACAAAAGGAAACTTACCTTTATTTTCCATTGATATCAATCGTAGGTGTATTCTCAACAGTTGCATGCGTCTTAACTGGACTTTGCTCACCCGTCTCAGGGGAGATAACTTTATCAAAAGTCGATTTTTATTTTCGAGATAAGTCAGGGACGAGAAGAGTTCAAGAGGAGACAGATGGTGGGAATTTGACAATAACTCGGCGATTCGAAAATTTTCGAATCAGCGCGACTCTAATTGAATATTATCGATCGTTGGGCAATTTCGAATCAAAGTTCCAAACTTCACAGGGCCTTTAACCCTTTACCAAACGCAGTCGATATCAAAATTTATTATTTTAGATATCATTTTTTAAAATTTTTCAAATAATTTCAACAAAACAATATCATGTGACCCCTCGTTGGAACGAGCACGACGAGCTCGTTCCAATGAGGGGGTCACTTGATATAGTTTTTTTTTTAATTTTTTAAAAATTATTTGTTCAACTGCTGAATTTGTATATTACGAGGGTACATGCAGACGATTCCTTGAGTAAAGAGATAATTTTATTCATTCGAGGCTACAGTTAAAAAACTGAAGACATATTGAAAATTGCATATCGTGTGACCCCTCGTTGGAACGAGCACGACGAGCTCGTTCCAACGAGGGGTCACATGATATGGTTTTGTTGAAATTTTTTGAAAAATAATATTTTTTCAACTGCTAAATTTGCATATTACGCGGGCGGATGCGGCCGATTCGTTGGGTAAAGGGTTAATCATCTGTTGAAAATGGCAACAAACAAAATGCTGGTGAAGAAAATTACAAACGTCCACCTATGGAATGATATGTCAAAAAATTTAAAGAAAATCACATTTAAATTTTGTTTCTAAATTAATACTTTTTGCATGTTCTTTCCAGAATTTGTATCTGGATTTGAATTTATTTCACTAACAAGTTTCTTTAAGCAATCAGCGTACAAGTTTAGCCACCTAAAACTGAATCATATACTGTCACTTAGCAGTTGAAGTCACCCCATGGGGATCTATTTGGGGTGAGTACACTACTGTATTCCCAGTTGATATCCTTTCATCGTCTCCAATAAATACACGTCACCGAGAATGCGACACCAAAATCACCGCTTGAACTATTTATAAACAGATCGATAATGTTTAATCAAGCAAAAACTGAGTTAACGACTTTGCATAACCCAAAGCGGACATTTTGTTTATAAACAAAAACTCGAGAGTAAAAATCGGTCAGTTGCACTATGAAACGTTTAGGAAGTTCATCGAAATAAGATTTTGCGGAGAAAAAGAAAACGTACGAGCTGAAAACACAACAAAATCGAACAATCGGGCTGCAAGTAAACAGGAGTCTCGCTGAACCTTGCAATTGTCTCTCCATACAGTGGTGAGATGGGTACCTGAAAAAATGATAGCAGAAAATTATGTGATGAATATTATACAATTATGGACTAATGTGGCGATGAATGTGATGTGATATGAACCTAAAAAACTTATACTGTCCATAACTGTTTTATTATATACACCATCCTAAAAAAAAAAACAATCTTCTGTTTGTCAATTAAAAGTTCAATTACATCAACCACAAATACTTTTATTTAACAATAAAATAGTTATCGTCTACAGAATAACATAAAAATAAACAATGTATCACAGTATGTCGACTGAAATAGAACTAGAGGGGGGATTTCCAAAGGTATATTTAGAATGTTGATATTCACTGGGAAACCGGTGTACGTAAATTTTTGAGTACCAGTCACGTGTATAAGATCCAGCCAATAGAAATGTGGTTATTTCTAAAGTATATAATAAAAATAATTATTCCATCCATTTTTCGTAATCAATTACCTTTTATATATCACTTTTATTTTTGTCTTTTTTTGTTCCCTCCAATCGCGTTTCAAACATTTGTCACTACCACGTTTGGCACTGTTATTTTGACTCTTCCATTTCTGCCGCTGTCACTTTCGTCAGTGCCATTTTCATCCCAAACACCGCTAGCAGTCTAGTCTAAATGCTCCACATTGCACGACAGCATTGTTTCTACGAAATATATATTCCAGAAGACGGTATGTTGTATCAATATAATTGTCAGACTAACTAAATTCTTATTATTTTAGGCACAACAGTTGGCTGCAGTTTAACATGCTTAAACGGTGGTACTTGTTACAACGACGGAAGTGAGAAATGCTTCTGTGGGCCAGACCATTTTGGAACAACATGTCAGATTAGTCTAGGTAAGTTCAGCCAGTTAATATAAACTGTGTTGTTGTGGTAATCAGAATCGGCAAAAGCCAGGGACGATCGGAAGAATATCTAACTTGGGGCTGGGGGTGAGGGGAAGGACACAGAAGGGTACCCAAACATTGATATCTATCAGTGGTGTAAAATCTGCTTCAGAGGCATGGTAGGAATAAATTACAGAAAACATGTTTGGGACAAACACACTCTACATTGAGAAAATATACATTTTGGGTTCCAAATTTTGACAAATATCCCCATAGGATAGAAACAGTCTTTCGGCCCGGTAGGAAATTGCAATGACGGGAAACCTCCAGAGAAGTACAAATGTTAGGTGGTTGCAATTGATTCGTGGATCTCTGATACTCTGATGGTGTTATGGTGTGAAAATCTTTTGGTAAAGATAATGTTGATTACGTTGATAATCTCTCTTTCTTTCAACTCTTAATGCACGCCCCACTCGTTCTTACTTTCCTGGCAAAAGCTCAATTGAAGAAGGACGGTACAATTGTTAAAGACGCACTTGACTTATACCAATGTTTGGACGGATGGCCAGAAAAGATATTTCCACAGAAATACCATATCCTTATTTCTCTGATCTTGCTGAGTGGGGAAGGGGGTGTTAAAAAATACGCGCGTGTGTGTGTGTGTCTGTGGGTGTGTGTGTGTGTGGGGGGGGGGGGGGTGGTGTAAGTGAGGAGGTTGGCAGTGAGGAAGTTGGCATCGATTGTTAAACGATACCTTTGAAACAACCGACATATCCTGTCAAGCCATGTATAATGTTTTCTTTTTATCAGAAACGAACAAATACCCACTAGCTTCTCTTCTTTGGTGTGTATATAGAAGTTTGGTTATAATTTGGTCTTTATCCTCTACTCCAGTCTCCTTACAAACCTGAGGCTTCTTATCCCTTTACCTTACATGAAAAGCAGACGACACTATGTTTTTTGGTCTCAAAAACATAGGTTATGACCCCTCTTTGGAACAATATCGTTCCAAAGAGGGGTCATAACCTATGTTTTCGATTACAAAAAATGAAAAAAATTATGAAAATTAATTTGCGATTTTTGTGAATTGTGCTGGCCGATTTTGGCCATTACGTTGGGTAAGAACACAGAAAAAGAAATAGAACGAACTGGATCTGGGTGGAATTTACTGAAAAAGTACGACTAAATTTGTTGTAGAACATATATTACAGGAATATCTGTATATTTTAAGGTACTAAACGTTTAGTTGACAGATACAGTATCAAATGAGGCGAAGTGAGAACAATACTAGACGAGGCATTAGCTGAGCCCTACATTGTTCTCACTGATGACACCATATCCTCAAGCTAAACATGCCGTAATATACCTATTATGCCAGCGTTTTTCTCCAAAATTTCATCATCAGTCGCGTTTGCAAACCGTTTCATGTTTTCGTTAAATTTTCTTTTCGGCTTTCATTTGCTTATAAAAGAAGAGGGTAGTGATGAAATGCAAAGGGAGTAATCCAACAGCGCACTGAGTGCCAGGGAAAGTGATTGATTTACCTGCAGTAGAGGGCAACTTTTGACTATTATTGTCGGTTTATTCCTCAGCTCTCGGTCGCTAGTTAATCTATCGAGCTGGCGTAATAAATGACTCAATTGCACGTTCTCATTTTTTTCAGATGCATTCAGTCGATGCTAACTCAGCTTGTAGCATGTAATGTTGCGAACTTGTCCGATTTGGATGATCTCATGGACGTTACAAGTCACATGAGCAGTATTGCCAATGTGGTTGTCATGGCAGTGCGTGTAGCAGTAATGTCATTGCAATGGCGACACGGGGTGTTAGTTCACATGCCTAACTCGTGTTGTTTCTGTGGTGGCACATGGTTGCCATGGAATCGAGAGGCCCTCGACAGTTGGGAGGTGGGTGCTATAAGAGTGTGTGTGATTGCTGGGAAGTATATTTAATTACCCAAAACGTACCGATAATGTCTTCGATTACCGTAAACCGCGCGACAAGATCGGCATCTTGGATGGTATATGCTTGCTATGAGCAGCACGCAGTGCTATAGGATTGAAGGGCCTCCCGAAAGTGTGTTCATCTTTTCAGAGTGTATTCAGGTAGCGCAGAAGAACCCTTTAGTTGGAGCAGTTTCAGTTTTTGTTACTATATTTAGCTCTTTTGCCTTATCTCACTAATTTCAGACTTGGTTTTATATGCACCTCATGATTTTTCAATATTCCGGTTATAAAATGAAGAACCTTGAAGCACTTTTTTCGGCTTCATGGTAAAATTAAATTTTGTGAGATTGATACCTATCATCGGGCCTAGGTTAACCCATAATTAAACATAATGGACAGTTTTTTTAAAAACTTTGAATTTACATCAAATCTTCAGAGATCGATTGCTCAACACCGACTTCAAGGCAAATCTTGCTTCTAAACTGCCAACTAAGACTTAAATGGCAACTTATATCAAGTTGATATGACGCGTAATCTCAAGGGATTATATAGAGAGTAATCGCTTGACTGGACTGGTTACGTGAAATAATTCATGAGAGGTGAGGGACGTTGTACAAACACGAGTGTGCGAATGCGCACGAGTGTTTTACAACATAGTCCTTCGCCTCGAATGAATTATTTCACGGAGCCAGTCCAGTCAAGTGATTATTCTGTTTATTACTTTTCATTATTAACGATAATTATATTATTTATTGCTTTACCTAACGTAACGGCCAAAACTGGCCAGCGCTATTCTCAAACAACGCCAATTAATTTTCATTATTTTTTCATTTTTTTCTCAAAAACATAGGTTATGACCCCTCATTGGAACGAGCTCGACGAGCTCGTTCCAATGAGAGGTCATAACCTATGTTTTAGAGACAAAAAAATGAAAATAATAGTTAAAGAAATTTGTTTTGAAAAAAACCCAAAAAACAATGATGTCCTCATTACATCCACGGCAAAGCGTCTTCGTTTGCGCGCACGGATTCGTGACCCAATTGTTGATTGCACAATTCACTTGTGAAGTTATCGTTTATAATCAAACCCGGAAATCCTAGTAAATCACACTTTGGAAAGTAGTAAATATAGGTTATACCATCATGTGGGTTTCTGAGGTGGTGTATTGAAGACGAGACCTCGTCTTTGGGCATATATCGACGAGTCTATTAGGACGAGTCGATATATGACCCAGCGGCGAGGTCGAGGCTTCAGTACACCATACTGGAACCCACTCGATGGCAATAACCAATTAACTTAATATATCCCTCCCTTCCTTGACTTGTTCGCATATATTTTGACAATCATTCAGCGTTTATGAGTTCATTTTTTTTATTAATAAAAATCATCACGTCATGGTATTGCTTTCTTGCGATATGCGTGACGTATTTCTCATTCATTATTCTACTTGTACTATAGAGCTGACATTTATAGCAGTGTTTTAGCTGTGTCTTTCTCTATTTTATTTTTCAGCTTTGAGGCGTGGCATGCCGAAATAAAAATATCATCACAAAAATGATCTAGCCTAATTTATATCGTTGAGTTGGTTATTAATTTTTGTTATAACAATAACATAACGTTGGAGGGCATTGTGGTCTATTAACGGCCCAACAGGTGTGAATAACAGCCCGACAGCTTATAAAAGGCGAAGACGAAGTCGAGGGCCGTTAATAAGCTGAAGAGATGTTATTCACACCTGTTGGGCTGTTAATAAACCACAAGGCTCGACAAAGTCATGTTATTACTATTATTACCACTGAGAGTCTGATGGGGGCACGGTGACGCTGTGTACTAAGGAGTACTGCACGTCGATGGTGCACCTGTCTTCAACCAATGCTAACCCTGCTTGTGTGGAGTTGGTAGGTTGGGGAGCTGACAGTTGCTCGCCGTTGCTCGGAGGTTCTCTCCGGGTACTCCGGCTTCCTCCACCCGTAAAACTGTCACGGTCATGGTTAGCTGTTGTACAGAAATTTGTGACCTTAAACACCAATAAATAAATATTAATAATACTGAGAGTCTGAGAAAGTTTTGACCCTGTATCTTACATGCAATTTGTAAAGTTTTCAATGTCGACAGATCGTCCCCTGAGTACCAATGTGTTCTATGTGCCTACTGGCACATAGAACACGTTGGAACTCTGTGGACGAGATGATAATATCGTCTGTTGTCAAACAAACTGGTGTCACATAATTATCACATGATCGGCACCGGTACGCTTTCAATTGCAACGAAGTTAGAAAACATAAAAACAGACCCTATGTTTACCGCTTTTAAGTTAGGAATAGACGATTAAAATGTGTACAGACTTACTTACATATATACAGCTGCTTGTTCTTATGGGGCTAATTTTACTGGACATTTTACATATATAACAATTTCAATAAAATCATATTGTTTACAAGTTGAAGCCATTTTCATTTCCGAACGAACGACAAGGAACAAAAAGCACGTGACGTGTCGGGCTGTTAATGAGAGTTTTCACTAATTAACGGCCCGACACGTCAAGTGACTTTTTAAAGTTGAGTGTTACATTCTTGTAATGCCCTGTTAAACTTTGTTAATGTACAAGAGGGGAGCGCGGTGGCTCAGTAGGTAGAGGTGCAGGCCGCAAGCCGAGAGGTCCTCGGTTCGAATCCCATCTGCGGCAACCGCGCTGTGTCCTTGGGCAAGACACTTCATCTCCATTGCCCGCGTGAGGGCACGATGACGCCGTGTACTAAGGCGTACTGCACGTCGATGATGCACATGTCTTCAACCAATCTAACCCTGCCTGTGCTGCAGTGCGGAGTTACGATGTTGGGGAGCTGGCAGCTGCTCGTCGTTGCTCGGTGGTTCTCTCCGGATACTCCGGCTTCCTCCACCCGTAAAACTGTCGCGGTCATGATTAGCCATTGTGCATAAATATGTGACCTTAAACACCAATAAATAAATAAATGTACAAGAGAACGCCAGCTAAATTGGTAAAAATTCTTGTTATCAGAAATGGTGGCCTCGATACGTGTAATCAGGTTTCGATGAGTGCAGGTAAAAACATTCTCTCTGAATCGAATGATCGCACGTGCGGTTGCTACCCTCAATACAGATTTGTATTATGTCTAGACGTTTTCACTTGTATTGGGGGAATTACGTTCTTGCTATAAGATGAATTTGTTTTACCTTTTTTTTATTTCATTCTATTTCGTCCTATCCAATCGTTTTGCTGCAAATTTTATCCATTGCTATTTTCAGCATTACCATTTCTGTAGCTGCCACTTTCATTGGAGCCATCGTCATAGATGCTGTTTTCGTGCTATATCATTTGCTGTTGCCAGGGGCGTGGCTAGAGGTTTTCGGTTGGGGGTGTAGAGTAGTGAATTTCTCCAATTAGGGGGAGGGACAGGGTGAGGGAAAACCCCACCCAGTTCCCTCTCTCTAGTTGGAAATTCACTACCGAGGAGAATTCTGAAAATGAAGCCATGAAAGGGGGTATAAAATTGATTCTAGTAACTGAAATACCAACTCATTTATGATAGAATTATCAGGTTATTATTATTTGATATTCTTTTGGGAATTGAATATGTGCTAAACAAATGCTCAAGCTGAGAACTTTAAACAATTCACACTGTCCTAACATTAAATCAGATCTTATGCAGTAATGATCAATTTTCGATGTTTCATCATTTTGTAACTGTGAATGATGGAATTAACTCAGGATAACGATTTTACACGATGTGATTTTCTTGAAGTGCATTTCGAGGAATTGTTTTGATTAGGATAAGTAAACGTACTACAGAAATCTCGTACCGATTGACATCATGCATACTTATGAAGCTCGATATTACGAACACAAAAGTTGTAAAATGTAACAGTTAGAATGTTTGCCGATTTGAAACTTTTCTGAATTTTGGGAAGTAAAGGAGACAAGAGCATCGCCAAAGAAGCTCTAAAATCGAGGTAGATGGAATTTCCAACTATAGAAAATTTTGATCAGGATGGGGAGTACTCCACCACCCCCTCCCCCACCCCCCCCCCCCCACACACACACTCTCCTGTCAGCACGTTCCTGGCTGCTGCACTGAAGATCGTGAGTTCAATTTGGTTCCTGGCACCACAACAATAAAGTTACAGCTAATGTACCTCTATTGGTGGAAACTCTTTTTGTGTTCCCAACGCTTCACCACATTTTAAGTAATAATCTGGTTGGAGGGGGGGGGGGGGGCTCCACCCTACATGTGTTTCCGTAATAACATACATACAGTTAAAGCTAGAAGTATTGTCACGAACTGTGCGCTTATCTAGGCTTACTTGCGCGTAGGAATTGCGCACAATTGCCATATCGAATGGTATCCAAAGCACGGCAGGTTCTCCTGGTTACTCATAGCAAACACAGACAATGTTTCTGCCAATGGACCTCCGGGTTACCCGGAGGTCCATTGGCTGGAACATTGCTTGTGCGCAGGCCATATGTACAAAATTTAAATAGCCTTACTATGCTCATAACGCGTAGATTAACGCGCAGATCGACGTGCTATTTGTGCGCATTTCATGACAGGACTTCTAGTTTTAACTGTACTTGCCTCATTCCATTATTAACCGATACAATTAAACTCGTTGTCTGTTCTTTTTTCAGCTGGCGGAGGATTCAACTGTGATCGTGATAATTCTGATTGTTCTACACATGGTATATGCGGGAGTGATCACTTCTGTACTTGCACAGACAACACCCTTTTCCGCGGTTTCGACTGTGGTCAAGACGTTTGTACGTATGCATTTAATACACCCACGCTCCAGCCGTTTCAGTCTTCTAGCCCTGCCTTCGACCCCTACCTCTATTCGTCGTTAATCGGCGACTCGTTCTTTCTCTGACAGACTACGACACGTTGGCAGTGATCACTAAAATACTCTTGGACTGGGGTTTCCCTTACGATAATACAGAACTGTGATCCCGAACGCGATGTTTGTGTCGATAAGATTACAAGTTGGTTGCGACACCCTTTCGGAGGGTTCATTATGGTACATGAAAAACTTGAGAAGTCCGGAACATGTGAATCGAAAAATATGTTTTAATTGAAAAATGTATTTTCCAAGTCTTGACAGTACTTGGAATATGTGCATTAGCTTTGGAACTTCAGGAATTTTCCTGCTATTTCAGAATTTTCATTTCTTTTGAACGGCATTGCTAAATAAAATCTACCCCATGTTCTGTCATATATTTTACACAGATGTAAATGCTTGTAGCAAACGTCAGATTTTTTATTTATGATCAAAGCAATCCTTTTGACCTGATAGAGGATAGGGAAATAAGAGAGAATTGTTTAATATTGAGATAAATAAAGACTTATGGCCTGGAAGTTGTTTTAGTCAAGGGTCGTCTGCCTAATTGGGCAGACGACACTTGACTAAAACCGACTGCTCAGGTTAAATGAATGTTTATGTTCACTTTTGATTAGGGTTTAATATATTCCCAGTTTACTATAGAAACGGGGACAGAAATGAAATTACATTCAGAACCGGGGACCGGGACATTTCCCGGATAATAACAAGTAAATTTACGAGAGTAACAAGACGCATTTATTTTCGTGAAAATGAGCATATTTTATGGGCAATATGTAATCGCTATTCGGAAAAGTTCTTTTCCTAAGAGAAGTGTGAACACCCAAACCCGCTTTCAACTCGTCTTCGTTTTAAGAATCGCTAGCTTTATCACCACTACCTCGTGGCTTCAACCCCCTCTTCGCTGCTGTCGCCAGTTTCCTCTGCCAGCAGTGGAGGAGACTGGTGACGGCAGTAAAGGAGGACTTGATGTTGAAGGAGGTAGTGAATACTGAGTGATACTAGTGATTCTGAAAATGAAGACGAGTTTGAACTTTGAAGCGAGTGAAAGTCTTGCTGTTGATGAAAGGAGTCCAGAGCTACAGTGATTTGGTGAAAATAGATCTTTAGGAATCAGGATTGTAATAGGTTCAGGCGTGGAAGGGCTGACGAAATCTTACACTGTTACGTTGGGGCAGTTATTTTTTCAATTTACAAAACTCAGTTAAACACGCAAAGAGTGCTAATTGCGATTCCCAGTTCCGTGCTATAGATTCCCGAGTATCGTGACCGGCTTTCGGAACCGGAAATTCCCGGGATTAAACCTCACTTTCAATTAAACTTCAATTGAATTGCTGCACTACACCGCAGAGGAGCAGACACGTCTTTAGGCTTCTAAGGGTTAACAATTTTTCTACTCTTAGTCAGAAGTCTTACTCAAATGTATATATACTCTTCAAAATAAGAAACTATACATCGAAATTCCACTAGATTGTATTGGAAGTTCTAAGATTATAAACGGATAATTTTTATAAAGGGAAGTAGACCCATCACTCTACAAATGGTAAAAGCAAAGCAAGCGTGAAACGTCATTAACACACATAAACATGGCTGCATTGACAACCGAGAAACGCCAATACTGTGTATGGCCATCACGAGCAGTGATTAACGGCGTGGCAACGTCGACCCATAGATGCTAGCAGAGTCTGAATGTACTGCCACTCCTCTTGCAGTGCCGCAAAGAGTTTCTCGAGTGTCCGTGGTGCCTGCTGTCTCTGACGGACGCGGTGATCAAGCTCATTACAGAGGTGTTCAATGGCGGATAAGTCAGATGAACGTGCTGGCCAGGGAAGAGCAGGAAAATTGTTTTGTTGCAGAAATGCTTTGCAAACACACGCAGCATCTGGTCGAGCAGTGCCATGTTGAAAGAGGCCACCATTGAATGAATGCTCAGACAATGTGACGTGATAGGATTTTTTCTCCGTAACGTATGCCAGTTAGACTACCCTCCACTCGAACAGGTGCTGCCAGGGCACCATGGTTAATGCCAACCCACACCATAACACTTCCGGCACCAAAACGATCAACTTTACGTGCACAGTTATTGGTGTAACGTTCGTTCCGACGTCTACACTCGGGTACGTCAGTTGGCACGTGATTTCACAAATTGTACCGTAGGCCACCAGAGCGTTATATTTCTCAATTCTCCGTGTGTTTGGGCGATATTCTGACCCACCAACACAAACATATCATGATTTGATTACAATTCATAACATATATTTCAAAATCTTTTCACCATGATCAATTTTATACATGTATAGTTCTGTGGGATTTCGATGTATAGTTTCTTATTTTGAAGACTATATATGATAACAAATGAATTCCAACACCCATGTAGACTCATTTACTGTTAGAGCGCAAGCTTTTGGCCTTTTGTGAAGCTTATATCAAGTCGAATGTCTTTGCCTACAGGCAGCGGACCATGAAGCCTCGGTCTCTGTTCAAATGGTTTTGATTCTGTTTGTCGCTGGATTATATCGTCGTGTGAGAACCATAAGGTTCTATCTTCCACTGGAAGGTAGAACCTTATGGTTCTCACTCGACGACTTATGTTACCTCTAGAGGTCTGTTGGCTACATCAATACCATTCGTAGTTTTGTACGATAAGAGATCCTCCTTGTCCTTATCTGAGGCCCTTCGATCTTCCTTCTCACTTGCGTTGACGTATAAGTAGTCCGTAGATATTTGATTTCGGAGTCACGTGTCCCTTCCGTGCTGCACATTTCGTTTTTACGCGATGTTTGGCTATATATATCCGATTCCTTGGTGTGGCTGCGATAGAACCTTGTCGGATAAAGACAGCTGTGCTTGTTTGTCGGGTTTCTGTATATTCCCGTTTTCAATCATCAGACTTGAATTGTCACCTTTACATTCACAAATCTAGCTGATTTGTTTGAATACTCAATTTTCAGGATGTTGTTCATTATAATCACGATGAAAGTTCTTTAGACTCTCATCTCGATGGGGCAAGGTTCAAGAAATGATGTTTCGAGTCGATCCATAAATACCGTGTACGAGCAGGCTTCTAAGTGTGTATAGCCAATCTGTGTATGATTCGACCTGAAACATAATTTCCAGAATCCCAGCCTCTTAACACTTTGAATATTGAAGGCCGATTTTCCTATCCAAAACAAGATACGTCATAATTTCAAGAAGTAGGGTGACTGCTCAGTGATTGTGTCGGGTAACCAATCAATATTTTCAACATGCAGCTCGAAGGCTACCCCCAGATATACCCCAGGTGATGAATATAGACTTTTCCACTTGCTGTCATTAAACTGACATAAAAGACACCACCAGGGTTCAAGAGGTTAAGCCATCTGAATACCATTTCGTCCCCTGAGTTCCAATGTGTTCTATGTGCCTACTGGCACATAGAACACATTGGAACTCAGGGGACGATTTGTTAATGTGCGCCTCTCCCGCACACAATCTGTTCCACATACCATACATGTCACATATTTAATTTATTTAAGGTGCTATAAAAATAATGGGAAATTTAGCTTGAAAATAGGTGACATGTCATTTTCGATGGCGTCAAATATATAAAAAAAAAAAATGTTTAACTTTTTCATTTTTTGGTGTTCCCAATTGCGAGACAGTGTTCATAAATACGGAAGGACAGCAAAAAAGTGACAAATTATTATTTTGTTTAGATTTTTGACGTCATAGAAAATAACCTATCACCCATTTTCAAGCTAACCTTTCATTATTTATATAGCACTTTAATATCTAAAGGGTATTACTTGGCTAGTTTCATATCGTCCGAGATATAGATCACAGGTAACTTCCCATCTGCCTGAGGTCGAAGGTTGTTGTTTAGTTTCATATCGGTCGAGATATCAGCCATGTAACTAATTAAATCATAACTTCTTCATTTATTAAACCAACACAAATAATAGTCCCAAAATGTTTTGAGAACCTTTGCAGATTTCTGGGTGCTATTGTCTCTCATTCTATTCACAATATCCGAAGGTGTAAAGTAATGTTGCTGAGAATTTTCAACTCAAATATCAAAACGGGGTGGATGGTCCAAGTGAGGGAGCTAGTAGAGAACTACTCATTGGAGATCTCGGACCTGGACGTTGGGGCAAACCAGGGTAAAAAAATCGTCAGAGAAAGGGTCATGGAGGATTGTAACCGTAATTGGCGAGTGGGGGTCAAATCAAAGAGGTCTTTGGGTGGCCTGCGTGATAAAGAGAAGCCTGGTTTTGAAGAGTACCTTGATGGCACCTTTGGGGGGTCACTGTTGTTCAAGCTGAGGTCGCGATCCCTGGAGCTGAGGGGAAAAATTGGGAAAGACGGTGAAAGGGAGTGCCAGATGTGTAACTTGGACATGGTGGAGACCCTGGAACACTTTCTTCTAGTATGCCCAAAGTATCAGTCTAAAAGAATGAGATTCACTGGGAGTATAATGGGGAAGTGGGATGGGAGAATGAAGGACATGTGGGTAGGGGTAGACTCAAAGGATAGGGTGCATATGCTAATCGGAGAGATTGGGAAGAATGGGACAAGGGATATCATCAAGCAGTTCGTCTCCGAGTGTTGGGAGGAGAGGAGAAGCGTGGGAATAGGGAGGCAGTTGGGAGTACAGGGGTAACCATGGCCTTCTCGTCCGAGAACCGCGACAAATCAGCGGCTGGCTAAAGTGTTATTGTTATTGTATCCGTTTCGTCTTCTCCCACTTTTACAATCTCCGCTTTCGATCCTAAATCTCAGTTTGCGTTGATTTTTACACAGTTCTTTTCTTTCTTATCTTCAGGGACCAACCTTTACTTATTGCTATCAATAATTTCTGAGCATAAGAAAACTCTGCTCCAAATCACTCCACCATGCCTGATAACATCAATTTTATTGATTGCGTTCGACGAATAACTGGTTCATTCCCACTAGACCAATTCCCTTTAGACCAATTCCCACGAGGCCAATTCCCAAAAGACCAATTCCCCTTAGACCAACTGATGTGTTCTACTTTTAAAATAATTCGATATCAATAATTTGATATATTTATAAATATTTATAAATGTATTTAATGTTATTGATATTCAAGCCTGAAAATAATCAGTCTATCATTTGTAGAATGAGGTTCCCAGAGGGTGAATTTCCTGATGCTATCCCATACAGTTAGTCAGTTGAAGCTCTGGGTACCTCTTTCTGTTTATATTTGACACCTTGATTCAGATTGAGATTCACAGAGGGTAAATTTAGTGATGCTACCCTGCTGTGCAGAGTAGCATCACCAAATTCACCCTCTGGGGACCTCATTTTTCAGATGATAGTCTGCTTATTTTCTGGCTTGTTGATATTTTATAGATGTTGGGCAGATTTTTCATAACAATTGTTATAGTAATCACACACTTTCAAAGTCTGTGATTCTTTTTATTATTTTTTTATCAAATAAAGTGCTTACCAATAAATAAATGTTTTCTTATTTATCCTTAATCAACCCTTAATCAAAAACAGTATGTAGTTGGTCTAAGGGGAATTGGTCTTTTGGGAATTGACCTAAAGGGAATTGGTCTAAAGGGAATTGGTCTAGTGGGAAGACACCGAATAACTGTAAACGATTTCTGTGTAAATACATCGTTGCGACTAGTAACGCATCAAGGTGAACAATTCGAACTTGGTTCATATCCGACGACATCAGTGTTATATCGTCAAGTTTGAAGCGGCGTGTTCTCAAAACGTCGAAAAACTAAAATTCACACCTCGGTAAGTTTGTTTTGAGAGTAATTATAGTTTATATCTAATTAGTGGTCTCTTGTGAGATGTTTCTGCGTTCAGAGATCAATCAGAGATACAGTCGGTGGGTTTTCTGTGTTCTGTGAACAGAGTTTACTGAGTTGTGTAAGATATATACAGTATGTGGAGAGTGGATTGTAACTAAATCACCCGGCGAGTAGAGTTATCACCCAAAGTATAATAATAATAACACTTCGGCCGGTCGCTGATTTGTCGCGGTTCTCGTATGAGAAGGCCTTGGTTACCCCTGTTCTACCAACTGCCTCCCTATTCCCACGCTTCTTCTCTCCTCCCAACACTCGGAGACGAACTGCTTGAATCCCTTGCCCCATTCTTCCCAATCTCTCCGATTTGCATATTAACCCTCTCCCCAGAGTCGCCCCCCCCCCCCTAACCACATGTCCTCCATTCTCCAATCCCACTTCCCCATTATACTCCCCGTGAATCTTGTTCTTTTAGACTGGTATTTTGGGCATTCAAGAAGAAAGTGTTCCAGGGTCTCCACCACGCCCAAGTTACACATCTGGCACTCCTTTTCACTGTTTTCCCCAATTTTTCCCCTCAGCTCCAGGACCGCGACCTCAGCTTGAACAACAGTGAACCCACAAAGGTGCCATGAAGGTACTCTTCAAAACCAGGCTTCTCGTTATCACGCAGGCCACCCAAAGATCTCTTTGATTTGGCCCCCTCTCGCCAATTACGGTTACAATCCTCCTTGACCCTTTCTCTGACGATCTTTTTACCCTGGTTTGCCCCAACGTCAAGGTCCGAGATCTGCAATGAGTAATTTTCTACTAGCTCCCTCACTTGGACCATCCACCCCATTAACAGTCTTGATCCGGTCACCCCTGTTCACTTCTTTGAAAAACTTTTTTTCTCCAGCACAGAACGCTGAAATTTTAAGTATGCCATCCGCTCCTTCTCGAACACTGACTCAAATATTAAACTGCAACATAATATCCCTGGAGGAAATCAGGAAAGCACTCAGACAAATAAAAAATAAAAAGTCCCCATGCAGGTCCAGACAAAATATCCAACGAACTTTTAAAGACTATAATCCCCTACATGCTAGACGAAACGGTCAAGTTGTTTAACCAAGTCCTTGAATCTGGTCATTATCCAACTGAATGGAGTAAGTCAACCCTAACGCTACTGTACAAAAAAGGTAGCCGGCTCTACCCTAACAACTACAGAGCCATTGCAGTAAGCTCTGCTGTCGGGAAATTATTTAATAAGTAATAGATATATCACTATTTTGTGTATTATATGGGTAAATAATTGTACAGTTGTGCAGGTGTCCGGAGATATTTTGGACGAGGCGAAGCCGAGTCCAAATATTGGAGGACACCTGCACAACTGTACAATTATTTACCCATATCCCATATAGTACACAAAATAGTGATATATGTGATTTAATCCACAGCCCCTCAATTGAGTGTTAACAAAAGTCAAAAAAATTATATTTTAGAAAGTTTGACACGAGTAAAACCACATTTTAAACACTTTTTGCTTGCTCTACCCCCGAAAAACAAAATGGGCATAACCCATTTTTTGCTTGCTAGAAAGTCTATTGAAGTTATGACACGCATCAGGAGTTCAGATATTGTGAACAGATAATAATAATAACAAAATATAATAATAACACTTCGGCCGGCCGCTGATTTGTCGCGGTTCTCGTATGAGAAGGCCTTGGTTACCCATGTTCTACCAACTGCCTCCCTATTCCCGCGCTTCTTCTCTCCTCCCAACACTCGGAGACGAACTGCTTGATGACATCCCTTGTCCCAATCTTCCCAATCTCTCCAATTAGTATATTAACCGTCTCCTTTGAGTCGCCCCCTAACCACATGTCCTTCATTCTCCCATCCCACTTCTCCATTATACTCCCCGTGAATCTTGTTCTTTTAGACTGGAACTTTGGGCATTCTATAAAAAAGTGTTCCAGGGTCTCCACCACGCCCACGTTACACATCTGTGGCTTCGAAGTGAACTCACTTCATGACGTAATTTGTTCTCCCGCTAATATAATGTCTCTGCTCAAGGGTGGAACACTTGTTCAATCCCTCATCGAGAGTGCGGGAGATAAATTTAATAATCGTTCATTTTTAAAGCATTTGGAAGAATAATTTTTTTTTATCTGAAGAAGAGGTTCGCTTTCCCTCAGGGGTGGCGGGTGGTGATGCCTGATTGCGGTCTTAATATTTGAAAAAGGGCGTTTTTTTAGGTTATTTATTTATTTAGTGGTGTTTAGGGTCACTTTTCTGCAGCTATGGCTAATTGTGACCGCAAAAAAGGTGTAAAGTCAAGTTTAGCCAATCGTTTACACCCATGCTGCCCATTTTAGGGGACTTCTACCCTGGGCACTAGTGACCAGGTTCTATTTTACCAGTAAAACTGGACTTGTTTACCACAGCAAACAAGCACTGCCTCACTTCCGAGGTTTCCACGGGAATCCTTTTTAGGTTACCAGGGCTGTTGGTTATTAAAAGCAACAAAAAATTAAAAAGTACATTATAATTCTTACACGATGCACACTCAATTCAGTCGCTCTTTCGAGAAAAGCTTGTCGATAATTCATGTGTTAGAAAGTTTTTCACACCTCCTTTACAGCATCTTTACTTTTGAATGGTTATGATTACAGTACCGTGACAATCGTACAGATATCTAGTTATTGGGACTGTTTCAAAACCATCCCAATATCCAGTTATTGGTACTGTTTTACTGAGCTGTTCTCATCAAAACAGTACTTGGTGTGATTTATAGGGCTTGTTTTCATGACAGAGAACAAAAGAAATATTAGGTAGCTGTGGATTAAGATTATAAATAACCGGATAAATAATTTTCTTGAAGATAAACGGCATATAAGCGACAACCAATTTGGATTTCGTGAACACCGTAGCACGGTTAATAATAATAACTCTTTGGCCAGCCGCTGATTTGTCGCGGTCCTCATAAGAGAAGGCCATCATTCCCCTGCACCCCACCCCCTCTTCCCCTCCTCTCCTCCCAGCATTCAGATATAAACTGCTTAATAGTGTCCCTCACTTCCTCTTTTTCAATTTCTTCAATAAGCATTCCTACCCTCTCCCTCGTGTCCCCCTTCAGCCATCTATCCTTTGTTTCTTCACCCCACTTCTGCATTATTCTTCCAGTAAATTTTATTCTATGAGGTATATACTGTGGGCATTCCAAGAGAAAATGTTCCAGGGTCTCCACTACTCCAGAGTGGCACATTTGGCATCATTTTTCCCCATCTCTCCCAATTTTTCCCCGAAGCTCCAGTGATCTTGATCTCAGTTTGAACAGCAGTGACCTTCCAAAGGTGCCATCTAGGTACTTCTCAAAAGCTGGCTTTTCTTTATATTGTAACCTCTGCAGTGATCTTTTCACGCTAACCCCTGCTCGCCAGTTTCGATTGCAATCTTCCATGACTCTCTCTTTGACAAACCTTTTGCCTTCTTTCATTCCTACTTCTATGTTTGTGACCTCTATAGAGTAATTGTCCATTAGTTCCCTCACATGTTTTGACCACCCCGTTTCTATATTAGAATTCCAAATGGTATCGAGCATCAATTTGCACCACCGGTTGTCAGGCAGGTTTCTCAAGTAGTTAAAGTAACACAGTTTTCCCAAATCTACCCTGTCCTTGATTTTCATCCACCCAAGATCCCCCCTTACTGCTTCCAAAGCTGCAGCGTTACTCGACCCTGTTATCCATCTGCCGGCATCATTTTGAGTATTTTCCAACTTCTTAATAACGGTTTGGTTTATTGGAATCACGTCCGTGCCATACGTTATACTTGGTAAACCCACCCTCTCCCACAGTGTTTTCCCCACAAAGACCTTGTTGAAACTATTTTTCCCTAAAAGTTTTAGTTGGTTCAGAATTCTTTTCCCCTTCAGAATCAGTTTGGCTGAGTAATTTCTGTACACCCCTCTTCCCGTTATATTTATGCTTACCCCTAGATACTCATACTCTCCCGTTTCTCCTACAGTGATTTGTTTGCTTTCCCCTTCGGGGATTGAGAACTCCCCCACTCTCCATCTCTTCGTCATATCTACCTTGCGTCCAACGGGTATTACCTTGCTTTTATTTTCATTTAGTTCGAGCCGCCAAGTGTTCCCATATCTACCAACAATTTCCAGCAGTTTCTCTAGCCCCTGTTCAGTTCTAGACATTAACACCATGTCGTCCGCAAAGAATAAGCCTGGTATCTTTATGTCTCCAACATTTACCCCCTCCGCCCTCTGAATTAGTTCGTCCCCTAAATCTTTAACATACAATGCAAACAAAATCGGTGAAAAGATACACCCCTGCTTGAGGCCTATATCCATAGGGACTCGTTTTGTAGTGATACTCCCTAGACTGAGTTGGCTTTGCACATCTGTATACAGTGCTTTCATGATTCCCACAAAGTCACCCCCCAGTCCGATGCCCTCGAGCTTTCGCCACATACCTTCCCTCCACACTCGGTCGTACGCTTTTTTCACATCTAGAAATGCCAGAAACATCTTTTTCTTTTCAGCCTTTGTTGATTCTATCAGTTGGGTGAGTGCAAATAGGTGATCAGTGACTCTTCGTCCTTTCCTGAAACCATTTTGAATTTCTCCTAAAAAACCTTTCTCTTCAATAACTTCCTCTAGTCTACCGTATATGACCTTACAGAATACTTTTCCGATGTTACTACTAACTGATATCCCCCTATAGTTATCTAGAACTTCCTTATCCCCCTTTTTGTGTATGAACGACACCTTACTTTCCCTCCACTCTCTGGGGACCTCTTGCTTTCGCAGAGCCAGGTTGAAAAGGTTTGTCAGGACTTCAATAAGTGCCTCCCCTCCATTTTTGAGGAATTCGTTCGGAATTTCATCAGTCCCTCCCGCTTTACCATTTTTTAATTTCGAGACCACGTTCCGCACTTCTTCTGCCGTTATTTCGCTACATACACGATTGGATAGGTTCTCCTCCACCAGTGTATTTCTTTTTGGTGGGGACCCACTGCCCCATCGCCTATCGTTTATCTTTTCCCAGTGCTTGACTAACTCTGAAGCGACACGGCCTTTATCTTCTGTACTTTCCCCATCCACTTTGATACTCTGCACACTACTTTTCCCTCGTTTATTTACCCAGTTCCAAAATACGTTTGAGCTCGAACCCCCCGTTTTCTTTATTGTTCTGGCAAGACTGCAATTGCGCTCCTTCCTATTATTATTCTTTATCTCATTCACCTTTTTCCGTGCCAGTTCATATTCTCCTTTCATTAGTCTCGTGTCATTGTTATCCACCCCTTTAAGCTTCCTACTTCTTCTGTAAGCAGCGCATTTTACCTTCCTTTCTTTTATAGCCTTTTTCAGTCCCTCGTTAACCCTGTATCCAAGCTCTCTCGTTGGGACCTTCACCCTTCCTATACACTCCTTCCCTGCCTCTGTTAGGCTATTTACTATGCCATCTGAAATACTCTGGACATTTGCATCCCTAGGTATACATTCAAGATTTGGTTTTAGTTTTTCCCGAAACTGCTTCCAGTCGGCTCCTTGTTTTAGTCCCCAAACTTCCTTGAAGGTATTTCTGTCTCTATTCGTCTTTTTGCCCATAATCTTAACTGTTATCAGGTTGTGATCACTACCCAAGTCATTTTTTCCCTCGTCATCTATTTCTACATCTATAACCTGATTAACCTCCCTCCATACGCTAATGTCAGTGAGTATATAATCAATTATTGTTTTCTTATCGTTCCTCTCCCAGGTCCATTTACCCTTACATTTCGCATCCCTGTTCAGGATCTTTAAACCAAGCTCTTTTGATAGGTCCAACATCTTCCTCCCATTCGTGTTAATTTTCCTATCACCTCCCTGTATGCCCTCCTCCTTATCCCCGATGTGCCCATTGAAGTCCCCCATTAGGACAATACTGAACCCTCTGCTCCCAAGCTCTGTGATATTCGATCTAAGAGTTGTATATATTGAATCATTCCACTCGGGCTTACTTCCCTCCACTGCTAAGTATACAACACCAACGGCAACACTCCTGCTTCCTAACTTGATTTTTGCCCAAACTATTTCGTTGGATACTGGAATCTGAGTCCTTGCTTCTGTGAGATCTGTAATCAATGAGGGCTGTAATTCCTCTTTAGCGTAGATGCCAACACCCCCACCCCGTTTCTGACCCTCAGTTCGCCCAGCTCCTATCCACACGCAACCCTTCATCTGATCAACCCGCTCATCCCGTCGTATCCACGTCTCACTTAGACCCATTATATCGAAGTCTCCTTCGTCCATCATTGTTGATATTTCGCTTACTTTCTTGTGCAGACCCTGGATGTTGCAGTACCCAAACTTAATGAATCTTTGTTTTTTTTGTCATCACTGGCACATTATTATAACCCTGGTATGTCCCTGTATTGTGCATGTTTGTTGTTCTTCCTATGTTCCCAGCATTTGTGCCACTCTGGGTTACCGGCTGTGGTCCCCTACCCCCCTTTTCTCCAAAAAAGGCTCAGCCACCTGTAAGATTTTTTGGCCCAACAGGTCTGTACCCATCCTACTTAAATGCAATCCGTCTCGCCCATACAACTCTCCTTGTCCCCAGAATGAATCCCAGTGGTCAATGAAATGTACTCCCAAGTCTTTGCAGTGCTCTTCCAGCTCCTCGTTTAGTGCCATAATCCGCGAGTTCCTCTCATTCCCACCACCCATAACGGGGAGCACCCCTGAAACGATGATCCGAGCATTCCTGCTAAGTAGCTTACTAATTAGGTCCTTGTATGTGTCCACCAAACGAACTGATTTCCTCTCCCTGATGTTATTGGACCCCACATGTAATACCACTACCGGATCAGGCCCCGACCCAGCTACAATACCGTCCAATCTATCCCTCAGGTCCTCCACTTTAGCCCCCGGAAAGCACAGAACTGTTCTATTTTTACTGTCCGGACCACAGACAACCTTGTCGATCCCCCGAACTATGCTACTTCCCGCAACCACCAACTTACTTTTGGACCTCGCCCTATTTATCTCCTCTAGTCTCCTATTGTTTACAGCGTCCTCTTCCTCTCCAACAGCCCCACTCGGAATCAATATCGGTATCGGTATCTTTGACCTAGGATTACTCCTATCCTTGTCCCTCCGTCTCTTTCCAGGCCCTGAGCTACCTGGACTACTCCCCTGGTCTTCCCCCGGATCCCTCCTCCTTTTTTCTGGCCTAGACCCCGAGCTACTATCTGTTGCAACTACCTCCATCTCCTCCTCTGACTCTTCCGAATCGAGCACATCAAATCTGTTTCTGGTGCTGCACTCCCCACTGCCTTTGGACTTTACACCCCTATCTACCTGCTTCTCTGGCCCCCCTTTCCTACCACTTTTGGCAGTCCACGCCAAACGCTTTACAGCATTGCTCCGGCCTGGGCCCCCCTCATCTGTCCTACGTACTTTTCTAGCAGCCCCCACCTCATCACCTACCTCATTCACATCAAAGGTTCTACCCCCATGTTTCCTCTTGGAACCACCGACAACCTTCCATCCTTCTCGGAAAGCCACTTTCACAGGCGTAACTCCAGACAGCCCCGCCCTACCAAGTTTTCCTTTCAGCTCAGCAATCTCCCCCTCAAACTTAACAATTGTCTCAAGTAAGCGGAGGATTTCCTGACAGTTTGCACATACCTCTCCATATCCCATCGAGCGACAGTCCCCATACATCATAGAACACTGTTTACAAACTTCAAGCCCAATATCGCCATCGGTGGCCCCACCAACCCGGCTCTGACCGACACCCCCAGTGACCTCTGTCTGCAAACCAATACTTACTCCGTTGACACCGTTGACCTGGACCGCGATATTACACGTATTTACCTCCATACTTACCTCCGTCTGAACAGACTTGCTCGCCATCATCAAAACAAAATTACGCGATCGGACAGGGAAAATTGTAAACACGCGACAAAAGGCAACACGACGAATCGTTCGACAACTTAGCGCTCACAGTTTTATTTAAGACCTCCTAACTTTGTCCCAGTTACTATACTAAACTAACTCCCCACAAAGTTGAATAAAATAACCTGAAAATGAAATATATATGATTAGTAAACAATAAAAATACTTAATTTCGATTCGTAACCAAGGAGACTTCTTCTGTATCATATATACAAAGCCTTAGGAGCAATATGTATGCTGCATTAGCCTTGTCAATATTCTAATTAGTTATTTTATTTGTGATAAATTAATTACATGCATATATATATATATATATAATCATATTATGTTTCTGTTAACTCCTTGTGCAATCTGCCTCTCTGTTGGCGTTATTTTTGCTTGAATAAAACTACTACTACTACTACTACAGTAGTGCAAAACACAGTGTCGCAAAATATCACATGGTATATTTTGTAGCACATCTTTTATACTTTTGGTTACACTTCTAGCACTAAAATAACATTGTCCTGAATATTTGGTATCATTCTTGCAACTCTCACTCAGAGAGAAAAAAATGCAAATCATTTAAGTTGGCACTTTGGATTTCATTCCCTCTTTTTTTAAATGTTCTGCGTTGATAAAACGAGGTCACAAAATCTTTTCAATAACTTAAAATGATTTGCTTTAAAGATTTCTGCGTTGATAAAACCAGGTCCAGGTATCATTTCTTGGAAGGCATTCTGAGACACAAAATATAATGCAAATCAGTTCAAGTTTCTCTTTAAGTTTACGTTTCAACTAATTGAGCTGTAAAACTATATGTTCCAATAATACTAAAATCCTCGCCCTCTGATTGGACGAGATCTCGCTTAGGTTTTTTTTTCTATGTTTACGGCTCCAGCGGCATAATTATGTTACCGTCTAATGTCAACAAGTGAAAGATTTGAAAAGATGGTAACCATAGGAGGAGATTATTATATAGATACCTGTAAAATTGTATTTATCGATACCAGGGATCATTCTATGAATGTATAAATGCAACCCACTTACAAAAAAGGCGAGGCTACTGCATCTCAGTTCAAATCATGAACTTGTTCATGGTTTGAACTGAGATGGAGTAACCTCGACCTTTATCTAAGATATTGATTTTTTGTTGTCCAGTGACGTCGTGGGATACACGATAGGTTTATTAACTAAATTTTGTCGATAATGTTGTCCTGTTCATTGAAGCGGCCTTGTTCATTTCACGACGTTGATTTTAGGGCTTCAGGTAAGTTTCATTGAAACATATACGTTATTGTGATGAACTGACGGTAACATGGCCTGAGGTTTGAGGCTCAGGGCTTATGTTCAGCCGAGACTTTTCGCGTCTCGGTTGAACATAAGCTCCGAGCCTCGGGCCTCAAACCTTAGGCCATGTTACCGTCAATTCGTCACATTAACTTATAGCCTGGGGGAAATGTCCGTTTTCCACAAAATAGCATAGGGAAATTCCAAACGAGGAAATGTCCACACACCATATATTGGGTAATGTGTGTCTGGGGAAATGTCCACTGAGGAAATGTCCGTCAACCATTTTAACCCTCCTTTGTTGGATTTAGCAAGACCTGCGAATGTAATGCCATTTCAGTGGATCGTACCCCACTCATCACACAACACACACACATTTTCATTGGGTATTCGCACCCAGCCGCACTGTCAATTGAAGATCACCCTATGTCCACGCTATCGAGTGCCAATGGTGTTAATTGCATTAAAATATTTCTTTTGACACCCAAAATACATCATTTGGCACCCAAAATATACTTTTGGTATGTCTCAAAGGCTTTGTCACTCAATATTTCAGTGCTTCGTTTACGATAAAATCGCTGTCTGACACAGGTGAGACAAAATTCATGCCTGTCAAGTACAATTAAAACTAGAAGTCCTGTCATGAAATGCGCACAAATAGCACGTCGATCTGTGCGTTAATCTATGCGTTATGACCATAGTAAGGCTATCAAATTCTGTACATGTGGTCTGTGCACAAGCAATGTTTCAGTCAATGGACCTCCGGATAACCCGGAGGTCCATTGGAAGAAACATTGCTTGTGTTTGCCATGAGTAACCAGGAGAACCTGCCATGCTCTGAATGCCAATCGATATGACAATTGCGCGCTATTCCTACGCGCAATTAAGCTTAGATAAGTGCACAGTTCGTGACAGGACTTCTAGTTTTAACTGTAATCTGTAGGTGATAGCTACGTGTAATCATTGTTCTCCGTTTGTTAACAGTTTATCCATTTAATCTGATTATCATCAAAACATTTCTTTGTTACGTTATATTTTTTATCTTGCTTACTTTTTTATAATCAAATATTTGCTACAAGTTCATTTGGAATGAATTAACAGTAAGTAATTAATAATCATGAAATTATTTTGTAAACGTTAATAAGAGACTTTTACCTTTTTATTGTCTATACTTTGTGCGTTCGCGGGTTTTGTTTTGTTTTTTTTGTTGTTTTTTTGGTACTGAGATACTAAAAAGAGTCAGGTAACACTAAATTAAAATATCGTACTTTGAGTGAACCAAGGCGTAATCTGCAATGCTTAAGCATTGCAGATGAAGTTTAGCATTGCAGATGAAGCCTTGGTGCACCCTAGGGACGGCACACGGTTAATTTGTTCTCATTTACAATAAGATTCCATTTGGCACTAAAATCTTTCATTTAACACCAAAAGAATTCATTTGGAACAGAGAAAAAAATTCTACTTGACACCACAATATTCGGGCCAGCATGAAATACTTCATTTGTTTTTGTTGTTTTCGGAATGCCTACTATGATATGTTAAAACGTTGATGTCATTTATTTTTAGAAGTTATTCTCTTATTCCAGCCAAAATCACAACAACTGGCGTATGTGCTTCCGAGACGTGTAGTGGACATGGAACGTGCTATGATAATGCGGGTAGTGCTGCATGCTACTGCGATTACTACTATTGGAGTGATGCGGCTTTCTGCGACACACCAAGGAGTAAGTACAATCACTGATCAAAACTATTCGTAGCCTCTGAGGCCTAAGACTTTGTGCCGACCTGTCCGCTACTCCTTTATCTCAGGAATCTAAATATTCTACACAACAATTTGCCGAAATAACTTTTGAAGTCTTCATTTTGCATCCGAATTATCGTACAAGACACCGATTATAAGGAAGAACTGGTAGCGTGTAGGGGGCTCGTATTTCGGCTGACGTTTGAAGTGCTCGAACCGCAGTTTTCAAGGCTCGTTATTCTGTGGATATGCTTCATGGTTTCTTAAGAATTGAATGCAGTTTTTATAATCTTTATTGGAGTATGAACGTGTGTGAATGGGTACAAATTGTATGAATCCCTTTGGGATTCATACATAATATGTACCCATTCCCACACGTTCATACTCCAATAAAGATTATAAAAAATGCATTCAATTCTTATAATTACATTCCGTAACTGTTTAAACTACTTTTTACCACACAACAAAGCAGAATGACGAGAGGCGCTAAAAGTTAAAAACCCGCCCAAACACCGCCCGAAATACATTCTGTCAATTACACTCTACCGTAAATGCGAGTCAAAGTTCGACCAAATGTATTCATTGGAAAATGAATTACATTTGGTCATGACGTTTTCATCCAGCTGACCGACCCAAAACGTATAACTACATTAACAATGTAATTTTATGGAAATGAAAGTTTTTATTCTGTAGGCACTCTCCCATAAATTGTATTGTAACAGGCAATGACGTACCAATGATAACACCTTGACCGACCGCTAATGTATCGCGGTTCTCAGGTGAGAAGGCCCCGATTAACTCTTCTCATAAAGTCCTCCCTATCCAATATCATCTCCTCTCCTCCCAACACCCAGAAACGAACTGTTTGATGATATCTCATTCCCTGTTTTCCCCAGTGTCTCTGGTAAGCCTATTAACCCTATCTTTTGTGTCACGCAATACCCACATACCGCTTATTCTCTCACATGAAGAAATTTTGACAAGCAAAAATAATTTATCCATCAACTAGTAAATATGTTCGGGGGGTATAGACCCGAAGAGAAAAGTTTAAGTGTTTCCTTTTAAAAATATAGATGTTTTTTGCCTTAATTTTTACTGAACAATTTGAAATTGTTGCGTTCAAGCTTCTGAAACGAAGGTCCTAGGCGGTGTTAAACAGTCTCGGGGTAGTAATATTTCTGTACGTTAGCAGTGAAAACGTAGGGCTTAAAATTCATGCCAGAGACAGAATCGATTCGCGCATGGATAAATAATAATTTAATTTCGCGCAAATGCTCATTTGATTCTTGCCATGGATTCCAAAAGTGGTCTTAAAAACTGAAGAATTCTTACTTTTTAAACCCTCATAATAAGGTAACAAAACTTCATTGAGAAGTGGTGTCTAGTGAAGTGTTCGCTGCAATATAAGCAGCTAAGACTTCACAAGACACAACTACCACGGTACTGTAACTTCCATCAGTAAGACGAACAAAAGCCTGCATACTGAAGCACGTATTCTACATATACATATATTACAAGAAACTCATCCAAATTAAAACTGGACCCTTGGAGGGTAAACTTTCGGAAATATATAAATATAATATCATTTTTACTATGGAATTATATATATGCTGCACTCACAGTGGTATAACTGTTCTTTCAAATTCTAGATATTTCAGTACTGATATTTGATTCTCGCAACAGATATTCGCGAACATCAAAACTGATTCTCATGAATCGTGACAAATTTTAACCCTTTACTCAACGCAGGCAATATCAAAATTTATTATTTTAAATATATTTTTTTTCTTTTCAAAAAATTTCAACAAAACCATATCACGTGACTCCTCGTTTGAACGAGCTCGTTCCAACGAGGGGTCACATGATATGGTTTTGTTGAAATCGTTTGAAAAATAATATTTTTTCAACTGCTGAATTTGCATATTACGCGGGCGGATGCGGCCGATTCATTGGGTAAAGGGTTAAGGCCTGAGACGTTACGCGACTTGACAGTCTCTGATAAAATGCTGAGGAAAACATTCATTCAGTGAGTGCATGAACAAAGACTGTTACGACCCATAATGTAATAAATTGCCATAATGTAATATCTACCCATAATGTAATACAAAAATGCCCGTAATGTAATACGTACCCATAATGTAATAAAAAACGACTCATAATGTAATAAATGTAAAAACGTGTAATAAATGTTAGGCGCCCATAATGTAACAAAATTAAAAAAAAATAGATATAAATTACACTCATCCAGGCCCGTAATGTAATAAAATTCTAAGCTTGATTTTTGTTTTTTCTCTTTACTCCAGCAGTGCGTTCGGCTACTTATGACACATCCTTCGCCTCTGTCAGTGCTGCCAATGGCCCCTATGCCGCACACAGCCAACATGTATGGGTGTGTTGGGATTACGATGGAGAGTATTCCGGGACCTGGGACGGGTATACTCTGCTCTGAGTGGCAGGCATTGTGCCCTGTCACAACCATATAGGTCCACTTACCAGACATTCAATAATTTCGATTCCAGGATGGTCACTTATAACTGCAATCATCATATTCGACCGGCTGTTCACTTGCACAAAAGCAATGTGGGTAGCAGGTTCCTGCTGTTAATAAATGCAAGTAACTCTGAGCAAAGTTGCTGGGGCAGAGGGTGGAGTGGGGTGCGGTGGGGTTTGGGCGCACAATGACCGGATAGTGGGGGGGGGGGGGGGGTGTAGTGTGGGATACAGGGAAAAGATAGAACAGAACCAAGACGTTGAGTCAAGCGGCGCAGAGGAATATCGGGAGGCGATATGGTGAGTGTACTGGTACTGGGATAGGAGATATCCTATAGCTCGATGGGATTTGGATTAGGCTACTTTGCTCCAAATTAAGCGTACGATCTATCCTCTGTAGATCAAATCAACATTATCACATCAAAATAATTCTGATCTGTATTATACCCCCTCCCCCTCTGTTCAGCCTGACCCCCCCCCCCCCCCACACCCACAAAAAAAAATTGTTATCACAATAAACTTTCATATTTTGCCCTTATTAGCATCAGCTCTGGCATAGTTTCTTGAAAAGATCTTAGACTAGAGAGCTTTTCTTTAAATCCTCTCAGTCTGGTACTAGGAAATGTAAAATAAAGAAAAAATTTAAATTGCATTTACATGTACAGTACAGGGAGAATGTACTATCAATAAATTACCCCTGGTTTGATGACTGATGATTTCTCTCCAGCAATAAATGCTATTTTGTTGCAACTTGGAAATCGGAATTTGCATCAGCAAAGTTTCAGCCAATGGACCTATGGGTTACATGTAAACCCGGAGGTCTATTGATTGAAACTTTGCTTGTGTTTCTGTATAAAATTTGAGAGTAGTACCTCTGATGACACCTCCACCCCATGAGTGATTTGGTGACAGTCCACCCTCCACCCACTGTAAAGTGTAAATTGTAATGTCTGTATACCATTACTACAACTTATTTCCAGCAATGCTGTACATGTATATACATTAACTAACTTACTTTTGATTTTCATCTGTTGGGAAAGTTTCATCCAAACCATCAACTCCGGATTTGTCTGATGCCAGAGACGCCACATCTTCCGACGTTTCAGATCCAATATTTGTATCTTGAGATTTACCATCCATAACATTCACAAACAAACGAATCTTCGCTTTAATATTATCTGGTGTGGAATATCATCCAGCTCATCCCACTCGGTATTTCAATACTGAATCACTAAACTTGATTTCTGTGGAAGCTATGAGTTTTTGTCTTTCTCCCAGGTACTCACACAATATGTTTCTCTGAGGATCCGCAAATAAAATACAATATATCTTCTGACAAAAACAAACTTTGGGCTTTTCGATAAATTTTAAAATGGCAGAATTATCCCAGAATTCTTTGTTCTCACAGGAGCGATAATCCTGCAAATTTCTGAGTCCTCCACGCAGAATAAACCAAGGACGAGAACCTCGGATTTCATTCCGTTGATTTAAAACACGCAGCGTCTGGGCTATTTTATATATCAGTGGTTATTTATCTGTCCCTTCGATTTCCTTGATAATATGAATTAAAATATGGGCATACAGTAGTTTTTTTTTAGCTTTAAAACACTCGAATAACGATTTTTTTTACGAATGGCTAACACGACATTTTCAGGTTAGTCATTTTGACTAACCACTTTTTTGACTAAGCAGCTCAGACGTTAGTCAATGTGACTAACAAAGGCTCTGAGTAACTTTTTTTAGTCACTTTGACTAAGCAAAGTTTTTCAGTGTATCAGGGCTTTATAAAACTTGGGTACCAGAGCAAAAGCTAACATATTCCTCGCTCAAGTTTCATATTCATTCAAATGCACTCTCCAATAATTTGTGATAAAACAAAACTTGAACAACTTGGTATACAAAAAGAAAATGTGTCATACCATTGTATGGGTATTGAAAATATCTTATTGTACAACGAATTTTGTTATGCTTGTAAAACTATTATGTATATATCTATACTTTTTGTACACTGGTGAATAAATACATATCATATATCAACAAATTCAGATCAACCAAAATAATCTAGCCCTCAACTAGTTAATTGTAGGTTAAAGTTAAAAGTAGAAGTCCTGTCATTAAATGCGCACAAATAGTACGTCGATCTACGCGTTAATCTACGCGTTATGGCCATAGTAAGGCTATCAAATTCTGTACATATGGTCTGTGCACAAGCAATGTTTCAGCCAATGGACCCCCGGGTAACACGGACGTCCATTTACAGAAACATTGCCTGTGCTTGCTATGACTAACCAGGAGAACCCATCGTGCTTTGGATGCCATTCGACATGGCAAATGCGCGCAATTCCTACGCGCAAGTAAGCCTAGATAAGCGCACAGTCATGACAGGACTTCTAGTTTTAACTGTAATTCCGTTAAGGAACCCGTAACTCATCTGTTATATAAACAGCGAGTGTGTGATTCCGCAACTCAGTGTTTCAGTCCGTTTGTGTTCAGCTAAACATTGATATGCCATGCAACTAGAAATGTTCTCTCCCACGGGCGGGGCTACACTTTATGGGACGAGTCGACACGCTAGTTAGACATGCTCGGTTCATTATTGTTTTCATTTTTCGTATACAGTTCCAGAGTCACCAACTTGCAGTGCTGATGAAATGAGTTTGAAAATAGTGCCTTACATGACCGGATCGTTTTCTGGAGATATTTATGTATTATCCGACGAAGCTAAGACAACAGCATGTACTGTGACCCTGGCTGCTGGAAAAGGAGACGTTACTATGAAGTACGACAACGCCATTTGTGCAACAGTATCTTCTACAAACGTCGCAGATGCAACGGTAATATAGATTTTAGTGTGTATTACTTTATGGGAGAGTCGGAAATGTCGTACAAATATATAGACAAAACTACATGTATGTTTCAATGAGTCGTTTTGTATTCAATGAGTCAGATGTGCGTAGGAAGAAAACGTCGAGACCGAAGGTCGAGACGTTTTCTTTCCACGCACATCTGACGAATTGAATACAAAACGACTCATTGAAACATACATGTGGTTTTGTATTTATTACATGACCCAAGCACCTACTGACCTAATTTTCTTTTCTATCAACGGTGGTAAACACCATGCACTTTATGCAGCCGCATTGCATAAAAAGTCCCGGTTGGAACAGATTGGTGTGCAATACGGAATTCCGTATTGCACAGCCGTATTGCACGCCGTATTGCATAAGAGAGACTGCATGGGCATGTAATAAATTTCAATATGTGACGTCACCATAGGCATAAGAGAATATCTCTCCAGAAGAAACTTCTTCGTGAACAATTTAGTAGCCACAATTATTCTCTAAAATCAGTTAGGTTAAAAATCAACTCAAATATACTGGGTCGAGTGAATATGAACCCAACTGGGTTCATATTCACTCAACTCAGTTGACTTATGTTGATTTTTAACCCAACTGATTTTAAAGTGCAGAGAGAATCACGGTGGCTTGTAACCAAAATTGCAGAGAAGGTGTCAGCAGAGAGAGGTCTTTGTGGGCCTGCGTGATAAGGAGAAAACAACATTTGAGGCGTACCAGTATGGCATCTTTGGGAGGGGGGTGGGGGTGATGTTCAAAAGAATTTGAGGTCGCTGAAGCTCAATGGGGAAATTTGGAGAGACGGCGCCCAGGAGTGCCAAATGTGTAATTCGAGAGTAAGGAACTTTCCCTGAGAATGTCCAAAATATCAGTTAGACAGAATTAGATTCACCATGAGCATAATGAAGATATGGGATGGTCGAACAAGAAACTGAATGTGGCTACTGGGTGATTCAAAAGAGGAGGTTAGGATGTTGGTAAACAAAATTGGAGAGAAAAAGCGCGGTATAGCATTAAACTGTTTGTTTCTCTGTGTTGGAAGGAGGGGAAGTGGGAGGACGAAGCAACATTTGGGAGCCCTGGTGTAAAGAATGCCTTCTCACGTGAGAACCGAGACAAACCAGCGGGTGGGCAAAGATTTGTTATTATCAATCGGTCGGTTACTCTACTTCGATGCCAAAGACGTCATAAGTTTAGAACAATTTCTCTGCGCGTTTATGGCGATTTTGTTGTTTACATTGTAATGTAACCATTATTTAATTACAATTAGAACATTACAACTCATATAATAGAAGAATACGTAGTACTGTTTTTGAATAGATACCAGATTCATCTTATTTGCAACTACAAGGGAATCAAATTTAACCCTTTGAGACTTTAACCCTTTACCCATCGCACACGATATCAAAATTTATTATTTTAAATATCATTTTTTTTCAAATGATTCAAAAAGTTTCAACAAAACCATATCATGTGACCCCTCGTTGGGTCGAGCTCGACGAGCTCGTTCCAACGAGAGGGTCACATGGTATGATTTTGCTGAAAGTTTTTCGAAAAATAATATTTTTTCAACTGCTGAATTTGCATATTACGCGGCGGATGCGGCCGATTCGTTGGGTAAAGGGTTAATTATCCTAACGTTCAAACGTCAGTGGGAATTCAGTTTCTTCAACGTTTTTTTTCAAAATGTGACGTCAAACGTCAGAAAGTAAAAATAACAAGATATTTTTCACTTTAGTGATTATCTGATTGAGGACTAGATTATTTTTGGTGGTCTGAATTTGTTATTCAAAACCTGTTTTATTAAAAATTATTGGAGAGTGCCAATAGGCACTCTCCAATAATTTGTAATAAAACAAATGCATATAAACAAATTTTTATTTGTGTTTTAGTGAATATGAAAAAAAGCAAGGAGAGTGTTTGCTTTTGCTCTGGTATCCTCATTTTTTTGACAGCAGGATTATATTAGTATTTTAAGCTGCGATAGCATTTGGCTCAATGACTGTCACTGAGCACTGTTCGGCAGAAAATAGGAATTTGGGGTTAAAACTTTAAAAAATCGAAAAATAATAACAAAACCAATGACTACAAAGTATCAACGTGCTGTTTGATTTCGTAGGTAATAACACCTACAAAAGTATTTTTAAGGGTTAAATTAAACAAAAGATCTCGTACGTAATAACGCGTACAGAAGTACCAAAGGGTTGAAACTTATGATGGCTGACAATTTTCGTCATCACTGATACACGGGGAAACAGGTTTGAGTTTAAAATGTTTACATTGTATTTGTAGGCTACGGACTACACCAACGACATTATTGTGCAGTATTTTCCAGCCTACAAACATCAGTTTGACCTGAAGGTCACAGTCACTTGCACCCTGAGTGACACCGGCACCCAAACTGGGACTGTGACAACAGTTGTCAATGACAACACGTAAGTACTACAGTCACTTATTTGCAAAGGACCAGGGTGTCAACATGTTTCGTTAAACCCAACTGACATAGCCTTGTTAGAGTTGAGTGGGACGAAATCAGCGGATACTCAGGAATGCTGCTGAAATTAATAATCGCACCTTTCTCCTGGCATATCCAACAGCGTAAAGGTTTGTATTCTTCCCCTGACTATCTGCCGAATTCATCCCATTGTCAAAATTTTACGGGTTAACCCTTTACCTAACGTAACGGTCAAAACCGGCCAGCGCTATTCTCAAAAATCGCCAGTTAATTTTCATTATTTTTTTCATTTTTTGTCTCAAAAACATAGGTTATGACCCCTCGTTGGAACGAGCTCGTCGAGCTCGTTCCAACGAGGGGTCATAACCTATGTTTTTGAGACAAAAAATGAAAAAAAATAGTTATTCAAGAATTATTTTTGCAAGTGTCGTCTGCTTTTCGGGTTAGGTAAAGGGTTAAGGACCAGAAACGTAGGAACCGGATGGAAATCTATATCATCTTCAAATATATTTTACACCTTAATAACCCCATCAGAGAATGAGGGTTGCTTGTGTTCACCCCCAACGACTCAAATACAGTTACCTGCAACTTGAATTTCTCTTTTGGGCTCTCGTCATTGAAATCTTATTTTTATTACACGCCTGTTCTACGAAATCCCCATCAACAGCAACACTAAACCATGTGGAAAATGAACAATCGTCCCCTCCTCAGTAAACTGTAACGGACAAATCTAATCACACTAAATAATAACACTCTCAAGATGATATGAATAAAGCCCACACATAGGATTCCAACACTATACCAGTTAAGAAGAGAAAACGCGCGCATATTCGGCTGTACATTCTAACAGTGTGCATGTGTTTGCCCTTCTACGAGCATGCCTCCTACGAACGAACGAACGAACGAACGAACGAACGAACGAACGAACGAACGGACGGACCGCGCAAACAAACGAACGAACGAACGAATGAATTTAGTAGAGTGTATGAGCCGACTGAACGGAAAGAAAGAACAACTCCCAACACCCTATCGCCACCATATTTTCTTTCACGAGCGCCTTCACCGTGAAGCCATTTTTTGCTCATGTTCCAATATTTGCACGACAATTATGCCATATACGGGGCTTAAAACTCACGTTGGGCTGCAAAAGTTTGCAAACTTCAGTGCTCTGAGAGCCAGGAAGTTTCGTGGGGGGCGGCGAAAGTTTAGCAAAACGGCCAGCTCCCTCCCCCGTGGCTACGATACTGTTATGTTGTAAATGATAACGGTAAAACCTGGTCACCTTTCGCCAACACCTTAAAACTTTCTTCATGGCGATCGTCTTGTTAATATTGTAAGAGGTCTGAGTCACGTTACTGTCACAAAGAATATTTTCCAGGACTTTAAATGAACAAGTTCAGGCCCAATAAAGTAGATATTCTGTTCCTCGGGCCTTTTTTTTGAAAAATTGCATTTGGGCGGGCGGCTTTTATTCTATTTTTTAGTTTTGTAATTATTTCTTTGCCATACAAAGTTCATGTTCTTGGATTGTTTTGTGTTTTAGGCCTCTACAGAATACCATGGGTGGTTGTGTCTTTCGTCCCTTGAGTGAAAGAAGGCTTTGGAATACTAAAGTTTTGCAAAGCTTTGTTGTATTCAAGGGACAAATTTATCAATTTTATTGACTTGGGTAAATTATCAGGCATAAACGATTTATTTTTTTTTATCTTTTTTAAGTTTGCGTTTCACAAACTTCGGGAATTTTCCTGTAGAGAGGTGTAATACAGAATCTGGGGGTGCGATGGCGTTGCGGTAACCGGTTCTCGTCAGATCACCGAAGTTAAACAATGTCGAGCACGGTTAGTCCTTGGATGAGTGACCGTCTGAGCGATCGATTCGGACTTCCGCGTTGTGTAATTGGGCAAGGCACTTCATCCCGATTGTCCACATAGGGGCACAATGACGCCGTGTACAAACGCGTACTGCACGTCGATGATGCGCATGTCTTCAGCCAATCTAACCCTGCCTGTCTTGCAGTGCGGAGTTACGATGTTGGGAAGCTGGCAGCTGCTCGTCGTTGCTCGGTGGTTCTCTCCGGGTACTCCGGCTTCCTCTGCCCGTAAAACCGACACGATATGACCTTGGCTGTTACTTGTCGTTAAACCCTAATAAATAAATAAATAAATAAATAAATAAATAAATAAATAAATAATACAGAATCTGTTCGTAAGAAGTGTTTCCCGATCAATTCGAACGTTTGTCTATTATTCTGTGTAAAAACCCATTTAAAAATAACTAAACGTCATCTTCAATTCATTTTGATGTTAGTTCTAGAACTTTTTTTCTGTTAATTATATCGACAGTGTGCGCAGCTTGACTTGTAATACAGACACTGTCTTTTCCATTAATATACAAGTCCTGGAGATGATGTTTGCTAAAGTTTTTCTGGGAAAGAAGAAAAACTTGCAAATTACTGTAAAACAGCATTCACTAAACAAAGAGCCCAAGTGGATCTTAACCCTTTACCCAACGAATCGCCCGCATCCGCCCGCGTGATATGCAAATTCAGCAGCTGAAAAAATATTACTTTTCGAAAAATTTCAACAAAACTATATCATGTGACCCCTCTTTGGAACGAGCTCGTCGAGCTCGTTCCAAAGAGGGGTCACATGATATGGTTTTGGTGACATTTTTGAAAAAATTAAAAAAATTATATTTAAAATAATAAATTTTGAAACCGTCTTCGTTGGTAAAGGGTTAATGTTGGGAGGTGTGATACTGATAGATGTTCTTAATGACGGGTTGTCTGTGAACTAGTTGTTTTCAATTAGCTTGCCATAAAAGCAAGCTTTCCTAAAAACTATTTTCAGCTGACGACAAAGGTATTTTATTAACTTTACTAACTTTCACTTGGACGTTCCTGGCTCGTCTAATAATAAATCCAAGGGAAATAACTTTATCGACAGTCGATTTTAATAGCGATATAAATAAGTCAGGGATGTCGTGTCAGGTAAATTTCAAAAAATGAAAAACTGGCCAATTCAGTTCCAATATTGATGGTGTTGATGGAGTTACACTATAAAATATTTTTGTTTTTATTTATAGGCGTTTCGTTAATACTGATTCATCTAAAGTTGAAGTGCCGCCGCTCACTTCAGAATTCGTCGATGCCTCTGGAAACACCGTGAGTGTAGCCTCTGTGTTTATCGCGGATGTATTAAGGTTAGAAATTTCACTGAGTGACACAACAGGTAATTCTTTTAATTTAGTTGCTTGATTCGTTGCTTGATCAACGAAGTTGATAAAATTCGTATCAAATCCGGACGAATTTGATATTCTTTTTATGACATAATTTATAATCAAAACCGTCACCTTAAGTAACGACAAAATCGGGAAGCGCCGTTCACTAATACTGCCAACCAAATTTATACTTCAGTTTTATTTTTGCCTCGAAAACATAGCTTATGACCATCTTTGGAACGATCTAGCCCAAGTGGGGAAACATAAGCACTTCTGATGTTTGTAAGGACGCCGGCGATGTGGAATCCGAGATGCATTTTGTCATGGACTGCCCGGCCTATACAAACATCAGGAGACAGTTGTTTGCAATAATTAACAGGAATAATACAGACTTCTCAAATACAAGTAAACAAGATCGGTTTGAATTTATTATGAAAAATAATACGGCTTCATTATGTCACACCAACTGCAACATAATCCTGCTGTTCTTCAGGAAAAGAGAAATAATAATTGCAAAATAGTAGGTCACTAATATAATATTAGAACGTTCCTTTTCATGTTCTATCGGTCGATAGGACCTGAGTTTGTGTGATTTCTGAAATAAAACCTGAAGCAGCGAAAATAATTAGAACGTTCGCTGCTTCAGGTTTTATTTCAGAAATCACACAAACTCAGGTCCTATCGATCGATAGAACATGAAAAGAAACGTTCTAATTATTTTATTATGCCGAACAAAGTATGACTTTCACTGTTAAGCGTTAACTGCAACATGCCATCAATCTTGCAACAACAATGTAGTCGAATCCAAAAACATGACGTCATTTCGAACGAATGACGTCTCTTCGACTTGTCACAAGTGCCGTCGCTTTGGGAGTTTCTATATCAACAAATGCCAATGTTTACAACTGCATCATGCTGTTCATGTTATAGTTCATTGTTAATGCTTGTTATGAAGCTTGTGCTGAAAATTTTCGGTTTATATCGCATAAACCGAAGGAAAACAACAGTTATTTCTTAAATATAATTGATTGAAGTCATAACTGAGACTCATATTCAGGATTCACAGTGAAGTGGTGGACAACACGTGAGTGAGTTCTTAAATATTTCTGATTCTTTTGAATTCATTGTTAAATGTTTGCAGTTAAAATTGAAAACATACCCACTGAAGATGATATATTTGTTGGTACGTTTGTGTCTACTGGTGTTGAAAAAGGTTAGACGGTCACGGAGCTAGCGTTTGGTGTTGAGAAATTCCAATCGACGCTGATCAATGGAAGTAGCGCTTACATTTTCTTCGTTCTCTTGTCTCCAGGGAAAAACGTTCCGATAGTACCCGTGTTTTGCCCCAAAACTCCAGTACTATGACTTTTAGAAGGTGTCAAATTAACCAATCACGGCTGATGTTACAAACTTGAGGCATAATAAACTGACTTAGGGTTTTGACATTATATACTTATACTTATCGATATGTCCTCTATTTGGACTGCCAATAGCAGACCACAAAGAGAACATTTCGATATACCGGCAGTCTATGCAATCATGCAATCAGATCCATATTGCCTTTTGGTCATTTTCACGAAATTTCACTTACCAACAGGTGTTGGACTGCATCAGTTTTGGGGGCCCCAGGGAGAACCCAATGGGGGGGGGGGGGGGGGGGGGGGTTACCGGGAATTTTCCCGGTGGATCATACAGCAAGTTCGCCTCTGCACAATACTCAACAACAACCAATTTCACGAAGATTTTCGATTTTCTTACTCCTCACAACTGACTTATTTTTTTAGCATAAATTTTAAAAGTAATGGATGGGGTGAGTAGGAAGAGAATTACAGTTTTGTCTTGTATGGATAAACAAGCTTCGCCACGTAAAACTCTCACTATTTTGAGTTTTTCAAACTTAACCTGTCTGTTCACAAACTCCGACAGAATTTTAACCCTTTACCCAACGTAACGGCCAAAACCGCTCAGCGCCATTCACAAAAATCACCATTTTATTTTCATTATTTTTTCATTTTTTGTCTCAAAAACATAGCTTATGACCTCTCACTGGAACGAGCTCGTTGAGCTCGTTCCAATGAGTGGTCATAAGCTATGTTTTTGACGCAAAAATGAAAAAGAAATGTTATTCAAGCATTTTATTTGCAAGTGTCGTCTGCCTTTCGTGTTAGGTAAAGGGTTAAATAATTTAAATTGATGTTTGTGAAAAATGATTATGTTGATGAAGTGTCCACTTTTCGTGGCAATACTCATTGAATATTTACAACATACTTCAGTTATTATCGACAAAAACAAGGGTCGGGAGTGAAGGTGGGGGGGGGGAGGGGCAGATGAAGGAGCGACGTCTTTTCGCTGTCGTTACAGCAATCCAGCTGCTTGCAGTGCGTGAAGAGTGATTTAAAACAAAAATACTCGTGGAGTGAAGTTTCCACCCAGACAATAACAGCCGATTCCTGTGGTAATGCATGAAAAGGACAAGAACGGTTTTAAGCAAGGGACATCCGGGTTCAATTCGGAGGTCTTTTGGCTGAAACTTTGCTTGTCGTTCTAATTCTTTTTCCCAGACAAGGAATTTTTGTGTGCGTCACAATCCACTCTTCATGTACTCTAGAGATCAGCAGACGATATTTTCGTATTAATATTCCTCATTCTATGACCCTATGCTAATTTTCTATTGGGTGTTGTTAGTCATTTTGCAATGTTTCCCACCGTTGGGCATTGCCATTTAACAATTTTGAGATGTTTATCTCGGACCGAGAGGTCTCGAAGGTACGTCACTGAAAATATTGATTGGTCTACACCACACATTTACCCTGTAGCCATCCCACTTAATGACATTATGACGTAGCTTGTGGTCCGGGCGAAAAAACGGCATCTGGGGTTCAAAGGGTTAAGATCACATTTCATTTTCACACTCATAAAAAAATGCCTGTAGTTTCGGTTGAAAGTGTACGCGGTTGCCTTGAACTTTTGCGATCCTCGGATAAACTTATTGAGCGCATACATGTTCAACATTCCGAAAATGCTGTGCATTTTAACAGTTTTACTACGTGTTGTTCCAGTCTGGAAGCTTACAGATATTCGGGTACAGAAGCATAAAAGCAATGTGGTTCCAGAATTTAATGATTATACTTTTGAGAGTTTTTTTTGCATTCAGAAACGTACAAAGCTTCTCGAAAGTTTATAATGTTCTAGAAATAGTAAAGTAAACAAATTATAACAGAGCACGCGATTGTATTTTGCAGTTGCAAGATACAGGTTTTGTATCAATGGTCCCCGGTTATTACAGGCCCGATAATACTTACTATAAGATAGATAGACAGAACGCAATGTGCGTTTGAATCGGTGGGTGTTTTACATAACGAGTTAGAATGGTGTGGTCATATTTCGGCCCAGTCGTAGGTGTCCTGTGTTTATTACAAATCCCATGCATTAAAATTCAGTTAAACAGACCAGTTTTGATTCCGATGTTTAAACCCAAATGTGAAGAGTCTGTTTGTTTTGCTTGAAGCTGTACTGATCAAATGGGTCGGTAAAAAAAATCAAAACAATCTTGTTTTGGGAACAGTCTAAATTACATTCGTTATCTTTTCTATTGGGCGTGAAATTCGTATCGCTGTTTCTCTTCGACTGGTGCCCATTCATGCCTAACCATTTTGGTGGCTATTACTAATAGTAAAAATATAAGTACGAATTTGGGCAGATTTGCAAAAACAGCTGATAGAAATTTTTAAAAAAGAAGTTTGAATAATGCTAGGATGTCCGAAGATTTACCGGAATAAAGTTGACCAATTTAGATATATGGGGAAACGCAGACTAGACGGCCACGGGACTGGGTTAATGTTGTGGTTGGAAATGATTGTTTTTTAATATCATGTCATTTTTTGGTTAACTACTTTTTTGTGAACCGACTTTATTTTGCTTTGGACGTTTTCATTTTCACACTACGCGACAGACAACAGATAATTGTATAACGAAATCTGGAAACTATTAGAACTTAACTAATGACTCGACTGGAAAGGAACTAATATAAACGGTGCTGGGAAAAAGGTTCCGGCTTGTACATTACCAACTGAATACAGAAATAATTTTGTCATAGCGGCGATTCCGTTAAATACAAGTGTTTAAAGTTTAATGGATGTGTAACCATTTCAAGTATTCCTAGCGTGTTTGTGAAATATAAAAGCGGTATCTCTTGCAGGTCTGAGGTTTGACTGCCACACAATGGGAGTATATGCGAAAACATGAAATGAAGTAAAAATGTCAAAAATGACGATGAATTAAAAAAAAACTCCATATTTTTTTAGGTCTATAAAATACTAACATTACGTAAAAATTGCCGTTGGGTTGAGAGAAACGAAAATATCTCATTATTTTGTTCAGTGCTCGTGACGCTTTTGTTAACGACAATTTCGAAAAGTCATGGTTTGAGATTTTATTCAATGGATGATAGATAAAAGTGTTATGTGCTCATTTTGCTTGTGTACAATATTTTGTAGCGACTGGACTCGTTTTCTGGGAAGTAAAGCTACTCGCCGCGCTGTCGCGCTTTATCCCCAAACACGAGTCTCGTCGAGATGAAAGATTCTGTACAATGACATTGTGTACTTCATACACCCCTCTCTCCCACACACATAGTTTCCTCTTACAACTCACTCGACAAAATATTTCTCGTATTCAAAATTGCTTTTTCAACACACTTATTATGTCAATGATCCATAATGAACTGTATATATAGAACAGCCAATATAAAACATGATCGTTTCGAAATTTATATTCAGGTACCAGATTTTTCCCGTTTTGTGGCCTCTTAAATCCGATTAGTTTGCAATTCGTTCCCTAGGGGACATTCAGTGTTCAGCAATTCGTCGCCTGAGTGCTAGGAGGAATTGTCTTTTTCTTTCTGTTTCTGCCAAATTTCAACCCATGAAGTCACTCAATACACAATGTGAAGAAAACAGCATTGCAACTTGGGAACACTGGGAACGGTGTACGAGTGCAGGGAGATAGTTCCTCCGCACTAAGAAAATATTCAGACTTTCCCTTCGAATAATTATGTGCGCAAAGGTTGTGGCGCACCGTCCTAAAAGTTTACCGTGCTACCTTTATGATCAGTCAGTCAAGTCAAATTACTCTAAAATTTGTTTTTAATTTTCTATTTTTACAGTGTACTCAAAAGTTAAAGTAGACGCGTGTACATTTACTGATGCAAATACTCCTGTGGTTAGTTCCAATGACGTCGTGGTTGGTGGGTATGTAGTAATATGCACCTTTATTATATATGTCACTTTATAAGGTAACGGGAAATATCCAGCAAATATTTTCCCAAATCAATTGTCACGATAGATCAGAAGTGACGTACATCATAATGCAAAAAAAAAAAAACTAAGAAATCAAAATAAAAAAGAAAGAATATAATAATAATAATAATAATAATAATAATAATAATAATAATAATAATAATAATAATTAAGTAAATCGATATAACTGCGCATTTCCGATGTTTCTATTGCAACGCACATAATACAAAAAATACATTTTCCTTGTAAGTAGGTACCAGAATTATCTCCCTTGTAACTGCATAGAAATATAAGTATTCACAAGAGTTTGAAAGCCGTTTGTGAAAACTTAGATTACCTTGCAGACGCAAATGATGTGGTTTTGGTAATAGAAATAACACTTTAGAGAGCAGCTGATTTGTCGCAGCTCTCATATGAGAAGGTCTTCATTGCCGCTTTTCTCCCAAAATGCCGCTTCCTTCCCACTTCTCAGCACCCAGAAAAGAACAGTGCAATGACCTTCTGTACTTCGTACGTCCCAATTGTATTGATCGACATACTAACCCTCTCCTTTTATATCGCCCAATAACCACATTTCCTTCACTCCTTCTCCTATTTCCTCAGTATGGTGCAGTGCATCTCATTCTATCACGAGTATTTTGGACATTATAAGAGTAAGTGCTTCAGGGTCTTCATAACTCCTAAATTACACATTTGGGACTCCCTGTCACCGTCTTGCCCAATTTCCCATCTCAGCTGCAGAAACCCGATCTCAATTTAAGTTCGAACAGTAGTGCCCACCCCTTCCCTAAAGGTGCCATCCAGGTACTTCTCAAATATTGGCTTGGCGACACAAAACCTCTTAGCCCAGATCTCTTGTAGCCGACAGTTTCGGTTACAATCATCCATGATTTCTTTCCATGATGAGTCTAGTCTTTCACCATGATTTGCAACACCCTTCCAGGTTAGATATCACTGTTGAGTCTTTCTCCATTAACCCTCTCACTCGCCCAGCCCGCTAGTCTTCATATTAGAATCTCAAATATTCTGAAACGTTCGTTTACACCACCGGCTGTCATGAGATATCCAAATAGAAAAAAACGTAGCAGTTGCATCAAGTCTATCCTGTCATCGATCCTCACCAACACAAGCTCCCCATAATGTTTCCAGCGCTGTTGCTGGATTGATCGAACCTGTTATCCATCTACCTGCATCTTGTTTCAAGCTTACAAACTGTCATCTGTCTCTCCTATACTAAGTAGTTCGCTGTCACCTTCGGAATAGAGAAATCCACACGATCGAGTAGCCTCCATTGGACGGCCTCGAGTAGAACCTTGCTTATGTTTTTTATTTATTATATTATTTATTTGTTTCCAAATCACCCAACAATTGTCAGCATTTTATCCAGCCTCCATCCTTTGCTTTCGGACACAAGTACCGACCGTGCCATCTGCAAAAATAACCCTGGGAATCTTATTCTACCCAAAGGTACCCCATCATCACTTCGTAGCAATTCCTCTCCCAAATCTTTGAAGTGCATGTACAATGCAAATGAATCGGTAAAAGGATACATCCCTGCTTGAGGCTTATGTCGAGAGGAAACTTTTGTTGTATTGTTACTCATACTGAACTCACGTTGCGCACATCTTTTTACAGTCCTTTCTAGATTGCAACAAACCTGGCACGTAGCCAGGATTCTATAATGGGCTTGCCCTAGCCATTTGTGTGTGTGTGTGTGTGTGGGGGGGGGGGGGGGGTGCTATTCGGGATGCCGTTGGTGGGAGGGGGTATGGGAACCCTAGTCCTAACATTTGGACCCTCCGGTCGTTACTCGTTACCCCTCTTCCCACTTCTCGTCAGGGAGGTGGGGACGGGGTGACGATCGGGAGTATTAATTAGCTAGGAATAGGCTTTTCTCGAGAAAATTTTGCAAAAGTCAGTACTCTAAGAATGAATGCGGGGCATTTGTAGCGTGTGTATGCCTTGATTGGAGAACATTCTAAGGCTCTATGTTATGTGAAACTTTCAGTGGGCCAATGTTCTTTTTTGGCGGGGGGGGGGGGGGGGGCAGCGTAAGTTTTAAGGGACATAAGGGACAATTCACCCTCCCCACCCCTTTTAGTACCACAGCAACAAACTCACATACCAGGCACAAAGCCTGTAGCTTTAACCACATTTCTTACGTCCATACAGGGGCGTATGCTTTTTAACATCCAAAAAGTCCATAAACATATTTTTCTTTTTTGGATTTCGTTGATTCTATCAATTGAGATAACGTGAACAGGTGTCTGTGACACTCCTTCCTTTTCTGAAACCATTCTGGATCTCCCAACAAAATCCTCTCTTTTCCTTTTCGATCAAACTTATTACGATGGCATCTGTCATTTCCTGGACACTACCCTTGCTGTGTATATTCCCAAGATAATATTTCTGCTCTCTGTAAACTGAACCCAGTCAGTGTCCTTCCATAGTCACCAAATTTCCTTAAAGCTTTCTTTTTCTGATCGCGTTTTGTTTATGATAGTTACTGCAATCAAGTTGTAATCACTGTTCAACTCCTCATGTATTCCCATCATGCACTGCTACATCTCACCCACCCCCACGTTAGTCAGTATCTATGAGTATATAATTTTTATCCCTTCTTCTGTCGTTCCTTTCACACATCCATTTCCCCGTAAATCTCACATTACTGTTCAGAATCTACCGGAAAAGTTTATTTGCGAAATTCAAGAGCTTCCTCTGATTTGTGTTGTATTTTTCTTATCTCCATCTTATATGTTTTCTTCCTCATCTCCTTTGTTCCTATTGAATTCCCAATTAGGATTATACTGAGTCTACTGCTCTCCAGTTCTGTGATATTTGATCAACGGGTTATGTATATCGAATCATTCCACCCAGACGGGGTTTCTTCCTCTGCCAAGTACACAATTCCAAGGAGAGACACTTTCATTTTTTAACTTGACTTTCACCCAAACTGTTCCATTGAAATCGGGAGCCGGGATACTAACGCGTGTAAGATCTGATACAAGGAAGAAATTCAATTCCCATTTAACCCTCTGAACCCGAGAGACCGTGTTTCTATGTCCAGAAACATAATACATCATGATTTAACTCTTTACCCAACGAATCGTCCGCATCCGCCCGCGTAAAATGCAAATTCAGCAGTTGGAAAAATATTATTTTTCAAAAAATTTCAACAAAACCATATCATGTGACCACTCGTTGGAACGAGCTCGTCGAGCTCGTTCCAACGAGGGGTCACATGATATGGTTTTGTTGACATTTTTTGAAAAATATTAAAAAATGATATTTAAAATAATAAATTTTGTTATCGTCTGCGTTGGGTAAAGGGTTAATAAAGTATTATGGTTGCTAAATGAAAATGTGGGGTAGACCAATCAATATTTTCAACGGGTAGATTTAAGGCTGCAAGTTAAAAAATATTAAATGGCCTACCCGCAACTAATGAAAATGGACTCAATTTTTGCCATTGGACTGAACTGGAAGATACTACCAGTGTTCAAAGGGTTAAAAAACATGCCTATCTATATTCCTTTTTGTGACCTTCGATTAACCCTACACCTATCCCTTTACACCTCTTACTTTGTATACAGGTTTTTTCGTCGTGTCTTAACCACGTCGTGGTCAGGCCCACAATACCACCTTCCTCTCCCTCGATCAATGTAGCTATTCAACTGACTCTTTGTGGACACAGTGGACGTTGCCGTCTACCACTTTAAGGGTCTTAGATCTATAGTTCCATTCTCTGCTGTGATGTCATTCTTGCGGGTAGTCTAGTTATTCCGCCACTCGCCTCCCCTCTCGCTCTCTTTCTCTCTTCTTACCCCTGGTTATTGACCCTGGTCTCCTCACACCCTTACCGCCCCCCCCCCCTCCCCGCAAACGACTCGGCTATTTGTAAAACTGTTTCTCCCAACACTTCTGTCCACATCCTTCAAAGATATAAGCCATCCCGCCTGTACAGAATTTCTCTCTACCGGAAGGTATTTCAGTGGTCAATAAAGGGTATCCCTGAATCCCCATAGTAGTTCTCCAACTCTTAAACCTTTGAACCCTAGCGGCCGTTTTTTTCCGGCCAGGAACATGATACGTAATAACGTCATTATATAGGATGGCTATTCAGTAAATGTGTGGGGTAGACCAATCAGTATTTTCAACGTGCAGCCTCAGGGCTACACGTTGAAAATATTGACTGGTCTATCCCAAATAATGAATCTGGACCCTTCTAATTGCTGCCATTGAACTGGCATGGAAGATACCACCAGAGTTCAAAGGATTAATGCAAAGCTATAATCCTAGAATTTCTCTCATCGTTCCAAAACAAAAAACAAGGCTTGTAAATTTCCAATAACCCAGCTGACCATTTCATAATGTCATTGGTTCCAACATGCAAAACCACCACTGGGTCCGGTCCTAGTCCTACCACGATACCATCCACCCATCCTTCAGATTTCAACCTTGCCCCGCAGTGCAGACCTGAACCACAGAGCACACTATCCACACATAGCACCCCAGTCAACCACCAAGAACTCACACCTAGCGCTTTCTGACGTTTCCGACATCTACTACCACTCTGCCCTACATCTTCAACTGATTCTCTTTTCCCCTTTTCAGCTCGTTGCTCATCCATTCCAGCCCCATATCTCTCACTTCCACCTTAGGATCTAAGCCACAGGTTTTAAGATACTGAACCTGTTGCTCATTTTACATCCTCCACCATTCACAGGCCGTACTCTATTTTGCTGGATCCCCATTTAACAGATATTTCCCAGTCAATGCATCGTCTAGAACTCTTATCGTTGTTCTGGACACCCCCTCCCCAGCACACAACTACCTCATCTCTTCATTTCTCTCCAATGTCAAAGGCAAAAACAAAACACGACAGGAAAAACCACAAAAAACAACCAAATATAAACAAAACTAACACGCGAAACTGGGAGACAAATTTAAAATTTCAAACATTTTCAACCAACAACAATTAACCACACTCCAGCCAATAAATCTATCCAGACATTCCCCTAAACAAAACTGCACAAAAAAGCTCGAAATAAAAGTTAAATTGCACGATATAAATGTAAAAATACTTACGTATGTGACTGTTTTAACCCTTTACCTAACGTAACGGCCAAAACCGGCCAGCGCTATTCTCAAAAATCGCCAATTAATTTTCATAATTTTTTTCATTTTTTGTCTCAAAAACATAGGTTGTGACCCCTCATTGGAACGAGCTCGTCGAGCTCGTTCCAACGAGGGGTCATAACCTATGTTTTTGAGACAAAAAATGAAAAAAATTAGTCATTCAAGAATTATTTTTGCAAGTGTCGTCTGCTTTTCAGGTTAGGTAAAGGGTTAAGGACAGCTTGCTCCGTGTGCAGCTACTCAAAAGCAGCAGTAATTATCGTTCGAAAAAAAGATTTCCTTGCAGCCACAAAGATAATCCTTACAACTACTCAATTATCACAAACTCAACTTTTGAAGCGGCTCGAGCGATGAACTTCTTAAGATTTCCCTAAAGTTACGAATGAGATACTTCTACTCAACAACAGAATTTATTACACACACATCTAACATTAAGGTTTGATAAAGCTTATCGCACACTGTCATGTGTGATACGAGTTTTTTTGCACTTTTCCATCATCAGAATGGAACCAGTCATATTTGGGAGGATATATGGCCCCATCTCGAGACAATGAACAACTTATTTTGATGTTGTCACGTGGATGTTATCAGTCTATAGTATCCAAGTTTGTGCTGTTTCCGTTTCTGTTGATACGCAGTTGTCGTATAGCACACAGGTGCTATACAAGAACTGGGCATCAAAAGAAACGTTGACATTTATTTTAATACGCCGAACCAAACTGAATATTGATTGAACTACTATATGGGTTAAATATGACATGGCAATGGCAAACATGCAGTTCAAATTATGAACAATGTGGTCAGAATCTGAAAGCGTCCTTAAGTATCGTCCGTTCGAATGAATGACGACACGCGAGGACGCTTTTAGACCACCAAAGTTCAAATTCAAAACAAAGTGTGCGTTGAATGTCTGCATGTTGATATTCATTGTAATTCGTATGGATTTCCGAACCTCTGTTAAACCTTATAACACGGACTTTAATGAATGATAAAGGGCATTGTGAATAATACAACCATTTCCCATTTTACCTGGAATGAATCGACAATGACAACCGCAATCTTGACCAAGTCCAAAATCTTAACTTGTCATTATGTCAATCAGTTGAATAACAAAAGTTGCGTGGAAGTAAGGAAAACATGTGAATTGTTAATATTTCTCATTGAAGTATTTTTCCAAATTTGAAACATAAGTGTAATAAACATATTGTATAGAAATACTATCCCGTCTATCGTGTGTAGACTTGGTCCGAGATAGATATTTATATATGGCGGGGGAGCGCGAATATCTATCATTTTATTGTTTCGGATCAGAAACCGGCGAATCCCAAATTTCGAGTCGAATCGATTCTCGAATCGAAACAGGCAGATGATTTCGAATCGAATAAAATCGAATCTCGATTCGAAATCAACGATTCTTCAATTGTAACTATGTCACTTTCCTACAACCTTAAATATTGAGAGTCTTCATTCAAGTTTTATATTCATCGGCCACTCATCTGTTCGGTCAGGTCAATCGAAACGCGGAATATTCCAGAGCGGAAACAAAATTATTTTAGATGCGGAACCACCTGGAACTCTTCTTCTGTCATCAGGTCTCCTGTATTACAGGAGACCTGATGATAGGAGAAGAGTTCAAGAGCAGCCACCTGGTAAAATTTTCAGAACATCTCGACGATTCGAAAATTCCCGTATCAGCGCGACTCGAATCGAACCATTCGAACGAATTCGAATCGAATCGAATCGAATTTTTAAACTTCGCAGAGGGCCCTATTTTCTGTTGAATACTTTTAATTGTTATCCTGGAGGTCACGTAAAAGGTGACTTATTCTCAATCTTTATTAATTCACAGGTGCAAGCAGCTATCACAGTCTTCCATCTTCGATAGTCTGACCCGTGATTCAGCTTCCCAGATTACCGTAAAATGGAACGCATTCAAATATGAGAGCTCTTCTTCACTTACAGTGACATGTTTAGTGAATTTGTGTAGAACTGGTTTCATGACAGCGTGTGACGATGTGAGTACTTTTTGTATTAACTCTCCACCCATACCATGTGGTGACGTATTTGGAGTTTGACACACTTTGTAGATCCATAAGCTTTTGATGTTAAAATAATAAAAAGATGTCTCATACCAGCCCGAAAGGAAATTGGCTGGAATGGTACAATCATTTGACGTCGGAAAAAAAACGTTCGGCTCAGCTTGGCACAATGGTAAAAGGCATAGACTGGCCAAAATGACCCCCAACCAAACAAAATCATCCGAACTATTCATCCTACTTAACGGACCGGGAAAGTAAAGTTAGGATTAACCGCGAAATATCAGAGGATGTGGAGCTCTCGGCCGGAACGCCCCAGGGCTCGGACCCGGTCAGCTTGTTTAATAATATAATACAACCAAACACTTCCGCGTTCAAACCGACAACACTGACTCATATACAATCACCAATCACACACAGACAGAATGGGAAACGGACAGGCAATGACTACGAGGTGTATAAACTCTGTTCACCATCCCCGAGCAGGTTCCAACATTGGTTGCTGGCGACGCTGGTGGCCCCAGCCTGCCCAGACCATCTTATATAAGGTAAACGTCTACTCTCTCGACATTCGCGTAAATTTACAAGAACGATCACTGCACATCAACAAACATACATGCAAACACCCCAGAACGGATATGTAAAAAAGTTTGTGCTGCATAATATCTGTTCACCGCGCTCCCACAAACAGACACCAGCACCGTTGTTGCTGGGTGCCGTTCTTAGTTTGCCCCTGCCTTGACCGACTCATCAATAACACCACCACAACTAACTCGCATACATACCGACACAGTAACTGCGTAACATCCCATGGACAAACACACACAGGCAAGCACCCCATAGCGAATAAGGATAGATAAAAGTACGTGCTGCATAAGATCTGTTTATTGCGCTTCCGCATGCAGACGCCAGCATCGCCATTGCTGGGTTCGGCTCGTAGTTTGACCCTAACATGACTGACTCATTATTAACACCACCACGCTAAACTAACTCGCGAATATACCGACAACACAACCACAGAACAGTCCCAGGTAGACTCCTGCAATCATGCAGAGTGGATACGGACTATCAGAGCGTTACATAATATCTGTGCATCGCGGTTCCCTATAACAGATGCCAAGTTTGTCTTTGCAGGGCACCGCGTACTGCTTGACCCTGCCCCGACCGACTCAACAAACTACTAAAAAGTACACCAACTAAGTTAAATTGAATCCACAAACATTCAGCTCTCTTTGTTTGTTTGTTTTTTTTTGGGGGGGGGGGGGGCATCAGCTTCCTGAGGGATTGGTGGATGACCCCCTGCCTTCAAAAATACTTTTCTCCATTCCAATTTTTACAACCGTTAAGGAATATCATACGGGGGCCACAGAGTGCCTGGAGTTGCTGCTGGGATTTATTCTTCTCTCCAGTCCGACCACGCTCCCCCATTTGGCTTATCTCGTCCTGGCGGTGCCAAAATTACATTTCGAGGCTCGTTCTAAACCAATGGAGGCTCCAAGTCACCTTCGACCGGTTATGGGAGCATCAACCCTTTGGTACATATAACCCTCTCGTTTGCTGGATGTGTGTTTCGAGAAAGACTGTCCCGATCGAGTCGGAGACAGGCTATGCATATCCAGGATGCGGCGACCAGGGGCACAACAACAACTACAAATGGCAGACTATACCTGTCTGGAGAACAAGAAGGACAACTCCAAGAATCGTCACCATCTCCAACTCCAAGAGATAGACTAAACTTGTCAATGAAGAAAGTGGACCTTCTCAACGAGTTTTTCTTTGTATGTGACAAACTTTACATGCCTGAAGAATAGACCAAGAATGACCTCTTACACTCAACCGGCGGGGCGGCGGACTGGGTCCTGGTGGCTTTCCTGGCTCCTTTGCCTCTCCTCCTGTGTGACTTCTGGACGTGGAAAAGTACCACTGTACTGTCGGGGGGTCGTAAGGTGTTAGTTTACACCACATTGTCCCGACGGGCATTTGGCGCGCAAAACATTCCATTTGATTTGAACCAGTTCGAAACAAGTCAGAACTCACCGTGACGATCATGATTCGGGCTCTTGTTACATACACCGTGTGAGAAATTTCGCGATTTTAACCTCGAAAGGCACTAACTCTTTTCACAACGGAGCTATATCGAGGTCACCGGTAAAAAATTGAAATTGGTTTTGGAGCTGCCATGTTAATATTGTTCACAAGGGAACTGTTGATCTTCTGTGTTCTTTATATCCGACTTAGACTCAATCTGTTATCCCAGGGCATGCACTTCAACATGCAGTCAAGAAAAGGTCACATGCACTATAGTCAAATTGTCTTGACAGTGGTTTCTCGTTGAATCATGGCAAGAGATGACTGCTGAGCCGCAAAACTTCACAAACTGTGGGGTGAAATAAAACTACCGGAAATTACCCAAACCTTAAGTTTTGCTTAACATGAAAAGTAGACGACACTTCGTCGCCTGAGTGCTGGAATGTTCCACTATGGGGCATAGAACATTCTAGCACTCAGGCGACGACTTGCAACAAAATTATTCAAAAACTAATTTTTTTAAAAAAATTTCCGTCAAAAATATAGCTTATGGTCCCTCATTGGAACGAGCTCGTTCCAATGAGAGGTCATACGCCATGTTTTTAAGGCAAAAAATGGAAAAAATAATGAAAATTGAATGGTAATTTTTGTGAATAGCGCTGGCCGGTTTGGGGCGTTACGTTCGGTAAAGGGTTAAACGAGATCTTGAAAAATTCAGCTCGATTTATTGTGAGAACACTAATTTCAGACTCCCGTTGTTTGTCAAGAATTTTCAAGGTGGACGTTTACCGCTCTCCCTATTTTCAAATTATGCGGGCCACAGAGGGCGATCGCACACTTCAAAATGACATGCTTGCAATGTCAGTACCGGTACTGGTAACAAGTTTACCACTGAATATACTTACAGCTACACATTACATTCCAACCCACATGGCCAACGTTTTGTGGATTATAAGGCGCATACTAAGCCTTAACTATTGCGTAACTGTAATCATACCAACATGTAACACCAGAGTGACTTAATTAATGTACGCATAAATGTGATAATTATCGACATGCGCATATAGATCAAATTCCACGATGACTATTGGGAGAAAATTATACTGTACTTCGTGTAGGTTATTGGGTAGTACTGGGGGATCCAGGGACCATGTGAAACGTCACCACGTAGTACATACAGTTCAGCCGTTGTGGATTCGTCATTTGCCACGGTGGGCAATATTTCCATGGACGCAATAATATTAGATTCCAAACACTAATTGTGGGAATAATCATCAAAACTGTAACCCTTTGCAACTTTAATTATCCTGACGTTCAAACGTCACTGGGAATTCAGTTTCTTCAAAGTTTTTGAAAATGCGACGTCAAACGTCGGAAAGTACAAATAAGATATTTTTCACATTAGTGATTATATGGTTGAGGGCTAGATTATCTTTGGTGGTCTGAGTTTGTCATTCAAAACATGTTTTATTACATATTGTTGGAGAGTGCATGTGTGATATGAATATAAGCAAGGAAAGTACTGGCTTTTGGTCTGGAATCATCATTTTTGAAAGCCCTTATAGTGCTCAACCAGTTAAAAAGTCTTGACAGCAGGATTATATTAGTATTTTAAGCTGCGATAAAATTTGCCTCAACGGTTGTCACTGAGCACTGTTCAGGAGAAAATAGGAATTGAGGTTGAAACCTTAAAAATCGAAAAAATAATAACAAAACAATAGGCCACAAAGTATCAACGCGCTGTTTGATTTCGTACGTCATAAAACCCGTTGACATTTAAGGTCAGTTGACACCCGTTACCATGAAGCGTCACGCTGTGGAAAATGGTCCAATCGGCCCTTTCTGACAACGTGTAACATAATCTAATTTTATCACTCGAAGCAACAACTCAAACAGTTGTGTCATTTCTGATAAGGTGACTGAAGTCACATCATAACACTCGTATCGGTCATCATGGCACTGCATGTGATACAGGGGCGATTGGGCAAAAAAAAAAAAAAAAAAAAAAAAACGTTGCCGGGAAGCGTACCAAGAGGGCCCCGGAGCCGGACAAAATTCTGATTTTTCGAAGCGAAAGAACGCTGCTTCCTTGCATCTGGGCGATCAATGACAGTCCACATAAAGGGTATATTTAATGGCATTTTTCTATCATCTTTGTCGCTCATCTGGCAAAAATTGTTGCACAAAAGGGGCCCAGGACTCATCGGGACGACCAGAGTTTGGTCCTGTTGAAGAAAATTTAGATATTTAGAAGCGAAAGAACGTTGTTTCCTTACATCTTACCGATCAATGGCAGACTAGACTGCTGGTATATCGAAATGCCGTCCACAAACAGGCATTTCTGTAAACCTACAGTCTATGCAACCAGATCCATTTCGCCCTTTGGTCATTTTCACGAAATTTCATGCACCAACAGGTGTTGGGCTTTGTAAACTTTGGGTGCCCTGGGTGGCTCCCAATAAGGGAGCCCATCGAGAAATATCCCGGTGGACCATACGGCCAGTCCCCATCTGACGTGATACCCGACTTGCATTATGGTTTTTACACGATCTCCATGAAAGCCCGAAATGAACGTGATAAACTACTACTTTCACCTCTCGGGATCCTTTTCTTTTTTTTCTTTGGGGGGAGGGGGGGGGTGTGGCAAGGATGATATTTCAAAGTCCGTTGTGTGGGGTTTCGGGGCCTCTCCTAACCCTCACTTGGACTCCCCGGTCGTTGACCCTAAGGGACAAGGTAAGTGGGTGGAGGGACAACGACCGAAAGGTCCTGGTTAGGACTAGCCCCTTCCCCCCAACATCGTCGTGAATATTTTGCAAAATCTGGTGCTCTGAGAGCGAATCTGGGGCATTTGACAACTGTGAAGCACATATATTGGCGACCATTGTGGGGCTCTACGTTGTATGAAATTTGCATTGGACCAATATTTTGGGAGAAGTGAAAATGTTAGGGGGCCAGCCCCCACCCTATAACTACGCCACTGGGCCACAAAACTAAAGCTCAAGCCAACTAGTTACAAGTTATCGTTTATCACTTTGTAATCAAGTCCAAACTATAAAGTTTATCTTCATCAATGATTATAAAATATGTTGGTGTAAAGCAGCAATATGACAATTCCCCATATGGTACAACCCGGTGCTTCATTAACCCTTTACCCAAAGCAACGGCCAAAACCGGCCAGCGCTATTCTCAAAAGTCGCCAATTAATTTTCATTATTTTTTCATTTTTTGTCTCAAAAACATAGGTTATGACTCCTCATTGGAACGAGCTCGACGAGCTCGTTCCAATGAGGGGTCATAAGCTATGTTTTTGAGACAATAATGAAAAAAATTAGTTATTCAAGAATTTTTTTTACAAGTGTCGTCTGCTTTTCAGGTTAGGTAAAGGGTTAATTAAAATTTTGCTGATGATGATTTTTATTACCTGATAAACGCATGCGTGGACATCACTGCCCACGCGTGAATTACGACCAGTCCACAGTGACTGCACTGTCGCTCTTCATGTGTTTGGTGAAAGCTCACCCGATGTGGCAGAGGTGTAAATAATTCCCGTGCTCCGGTGAGGGCCTGTCTATGCCCACGAGTCTGACATTGCCCTATCTTGCTTGAACAACCGACCAGGGGTGGAATGTTTTTCTCCCATCTGGGGTGTCACGTGATCGGTCGAAAGGTAACAGTCGATTCGTGTTCCAAAAATTAATCTTCTAAACAATGCGTCTTTAATAAAACAAATTAATTATTTAGATTCGCCAATAAAAAATCGCCTACATATATATGCTATTACCACCCTAGGGATTTTCGAATTAGTGCACTGAAGGCGATACCTTGACCCTGGGCATATATCGACGAGCCCGAAGTCTACGAGGAATCTAATAATGTTAGGTTTCTTATACCAAAAACAGTTGGTCTGTTAAGGGATACAAGTCAGATTTTCCATTCCTGAGACTGATTAGCGTTTTTGATGAAATACCCCTTTAACATCTGTAAGATGCAACGAGGGTGGCGTGCTGGGGGCTGAAAACAACGATCCGAGGTGGAGTTTTTTTCTGTATTTCTCGAGCGCCAAAGGTCGTTCAGTCCTGTTCCCTGCACTCTACCCGAGTTGAGTCGGCATTTTCAACATGATTAAACTTGAGTTAATCCTTTGAGCTCTAGCGGTCGTTTTTCCGGCCAGGAACATGATACGTCATAATTTCATTAAATAGGATGGATGCTAAGTGCATGTGTGTGGTAGACCAATCAATATTTCCAACGTGCAGTCCCAAGGCTGCACGTTGAAAATATTAATGGGTCTACCCTAAATAATGGACTCTTCCAGTTGCTGTCATTGAACTAATATGGAAGATACCACCAGGGTTCAAAGGGTTAAGTGAATGAAGCTTACAATTTAAAAACAAATCTCACCTTCACTGGTTTGATAACTTTCTTTCTAGAAATGACGAAGCATTTCATTCCTGTCGTCACGTCACTCAGATGCGTAACGTCCAATCAGATGCGATATTACATCACGTTCTTACACGTAATCTGGATTAATAATAATAATTGATTTTCTAGAGCGTAAAACCACAAATACTGCTCTAAAACGCTTGACAGAAATAAATACACTTTTCTGAAATGAAGAGTCACATTTGTTTTGGTTGCCTTTTAGAGAGGTTTAGGAGAATGCTTCGGTAAATAGGAAAGTTTTAAGATTTCTTTTGAAGACATCGAGAGTTTCTGAGTTCTGACACTAATTGGCAGGGAATTCCACAATCTGGGACCCACGATGGAGAACACACGATCATGAGCCTGATTAGATCTGCTAAAAGGCACAACTAGTTGAATTTGGTTTTTAGATCGGAGACTGCGCGTTGGTTTATATACAGTGAGGAGCTCTTGCGGGTAAACTGGAGCCAGTTTGTGGATACATTTGAACACTAAGATCAATATTTTGAAATCAATCCTCTGTTTAACTGGAAGCCAATGTAATTGTCTTAAAACAGGTGTTATGTGTTCAGAGCGTTTGGTACCAGTAATTATCCTAGCAGCAGTATTCTGAACTTTTTGAAGCTTCCGAATCAGGCACTGGGACAGCCCCACTAACACTGAATTACAATAGTCTTAGTTGTGAGGTGATGAGGGAGTGCACAAGTTTTTCAAGTGCTGACTGGTTAAGATAAGGTCGCAGTCTTCCAACATTACGAAGCTGCCAGTAGCATTTTTGACATATTTTATTGATATGGATGTCTAGTTTTAAATTTGAGTCCATAATCAGTCCAATATTCCTGGCCGATTCACTTTTCATAGTGATGTTGTTTCCAACCAGAATTGATATAACAGAGGGTGTAGGCATGCGAACCCCGGATATCACTAAGAATTCAGTTTTAGAGTCATTCATTTTCAGTTTAAAGTCTATCATCCATTCCCGTGCAAGATTTATGCAAGTTTCCATGTTATTGACTGCGGTGAAGGAATCACTTGGAACAGATGGGTTGAATGTGATGTACAGTTGGGTGCCGTCTGCATACAGATGATATGATATGCCATGCTTTTTAAGAAGGCGACCGAGAGAAGAAGTGTACAGAGTAAACAAGAGTGGTCCAAGAACTGAGCCATGGGGAACACCACACTTTAACGTCCTGCTTTCTGAACCGATCTTACTGCGACCTTCTAGATATGATGCAAACCACGATAAGACAGTTCCACAAATGCCATGCTGTGTCAATGTCTGCATGAGAATACCATGGCCGACAGTGTCGAATGCTGCTGACAAATCCAAGAGAACAAGCAGTACAGCCTAACCCTCAGACAGTGATTTAACAATGTCATTGTTGACTCGTAGTAAGGTTGTTTCTGTACTGTGGTTGGCTTTATATGCAGACTGGAAGGGCTCTAAAAGATCATTTTCATGCAGATGATTTTTGAGTTGTAAAGCAACAACCCTTTCCAACAATTTAGACAGGAAAAAGAGGTTCGATACTGGTCGATAATTCTTCAGGTTGTCAGGATCAAGAGATGGTTTCTTGATGAGTGGAGTAACAAGTGCTTTTTTCAATGCATTTGGAACAAATCCCTCATGTAGGGATGCAGATATAATAGATGTTATTGCTGGCAGAAGATAATCAATTGTCTCTTTTAAAAGGAATGTTGGAATTTGATCTAGATCATTGGATTTATTGGATGATGATAAAATCATTTTTCGAATGTCGTCTTCTGAGACAGAGTGAAAATTAGAAAAATCACTTTTTATGTCAAGATGATCAAACTCTGGTGGTTCACGTGATGGTATACTATCCAGAATTACTTGAATGTTGGTTATGAAATATTCGCTGAATTTTTCCAGAATTTCTTCAGTATTTAGATGATCTGGGAGAATGACTTTTTGTTTTTTACCAAGGAGACTATTGGTTAGCGAGAAGAGCACCCTTGTATTAGATGACTCTTCTATAAGAGAACTGTAGTACTCCCTCTTCGCCTTTTTGGTGATCTTATTAGTTGTATTTCTTTGGTAGCAGAACATTTGCCGGTGAACCTCAAGCTTCGTTTTATTGTAAAGATGCTCAAGACTGCGGCGCTGTTGTTTAGCAGCTCTAACATGTTCTGTAAACCACATCACTTTTCCCCTATCAGTTATAATTTTTGACTTGGGTGGTGCATATTCAGCCATGATGCCCTTAAGAGTTTCTTCAAATAGCAATTGCTCAGATGATTTATGACTACAACAAAAATAGTTCGAACACAGATTTGATGAACTGATATCCATTTTCAAGGCATCAATGTTTATGGATTTATATTTTCGATAAGTAATTTTCCTATGAGGGATTTTTGAAGTTGCTAGTGTCAATTCGGTCAAGACCGCATAGTGATCAGACAATGCTGGATCTGTGACATGGACATTTTGTACTGACGTGCTGTTACTTTGACGAACAAGAATTAGATCCAAGGTGTGTCCTCTGAGGCTCTCTTGTGGGTAGGTTTCGAGACCAATTGTGAATAGCCATATGATTCAAACAAATTTGTGAATTGCTTGGCAAAACTGTCATGTAAATTGTCAACATGGATGTTGAAATCACCGGCAATAGCTATATCACATCCATACAAGGCATAGAAGGACAGACATTCAGAGAATTCATTTAGAAACTGTGCTGATGTAAGTTTTTTTGATGGTGGTGGTCGGTAAACTACGAGTAATCGAAGTGAACGGTTGCTCGACACGAGGCAGTCAATCATTTCAAAAGATGGCGGAGATTTGTATAAATCAGGATGCTGTTTTATGTTTGAGGCATCACTGTGGGTGACAGCTACACCGCCACCTCGACTCCCCCGTGAGTTGTTTAAGATGGAGAAACCCAGCGGTAATAGTTGTCCAATGGAAAAACTGTTACTATCATTTTCTTCCAACCACGTTTCAGTTAGAGCCAAAACACTGAGATTGTTATCTAGTATGAAGTCCTTTGGATCATGTTCCTTCCCAGAAACAGATCTTATATTAAGTAATCCAAAGTTCAAATTAGGTACTTTGTTCCTCATAGATCTGGCATTGACCGTTGAAAATATATTGGATTCCGCGTGTGGTATATGTAGATCTGGCATTGACCGTTGAAAATATATTGGATTCCGCGTGTGGTGTATGAAGCACAAGTCGCCATATTGGTATTGTATCGAGTAACGTTGAATACGAACTGCAGTCGAGATATAAAAATTGTTTCTTAATTCTTCAAGGGTAAAGCATATGGGTATCCCACCGATATTAAGGAGAAATGTTTCTGTCACCCTTGCGATATGATTCCTGTGCGCGAAGAAACTGTTAATAATAAATAGTACACTAGGACCATGGCAAAGTTATTTTATGTTATTCGTCGAATCACGAATCAAATGACATTCAAATTTACGAATGGAAAAAAAAAAGAATCATACCATGACCCAATTCCATATACAGTATACCCAACTGGGCCATACTGGGCAAACAATGTTTTAACACCTTTGAACACGAGAGACCGATTTTACGGAACATGATGCGTGGTAATTTTAAGTAGGAAGACTGCTGCGTGAATGTGCGGGTAGACCAATCAATATTTTCAACGTGCAGCCCCAAAGCTGCATGTTGAAAATATGAATTGGTCTACCCCCCAATAATGAATATTTATTTATTTATTGGTGTTTAAGGTCAGGTACTTTTGCACAATGACTAATTGTGACGGCAACATGGAGGTAAAGTCAAGTCCAGCAAATCATTTATACCCATATTGCCCATTTTAGAGGACTCCCCCCCCCCCCCCCCCACCCCGAGGTATTGGTGACTTGGTCCTATTTTACCAGTAGAACTGCTTCACTTCCCTGTGTTCCCACGGGGACCAAATAATGAATATGGACTCTTTCAATGGCTGCAATGGAACTGACGTGGAATATACCACCAGGGTTCAAAGGTTAACAACCAACATTATAAGTTATTGTGATGAAATGACGGCAACATAGTCTGAGTTTCGCGGCTCGGACTTTATGTTCAACCGAGCAGCGTCTCGGTTGAATATACGCTCCGAGCCGCAAACCTCAGATCATGTTAGCGTCAGTTCCTCAGAATATGTTCCAATAAGACTCCATCCATAGCTCAAAACCCAAATCGTGAAATGAACAATACAACTTTTAACGATAACCAGTTTAGTAAATTAACCTCTCGTGTACCCCACGACGCCGCTGGACAAATAATCAACGATTCAGATAAAGATAGAGGTCGCTGCATCTCAGTTCAAATCATAAACTGATTTGTAACTTAAACAACACTTGATTGTGAACATCGACTAATACACGTGTGAAAAATCTAAAAGGATAAAGCGGTTTGTAAGTCCCCCGTTGTTGGAATAATTTCGAAGCGGGCAACGCTGTTTCAAATATTCGGCGTGGTGACGTTAAACGGTAACATGCTCCTGAAGCCGTAAGCATTGAAAACACTAGGCGAGCTCTCTTCCAATCAGAGGGCGAGGAATTTAGTATTATTGGAACATGAAATGTTCGCAAGGGTTCCGAATCCTCTCTCATGAAATCAAGTAAAACTTTGCGACTTATTGTGCGATCTGGGCGATTTTAGGTAATTCATGGACTCAGACGCGACCCACTCGAAAAATCGCTAACTCGAAACGTAAGTTCTTTTATATTAAGGATGACACATTGAGTTGCAAGCAGTTAATGTATGGACATATCAGAAAGGGTAATAATATTAGCGCTCTCGTTTACTATTTTCAAATGTTTGAACACTATTGGCTAAGAAGGAGGGGGGGGGGGGGGGTTGAAGCTCCAAACCGCATCCCTGGCTCCACGCCCAACCCCTCTGGCCAAGAAACACAGCAGTTGAGAGGTCAACCAACCCGTATAAAGCACGATGAGAGAAGTTTCTTACCAAGTACCTATAGAGTGAAGCTTCCACCATGCACAATCATTCGAATCCTGTTAAAAAAAAAGCCTTTCATATATTATAAGTAGTTTTGTGGTGAGGAGCCGACTCACTGAGTGCTTCTGTAAGTTCAGTAAGAATCCACTGTTCTTGTTCCGTATGGACCAATCAGTGTAAGACGGCATGCCAAAAGCTCTTTACAATAGGAGTTGGTTCCAGTGAAGCTTTGAAATTCGATTCCATTCGAAATCGTCCCGATGCTTCGATTCCATTCCATTCGTGACGCACCAGTTCGGACATTTTTGAACCGCCAAGATGGTTTCAATATCCAACACAATGTCTCCTCTTTACCTCTCTTCTGCCATCAGGTCTTCTGTATCTGATGACAGAATAAGCGCTCAAGGAGGTTCCGATTCCGAAAGTACTTGCCTCCGTTCTGGGATGTTCCGAATTTTTATTGATTTACCCAAAGTAAAGAGTCGCCGTTGTATACAATACTTCTGATGAGCGAAACTATATTTTAGAGCTGAAACGGTTAAGGGGTTTTCTTGATCGATTAATCACGTGGATTAACATTGGTTAACCGATTAATCACTTGTCCAAAAAGATATCTGAATAATTGCCATACCGTTGGTGATTTACAGTATGAACCTCTTACCCATCGTAACAAACAAAACCGACTAGGCCTATATACAAAACTCTCCATTTAAATTTATTATGTTTTCAATTTTTGTCTCAAAAACATAGCTTATCACCCCTCACTGGAAAGAGCTCGTTGAGCTCGTTCCAATGAGGGGTCATAAGCTTTGTTTTTAAGACAAAAATTGAAAATTTTTAGTAATTCCAGAAATTATTCTGCAAGTATCGTCTGCTACCCGCAATGGGTAAAGGGTTAAGAATGACAATTTCCAGCTAAGGATACAGTATGATGATCATACAAGTAAACAAGTATGTAAGCAAGTAACTTGCATGCTTTACTCTGTCTCATATAATTGATGTGAGTCAGTGTGACAATGTTGGCCTGTTTTGGACAAGTTTGTTTCTTTGTTAACCCATATAATACAGTAGTTCAAAAATAACGTTTAATCGATCAATTACTTTTTGGATCGATCAAGATGTTGATCATTGATTAATCGATTCGGGGGCGCGTTGGCTCAGTTGGTAGAGGTGCAGGCTGCAAGCCGAGAGGTCCTAGGTTCGAATCTCACCTGCGGCAACCGCGTTGTGTCCTTGGGCAAGATACTTCACCCCCATTGCCCACGTGGGGGCACAGTGACGTTGTGTACTAAGGCGTACTGCACGTCGATGGGGTACCCGTCTTCAACCAATGCTAACCCTGCTTGTGTGGAGTTTGGTATGTTGGGGAGCTGACAGTTGCCCGCCGTTGCTCGGTGGTTCTCTCCGGGTACTCCGGCTTCCTCCACCCGTAAAACTGTCACAGTCATGGTTAACCATTGTGCAAAAATATGTGATCTTAAACACCAAAAAATAAATAAATAAATTAATCGATTAATCGGTTAACCATTTCAGCTCTACTATATTTATGGTTGGAAGAAGGTGTGATATCTGCAACTCGAAGAGCGGCTGGGATTCGATTCGAGATTCAAAATCATCTGCCTGATTCGAATGGAGATTTGATTCGTAATTTGTGATTCACTTGACCCTAACTAGGAGTGTATTAAAAGCAAAACATAAAAAACAAAAACTTATTTTATATTTACTGCAGTCTGCTTGTACTGGAGCCAACGATGCTGGGCCTGGGATTGGACGAAAGAAGAGAGCAGCGACTGACGATACAAGAGTCATCGAGAGAACAATTAAAGTGTTTGAAGGAACAAGACCAGGTACGTTGAACATATAAAAACAAAACTAGTGCGTTCTGAAAATTAGAGTTGAAACGGTTAAAGGTTTTTCTTGATCGATTAATCACATGGATTAACCTTGGTTAACCGATTAATCACTTGACTTGCCCTAGTAGGTAGATCAATAATTGCTGTACCGTTGGTGATTTACAACATTAACCCTTTACCTAACGCAGCGGAAGAACCCGTCACAGCTATGGACAAAAATCTCCATTCCAATGTTATTGTGTTTTCAATTGCTTTTCTCTAAATATAGCTTATGACCCTCATTGGAACGAGCTCTTTGAGCTCGTTCCAAAGAGGAGTCATAAGCTATGTTTTTGAGACTTAACTTGAAAATTTTCACTAATTCAAGAATTCATTTTGCAAGTATCGTCTGCAACCCGTATTGGATAAAGGGTTAAGAATGGCCATTTCCAACTACTGATACAGCATAATGATCATGCAAGTGAACAAGTATGCCAGAACATAACATGCATGCTTTACTCTGTCGCCTATAAGTGATGTGAGTCTGTTTGACAATATTTGCTTGTTTTGGGGCAAGTTTGTTCCTTTGTTAACCCATATAATACAGTAGTTCAAAGGTAACGTCTAATCGATCAATTACTTTTTTGGTCGATCAAGACATTGATCATTGGTTAATCGATTAATCGATTAACCGTTTCAACTCTACTGAAAATCCTCCGTTTGACAATCTTAAAACTTTACACAACGAATCGGCCGCATCCGCCCGCGTAATATGCAAATTCAGCAGTTAAAAAAAAAATTATTTTTCAAAGAATTTCAACAATACCCATATCATGTGACCCCTCGTTGGAACGAGCTGGTTCCAACGAGGGTTCATATGATATGGTTTTGTTGAAATGTTTTGAAAAATTTGAAAAAATGATATTTAAAATAATAAATTTTGATATCGTCGGCGTTGGGTAAAGGGTTTTAAGAGGGATTGATGCAAGGAAGACAGGTCAAGTGTATAGCTGATGTTATAACCTCTGGTAGCAGTATTTAGATCGTGAAATGCCATAAACTGGGCAAACTCGCACAAGAAGAAACATGCGCTTCGTGTCCATTTTGTGACAACAGGGTCAACCGTGAAAGAAAACTTGGACGGACTGAGGTAGTATATCAATAATGTGTAGTTATTCTGTTTTATTATATATCTGGAGGCGGTGGAACCAGGGAGGAGGGATGCCGCCTCCTCTCCACCCTTTCTGCCACCTTGTTGTTGAGCGTATGCACGCGTGTGAACATACAGATATTCTTCAACAAATGTTATCAAATTTGGATCCATTTGACCAATGAATTCCACAATCAGTCGGTTCTATTGATTTCGTCTAGTTCAAGTAATAAGGCTAATCTTCGGGTTGAAGGGTGGATGATGAATTCGATTAAATAGACAAAAACCGCAAGTGTTTTCTCAACAATTACATCCTGCTTTATTGGGCGTTTCTCGCCTGTCTAATAATTTCAGGGGTGGGGGGGGGATTATACCTTTATCGAATGTTGAAGTTGCATGGGGAGAAAAAATCCGAGATAGGTCTTGGTTTGGGGCCTGCCCATAGCTAACCCTTTAACTAACGTAACGGCTGTAACTGGCCAATGTTATTCATAAATAATTGCCAGTCATTTTTCACTTCAACTTTTGCCTTTAAAACATAGCATGTGACTGTTGTGACGAGGGTTTAATATATTCCCGGTTTACTATAGAAATGGGAACGGGATTGAGATTACACTCAGAACCGGGAACCGGAAAATTTCCCAGATAATCAGGGGGGGGGGGGGGTCTTCCAAAAAATTCCGGACACAAGGCCTAAAATATTTTTTTCCACTTTTTGACCACCACCCACCCACCCACGTGCAAAAAAAATATTTTTTTCCTCTGACCACTAGGACACCCACCCCACCACCTAGATTTTTTCAGTGTATCACCACAGTGGGTAATGAAAAATTACTGCACTGAGCTTCCAGTTGTCAATCCTTGCCTTAATTTGAATCCTAATCTACTGTCTAAAGTAATTATTAAATTAATTGTCTAAAGTAATTATGTACACATCAACCAGCATCAACAGAAGCATTTATCTCCTTTGAGTTACAATACTGATTCTTGAGTTGGAATTGGTGCTGAACCTAATATTTCCCAGGATTGTTTCATCCTGATAACTGTTTTTTGCACATCTTTATGTTCTGGTGGTTCTAATACCTGATGACAGAACTTTCAGTTGAGCATTTGTAATTCATGCATTTCAATAATATGCCCATATACACTATGGCGTAGTATATACTGGCATATTATTGAAGTGCATGAATTACAAATGCTGAACTGAAAGTTCTGGCCTCAATGCTCTCATAATAATTATCATTCATGTGTGAAGAAACAATTTAAATTTAGTGAAGAAGTTTTAATTTTAATGACCTGACCACAGGCTAGGTGTCTAGGCTTGCGGTTTCAGCCAATTGTCATTACTCAAAAGATAGTAGATAGCGTAGGAAAGCTGAAAATCTGTCACCTAACACTATTGTAAATCTCATTGTCCGTCCTGGTCCGTCTCCGAAAAAATGTCAGCATTGATTTCTGCATATAACAGCATATAATGTAAGAATTAGACTATTTTTGTGAACATCAAACAGAGGATTAAAATAATATTCTTTTGCTGCACAGTATTATGCTTAGCTACTCATCTATATACTCTGGCTCAGTCAGGGTCAGTTTTCAATTCAAATATTAACTGTAACTTTTGTTTCATGTTTTCACGAGATAGCCAGACAAACCCTCTGTGAAAACCCTGATACTATCACTATGAGCTTGAATTAAGTAAGTGGGGTTTTATATCAAAGATGCACAGTGAGAAGTTTCATCAGTTTCAGATAACAAGAGCTCTACTCAGAGAAACTGGGCATTTAGATTATTTTCCGTAAATTTTTTACATTACTTTAGATGTTCTGCTAAATACATTGCTACTTATTGTAAAATCCAAATTGTGCAGTGATGATTCAGCTATGAAAATTATGTTAACCATTCCCAAATTAAAATTCATAAATTTCCACCGATTGTTTTTAGTGAAACTGGAGTACACAATTCTTTAATGCATCTAATTTAATTTACAAAAAAGAGAACAAATCCCCTAATCAGCCTAATGGGGCCTTATTCACTAACCCTACCTGACAAACAGGTGCCTATTAGACTATTAAACAATAATATAGCCTTGTTATGTGAAAATAATTTGAAAAAAAAACACCAGGAAAAAAATTGCAACTCCAGGAAAAAAGGTGTTTTGGCCCCCATCCGACCACCCACCCACCCCGGCCTTGTGTCCGGAATTTTTTGGAAGACACCCCCCCCCCCCCCACCCCCCTAAGATAATATCAATTAAATTTACGAGAGTAACAAGACGCATTTATTTTCGCGAAAATGAACATATTTAATTGGCAATCTGCCATCGCCAGTCGGAAAAGTTCTTTTTCTAAGAGACGTGTGAACGCCAAAAACCGCTTTCAACTCGTCATTTTAAGAATCGCTAGCTTTATCACCACTACCTCGTGGCTTCAGCCCCCTCTTCACTGCTGTCACCACTCTGGTGACGGCAGTGAAGAAGGACTTGATGCTGAAGGAGGTAGTGAATAGTGAGTGATACTAAGTGATTCTGAAAATGAAGACGAGTTTGAACTTTGAAGCGAGTGAAAGTCTTGCTGTTGATGAGAGGAGTCCTCCGGAACTGTTCGCGAGAGCTACAGTGATTTGGTGAAAAAGGATCTTCAGGAATCAGGATTGTAATAAGTTTAGGCGTGGAAGTGCTGACGAAATCTTACAAAGTTACGTTTGGGCAGTTTTTCAATATACAAGATTCAGTTCAGCACGCACACAGTGCGAATCGTGATTTACGGTTCCCCGTGCTATAGATTTCCCGGGAATCATGACCGGCTTTCGTAACCGGGAACCCGAGAATTCCCATTCCCGGGGTTAAACCCTAGTTGTAATATTTTTTCCTGATTGTACAAGACATTGTTTTTCAAGTGTCGCCTTCTCATCCGTTCCAATACAGGATTAAAATGTAAGTGTCGTCATTGGAGGAGATTTACTAAAAAGTTAACTGCCTTTAATTTTCTAAAGCTGTCAGAAAATTTAACATCAATTGTTTGGGAATTTCCTATAAAAAAATGAACTTTCGAAATATTCGCGAATTTGTGTCATTGGTGTGGCACTGTGCCCCTCATTTCACAAACTTCTGACATTTTCCTTTTGAGAGGTATAAAAGTATAGAAGCTGGTTTTTAACATTTTCCCCAATCCGTTTGAACGTTTGACTATTATTCTCTCTTGAAACCAATTTAACCCTTTACCTAACATGAAAAGCAGATGACACTTGCAAACAAAATTCTTGAATAACTATTTGTGAATGTCCGTGCACGCTTGTCATTCCTGACATCTTTCGTCATTGGAAGACATTTGCGGGAACGTTAGCTACCCTTAAAAAAAATTGTCTAATACTCTCAGTAAACGTAATACTAAGGATATGGAAATTTTGCACAAAAACTGAAATTTCGAAATGTTAGGAAAGTTGTATCATGGATGTGCGCACCATTTCACTTCGTGCATTTTCCAATAGAGTGGTATAATACAGAATCTGTCCTTAAAAAGTGTTTCTCGATCAATTCTAATGTTTGTCTATTATTCTGTGTAAAAACCCATTTAAACCTTTACCTAACATGAAATGCAGACGATACTTAAAAAAAAAAAAAAATTCTTGAAGAACTAATGTTTTTAATTTTTTGTCTCAAAAATATAGGTTATGACCCCTCGTTGGAACGAGCTCGACGAGCTCGTTCCAAAGAGGGGTCATAACCTATATTTTGCAGACAAAAAATGAAAAGATAATGAAAATTAATTGGCGATTTTTGAGAATAGCGCTGGCCGGTTTCGTCCGTTACGTTGTATAAAGGGTTAAAAAAGAAGAAAACAGCTTTTTCATCATCTTTTGATGTTTGTTAACTTGTCATCTGTTTATTATATCAACAGTGTGCGCATCATGACATATAATAAGACACATCCTTCTATCAATATACAAGACAAGGAGGTGAGATTTGCTAATTTTTCCTTTGAAGAATGAGAGCTTACAAAGTACTGCTAAAATGCAGCCGCTAAACAGGGACCCAAAGTGGCCATTTATGTTGGGAGGGAAAATACTGATAGATATTCTGAATTACGGATTATCTGTGAACTAACTACATCTCAATGAGTCGCAATCAAAAGCCCTGTTTTCTTCTTTTTTTGTTACTTTTAATAAGCTGTCTGAGCTGTCTACTGTTTTCGTATATTAAAAGTAACAAAGAAAACTTGGTCGTATTTTCTATTGATGTGATAGGTGTTTCCTCAACAATTACTTACTTCTTACTTGGACCTTCCTCGCTCATCTAATATTTTCAAGGGACATAACTTAATCTAATGTCAATTTCCATGACGAGATAAGTCAGAGATGTTTATTCTATTTTGTCCCATGAAAGGATCGGACGTATCATACTTGACTCTCGGTTGATTAGGTGAAGTTTAATCCCCAGTATGCGACAAACACACCGTTATTGAAGTTGCTAGGGACGTCAATCCAATGGAATGCGATTTCCGTGTCGCATCAAGTCTGGTGGTACTGCGTATGTGGAATATATACTACTCAAAGTTTGCTAAGCACCACGTATTTGACAAATCATTGTGAAATTTGCTTGTGACATATTTGCGATATTTTTGGAGGATATGATAGAGGGATGTACTGGGATGGTCCCCAGCGTTTACATTAGCTCTCTTGACAGGCAGACTTTTTGTGACAGTCATGGAAGGCATGTACTCCTTGATTTCCATGATGCTTTCGTGTAGTCTACATGTACATGACATGTGTAAGGTATTCAATCTTCATTTCAAGACAAACCCTTGTGGTTTAATGATTGAATATGGCGAATGCAAATGTAAGAAGACATTTGTCTGAAGCAGAAATGTGGCTGGCTGTGGGGATGGTGGAGCAAGGGACTACCCGCTGTCAGATTGATGAAGTCCTTGGTATGCACCATATGGTGATCACCATAGCCTGAACACGATTTCAGCACTATGGCACACCAGTAATAAGGCATGGCGGTGGCAGGGACAGGGCAACATCTGCAGTTGAAGACCTGTTTTTTATCATTTAGGCCCGTAGGAACCGCTTTGCCACAGCAACCCAGCTTCGCAGTTACCTCCAGAAGGCATCCGGGGTAAATGTTTCGACGCAGACTATCCGGGCAAGGTTGCACGAAGGTGCATGGTCTCAGATCGAGAATACCATGTATTCGCATTCTGTCCCAGAACCACCGTTAGGCACGATATGAATGGGCCATGGACCATATTGGATGGACCAGAGAAGATTGGCGACCTGTCCTTTTTACAGATGAGTGAAGGTACTGCCAAGACTACACAGATGGGTGTTCTATGGTATGGTGAAAACCAGGAGAGCGATTCCATGCGGCCATCATTGCTGAACATCGCCGCAGTGGTGGAGGGTCAATAATGGTCTGGTGCGGCTATAGCTGGGATGGACGTACATAGCTCTATGTCCTTGACCGTGGTACATTGATTGCACAGCGGTATATTGATGGGATCCTGGATGCCCACGTCAGATTGTATGCAGGTGCAGTGGGTGATAGATTCATTCTGATGGACGATAATGCCGGTCCTCATGCTGCCCATGCTGTCCGGGAGTACCAACAGAAGGAGGGGATAGAGGGTGTGGACTGGCCAGCAAGATCCCATGACCTCAACCCAATCGAACATGTCTGGAATGAGTTGCAGCTTGCAATTTCAGCCCGTCCAGTCCAGCCAAGAAGTGTCCAGGAGCTTGGTGTCATGCTGGTCCAAGAATGGAACAACATCCCACATAAAACTATCCGGAACATGATTGGGAGCATGAGAAGGCGTTGTCAAGCTGTGTGTAACCATAATGGGTCTCATACTCGATACTGAACCCATACCAGTTCTCTTCATCAACTTTTTGGCAAATTTGAAAAATTTCCTCTTTTACCAATAATATCCATTTTCCATGGTTATCGTATTCACAAGCTAAAAAATAATGTCAAACACAAACACAATCTTAATTTCTGTACTTACATCATCAAAGATATAATTAAATAAAAAATCTAAACACTTTTCATAACAATATTTCAACTCAAACGTAAAACAGGTAGTTAGATATACTTAGTGCTTAGAAAAACTTTGAGTAGTATATATAACAGCTATAGAGACTCTCAGACTGACCAAAACCCATCTAAAGTACATCGGAGCAGGGTGGTACATTGGTTACGGAATTATACTTCAAAGCGAAAGGTTCGCGGTCCGACCCCCGCCAGGGGTAACTGCGCAGTGTCTTTGGTAAAGACACTTGATCCCGATTGCCCCCGTGGGGAACGGTGGTTATGTCTACTAAGGCGTATTGCATGTCGATGGTGCACTTGTCTTTACCAAATGCTATCCCTGCTTGTGTGGAGTTAGTACGTTGGGGAGTCTGATTGTTGCTCACCGCTGCTCGGTGGTTCTCACCGGGTGCTCCAGCTTTCCCCACCCATTATACTGTCCGACACGAGGTGACCCTGACTGTCAAAAGTGTCGTTAAATTCCAATAAATAAACAAATATCTAAAGTACACTCCATGCGCTATATCCGGTGGAGGGGGTTCTGAAAAAAATAATCCCAGACACAGGGTCGGGTGGTTGGGTCCACGGCAGGAGAAAAAACTCTTTTTACCAGTGTTTGCTAATTTTTCCCACTGGATTTTAAAGCTGTTTACAAAAACGGAGACTGCTCTATTGTTCAGCAATCTAATTGGCACCCTTTACCACGTGGAGGACTACATTATAGCCATAGGTGTTTCAGTCACCACGGATTGGACCGAAGTCGGGAGTTTGTATGTGGCTTTCTCATGAGTACCCACAGGCGTGTAAAGTCAACGTTCAATCACGTTACCTCGCGGGCACATACGTGTCATACTGACACATCCAGGCCTGGCTGTTTAGAAAATCAAGGAGTGCAAAACAATTGCCCTCCTCAGATTGCTTGGGAGTGCAGTTGCACCTGGAGTTTTCAATAAATATACTTGTATGCGGTTTTGGTTACAGTAACGTGGAGGGTGGATTGTCACCTAATCACCCATGGGGTGGAGGTATCACCCAAGGTACTACTCTCAAATTTCATATAGAAACACAAGAAGTACAAGCCAAGTTTCAACCAATGGACCTCCGGGTTTAACCCGGAGGTCCATTGGCTGAAACTTTGCTTATGCTAATTACGCTTTGCATCAATGAGAAATCATCGCTCCACATGTGATTTATTGACAATACCCTCTCCATGTACTGTATATGCACTTCAAGGCATTACTATTGTGACCGAAAAATTGTACTACATTCAGCTACACAGTTGAAAAATTGGCCTTCAAATATTCCCATTATTCAAAATGTATTCAATTCAGAAGGCATCCGGGAATGAATCGAAATGCAACAGAATGGGTAGTGAATTATTGCGAATCAATGCAACATTGACAAATGATAATAAATTTTAAATGCAGTCCCAAACAGGTCTGGCTTTCCAGAAAATCAGGGGGTGCAAAAAATTGCCCTCCTCAATTTTTTCTAGGCGTGCAGTAGGCGTGCAGCACTCCTAAAGAATGCCAGGCCTGCACATTTAAATTCCATTCTCTTTTCAGTAAATGAACAACAACAGAAAGAAGAACAAGCCGTCTGTTCAATGGCGATGGAGACAATTGTAATGTTAGCGGTACTTGGACTTTTTGTGTTTGCATTGAGCATACTAACTGTTGGACTATCCTGTTGGGTCATACGAATGAGATCAAGGAAAACCGACGACACACACTCTCTGAAGATTTAAATCAATAACCAACAGTGATTTTATTATAACAGCTGATTGAACTCGAGAGCATTTCTCCATATTTTCCGTTTATATAACCAGATGTTCTAACACTGTAGAAAACACAGGGCTTTTACTCATCTCAACGAAACACAAAGGACATTGACTTATCACTGCTAATATAGCTGAGTTCTAAACCGCGCATTTGTCCCTTGGGAGTGAGCAATTTGAAACCCAACGGTTTATTCATAGGGAAGAATGGTTGCTTTGAAGTGTTAAAGACAAGTAGCACCTTAAAGGATACATTTTGAAACAGAAATACCTTCAAAAGAGCTATTTGAGAAGATGCATCCTGAATCGAAGCTGGTTAATCCTTTAAACGCTGGAGCACTGATGATATCTTCCATCCCAGCTCAATGTCATCAAGTGGATGAGTATATATTCGTTAGCTGGGTACATCAATTAATATTTTCAACGTGCAGCCTTGGGGCTGCACGTTGAAAATATTGACTGGGCTTTACAATTCACGGAAAAATAATCTAATTTATAAACCCAGATAGTATCACGATCTTGTAGAGTACAACGTCCGCTCGGGTTCAAAAAGTTAAGGTTACCTGTCTACAGTGATGCTTTCCTGGAGGGAGGGCGTGGGGGCGACTGAGTTCATTCCCCTACTTTTCTGTGAGGAGAAATGCATGCTATTCTTCTTAACTTTCAAGACCTGATGCGACTTGATCTTCACGAATATTCAACCCAGCAAAAACTCAACCATCTTGCTATGCGTAATTAACCCATTTAACCGTATGTAGCCCGCAGCCTCACACTGATAACAATGGCAACTTCCTTTGAAGAGATGTGAGTACTAAATATTCCAAATTTTCCGTAGGTGAACCCCCAATCCCCTTTACTGCTACGAGGGAGGGGGGAAGGGGGAGGGGGTACTCTCTTCCAACAACGTGGAACGTTGGCTATTGCTACGCTTTGATCGCCCTTCCGAACGGGCGCTCAGCGCGCAGCGATTACCGATACGGGTCTCTACATCTTAATTGCGGAAAGCATCACTAGTTGTCGACATTCATTTTTCCGGTGTCACTAGGTTGGAAAACGTCAAGACTTTTTTGAAGGTTTCAGTGAGCAATACAATGGGCACGTTGTTACAAGCCATGCAGTTTCAAATTTCTTACGACAGGTCCACTTGATCTCTATACAACTCGATTACTGGAACGTCACTGATAAACATCACGCCTCAACTCAAGCTGCTACCCCCCTCCCTTCAGTCCACAAACCTACCCCTAACCATAAGAAGGCGTTAAGTCAATCACTGCAACAACTCCTCCCATCGATGGCGGTTGATGACGTGAAGGCTGTTACGTTGTGACCGTGGTCATAACGTAACAGCTTTCACTTCATCAAACGTCATGGTGTTTACTTGGTACCATAACTAGTAACACGGTACCAATTTGTTTTTGTACTGTTTTTTTATGATAATAAAAACTAAAACATGTTATAAATATTCAATTTGTATTGCCGCGAAAAATATGTACATCGTCAATTCATTCATTTTTCATAGATAGCAAAGTATATTCTTTAACCCTTTACCTAGCAAGAAAAGAGGACGACACTTGCAAATAAAATTCTTGAAGCACTATTTTTTTTTTATTTTTGCGTCAAAAACATAGCTTATGACACCTCATTGGAACGAGCTCGTTGAGCTCGTTCCAATGAAGGGTCATAAGCTATGTTTTTGTGACAAAAAATGAAAAAAGTAATAAAAATTGAATGGTAAATTTTGTGAATAGCACAGGCCGATTTTGACCGTTACGTTGGGTAAAGGATTAAAATACAATCAGCAATTGCCAGATGTTGGAAAAACGGAAAACCTTCCAGGAAATTTTTGTTGTTGAGCATTGTCGGTTTATAGAATTGCCCCCCCCCCCCCAAATGTGGCGGTGGGTGAGGCACGCACGTTGCCATGTGTGACAAAGTACCTTTTCAGTGATCCAGCTGTATAAAGATCAGTGGGCGGGTCTCCACGGTGGCGTGGCCATGATGTGTTGGGAATGCCCCCCCCCCCCCCCCCCAAAAAAAAACAACATTGGCCCATTGCAGCTTTGAGATAACTTGGAGACCTAAAATGATAACCAATATGGTTTACACAGGCTACAAATCCTCAAAATCGCTCTTGGAACACTGAATTTTGCAAAATTTCTCGGGAGAGGGGGGGAGGCCTAGTCAAAACTAGAACCGTCCGGTCTTTACTCCATCCTACCCCTCGGCCCTCCCCTTCCGGTAGGTACCAGTGAGGACTGGTGGAGGCCTCCTCCACAACGGCTTAACAATTATTATGCCCCCACACCCCCAAAAAGCCTGCCTAGGGCACCACCTATTATAGAATCCTGCCGGCGCACCTGGGTCTCCCTTCCTTTTCAGACATATTGGAGGACAGTGGATCCAAGCCATGCAGTGTTGTATGCATGTCACATGCATTACTGATGTTTGAAAATACAAACTTCTTTCAAATGATGTATAAAACGGGAAAATGCCTCGTGAAATATTTGCTGACAAAACATTCCCCTGAATACGTTCTAACATGCGACCTTTAAGATCAAACTCGTTAACTGAATTCAACGACTTATGACTTAAATCTTAAACAGGTTGACTTTTTTTCTCCTCATTTGGAGTCTCTGCACCCCCTCCAAAACAAAATGTTTAATGTCAGTACTCAACAACCTCTTGATCTAGAGTGTGATTAATTCCCTGTGTTCTGATGCCAAAACGACAGAGTTTTCAGTAGCAAGTATTTCCCATAATGCAGTTTTACATTTAACCAAATATACCATGTTTGACAGAGCTCAGTGAGCTCTGTCAAACAAGATATAATTGGTTATTTTCATAGTTAAACCAGGGGGAGGCCACCAAAAATTTGCAAGACGTGACGTAAGGGTGGGTGGGTCTCTTGAGTGCGCAAAAATTGTGCATTTCCAACATGTGAAGATGATTTATCTATAGATACAAAAGTGACCATGTAACCCAATAAAACAAATTCGTGAAATTGGCTTAAAACCCCCCGACATTCAAGCGCGCGTGAACAGCTGACAGTCCAACAGTCTTTTCAAACTTAAATTTATTATACATCTTTATCTGTGATTTTGTTTTCTTATTTTGTGTTGTTGTTTTTCTGCTCCAAGCACAATATTCAGATTCATATATTTTTAAAATTCTTTTGTTGAAGGGAAAGAAGTGAAATAGGTTGTATTCGGAGCAGATTCTGATGGATGTCATAAATCCAGTGCAGTTTGCTACCCCAAAAGAGAGAGGGGAAAGAATTGTGCATGCTATGTCCCTTTTTTTATTATAGCATTTATTTTATTGATAACTGTATATATTTTAAATGTTTTGAATCTTTTCGCTTTCCTACATACATGTACAGTTGCATTTCACTCTCTGTTTTCGCACAAATAAAGCTGCAATTTGATATTTTTTTATTTTATATCTCAATGCCTTTGCCCGAATAAAAAAGGTGTTTGGTTCTCAGGGATCGCCGCATCGAAAAATAATGCCCGCTTTGCTTCTGATTGGGGTAGTCAATAAAAAACTTTCCTCCATTCTCCGCGTCCATCACAAATGCTCTACCAGTTTTATTTATTTAGTAGGGTTTAACGACACTTTAACAACCAAGGTCATATCGTGTCGACGTTAGTTTTCCGGGTGGAGGAAGGTGGAGTGCCCGGAGAGAACATCGAGCAACGACGAGCAGCTGCCAGCTCCCAAACATCGTGACTCCGCACTGCAGCATAGGCAGGGTTAGAATGATTGAAGATATGCACACACCATCGACGTGCAGTACGCCGTAGTACACGGCATCATCGTTTCCCCATGTGGACAATCGGGATGAAGTGCCTTGCCCAAGGACACAACGCGGGAGTCCGAATTGATCTCAGACGGTCACCCATTCAAGGACTAACCGGGCTCCACGTTGCTTAACTTGACTTCGGCGATCTGACGAGAAACGCCACCGAGCCCCTGCTATTCTAGTGAAAAGAATTCATTGAATAGATACGGCTATCCTGGTTAGGAAACGAATTCGGTGAACAGATAGGGCTATCCCGGTTACGAGACAAAATAATGGAAACATCTTTCTTATTTTTATAACGCAACGAACGTCGCCATTGCGGTTTACCCGACTTCAGTTCCGGACAATATATGATAGACACTCTGTATTCGATTTCGTTTCCGAAAATTCACTAGGGATAACGCTTCCAGGATGTTTCGTCCCAAAATCAAAGCCAGGACATTTCGTCCCAAATATCGGAATGATTCGTCCCAACGTAAATTCTGTATATGGCACAGTTTTGAATACGCCCGCTGTTGTTTAGTGTTGGATGCAACGCCCTGGACGAATCGGCCCACTTGGAAAATTGACTTGGGACGAATCGTCCCGGAACGAGCTGGTTTTTGGAAGGTGTTATTTATCGTGTATTGTGCGGAACCGAAATCCAGTATACCCACCATGGCGACGCTCGTCAATATAACGTTGTTCACGAAATCCAGTATACCCACCATGGCGACGCTCGTCAATATAACGTTGTTCACAACAAAATTTAAATCCATGTACGTGGTTCATTGAACCGTTATTGCTATCCAGAGCGACTTTACCATAGAAATGTTAATAAATAAAGTGAAAGATGATAACGGGTCCATTATTTTGTGTGAATTTCGCGAAACGGACAATATTATTTATTTATTTATTGGTATTTAAAGTCACATATTTATGCACAATGGCTAATCATGACAACGACAGTTTTACAGGTGGAGGAAGCCGGAGTACCCAGAGAGAACCACAGAGCAACTGTCAGCTCCCCCAACATACGAACAAGCAGGGTTAGCATTGGTTGAAGTGCACCATCGACGTGTAGTACACCTTAGTACACAACGCCACCGTACCCCCACGCGGGCAATGGAGATGAAGTGTCTTGCCCAAGGACACAACTCGGTTGCCGCTGGCAAAGCGGACAATCTTTATAATAAGATTTTTTTGTAGTTTCATATGTCCTTTCTTACTATTCTGCCTCACCATTTGTGGAGTTACATCTACTTAAAGCTTTGCTAATCAACTGAGGTTTCAAACTGAAATATAAAGCACTTTGGTATAATATAGTAATACCGGCTTAAAAATAAAATTATTTATTTATTTATTTATTGTGTTTAAGGCCATATACTTATGCAAAATGGTTAATCATGACCGTGAGAGTTTTACGGGTGGAGGGAGCCGGAGTACCCGAAGTGAACCACCGAGCAACGACGGGCAGCTGCAGTAGTATGTCATGTTCCCCTACAGGGAAAGGTTGGGGGACCTCGGAAGTGACGTCATGTCACGTGACGTAGTGGCGCCATGTTGTGTTGTCATGGTAACCCACGTGAGCGGCCATGTTGTGACGTCATCTCCATAGTGATACGTGGTGTTAGTGCGCATGCGCATCGAGTGTTGTTAGGGTGATACGAGCTTCCGTCGTCCATTTTTTTATACTGGAAGCCGCCATCTTGGTTTCTATGGTGGCACGTGATTGCTATGTTACCAATGGCTTCTAACAAGACAGGGGTATGTTCGGGGGTGTGTTCCTTTGTAGACGAGTAAATCTGATTACCACAAACAACCCGACAATCCCTCCAAATCACCGAAATTGACTTTATTTTCCCATTTTATCGGCTTTATTGACTTAGCACGTAGTGCCATAGTACTAAGGGGGTATAAGGGGTGCGTTCGATTGAACAGGAGTAATGTTCTGGCTTAGAATTCTCCCAGAATCCCTTTTTGGATCCCTATCCCATGACGTTTTTCCCCTATTAAGAATAGCACGTAGTGCTATAGGACAAATTTACCCAGAATTTTCTGCTTCTATCTATGCAATAGTTATCGTTAATCTGGCCATGTTCCTTTATTCTAGAGTATACTCCAGTAGCGTAGAAGAGCCTATTATTTGGAACAGTTTATCTTATTATTACTATATTTAGCAGTTTCTGGTCTATTCTTGTTAGTTCTGACCCTATTCCAAGTACTCTTGTTGTTTCATTTATATAACTAACCAATCAGATTGCTTGATTTCCCATAACCTGTATGCAGGGTTATCTCCCTTGTGTATAACAAAAGCCTGTATCCAATGGCCATATCCCATGGAATCCCATTTTGGAAAACACCTGTGGCTATGGAATCCCTTTTTTGTCATATGTGCTTATGTGAAAAAGCACAATGTGACACAATGTGACCTAGCACAAAGGCACATGCTTTATGTGCCGATATGTGCTTATGTGAAAAAGCACAATGTGACACAATGTGCCCTATCACATAGACACATACGGGTATTTGAGGATACCTTTGGCCTGGTATTGTATTATTTGAGGATACCTATCGAGGATACCTACTGGAGAATCCCTTTTTTGTCATATGTGCTTATGTGAAAAAGCACAATGTGACACAATGTGCCCTAGCACAAAGGCATATGCTTTATGTGCCGATATGTGCTTATGTGAAAAAGCACAATGTGACACAATGTGCCCTATCACATAGGCACATACGGGTATTTGAGGATACCTTTGGCCTGGTATTGTATTATTTGAGGATACCTATCGAGGATACCTACTGGAGAATCCCTTTTTGTCATATGTGCTTATGTGAAAAGGCACAATGTGACACAATATGCCCTATCACATAGGCACATGCTTTATGTGCCGATATGTGCTTATGTGAAAAGGCACAATGTGACACAATATGCCCTATCACATAGGCACATACGGGTATTTGAGGATACCTATGGCTCGGCATTGTATTATTTGAGGATACCTATTGAGGATACCTATCGAGGATACCTTTTGGAGAATCCCTTTTTTGTCGCATTCGGCTATGTAAAAGCCCTCAATGGGTCTAATGTAGTCTTACCAACCGCTTCCATCTTGTCGCCAAAGCTCCAAGGCCATTACAGGTCTATGGCCTATCTGTCCTATCATTAGCTTCTACAACAGTCTTGTTCCATTGCGGCCTTGTACCAGTACTATTGGCTTCTGTTATTCTGCCCCATATCTCATCCATTACTTCCTAGCTATACCTATCTCAGTCTCGACTATAACATTGATCAAGGTTGAATCAGATTTCCCCTATATACGTATAAGGCATTCCGTTATTGAGATGCCTAGCCGAGTCTGCTGGATCTGAAGATTTTTTAAAGAAAATTCCTCATTTTGAACTAAGTTGTCATTCAGGCTCCCATAGTGAACCCAAGGGACTTGGCTTGAACAAACTTGAATCTCAGCCCCCTAAGGTTGCTCCATGCCAAATATCAAAACATTCCAACTGCTGAATATGAAGAAGATTTTTAAACACACAGGGAGCCCAAATATAGACCCATGGACTTGGCTTTAACACACTTGAACACACTTGAATCCCCCCCCCCCCCCCCCTCCCAAGGATGCTACTCACCACATATCAAACCATTCCGACTGCTGGATCTGAAGAAGAAGATTTTTTAAGAAAATTCCTCATTTCGAACAAAGTTACAATTCAAGCTACCACAGTGAGCCCAAATATGGACCTAGGGACATGGCTTGAACAAACTTGCATCTCACCCCCTAAGGATGCTGCATACCAAATATCACAAGATTCTGCCTGCTGGATCTTGAGAAGAAGATTTTCAAAGAAATTTGCCTGAAATGCACTAAGTTCAAATTTGGGCTCCTATACTGAGCCCAAATATAAACCCAGGGGGCCGATTTGAACAAACTTGAATCAGATCCACCCCACAATGTTGCATACCAAATATCACAAGATTCTGCCTGCTGGGTCTGGAGAAGATTTTTGAAGAAATTTGCCTGAAATGCACTAAGTTTGAATTTGGGCTTCTATAGTGAGCCCAAATATGAATCCAGGTGGCCGGTTTGAACAAATTGCAATCAGATCCACCCCACAATGTTGCATACCAAATATCAAAAGATTCTGCCTGCAGGATCTGGAGAAGAAGATTTTTGAAGAAATTTGCCTGAAATGCACTAAGTTCAAATTCGAGCTTCTATAGTGAGCCCAAATATGAATCTAGGGAGCCGATTTGAACAAAATAGAATCAGATCCACCCCACAATGTTGCATACCAAATATCAAAAGATTCTGCCTGCTGGATCTGGAGAAGAAGATTTTTTAAGAAATTTGCCTGAAAAGCACTAAGTTCAAATTTGGGCTCCTGAGCCCAAATATAAACTCAGGGAGCCGATTTGAACAAACTTGAATCATATCCACCCTACAATGTTGCATACCAAATATCAAAAGATTCTGCCTGCTGGATGTGGAGAAGAAGATTTTCAAACAAATTTGCCTGAAATGCAGTAAGTTCAAATTTGGGCTCCTATACTGAGCCCAAATATAAATCCAGGGGGCCGATTTGAACAAACTTGAATCAGATCCACCCCACAATGTTGCATGCCAAATATCAAAAGATTCTGCCTGCTGGATCTGGAGAAGAAGATTTTTTAAGAAATTTGTCTGAAATGCACTAAGTTCAAAATCGGGCTCCTATACTGAGCCCAAATATGAACCCAGGGGGCCGATTTGAACAAACTTGAATCAGATCCACCCTACAATGTTGCATACCAAATATCAAAAGATTCTGCCTGCTGGATCTGGAGAAGAAGATTTTTTAATGTTTTTCCCATTGCCTGCAGTGTTAAAAAGTGCTGACTCAGCACTTTTTCAAAGTCCCGAAACTGTACCCTATGATAAAACCGATGGCAATTTTTTTTTACCAATTCTTTCTGTTGGTCCTAAGTTAGCTTCACACCAAATAAAAATTCTCGGTGCCGTGCAGTTTTGGAGATATGGGCGTTTTAATTTTTTTCTATTTTTAGCTCCTGCGGTTCCCATGGGGCTACGGGGAAAAAAAATCAGCATAAATTAGGTACTTATGACCCAATAAGCCCTCACATAAAATTTGGTTCAAATCAGCCTCTCGGTTTGGAAAATAGAAATTTTGGGCGGGGCAAAAAATTTTGCCCCTCCCATAACGACGCCAAGTATAGCCCCACAAACTTCTCTTGAACAAATCTGAGTCTACACCTCAAAAGGAAGCTGCACGCCAAATATCAAGTCTCTGCTACTGCTGGTTGGAGAAGATTTTCAAAGATTTTGGTGCCCCTTGGGGGCGTGGCCCCACCCAGGAGGAGGGGCAACTTCATTTGAACAAATCTGAATTGGCATTAGGTAATAAATATTTAGCCAACATTTGAATAAAATTGGGCTAGTGATTTAGGAGAAGTCGATAATGTAAAGTTAACGCCAGACGGACGACGGACGATGGACGGACGGATCACGATCAGTAAAGCTCCCGCTGAGCTTCGCTCAGGTGAGCTAAAAACTGCCCAGCCCACCCTACTATTCAATCAACAGAGATCTACTGTAGTCTCAGTATGAATATGCCTCATCTCCGGCCTATCTGGACTTCAAGCCAAGAAGGCCTGAGGAGTGAAAAATAAACTATTAGATATTTTTAATGCTCTTATTTTAAGAGGGTGAAAAAATGTGTTCCAAAGTTACAAATATAGTGTGAAACAGGTGTGAAGTGCTAGGGGCTTGTGAAATGGAATTTCTATCCTCATACCAAACCTCAAATTGAACCAGGAGTCTCATGTGGACATTGCCACTGATCCCAATCAAATTGGAAGCAGCACAGGAAGAACAGCCTGAACAGGGTTTTATCACAAAATTATCGTACTAGATATCTAATGTTCGCTGACAAAAGTTGAGAGTTATTCTCTGAAAATAAAACAGAGTGAACATAGACAGAATCACATATGTTAACCTCATGAAATTTTCATATTTGCGTGAATAATATCACCAGAGCTCAGATGTGTGAGAAATTGTTAAGAAATAGTATGAATTGCTCTAATATAAGAAAACCAGTCTACAAACATCCGTAGACTTTCATAAACAAGTACATAGAATGTCGACTTGTCAAGTGTGAGAAGTTGCTAACGTGATCTGTAATTTCGTTGGAGGGGGGAGGGGGGGGGGGCGGAGCTGGCGTTCTGAAAAATCTGCGAGGGTGAAAAATCCCCCTCGCCAGACTGCCTTACAATAAAGTGACGCTAATATATACCAAGCATACTCACGCCTTGATCCGCCCATATTCCATTTTTAAAAGTTCCCTTTAAATGTCCATGCTAGTCAACAGCCGTTTGAAAACTTTATCAAGAGTTTCTGGCACATACAGAACAATTGCGCACGTGCTCTCCTGATAAGTCATCAACCATTCATTGCATGCTGATTACCTCAAAACAATAACTCTCGCCGTAGTATCGCATTTCAGGCACACTGCCCACACATTCCAATGACATCAAACGGAATCATAGAGACAACGTTATCAGGATAAAACACATGCCGACTTCACTGATGTTATAAGTTTTAACAACATCATAGCGAGTACTGCATGCATTTGAAACTGACAATTCGCCGACGAGTGAGTGTGGCAATGTCTACGTAAGTCGGGGAATGTTTTTTACAGTATTAACACTTGAAATACGGTAGTTCAAAGGTAACGGTTAATCGATCAAGGACTTTTTTGATCGATCATGCTGTTGATCGTCGGTTAATCGATTAACCGGTTAATCGTTTCAGCTCTAAACTTGTCTCCTTATAACAGTGTTGGTGTTCCGGTAGAGTGCTGAAGGTCCAAATTTGGCTTCACTTGGGCATTCATATACAGCAACTTACTGGAAAACTATTCTGTTAATGTGCTTCTAATTATGCTAAGAGTGAAATTATACACTCTTATTTAATTTGCTTTGTTGTGATTTATGGGATAGTGCCTATAGGCACTCTCCCATAAATTGCAACCTGGCAAATTAATAACATATCCTGATAGCCCAAAATAATTCAGCACTCTACTAGTACCAGTTAAACAAACTACTGTCACTACTATTAGATGGCAATAGATGTATACATTGATTGCCCAATATTGCTGTTCAAACTGGCTGACAGTGGCAGAGAGGTGATACTATTTACCTAAAAGCTTGAAATCCTCTGACTAGTTGACTGTACAATTGAGAGTCGACTACTGGCTTGCCCAGAGTCGACATCGACTAGTCGACTAATCGTTTGAGTACTGGTTTCAGCAGACTGCCCGATTATTGTTTTGAGAATTAAAAGCAACAACAGCGGAATGTCGATGGAAATTTACGTCTCGTTGTGTGTATCAAATGAATAAAATCCCCACTCGGTTGAAAATACCACACATAAGTAATTCACTAATCGAAAACAATTGATATAAAACCCATTTTCGCATTCAGACATCGGCTATATCTCCCGGTGATAGCACCGGGGGAAACTGTCACTGATTTCACTGTACTGAATATGAATGTAGTGGGCAGCCACAATGTTCGGATAGCTGAACTATGGCACTGGACTTATGATCTGTGACTCTTTTTAATTTTTCAATTTTCAAAGAAAGATAAGTTTTAAGGCGCCATCAAACAAAACATCTGTGCTACAAAACTCCATATTTCCCCCGTAGATTCCTTGATTAAAACTGCCTGTGTTTAAGTTCTTTTCCCGATACTCTCCCTGTGAACTTTTCCAGGGACTACAGCAGAAAAACTTTTAAATTTGTGGCTGATTTCATGGAACAAAGTTGAATTTAAAATTGTGTATTTATCTAAAACAAGTTTTGTTGGATGACGCCTTAATTTTGTCTCGAAGAAGTGCGACGTTTCGGCCTTTTTGTCTCGGGTGTTTCGAGGAGGCCGAAACGTCCCATGTTGAAACGTCTAAAGCCTAGTAAAGCCTAAAGGCCGAAACGTCTCGGAAACGTATGGACGTGGGACGCAAAACGATAAAGCTGTTTTCTGTTGTCTTCAGAATCATTTGTCGTTTTCATCCGTCTGTTGAACAAAACCAAGCATTTTCATCATGTTCCACGCGATTGAAGTTCTGGACGAGAAACAAAGCAAATAAAGTGATCGCAGATCAATTGTTAACATGATGTTACCTTTTTCTCCAAAACACAATAACATGTGATACTCGATTTCATAAGAGCTAACGAAGAGGTACACTAAAAAGCGCATAGTACAAACCACAAATATCCGACGCACGTCAGGTATTACAACCCATGTTCCAAAAGCACAAAATGAGAATCTGAAAAATTCTGAATAGCGAATTTTTGGTTGAAGCCCTAGGCTTGCTCATGTTAGTTATTTGTCTACAATTTTGAAGCACAAAACCATACACCAGTCAAACTAAGTCTCTCCATTTGTTGGACCAACTATTCCTCAAGGTGCCTAGGCAATTCTGTCAAACTTGCACGTTGTCTGAATGGTTGACCCAGATTGTCCTTCTGTTGCATTTGCCTATAATTTTGAAACATGAAACCATTTACCATACTTCAGTTATTCTTTTCTCAATGGTGCTTAGGTTGATCTCCACAAAACTTGCAGAGTGGAATTGTCTTTGGGGGTGTCTGCCCATAATTTTGAAACACAAAACCATTTACCATACTCCATCTCCATTTGCTGACAGGAAATTCTTATTTCTGTACCAACAACTTAACCTCTTCCAATGAGGTAAACCATGGTCACCCTCATTCCGCCCTGTTGACCAAGGTACTTAAACCCAGACCCCTTTATAAATCTCCCCCACTATTTTTGATTTTTTTTTTTTGTACAGCTCTATTCGGCTGGTCATGAGGAAGCTTAGTGCTTAAAAAAAATGTTCTGAGCCGTGCAATTTTTGAGATATGGCCATTTTTATTTTTTTTACTTTACTGTTTCTGGAGAAGATTTTTAAAGGTTTTTGCACCTTTCCGCCCCTTCTGGGGTCCCCATTGGGCGCGGTAACTTTAGTCACACAATTTCTAAATGACACACGCTAAGGAAGATACCAACCAAATTTGGTTCAATTTGGACCAGTGCTTTAGGAGGAGAAGTTGTTTGAAAAGTGTTCACAACGACGGACAACGGATGGAAAGTGATAAAGTTGAGCTCCCTTCAGTGAGCTAAAAATAGCAATTTAGGGGTGGGCCGTTAGCTAATCAGAAGCTGTGGCAGCCATGTTGGATGGTGGGCGGACATACCGAACACAATTCTGAAAGAGGACCACCCACTGGTTAACCTCAGCAAATTTTATTCAAATTGATCCAGCAGTTCTGAAGAAGAAGATTTTAATGTGTTTTCCTAATCACCAGCCATGGCAGCCATGTTAGATGGGCGACAGAGATTTCAAACACAATTCTTTGAGTGTTCCACCTAATGATCAATCCCAGAAAATTTTATGTGGCCCAGTGGTTTGGGAGGAGATGATTGTTGACGCGAGAAAAAGATTTTTTAATGTTTTTCCATTACCTTCAGTGTTAAAAAGTGCCGAGTCAGCACTTTTTCAGAGTCCCGAAAAAGTACCTTAGAAAAAAACCGTTAGCGATTTTTTTCTACCATTCCTTTCCATTGGTCATAAGCAAGCTGCACAGCAAATAAAAAGTTTCTGAGCCGTGCAGTTTTGGAGATATGATCGATTTTAATTTTTTCTATTTTTAGCTTCCCAAACACAATTCTGAAAGAGGACCACCCACTGGTTAACCTCAGCAAATTTTATTCAAATTGATCCAGCAGTTCTGAAGAAGAAGATTTGAATGTGTTTTGCCAATCAGCAGGCAAGGCAGCCATATTAGATGGGCGACAGAGATTTCGAACACAATTCTTCGAGTGTTCCACCCAATGATCAAGCCCACAAAATTTTATTGAAATTGGCCCATTGGTTTTGAAGGAGATGATTGTTGACGTGAGAATAAGAGTTTTTAATGTTTTTGCATTACCTTCAGTGTTAAAAAGTGCCGAGTCAGCACTTTTTCAGAGTCCCGAAAAAGTACCTTAGAAAAAGACCGTTATCGATTTTTTTCTACCATTCCTTTCCATTGGTCATAAGCAAGCTGCACAGTAAATAAAAAGTTTCTGAGCCGTGCAGTTTTGGTTCAAAAAATAGAAATTTAGGGGTGGAGCGTCAGCCAATCAGAAGCTGTGGCAGCCATGTTGGATGGCGGGCGGACAAACCAAACACAATTCTGAGAGAGGACCACCCACTGGTTATCCCCAACAAATTTTATTCAAATTGATCCAGCGGTTCTGAAGAAGAAGATTTTAATGTGTTTTGCCAATCAGCAGCCAAGGCAGCCATATTAGATGGGCGACGGAGATTTCGAACACAAAATTTTATTAAAATTGGCCTAGTGGTTTGGGAGGAGATGATTGTTGACGCGAGAATAAGAGTTTTTAATGTTTTTGCATTACCTTCAGTGTTAAAAAGTGCCGAGTCAGCACTTTTTCAGAGTCCCAAGAAAGTACCTTAGAAAAAAACCGTTAGCGATTTTTTTCTACCATTCCTTTCCATTGCTCATAAGCAAGCTGCACAGCAAATAAAAAGTTTCTGAGCCATGCAGTTTTGGAGATATGAGCAATTTTAATTTTTTCTATTTTTAGCTCCTGAGGTTCCCATGGGGCTACGTGAAAATTTTTTTCGGCATATATTAGATACTTATGACCCAATAAGTCCTCAAAAAAAATTTGGTTCAAATCGATCTCTTGATTCAAAAAATAGAAATTTAGGGGTGGAGCGTCAGCCAATCAGAAGCTGTGGCAGCCATGTTGGATGGCGGGCGGACAAACCGAACACAATTCTGAGAGAGGACCACCCATTGGTTATCCCCAGCAAATTTTATTCAAATTGATCCAGCGGTTCTGAAGAAGAAGATTTTAATGTGTTTTTGCCAATCAGCAGCCAAGGCAGCCATATTAGATGGGCGACGGAGATTTCGAACACAATTCTTCGAGTGTTCCACCCAATGATCAATCCCACAAAATTTTATTAAAATTGGCCTAGTGGTTTGGGAGGAGATGATTGTTGACGCCCAACGACGACGGACGGCGGACGACGGACGGAAAGTGATCAGTAAAGCTCATCCTGAGCTTTGCTCAGGTGAGCTAATAAAAAAAACTGCCTTTCTCGTGGTGAAAATTGAGGACAGAAAATAAATATAACAAGAGGCCCCAAGGGGCCTGAGGGCGCTCACCTGACATGGTAGCCTAAATATCAACCCAGAGAATTGATTTCAACAAGTTCCATCTGCTCCTCCTAAGAAAAGCTTATACCAAATATCCAAAGATTCTGACCAGTGGATCTAAAAAAAAAGATTTTTAAAGAATATTCCTCATATTGAACTAAGTTATAATTCAGGCTCCCACAGGGAGCCCATATATGAACCCAGGGACTTGGCTTTAACAAACTTGAATCTCACCCCCCTAAGGATGCTGCACACCAAATATCAAAACATTCCGACTGCTGGATCTGAAGAAGAAGATTTTTAAAGAAAATTCCTCATTTTGAACTAAGTTATCATTCAGGCTCCCACAGTGAGTCCAAATATGGACCTAGGGACATGGCTTGAACAAACTTAAATCTCACCCCCTTGAGGATGCTGCATACCAAATATCAAAACATTCCGACTGATGGATCTGAAGAAGATTTTTAAAGAAAATTCCTCATTTTGAACTAAGTTACAATTCAAGCTCCCACAGTGAGTCCAAATATGGACCTAGGGACATGGCTTGAACAAACTTGAATCTCACCCCCTAAGGATGCTGCATACCAAATATCAAAACATTCCGACTGATGGATCTGAAGAAGATTTTTGAAGAAAATTCCTCATTTTGAACTAAGTAATCATTCAGGCTCCCACAGAGAGTCCAAATATGGACCTAGGGACATGGCTTGAACAAACTTAAATCTCCCCCCCCCCCCCCCCCCCCCCCCCCGTAAGGATGCTGCATACCAAATATCAAAACATTCCGACTGCTGGATCTGGAGAAGAAGATTTTTAAAGAAAATTCCTCATTTTGAACTAAGTTATAATTCGGGCTACCACAGTGAGCCCAAATATGAACCCAGGGACTTGGCTTGAACAAACTTGAATCTCCCCCCAAGCATGGTGCATACCCAATATCAGAAAATTCTGCCGGCTGGATCTTGAGAAGAAGATTTTCAAAGAAATTTGCCTGAAATGCACTAAGTTCAAATTTGGGCACCTATACTGAGCCCAAATATAAACCCAGGGGGCTGATTTGAACAAACTTGAATCCAATCCACCCCCACAATGTTGCATACCAAATATCAAAAGACTCTGCCTGCTGGATCTGGAGAAGAAGATATTTTAAGAAATTTGCCTGAAATGCACGAAGTTCGAATTCAGTCTTCTATAGTGAGCCCAAATATGAATCCAGGGGGCCGATTTGAACAAACTTGAATCAGATCCACCCCACAATGTTGCATACCAAATATCAAAAGATTCTGCCTGCTGGATCTGGAGAAGAAGATTTTTAAAGAAATTTGCCTGAAATGCACTAAGTTCGAATTCGAGCTTCTATAGTGAACCCAAATATGAATCTAGGGAGCCGATTTGAACAAATCTGAATCAGATCCACCCCACAATGTTGCACACCAAATATCAAAAGATTCTGCCTGCTGGATCTGGAGAAGAAGATTTTTTAAGAAATTTGCCTGAAATGCACAAAGTGAAAATTTGGGCTCCTATACTGAGCCCAAATATAAACCCAGGGGGGCCGATTTGAACAAACTTGAATCAGATCCACCCCACAATGTTGCTTACCAAATATGAAAAGATTCTGCCTGCTGGATCTGGAGAAGAAGATTTTTTAAGAAATTTGCCCGAAATGCACTAAGTTCGAATTCGAGCTTCTACAGTGAGCACAAATATGAATCTAGGAAGCCGATTTGAACAAACTTGAATCAGATCCACCCCACAATGTTGCATACCAAATATCAAAAGATTCTGCCTGCTCGATCTGGAGAAGAAGATTTTTTAAGAAATTTGCCCGAAATGCACTAAGTTCGAATTCAAGCTTCTATAAGTGAGCCCAAATATGAATCTAGGGAGCCGAGTTGAACAAATTTGCATCAGATCCATCCCACAATGTTGCATACCAAATATCAAAAGATTCTGCCTGCTGGATCTGGAGAAGATGATTTTTTAAGAAATTTGCCCGAAATGCACTAAGTTCAAATTTGGGCTCCTATACTGAGCCCAAATATAAACCCAGGGAGCCGATTTGAACAAACTTGAATCAGATCCACCCCACAATGTTGCTTACCAAATATGAAAAGATTCTGCCTGCTGGATCTGGAGAAGAAGATTTTTTAAGAAATTTGCCTGAAATGCACTAAGTTCGAATTCGAGCTTCTATAGTAAGCCCAAATATGAATCTAGGAAGCCGATTTGAACAAACTTGAATCAGATGCACCCCCACAATGTTGCATACCAAATATCAAAAGATTCTGCCTGCTGGATCTGGAGAAGATGATTTTTTAAGAAATTTGCCTGAAGTTCGAATTCGGGCTTCTATAGTAAGCCCAAATATGAACCCAGGGGGCCGATTTGAACAAACTTGAATCAGATCCACCCTGCAACGTTGCATACCAAATATGAAAAGATTCTGCCTGCTGTATCTGGAGAAGAAGAGTTTTGAAGAAATTTGCCCAAAATGCACTAAGTTCGAATTTGAGCTTCTATAGTGAGCCCAAATATGAATCTAGGGAGCCGATTTGAACAAACTTGAATCAGATCCACCCCACAATGTTGCATACCAAATATCAAAAGATTCTGCCTGCTGGGTATGGAGAAGAAGATTTTTTAAGAAATTTGCCTGAAATGCACTAAGTTCGAAATCGGGCTCCTAAACTGAGTCCAAATATGAACCCAGGGGGCCGATTTGAACAAACTTGAATCAGATCCACCCTACAATGTTGCATACCAAATAACAAAAGATTCTGCCTGCTGGATCTGGAGAAGAAGATTTTTTCATGTTTTTCCCATTGCCTACAGTGTTAAAAAGTGCTGACTCAGCACTTTTTCAAAGTCCTGAAAAAAGTACCTTGTGATCAAACCGATAGGGATTTTTTAACCATTCTATTCTACTGGATAAAAGTAAGCTTTGTACAAAATAAGAATTCTCTGTGTCGTGTAGTTTTGGAGATATGGCAGTTTTAAGGTTTTTCCTATTTTTAGCTCCCGAGGTTCCCACGGGGCAAAGAGAAAATTTTTTTTGCATCAATCAACTACTTATGACCCATTATCATCTCATATCAAATTTGGTTCAAATTGACCTCACGGTTCAGAAAATAGAAATTTTAGGCGTGGCCAAAATTTTTGCCCCTCCCATAACGAAGGCAAACAATGCCCGACAAACTTCTCTTGAACAAACTTGATTCTAAACCTCAAAAGGACTCTGTATACCACATATCAAGTCTCTGCTACTGGTGGTTCATTAGAAGAAGGTTTTCAAAAAAATTGGCTATTTTTTCACCACACCTCTGCTCAATATGAGCCGAAACCTAATTTAGATAAAAATCAAAATGCCCCTATATAACCATCATATACATGAAATTTAATTAAAATGTGGCCAGTGGTTTAGGAGAAAGAGGCTCAAACACCACCTTCACGCAGGACGACGGACGAAGAGTGATAAGAATAGCTCACCCTGACTTTCAGTCAGGTGAGCTAAAAAAACTGCCTTCCTCAGTTTAAAAAAAAACAACAAATTTGTGAGAACAAGACACCTTTTTTATTTGGCTTAAATAATGAGCTTCATTTTACCGAGAAAAAAATAATGAGCTTCATTTTACCGAGAAAAAATACCCAATATATATTAATAAGGGTGAATGCATGTGTCTGATTGGGCACAGTCAGGTCCCAAACTAGTGGGGGTGCCGGGGGCGCTCCGCCAAACCCCATACCATGACCATGTCTGTCGGAAAATTTTGTTATCTGTTGGAGTATTCGCCAGTCGCTTGACCTTGGTCTTTCACATAACGTTTGAGAACACCAGCCATTTTTTTTTAAAAATGAATTTTTTTTTTGATATCTGCAAAATAGTAAAGTACCCGGGGTAAGTTCGGTTGAATAGGAATAAATGTAATTACCCAAATAAACCCGACAATTCCTCCAAATCATCAAAATCCACACTAAACTACCAAAATTGACTTTATTTACTACAGATTCCTCCCAGAATCCCTTTTAGTACCGCCATACCATAGCTTATAATAGTAGCACGCAGTGCTATAGTACTGATGGGCCCTTTTGGATTATATCCAACTGATAGACAACCTCTATGAAAGCCTATATCATTCCTAATACCAAGAATCTATCAAGTAGTTACTGATAAGTCATTGCTCGAACGATTTGAATCCCTCCGAGCAAATAAGCCTTAAAGTATTTACTCGACCGAGTGACTCGCACATGCGACTCTTAGCCTCATTTCGGTATTTGAGGATACCTATGACCCGGTATTGTATTATCAGAGGATACCTATCGAGGATACCTTCTGGAGAATCCTCTTTTTGTCACATGAGGCCATGCGGTTCATTAGAAAATCTCTCAATGAGATTTAATTCCCTCTTAACCTCATTTCATTTGAGGCCATGAGGGTCATGAAAAAATCCTCCAATGGGGCCTAATTTACTATCCCTCTTAGCCTCATTTCGGTATTTGAGGATATCTATGGCCTGGTATTGTATTATTCGAGGATACCTATAGAGGATATTTTCTGGGGAATCCCGTTGAGGCCATGTGGGGCATGAGAAAATCCCCCAATGAGGCCTAATTTACTATCCCTCTTAACCTGATCTCGGTATTTAACACCCATAATCCGTGGCACCCCCAATTTCAGCACCCTTTTTGGTAAACGTCTGGCCTCCGGAACCCCTATTTAGTCGTATGAGGTCATGAGAGCTATGAGGAAAGCCCTCAGTGAGGTCTAATTTACTATCCCTCTTAGCCACATTTTGTTTGAGGCCACGAGAGCCATGAAAAAGTCTATTTTACTATCCCTCTTAGCCTCATTTCGATATTTAAGCATACCTATGATCCAGCTCCTGTATGGCTCCTAGCTCCCATGTGGCTCTTATACAGGTAGTCTTACCAACGGTTTCCATCTTATCTCCATAGCTCCAAGGCCACTACTTATTTATGATCTATCTGTCCTATCATTAGCTTCTACAGCAGTCTTGTACCATTGCAGGCTTGTACCAGTACTATTGGCTATATTATCATCCATTAATATTGACTTGTAATTCTACTTCCTAGCTATACCTTCGCTCAGACCTTCAAAATGTTCAATCTGATTACTTCATTTCCCCTGTATACATGTAGACAGGCTATATAAGGAATTCCATAAGTGAGATTCTTATCCGACTCCCTAAAATTTGGATTCCCTAATAGATATCACCCTAACAACACGCGCTGCGCGTGTGCTCTAGGACCGCGTACCACTATGAGGATGACGACACAAGATGGCCCCTCACGCGGGTTACCATGACAACACAACATGGTGCCATTGGGTTACGTGAAATGACGTCAATTCCGAGGTGCTGCACTAGGTACACTGCAAATGAGCCCCGGCCGGGTACATACTATACTACTCGTGTAGAAATGACATTATACTGGTAATAGATTGAACTTCTCAATGAGGCCCTCCAATGCCCTCTCATCAAATGTCTGACGACTCTTTTGCCCATGCAATGGATAGTCTGTGCTGCTAGTCTGTTTCCTCATGCTTCAAAGCTACCCTGAACCAAGGGGTACTGACCTGGTTCTCCTGCCCTATTACTGGATCTTTTGATCGATGTTTATGCCCAGTTTCTTTTCAACCCTTTACCTAACACGAAAAGCAGACGACACTTACAAAACACATTCTTGAATAATTATTTTTTTTCATTTTTTATCTCAAAAACATAGGTTGTGACCCCTCATTGGAACGAGCTCGACAAACTTGTTTGAAAGAGGGGTCATAACCATGTTTTTGAGACAAAACATGAAAAAAATAATAATGAAAGTGTCAATGACACTGTAGCTCAACTTGTTAAGACATGTACATGTATAGTAACATGTACATGTGTAGTATGTGACACAGCAATGACAAACATCTAGGTAATGACCTGATAACAAAGGTACATATAAAGTATTGTAATGGTCTGTACATAAATACTGACCGTAGTCTGTAACAAATGTAATAGGCAAAGTATTATAAAGGTGGGTGACAGTCAGATACTAAACTAGAAAAGAAATCTTTGAGTCCCAGAGTGGGTCTGACTGAACCCCAAAATATTTGTTCTCATTGCATAGTGATAACAAAGATACCCCACTCGTTCTTGCCCCAAGGTGAAAACAAAGGTACCCAAGAAGTTTTGTGAAGATCAGTTCATAAATACGAGCTGTATTGAAGTTGTGACAAAAAACTGATTGGACCTAATTTCGGTACAAAATGGCCACTGGCAGCCATCTTGAATTTTGGACCGCACTCAGAAACACTCGTTCTCGTCCCAAGGTGATAACAAAGGTATCCAAGTAGTTTCATGAAGATCGGTTGATAAATACAGCCTCTAGCCCAAGCCGTATTGACACATGCACTTACAGTGTATAAGTAGCACTGAATAAATCAAAGTTCATTTAATTTGCATAATTTCTGCATGAGAAAAAAACCTGTACTATATTTGATGTACTCCATGTTACTAAACATTCCAAAAAAATTTATTCAAATCAGAACTTTCAAACAGAAGTTCTGTACAAAAGACTGATTGCACTAAGTTTGGTACAAAATGGCTGCTGGTGGCCATCTTGAATTTTGCACCACACCGCAAAACACTCATTCTCATCCCACGGTGATAACAAAGGTACCCACGAAGTTTCGTAAAGATCGGTTCATAAATACGGCCTCTAACCTGAGCCGTATAGAAGTTGAGTACAAAAAACTGATTAGACCTAATTTTGGTACAAAATGGCCACTGGCAGCCATCTTGAATTTTGGACCGCACCCAGAAACACTCGTTCTCGTCCCAAGGTGATAACAAAGGTACCCAAGACGTTTCGTGAAGATCGGTTCATAAATACAGACCCTAGCCCGAGCCGTATTTGTGTACTTACTGTGTGTAAGTAGCACTGAAAAAATCAAAGTTCATCTAATTTGCATAATTTCTGCACGAGAAAAAAACCCGCATTATATGTGATGTATCCCATGGTACTAAACATTCACACAAAAAGTTATTCAAATCAGCGCTTTCATATGGAAGTTCTGTGCAAAAATCTGATTGCACCTAATTTTGTACAAAATGGCTGCCATCGGCCATCTTGAATTTCGGACCGGACCCAAAAACACTCGTTCTCGTCCCACAGTGACACCAAAGGTACCCAAAAAGTTTCATAAAGATCGGTTCATAAATATCGGCTTTAGTCCGAGCCGTATTGGCATTTGAACTTACAGTGCTGAAAGTAACACTAAATACATCTAAGTTAGTCTAATTTGCATAATTTATGCACGAGAAAAAAACCTGTATTATATGTGATGTATCCCATGGTACTAAACATTCATACAAAAAATTATTCAAATCAGCGCTTTCATGTGGAAGTTCTGCGCAAAAATCTGATTGCTCCTAATCTTGTACAAAATGGCTGCCAGCTGCCAGCGGTCAACTTGAATTTCGGATCGGACCCCAAAACACTCGTTCTCGTCCCACGGTCATAACAAAGGTACCCAAGAAGTTTCGTAAAGATCGGTTCATAAATATGGCCTCTAGCCCGAGCTGTGTTGATGGCCAGACGGACAGACGACCAGACGGACGACGGACAACTGGCCATGGCGTAAGCTCAAATTTGGCTTCGCCAAAGTTGAGCTAAAAAGTTAGTAGCGATTTTTGTGAAAAGTGCTGGTCGGTTTTGGCCGTTACGTTGGATAAAGGGTTAACCCTTTCAAACCGATGCACAAATTTTTTTGCGTGAAGAAAAAATTGGTAGAGGTCGAGTAGACGATATAAAAAACAAAAAAATCTGAAGTGAGGCTTGTAATAAAGTAACCCAACAGTTCGAAAGAGCTGCTGGGTTGGATTATTATTGAACCTCCTAACAAACCAAGATGGTGTCGCTCATTTCTCCGCTGACAGTATTGACTGAAATGGTACATTCCAGGGCGCCAGTGTTAAAAAGGGTTAAACTTTCCTTTTCCCATGCCAATTCATTAATGCTTTTACAAAACATTGTATCAGAAATATAACGAATGAATGTCCTGTTTCCGTCTGTATGTTAAACTTCACTTAAATCTTTTCCCGAGTCAGAGGCTCGTCCCACAGGAGGTCGGGCCCGCTACCCCATTCCAGTAATGCAGGGAGGGGATATTTGATTTTCCCCTAGATGCAGCCTTAGTTCGTCGCATATTGTTTGCACTTTGTACTGAATTCAGCATGTACAAGCCTGGCCAAAAGAGCAGTGATTTGTTCAACATCACATTATATTCAAGGCATATGACCACGTGGATGTTGCTACAGTTGCTATGTTGTCTGCCTGTCCAGGTAGAGGATAGGTAACTAGAACAAAGTTTCAGATTTCAAGACCCTTTCTGCTCATTATATTTAAGCACCCATGCTCTCAACCCGCCAGTCTAATAATTCATCGCTTTGCAGATTTGAAAATAGCAATCAAGTATTTGCAGATTGCTCATCTTTTAAAATGAAATTTTCCCCCAACTTGACTCAAAAATAACGCCACCAAAACCAGCATATCATTCCTAATGTAATTATATTTGGTTTTCATGCATTTTCCTCTCGAAGCTTTCATCACAGACTAAAGGGTGAATATGCATTTTCTGGAGTGTGTATTTTATTTGCAACCCACATTTGAATTGCCCATCTATTCATCACCATTCCTGTTTGTTTCTGTTGTTTACACTGCTGACAAATCTTTGCAACCAAAGCACCCCACACCCCAAAAAATGGAATGTGGATAAATAGAGGATATCTAGCGTTTTTGAGTGGATACCGAAAATTATCTCACATGCGCTCGCGAGTAGTAAATACTTGTCTCGGTCACTCAGGAGATGGTTTTTGGTATCCACTCAAAACACTAGATTTTGTTTTTATTATACGCTTGTTATAAGAATCTGATCATTCCTATCGATAATTTCACTCGTTGTGATCTTGAATTGATGCATGAAAGTAAACAGCTGATGTGCATTGATACGCGGAAGTGATTTGATCGATACTCGGAACTGGTTTCATGCATCAATACAAGGTGAATACGTGTTGAATTATTGCTGGAAATGATTGGTATCCACTCAAAAATACTAAATTTTCTTTTCATTATACGTTTTTAGAACAAATAGATCATTTCCAGTGATAATTTGATACATATTCACCTTGAATTCATGCACGAAACCCGCCAGCTTAATCAGATCTCAAGACGCTACCTGTTCTGAGTGTCGATCAAATTGATGCTTTGAAAGCCATCACTTTGACTTATACCGTGAAAGTGAAAATTTCTATATCTTCACAGTGGGGGATAAGATTTATATCTTTTTGCAAATTGTTCGTTAATCTGTCGTTCAGCGTATCATAAATTAAAGTTTTATGCACTTTTATTGTTATTTTGATATATAATATGCCGATATTCACCTCTTTCATTTGCATTTAGGATACTGCTGAAAATGTTTTTAAAAATGCCAAACGTGTTGTTGGGTGACACCCTTAAATGACTCCCGACAGTCTGGGATCGAATTCTAAACAAAAAAGCTTTCAACCACCCCAAAGATTACGGATTAACCCTTTACACAACGCAAACAATTTCAAAATTTATTATTTTAAATACCATTTTTTTTAATTTTTCAAAAAATTTCAACCAAACCATATCATGTGACCCCTCGTTGGAATGAGCTCGTTCCAACGCGGGGTCACATGATACGTTCCAACGATGGGTCACATGATATGGTTTTGTTGAATTTTTTTTAAAATAATATTTTTTCAACTGCTGAATTTGCACATTGCGCGGGCGGATGCGGTCGATTCGTTAGGTAAAGGGTTAAACGATAAACATTTGAATCTATAAATCATTGATTTAAATAAAAAATTTACAAACATTTTCAAACAACTTGGAAATGAACTCAAATAGGATATTAACTGTTGAAATACAGTGATTAGACAGTGTTTGTGACAGTTAAAACTAATTTGTAGAGCGGGAATATACTCCTCACTGTGTCTTGACTACTGGAATGTGCTGAAGGTTTGTTAAATGTTCCTGAATAAGTTTAATAAGCTTATAGAATTTTCAGCTAATATGAAAAGAATTTTTTAAAATGAACATAGATTTTGAACTATATATACTACTTAAAGTTTGCTAAGCACCAAATATTTGACACATCATTGTGAAATTTGCTTGTGACATATTTGCGATATTTTTGGTGGATATGATTGAGAAATGTATTGAGCTGGTCCCCAGTGTTTACATAAGCTCTCTTGACAGGCAGACTTTTCGTGACAGTCATGAAAAGCATGTATCCCTTGATGTTCATGTTTTCGTGAACTATCTCCATGTCTACAATCTTCACTTCAACACAAACCCTTGTGATATAATGATTGAATATGGCAAATGCAAATGTAAGAAGACATTTGTCTGAAGCAGAAATGTGGCCGGCTGTAGGGATGGTGGAGCAAGGGGCTGCCCGTCGTCAGGTTGGTGAAGCCCTTGGTGTGCTCCATACGGTGATCACCAGAGCCTGGGCAAAATTTCAGCAGTATGGCACACCAGTAAGAAGGCACGGTGGTGACAGAGACAGGGCAACATCTGCAGCTGAAGACCGGTTTTTGATCATTCAGGCCCATAGGAACCGCTTTGCCACAGCAACTCAGCTTCGAAGTGACCTTCAGAATGCATCCGGGGTAAATGTTTCGATGCAGAATATCCGGGCAAGGTTGCACGAAGGCGGTCTCCGATCGAAAAGACCATGTATTTGTATTCCGAGGTCCCAGAACCACCGTCAGGCACGATATGAATGGGCAATGGACCACGTTGGGTGGACCAGAGAAGATTGGTGACCTTTCCTTTTCACAGATGAGTCACGGAACTGCCCAGACCACACAGATAGGCGTTCTAGGGTATGGAGAAGGCCCGGAGAGCGATCCATGCAGCCAACATGGCTGAGCATGACCGCTATGGTGGATGGTTAATCATGGTCTGGGGTGGCATCAGCAGGGATGGACGTACAAAGTTCTGTGTCCTTGCACGTGGTACATTGAGTGCACAACAGTATATTGATGAGACCCTGGATGTCCACGTCAGATTGTGTGCAGGTGCAGTGGCCAGTGGGTGATAGAGTCATTTTGATAGACGATAATGCCAGTCCTCATGTTGCCCATGCTGTCGGGGAGTATCTACAGAGGGAGGGGATTGAGCGTATGGACTGGCTAGCAAAATCCCCTGACCTCAATCCAATCAAACATGTCTGGAATGAGTTGCAGCTTGCAATTTCAGCCCGTCCAGCTCAGCCAAGAAGTGTCCAGGAGCTTGGTGTCATGCTGATCCAAGAATGGAATAACATCCCACAAAGGACCACCAGGAACCTGATTGGGAGAATGAGAAGGTTTTGTCAAGCTATAATTAACAGTAATGGGTCTCATTCTCGATATTGAACCCATACCAGTTCGCTCCGTCAACTTTTTGGCAAATTTGAAAAATGTCCTCTTTTACCAATAATATCCATTTTCCACGGTTATCGTATTCAAAAGCTAAAAAATAATGTCAAACGCAAATAAAATCTTAATTTCTGTACTTAAATCATTAAAGATATAATTAAATAAAAAATATATACACTTTTCATTACAATATTTCACCTAAAACGTAAAACAGGTAATTGGATATACTTGATGCTTAGCAAACTTTGAGTAGTATATATATATGATAACCTTTTAAGAACCCATCAAAAATACGAAATCAACTTTGAGAACAAGGATGAGTTATTTTGAAATGTTGCAATTGGCAAAAATGATTCAAGAAGAATTCATCTTCCTTCAAGCAATGCTGTAACAATGAAAAAACACTTCAATGATTCTGCTCTGTTTCCATCTATGGTGTCTTTTCTATGCCAAATGTAATCTGAACATCTTCCTCTCATACCACCCCAAAGACTGAAACGGGGGTAACACAGATAAATGTTTTAGAATCAGTTATTCGTGTCTGTCCATTCTTTGGGTAGCATTTGATAGAACCTACATGTACTACCAATACTCTCTGTTCCTCTTATCTAAACTAATGATGTGGAAAAAAAACTATATCCTCTAATGAAAAATTTATGGTATGAAAATAAAAAATCAGATAAATAGAGGATATCTACGCTGTTTTCATGGGAATTATCTCATTCGTGTGGATCTGAAAGTATTATTTTTCAGGTCCAAACTCATGAGATAATTCCCGATATTCACTACAATAGCGTAGATTTTCTTTTTATTATATGCTACATGACATTTTACTGCACAATATTCAGCTCAATTCGATTGCAAACAGTTTCAAGACAATAACAAAGATCTGCTAATCGCTCCTTCAAGGCGACGTTCAAGGCAACGTCATGCGTCGACGTGTGACGTCATTTAGGAGGTTACTGATGGATATTCTCGTAATCCATCGAGTCGATGGATATCGAGAAATATCTTTTAGATAATTTGCGATAATTCACAGGCTAGCATATAATAAATCGATTTAAATCCACAAAATCTGATTTAAAGAAAAAAAAATGGACTTTTAAAATTTTTTTGAAAAAAATTTAAAAAATTACCAACCCCGACAATAATCAAAAGTAATAAACCACGTTAAAGATAATTCATCTATTGAATGAATGTTTCAGATCAGTTCACTAAAGAGTATCCGTGGTATTACCAGTAACGTACAAGGTGCCAACATCACACATCACATTTTTCCTTACAAGTATCTGGTGTGTCCACCCGTGCATTGTAAACACGCTAAACATCTCTGCCCACATATTGGAAATGAGATTACACTTTTAAATCAGTTGGCTTAAAAATCAAACCAAATTAACTGGGTTGAGTGAATATGAACCCATTTGGGTTCATATTCACTCAACCCAGTTGATTTGTAACCCAACGGATTTTAGAGTGTACTTCCTTGACATAGACCAATTTTATTTCAATCCTTGCCTGATTACTGAGAGAAAATGCCGCAGTAAAACATCTAAACCCCCCCCCCCCCCCCCCACACCACCCAGCAGACATACCCGCTTGATATTGCCCAATGGCACGGGATCTCTCACCATCAGATAATATTCTACCCCAGGGAAGTGTACAGACATTTTAAAGTGTATACAAGTTGAAAAATAAATAGATGATGAAATGGAAAGAGACCTCACCCATTACATCTTGCAAGTCAATTTGTGAATTTCGAACTTCTACATTCACCACTGACTACAACAGCGGCGAATAAGTAGACTGGGTTGTGTACGTAGAAAAGCTGCAAAACCAACATTTTCTTGTAAAACTATTGGAATTCGTGTCTTATATTTCATAAATCATTCGGTCAAATATACTTTTGAAAAAGTTAGGAAAATTGGAATGGTTCATTTTTTGCATAGTATATTTGAAATCAAAACTGAATGAGGGCAGAAAAATCAACAGTAGGAAAATATGAACAAAACACAATAAAAACAAACACATTTTCACATTCTGAGGCTTGTAGTTGAAGAGAGTACACTATGCGTGTCTACAAACTTCTTCGATTTCAGCTTGATTATACAAAATGAGAGAATAACCGACAATACGCTCAGCAATAAAACAACCGATCCAAGAACTATCAAAATAACCAGTATATCTGTGGATAGAGGGCACGAATCTTCTTTTTTGACAACTACAAAGAATAAAAAAGAAGTTAAAAATGAAAACGTTTGAAATGAAATTCGATAGATTAACCATATTTCAGCTGAACACTGAAATGATTCTCAACGCAAGCAGTGGAAGCTGACGCTGCAGAACCAAACTTATTAAGCCAAACGTGCAGCCCCATAAGAACTCCTACAGAATATTCTGCAGTCAATTTTGCAAAATGTACCACAGGAATTCCCGTAGAACCATCAAAGTTAGGCTGCATAGTGTCCTTTTCCACGTCCCAGGTTAATTTGTCTTCATCCCTGAATTATCTCGTCATGAATCATCTCGTTTTGTAAAGTTATCTCCCCTGAAATTAATGGGCGCAGAAGGTCCAATTAAGAGGAATGTAATTGCTCAGAAAACAACAAGGACATCAGTAAAAAAATAGAACGCAAATTCCGTTTTTTACTTTTAACCCTTTAATACCTAACCTGAAAAGCAGACGACACTTGCAAAAATAATTCTTGAATAACTATTTTTTTTCATTTTTTGTCTCAAAAACATAGGTTATGACCCCTCGTTGGAACGAGCTCGATGAGCACGTTCCAACGAGGGATCATAACCTATGTTTTTGATACAAACAAATGAAAAAAATAATGAAAATTAATTAGCGATTTTTGAGAATAGCGCTGGCCGGTTTTGGCCGTTACGTTAGGTAAAGGGTTAATAAATGAAAATAACAGACAGCTCCGCTGTTGTTTTCGTTTATTAAAAAATTCAAAAGGAACTTGGCTTTTTATGGCAAGCTAATTAGAAGCAAATAAGTAACTAACTGTCCACTTGAGCTTTTTGTTTAGCAAATGTGTTTTTACAATAATTTCCACGTAATAATAATAATAACACTTTGGCCAGCTGCTGATTTGTCGCGGTTCTCGGACGAGAAGGCCGTGGTTACCCCTGTACTCCCAACTGCCTCCCTATTCCCACACTTCTCCTCTCCTCCCAACACTCGGAGACAAACTGCTTGATGATATCCCTTGTCCCACTCTTCCCAATCTCTCCGATTAGCATATTAACACTCTCCTTTGAGTCTCCCCATAACCACATGTCCTTCATTCTCCCATCCCACTTCCCCATTATACTCCCAGTGAATCTCATTCTTTTAGGCTGATACTTTGGGAATTCTAGAAGAAAGTGTTCCAGGGTCTCCACCATGTCCAAGTTACACATCTGGCACTCCCTTTCACCGTCTTTCCCAATTTTTCCTCTCAGCTCCAGGGATCGCGACCTCAGCTTGAACAACAGTGACCCCCCAAAGGTGCCATCAAGGTACTCTTCAAAACCTGGCTTCTCTTTATCACGCAGGCCACCCAAAGACCTCTTTGATTTGACCCCCTCTCGCCAATTACGGTTACAATCCTCCATGACCCTTTCTCTGACGATTTTTTTACCCTGGTTTGCCCCAACGTCCAGGTCTGAGATCTCCAATGAGTAGTTCTCTACTAGCTCCCTCACTTGGACCATCCACCCCGTTTTGATATTTGAGTTGACAGTTCTCAGGAACATTGCTTTACACCATCGGCTGTCAGGGAGATTTACCAAATAATTAAAATAACCAAGCTTCAACAGGTCTATCCTGTCCTTGATCCTCATCCACCCAAGCTCACCCCTGATTGCTTCTAGCGCTGCGGCATTACTCGACCCCGTTATCCATCGGCCTGCATCGTTTTTATTCTTTCTAATAAATTTGACCATCTTATCTCCGAGACTATTTTCTGTTAATGGAAAGGACAGTGGCTGTATAATATGTCACAATATATATTTATTTGGGTTTAACGACACTTTCACCTATTGAAGGACAGTTTAATGGGTGTAGGAAGCCGGAGAACCCGGAATGAACCACCGAACAGCGGCGAGAAACCACCAGACTCCACAACGTACTAACTCCACACAAGGAGGGTTAGCCCAGGTTGAAGACAAGTACACCATCAACGTGCAGTACACTTTAGTACACAGTGCCACCGTGTTCCCACGTAGGCAATCGGGATTAAGGGCCTTGCCCAAGGACACAACGCAGTTACCCCTCGTGTGGCCTGATTCCTGGACCTTTCAGTTTGAAGTCAAATTCCGTAACCACCAAGTACACCATCGACGGGCAGTACACTTTAGTACACAGCGCCACCGTGTTCCCACGTAGGCAATCAGGATTAAGGGCCTTACCCAAGGACACAACGCAGTTACCCCTCGTGTGGCCTGATCCTTGGACCTTTCAGTTTGAAGTCAAATTCCGTAACCACCGAGCCCCCCCCCCCCCCCCTCCCGATCCCACAGCAATGCTCACACTATTAACCATTTACCTAACATGGAAAGCAGACGACACTTGCAAAATAAATTCTTGAATAACTAAGTTTTTTCATTTTTTGTATCAATAACATAGGTTATGACCCCTCGTTGGAATGAGCTCGTCAAGCTCGTTCCAATGAAGGGTCATAACCTATGTTTTTGAGACAAAAAATGAAAAAATAATGAAAATTAATTGGCGATTTTTGAGAATAGCGCTGGCCGGTTTTGACCATTAGGTTGGGTAAAGGGTCATTATAATGAACAGAAAAAGTTACCCGAACATCAAAATATCGCTAAAACACCGCTGTTCTAACTTTTAAATCAGTTTAAACAGAGAATAACAGTCAAACGTTCAATCTGATAGGGAAAAAAATGTAAAAAGCCAGCTTCTGTATTTTTATGCTGCTCTACAAGTAAATGTATGAAGTTTGTGACATGATGTGCACATCGATGATACAACTGGCTAACATTTTGAAATTTCAATTTTTATATGAAATTCCCATACCCATAGTGTTAAATTTACTGCCCACTTCAGAAAATTAAGGGGAGCAAACTTTCCTGTGAATCTCTTCCAATGAGGTAAAATTGTCAGCCATGTCCAGCACACACCCACACATGCACAATTATAATATTTATTTTATTTTGGCCAACAAAGTTAAAAATATGTTCCTCAGGCCCTCCCTCGTGGTCATTTTGGCTGCCACGTGCTCCCTCTTTATAACCAATTCAAACTTGAAAAATAAAAATTAAATGGTTTATGTCTGATATTTTACTAAAGTTAATAAAACTGATAAATTTGTCCTTTGGGTGCAACAAGGCTTTGCAGTGCTTTAGCACTTCAAAGCCTTCTTGCATTCAAGGGACAAAATACACCACCACCTACGCTATTCTGTAGATTATGAGGCCTAAAACATAAAACAAACCAAGAACATGAACTTTTGATGGCAAAGGAATAATTACAAAAATAACAAATGAAATAAAAAAACTCCCGGCCACATGCAATTTTACAAAAAATGGCCTGAGAAATAGAAGATCAACTTTGTGGAGCCTTATTTATTGATGTTCAGGGACATAGCGAGAGAGTTTTCAATAAGGCGTGTGCGTGATCAGTCAGATTTCTAACCGGGGTTATAGTCACTGCACGACGTGCTGTAGGCTTGTCCCGAGGACTGCAGGCCAGTGCTGGGGGGAAGTTTGAGATGGGATATCTCCCTATAGATGGTGGGGGCCGAGGGGCCTCCCCATGGTAAAGTTTTTAATTTTTGAACTCCTCGATAGATTCTGAGGTCTCCCTCTTGCTTTTTAAATTTAGTCATTTTATCCACAAGAAAAATGCATTTCCCCAGGGGGGTCCACAAGTTTTCCCTTACACTGACCAGGCTACACAAGGACTATAGACTGACAGCTATTTAGCCAATACCTACACCTCCCAAATGACTGCCAGTCAGTTGGAATTAATTAATTGGTGATTAAGGTCACATACTGATACACAATGGCTAATCGTGGCCATGGCAGCTTTACGGGTGGAGGAGAGAACCACCGAGCAGCTGTCAGCTCCTCAAAGTCAGATGGAAGGAGTAAAGTATTGACTGGATAGCTTTCATTCAATAGTTCATGTGTGGGCTGTTCAGTGCAAGGGAAACAGAACGATGATTTCGAAAAACTGGACTGGTCACAGATTTGAGTTGGAATTTCGGAAACTTTTGTCAGCTATTGGAAAACTCGGTGAATTTTACCAGGAATTGGAAAATCACTTTGGCTCTGAATGAAAAAAAAATATGATGAGCAAATTAAATTGACATTATTCGATACTCACTTGTCTGACAGAACAACGTATTCCAGAGGTGAGCCCCAGCCGGCATGTCTCCCTCCCCTTCCCTTGTGTTCTTTATAACATTATACCCTAAAACTTGAGATCTCACCTTGAGATGTGGAACCCACTCACTCCACCTCTTGGTGAGTACCGCCAGAATATATTGCGCCGTCCGAACGTCGCTACTATCGGTAGCCATGCCACTCAACAATGTAACAACATATCTTACTTGATACAATGTCAATATTTGATACCTCATGGTGGGTTGAAAATATTAATTGCTGTATTGCTGCCAATGAATTCAATGAGAGTACTTGTCTTTCATTTGCTTTTTATAGTCTCCTTCCAACAAAACGAGGATTAGCGTCTCCTCGTCTCTGAAATCAGCATGTGGCTAGATTTATCTCGACTACTCTCTTGTGACAAATTAGCCAGTATAGGTTCGAATTATTATTGATATAAGCTGTAACCTTCCCTCACCCAATCTGATCCCAATCTGATCCCGGAATTGATTGTCCCAGTAGCCTAACATATCGCCCCATCCGCAAATCAAATCCAGTTGTACATGAAAAAGTTTCACATACTACCACCCCTTCACTTTTTGCCTACGATGTTATTCACTTTATTTCTTGTAAATATTTCTCCTATATTTTTTATTTCACAAACTATCTTCTTCTCTTTTGCCTATAAGACCTGTCAAAGAAACAGTCAACGCACCTCAAAACTTCCCAGAAAACTGAACGACGTCAGTGGACTAGAATTAGTTAACCCACTCGTAACGAAATCTGAAATCGTCCGGGTACGCTTCCACTGTTATTTCTCGGCAATTACCTGATGTGTACCCTTGATGCGTACCGTGCCCGGATTGGTATTTATAATGCTATTAGGTATGCTCGTGGATTGAATAAGGCACTAAACAGAACCCAAATACTGTGTGTTTTCACTTTCCTTAAGTTACGAAGTAGTGGAGTAGGCACATTGAAGAGTCTCTCCGTTATATCAGCATTATTTTTCATTTTTCATAACTTTAAACAAGAAGCGCAGACGATCGAAGCGAATGGGTACACTGAAATTAATATGGGATGTCCTGAAAACTCGACAGCGATGTATGCTAAATACTTAGATCTCGACTGGATCTTTATTGTCCTATTTGAGTATGTCATTTGTATTTTATTATTGATTTCTGGCGACATAGAATTGAACCCCGGACCCAGCTCTTCGACAACAGAGGACACCCTGCGCGGCTTGAAATTAGTTCATATGAATATACAGAGTCTCAAACCAAAACTAGAAATCTTGGAGTATGAATCGATGGCCCATGATATAATTGCCTTATCCGAAACCTGGTTACAGGACTCAGACCTAACGTGTGATATAACTATCAATGGATTTCAGGAACCCCAGTGTCATAACCGTCAAACTAGGGGTGGTGGGGTTGCTATTTATGTTAAGGAAGGTTTGTGCTTCCGACGTAGATCAGACCTGGAGATGAATCACATAGAAAGTGTTTGGGTTGAGCTTTTAATGCCCGGAAACAAACCAACACTTCTCGGAGTATTTTATCGCCCACCCAATAGTCCGCCAGATATTTGGGACCTTATTGCTACATCTGTTGAAAAAGCACGGGATGCACAGATTCCCGATCTAATTATTACAGGTGATTTCAATGACAACCAACTTGGGTCACCCAGAGGCTGTTTTCACGACCTCTGCAAACAATTCAATCTTTGTCAACTTGTGAGTGGACCAACGTGCTTCACCGAATCGTCTGCTACGTTGCTCGATCTTATCGGCATAAGCAGTACAGTGCAGGTGCGTAGCTGGGAAATCTTAGAACCACTGGTGTCGGATTTGACTCGCTACCACTGTCCGGTATTGGTTGAATTCGAAACAAAACAAATACTAGTAAAAAATATTACAAGGCGCATATGGCTTTATGCCAAAGGAAATTACGAAGCTTTAAATAATGCTTACAGTAACACAGATTGGACATGCACTCTTGGCGACACTTCCCTAGACACTGTAGTTTCTAGGCTAACCAATTATGTGCTCGACACTGCATCAAAATTCATTCCGAATAAAACTGCCACTATCAGGGCTAACCAACCGAAATGGATGCACAATCACATTCGACAGTTACTAAGACAACGAAAAAGGCTGTATCGTATAGCAAAACGTTCTGGTCGCGAGATAGATTGGGCAAAATACAAAAGTAAACGCAATGAAGTCGTCTCAGCGGTCAGAAAAGCAAAATTAGCGTATATCAGCAAAGTCCAAGAAAAACTTGAATGTTCGCACACACCTCCCTCTGATTGGTGGAAAACTTTGAAGTCCCACATTTTCAAAACGGCGCCAGGAATTCCCACCTTGAACTATCAAAACAAACTTTATTCAAACAATGCCGAAAAAGCAGAAGTACTGAATGAGTACTTTTGCTCTATTTCAACATTGGATGACTCTAATGCATCTCGACCACCCATACCACCCACCCCATCCTATTCACTCAGCAGCATAATACTACAGCAAAGCGAAGTATTGGCTGCCATTAAAACCTTAAAAGTATCTAAAGCATCAGGTCCGGACCTGATTAGTCCTCGACTTCTTAAGGAATGCAGTTCCTCATTATGTGAACCATTAACCACTTTATTCAACATCTTATTGAAAAATAGCTATTTTCCTAAATTATGGAAAGAGGCTAATGTGACCCCAATATTAAAGAAGTCTCCAGCTAATGTAGTAACGAACTACCGACCAATATCATTGCTTAGTTGCGTTGGCAAATTATTTGAAAAATGTATATTTGTGAGATTGTGGCGTTTTCTAACTGATAATAACATACTTAGCCAATTTCAGTCGGGTTTCACTCCAGGTGATTCAACTGCCCTACAGTTGTCAGATATATATGACGAGTTTTGTCACGCCTTGGATGAAGGGAAAGAAGTAAGAGTGGTCTTTTGCGACGTCAGTAAAGCATTTGATAAGGTCTGGCATGTTGGTCTTATTCACAAGCTCGAAAAATTAGGCATATCTGGTGATCTACTTAGCTTCTTAAAATCATACCTTTCCGACCGTCGTCAAAGGGTTGTAGTGTCTTCTGAAGAGTCTTCGTGGAAAACCATCTCGTCTGGAGTTCCTCAGGGCTCGATACTTGGTCCTCTTTTATTTCTGATATATATAAACGATATAACTGAAAACCTAATGAGCAGTATTAGACTATTTGCAGACGATACGTCGTTATACCTCATAGTTGAGAACCCAGACCAAGCAGCTGTATTAATAAACCGTGATTTGTCAATGATTGAAAACTGGGCTGCCACTTGGCTTGTTGAATTTAATTCTCAGAAAACTGAGGCCATGCTGATATCGAGAAAAAATAATTCTATAGCCCATCCCAATTTCTACCTCAATGGAACCTGCATTACAGAGGTGGATAGCCATAAACATTTAGGTGTTATATTAAACAAAACTTGCACATGGAATGATCATATCGAACTGATATGCTCAAAGGCATGGGCTCGGGTTGACTTGCTTAGATCTCAGAAGTTTATACTCGACCGTGGAGTACTTGAAAAGATATATTTTGCATATATCAGGCCTATTTTAGAATATGCTGATTGTATTTGGGATAACTGCACGGCAGCACAAGCCGGGGAATTAGAGAAAATACAAATAGCCGCTGCCAGGATAGTCACAGGTGCAACATTGAGTGCCAATAAAGGCTCGCTGTATATTGAGACCCAATGGGACACCCTTCAGGAACGTCGCCGCAATCACAGACTCACTCAGTTCTTTAAAATGTACCACAAATTAACACCCTCCTATATTTCTGCCAAAGTCCCACCCCTGGTGTCTTCTGTGTCCCATGGCCATAACATCAGAACGTCAAGGAATCATCGTGTGCCGTTCTGCAATACAAACCTTTATCAGTCATCCTTTATCCCCGACACGACATATCAATGGAATAAAATTCCTCTAGCTATAAGAAATAACCCCAGTATTGCAAACTTTAGAAGGTTCTTGAAAGGTAACAAATTACGTCCTCCAAAATACTATGTCGGAGCTCAATCTCGCGCAGCTCAAATATACCATTGCAGGCTCCGCCTTCGGTGTAGCAGTCTTAATAGCCACCTGTTTGCCAACTATCTGACTACATCGCCCCTTTGTTCTTGTGGAGAAGTTGAATCGGAAGAGCATTATCTCTTATATTGCCCAATCTACACACGAGAACGTTCTCTAACAATAAATACACTTCCCTTTATCACCAATTTATCTATTCTTTTGTTTGGATCTGAACGACTAGGCAACGAGGAAAACAAGCTAGTTTTTAAATGTGTGCAGGAATATATCATCCAAAGTAAGCGTTTTAATTATTCTCCTTAAGTGCTCGTGTCCACTCTATTCTGTAATGCTTAGGGGCACTGCTGAGTCTCAAAGAGGGTCATCGAAATACCTGTGATAATCACTCAGATTTACTACACCTACCCACTCGTCCTTCGTGTGTTCCTAAACCTGGGCTCCATGCTGTCTCAATTGGTATAATATATTGCTCCCCTTGTGATAATTTGGAGCACAGGGTATGTCTTGTGCACGAGCCTGGCCACTTACGAGCTACCTGTAATACCGTCGAAGTCAAATAGGTCGCTGACTCTTTGCAGGTCTTTACACATCTATTCTTCTCTTGTTTCTATAACTTCTTCTTGTTATTCTATAAATCCTTATTTAATTTTGTATAAATGTTTCATTGTTTAAACAATGTAGTAAGCCTGTTACCGCCAATCAAACTCGTAATTACTCTTTCTGGCAAGGAGACGGTACTTAATAAGCCTTTGGCTTACTGCCGTATCCTGTTCATACATTTTAACTCAATATACTTAATTGTAACTTAGTAAGGATGTATACTAATGTATTATGTATTTTATTGCTCTGTACGAAGTGTTTCAATTATCTACTAATGTAACATCCAAGCTATTCTGATTAAATATTGTTTAAACTAAATTGACATTATTGAATTTCCAACTTTTGGAATTTAGAGCACCGAATTTCCAACGTTTGAAATTTTATGTGATAAATGGGGGTGGGGAGTGGGGGTGGGGGACACCCTCCTCTAGTTACGTCCCTGTTGGTGTTTAAGGACACTTCAAGCATCCATGCCTACAGAATGACTGTAACAGAAGTATAAAGTCAAGTTTGGACAATCCTTTCTACTTCAGTTGCTCACTTTAAATGACCCCTACACCAGGAGTTGGTTACTGGCATAATGGGGCATCTCCCCCCCCCCCCCCACCTCAGGGGAAGATGCACTAGGTTATCTCCCCCATCCTGTGTATCTTCCCCCTCCCCAGGTATCCGGACAAAATACCATCGGACAAAATACCCTTAGGACAGGGTATTTTGTCCTACCCATTCAGGGTATTATGTCCTAAGGGTATTTTTTTTTTAGGGTATTATGTCCTAAGGGTATTTTATCCTACAATCCCTCCCCATCCCCCATCCACATACAACACAGACTAACTTAACATTTTTTTTTAAGCTGAAAAGCATTATTTATAAGAGAAAAAGTCAAATAGTAACTACTTGGTATAAGCAGGGAGCTCTCAATGGAAGAAAGAAAATAAAAATGAATATTTGCACCAACACAATAAATACCAGCACCACATCTATAAAAAAACACCACCATACCTCCCAATTCATAACACCGTGCTATAACCCTAGTTGATGTAGTGACACTAAGCACTAATGAACGAATAAAGATACAAAATCTACTAGATATCATTAACGAAAATAGAAATTCCAATTCCCACCTCCACCTACCTCTATCAACAATGATTTGCTCTTCACTGCATATAGAATGATACACACCCATAAATTATTCAAAAGAAATGGTCCCCCAACACAGTGTTCAAGCTACGGACCGCAGCTAAGCTGGTGTCTTGTGTTAGTCGCCCCCTATACACACTATATACAGTCTCTCTCCCTTTCTCTCTTTCTTTCTCCTTCTCTCTCAAGGTAAGTACCTATTTGTGACAGAAATTTGAACATTTGAAAAAATTACTTACATCTAATGTAGTGTATAGTGCTGCCTTACACAGGTGCATTCCCACTGTATCCTGTTCACACCAGTAGACTTTTTGGTGTACAGATATCCATCATAACAGAGTTTAACTCCCCCTTTATTGTTCCTAATTATCTCCATATTGCATTCCACAAAAATACTTGGAAATTGAGGAGGTAGACTAATATATATACGCCAACATCCAAAGTCACAGTTTCATTATTTTCTGTTGTTTTGCTAAGAATCTACTTGTAAAAGATGTCAATGTTTGCAAATCAATTACAAAGTTTATAATTGTTGAAACACAACTCCTTGTGTTCAAAAATTAAAACATATCATCAAAACATCCCTCTTCTATTAAATTGTCCTAACCTACCATCTGTCCATGTGTCTAAAAACATATGAGCCAAGCCAAATTTCAAAGTATATAATTGTTGTAAACACAACTCCTTGTGTTCGTAAATTAAAACATATCATCAAAACATCCCTCTTCTATTAAATTGTCCTAACCTACCATCTGTCCATGTGTCTAAAAACATATGAGCCAAGCCAAATTTCAAAGTATATAATTGTTGTAAACACAACTCCTTGTGTTCGTAAATTAAAACATATCATCAAAACATCCCTCTTCTATTAAATTGTCCTAACCTACCATCTGTCCATGTGTCTAAAAACATATGAGCCAAGCCAAATTTCATATTTGAATTAAAATCAAAACATCCCTCTGCTATTATATTGTCCTAAACTACATATTAGCCAAGCTTTTACATGAATTAAGATCGAATTTAATGGAAAATATGATAGATTTAATAATAAAAAAATTCTGTGTTTTAAAAATAAATAATATATGTTTAGATACAATTTTTTTTCCAACCAGGGCTTTTCTCCACCCACGAAAAAAAGGGACCAGGGCTTTTCTCCTCAGATGCAATTTCAGGGCTTTTCTCCTTAGAGCTTTTCTCCATCAGGGCTTTTCTTCACCAGGGCTTTTTTCCGTCCCCCAAAACTATAACTCTGTAATGGGTGTAAATAAGATGAGAGTATTGTTATCTTGCCACTACTGATTCAAATTATTGGTTTCAGTGATATTGAATGACAATATTAATCCAGGGTTTTCCAGTTATTAATTACTAAAAATACAAGTACTGTTATTCTCTAATAATTATATTATAGTTATCTCATAAAAAACAATCGCTTTAACTGCTGGAAGCCACAATATTGGCTTTGATATAAACTAGGGTACCTGTCAGACATTAAGGATTTCTCAACTCATGTTTCAACTTCAGCCACAACAATATAATCACTAATTTCGTAGCATAACTTTGTTTTATTACCAACTATTGGAGAGTGCCATTAGCCTCTTTCCAATAGTTGGTAATAAAACAAATTTGTTGGACAAATTTCAAATAGCGATAATAATCCAGCACTCAACCAGTTAAGAATGAAATATGATTGCTTTCTGTCCATTCATCTGAGACAATTATTATAACTTATAACAAAAGTATATGAACTATTAGATAAAAGGGGAAGGGATAGACTCCATAAGTTTTTCACTGTCTCCCCGTTGGTGAATAAGAATTTGATATCAATTTCTGGAAAGTATTTTTTGAGACAGACACCCCATTTTCAGGTAGGGGTATATCATGTGCAACAGAAAGTAACAGGTTTTCCTTATGTTGTTGGTAGTTTATTTCACTTGCCTGCACAATGAACATCTAATTATTCCCGCATTTTCAAAAATGCGGGGATATAGTCGTGATCTACATCCGTATGTCCACAGGGTATTTAATTCGAAACTTTTAAACTATGCTAATGTGTTCAGGTAGCAAGTCTAGATGTGCATGAATGTTTCAGAATTTTGATTTGGCCCCAGGTGGTTCTAGTGGAACCACATTCATCATTAGGAAATCAGTTTTCATCGAACGGCTCTTAGGGTATTTGATTCGAAACGTTAATACTATGCTAATGTGTTCCGATAGCATCACTAGATGTGCATGACGGTTTCGGAATTTTGATTTTGCCCCAGGTGGTTCCAGTGGAACCACTTTTATCATTGGAAAATCAGTTTTCATCGAAAGGCTCCTAGGGTATTTAATTCGAAAGGTTTAAACTATGCTAATGTGTTCAGATAACATCTCTAGATGTGCATAAAGGTTTCGGAGTTTTCGATTTGGCCGCAGGTGGTTCCAGTTGAACCACTTTTATTGTTAGGAAATCAGTTTTCATCGGAAGGCTCCTAGGGTATTTAATTCGAAAAGTTAAAACTATGCTAAGGTGTTCAGGTAACATCTCTAGATGTGCATGAAGGTTTCGGAATTTTGATTTGGCCCAGATGGTTCCAGTGGAACCACTTTTATCATTGGAAAATCAGTTTTCATCTAAAGGCTCTCAGGGTTTTTAATTCAAATCTTTTGAGCTGTGCTAAGGTGTTCAGGTAGCACCACTAGATGTGCATGAAGGTTTCAGAATTTTGATTTGGCCCCAGGTGGTTCCAGTGGAACCACTTTTATCGTTAGAAAATCAGTTTTCATTGAAAGGATCCTAGGGTATTTAATTCGAAACGTTTAAACTATGCTAATGCGTTTAGGTAACATCTCTAGATGTGCATGAAGATTTCATAATTTTGATTTGGCCCCAGGTGGTTCCAGTGGAACCACTTTTATCATTAGAAAATCAGTCTTCATCGAAAGGCTCCCAGGGTATTTAATTCGAAACGTTTAAACTATGCTAATGCATTCAGGTATCATCTCTAGATGTGCTTGAAGGTTTCGGAAATTTTATTTGGCTCCATGTGGTTCCAGTGGAACCACTTTTATTATTAGAAAATCAGTTTTCCTCAAAAGGCTCCTAGGGTATTTAATTCGAAACTTTTAAACTATGCTAAGGTGTTCAGGTAGCATCTCTAGATATGCATGAAGGTTTCGGAATTTTGATTCGGCCCCCAGGTGGTTCCAGTGGAACCATTATATCGTTAGAAAATCCGTTTTTTTCGAAAGGCTCCTGGGGTATTTAATTTGAAACATTTAAACTATGCTGTTCAGTTTGCATCTCTAGATGTGCATGAATGTTTTGGAATTTTGATTTGGCCCCAGGTGGTTCCTGTGGAACACTTTTATCGTTAGAAAATTAGTTTTCATCGAAAGGCTCCTAGGGTATTTAATTCGAATCTTTAAACTATGCTAATGTGTTCATGTAATATTTCTAGATGTGCATGAAGGTTTCGGAAATTTGATTTTGCCCCAAGTGGTCCCAGTGGAACCACTTTAATCATTAGAAAATCTGTTTTCATCGGAAGGCTCCTAGGGTATTTAATTCGAAACTTTTAAACCATGCTAAGGTGTTCAGGTAGCAACACTAGATGTGCATAAAGGTTTCGGAATTTTGATTTGGCCCTATGTGATTCCAGTGGAACCACTTTTATTGATAGAAAATCAGTTTTCATAGAAAGGCTCCTAATAATAATAACACTTTGGCCAGCCGCTGTTTTGTCGCGGTTCTCGGACGAGAAGGCCATGGTTACCCCTGAACTCCCAACTGCCTCCCTATTCCCACGCTTCTCCTCTCCTCCCAACATGCGGAGACGAACTGCTTGATGACATCCCTTGCCCCATTCTTCCCAATCTCACCGATTAGCATATCAACCCTCTTCTTTGAGTCTCCCCCTAACCACATGTCCTTCATTCTCCCATCCCACTTCCCCATTATACTCCCAGTGAATCTCATTCTTTTAGACTGATACTTTGGGCATTCTAGAAGAAAGTGTTCCAGGGTCTCCACCACGCCCAAGTTACACATCTGGCACTCCTTTTCACTGTTTTTCCCAATTTTTCCCCTCAGCTCCAGGGACCGCGACCTCAGCTTGAACAACAGTGACCCCCCAAAGGTGCCATCAAGGTACTCTTCAAAACCAGGCTTCTCTTTATCATGCAGGCCACCCAAAAATCTCTTTGATTTGACCCCCTCTCGCCAATTACGGTTACAATCCTCCATGACCCTTTCTCTGACGATCTTTTTGCCCTGGTCTGCCCCAACGTCAAGGTCCGAGATCTCCAATGAGTAGTTTTCTACTAGCTCCCTCACTTGGACCATCCACCCCGTCTTGATATTTGAGTTGAAAGTTCTCAGGAACATTACTTTACACCATCGGCTATCGGGGAGATTTACCAAATAATTAAGATAACTGAGTTTCAATAGGTCTATCCTGTCCTTGATCCTCATCCACCCAAGCTCACCCCTGATCGCTTCTAGCGCTGCGGCATTACTCATGCCTGTTATCCATCGGCCTGCATCGTTCTGCAGGATTTCCAAGCTCTTTATGGCTATGTTGGTTAGGGGTACAACTTCCGTACCGTATGTTATACTTGGCAGACCCACCATTTCCCAAATAGTTTTCCCCACGAAAACCTTATTGAAACTGTTTCTCCCTATAAGTTTCATTTGGTTAAGGATTCGCTTCCCCTTCAGAATCAATTTATTTGTGTGGTTTCGGTAGATGCCTCTTCCTGTGATGTTTATATTTACCCCCAAATACTCATAATCGCTAGTCTCTCCTACACTAAGAAGTCTACTGCTACCTTTCGGAATGCAGAACTCCCCCACTCTCCACCTTCGAGTGGGGTCCACTTTGCGGCCCACGGGTATAATTTTGCTCTTGCTTTCATTAAGTTCGAGTCTCCATTTGCTCCCATATTTCCCAACAATTCCCAGCATCTTCGCTAGCCCCGCTTCGCTGTCTGACACTAGCACCATATCATCTGCAAAAAATAGCCCTGGGATCTTCAAGTCACCAACTGCAATCCCCTCGTCCCTATGCAGGAGTTCATTGGGTATTTAATTCGAAACGTTAAAACTGAGCTAAGGTGTTGTAAAGGAAATGCAGGGGTACACCATAGTGTGTTTTGCACACTAATAACTCGATCTAGTTTATTATTGTGAACACTTACATTATTTTATTTTCATGACTAACGTCGGGAATTATTTCTTCAAGGCAACTGGGTTTAGTGGAGCGGCAGAATCAGATGACACAAAAGAGTCTCTAAAACAATCTACAAGACAAACAGGAAGAGTGGGCTGGTATTTTAGAGGGTATTCTGTTTGAATACAGGACATCAGTACTTGCCTCTACAGGTAAATAATGCATTTCTAATACTTTTAAAATATATATCGCCATTCGTACACACATCCTAAAACCTAGTTACTGATTAATGAATTGTAGAATTATCAGGAATTTGTTACAAGTACATGTAACGTTTAACAAGTTAAATTTAAAGCTTATGTGAGCTAATGAGACAGATTTGATGCAATCATTGAGAAATTATTCTACCTCTTCTTCTCTTTGATAGGATACTCCCCATTCTTCCTCATGCATGGAAGGCATCCACGCCTACCAGTTGAGCTGGAAAATGACAGTCAACCTGCTTCATCAACGGCGACCATAGATGAAACAATCAATGAGATGACAGAACTTCGTAAGGTGGCCAGTGGAAATGCAATGGTAAATATTTGAAAAGCACAAATCAGACAAAAGGGAAATTATGACAAACGCCAAAATGTTACACAACTTCAACCAGGTGATCTTGTTTTGATGAAATCAATGAAAAATTCCAACAGAGCAGGTGGAAAAAATGGACTGGACCATATACAAAATCAGAGGTAGTTAATGCCAATGTGTATAGAATTAAAAGTAGTTGTTTTATCAACATTTTATATTCTGCTTGTCTACTGCCAATAAAGATCTGAATTGAAAAACATTTCCATAAAAAACCTCTTCAAGTTATAAGTACTACCACTGAATGTCATAAAGATGCACTGGGGTATCTTCCCCTCCACTTTGTTATTATTATTATCTTCCCCTCCACTTTGTGTATCTTCCATTGAATGTGCTTTATATCAACAGCCTGCTGTTATCCATGTTGGGTATCACCCCCACCCCTGGGTATTTTCCCTTCTGAGTGGGGGGATGCACTAGGGTACCCCCCCCCCCCCCCCCCACACACACACTGCTACCAATGGATGTCATAAAGATGCACTGGGGTACCTTCCCCTCCACTTTGTTATCTTCCATTGAATGCGCTTTATATCAACAGCCTGATACTATCCATGTTGGGTATCTTCCCCTTGGGTATCTTCCCCCCTGGGGGTGGGGGTGGGGGGAGATGCACTAGGGTATCCCCCCACTCTGTGTAACTTTCACTGAATGTCATAAAAAGTAATAAATGTGCTTAGGGTACTCAAATCTAGGAATTACCCCTCAGCGCCCTATATCAACACATGCCTTACGTTATCCATGGTGAAAAAAGATTAGAGGGGGTAAGATAGCCAGAGTGGGAGGGAGGGAGGGGAAAGTCACATGGGGGGGGGGATAACATTGCATCAGGGTATCTCCCCCCTTGGCATCTTTCACCCTGGGGGTGTGGAGGATGCACTAGGGTATCTCCCCCCCCCCCCACCACTGCTTCCACTGTATGTCATAAAGATGAACTGGGGTGTCATCCCCTCCACTTTTGTGTATCTTCCATTGAATGTGCTTTATATCAACAGCCTGGTGTTATCCATGTTGGGTATCTTCCCCCTGGGCATCTTCCCCCTGAGGGGGATGCACTCGGGTATCCAGTGCTCAAAATAACTTTTTTTCTTTGCGTAGCAAAATGCTACGCATTTCAAAAAAATGAATAGCATTTTGTAAAAATTACATAGCTATTTTTGTGTACCAGAGTTATGTTATGCTGTTTTATATTGAATTCTTCTAAGTAGATAGAATAGTTTCCATTCATTTCTGGGCATTTCCAAATGATCTGCAACACATGAAACATTTACTATGTTTTTTTAACTGAACTGCCTTTAAGGGTTGCATGGACTTGTATACTGTTATAAATGGCGTCTTGGTTGTTTAATAGAGTTCTCAAAATGGAAGTTGGGATTTTTAATTTGATGGGCTTGCAGTTATTTTTAATGGACATTTTATGCAAAATGTTGTAAAAACACTAGGAAGTATTTAAACCAACAGAACTCATCTTACATATGAAGTTGCTAATGATGCTTGATGGAGAGTTAATCTGAGTTATGCCTGGAATGTTCCACAATCAGAAGTAAAGCATCAGTGAACTAGTTTTCAAATTTGTTTGCAAATTTTCATTTACATTTTGCGATACAAGATAATCAACTGCAGCCTAATAGGCTACAGTTGATTATCTTGTATCTAGAGATGGGCGGTATTGGAATTTTGAGTTCGGTATCGGTTTCGGTATTTTTGTGTGGGCATACCGCGGTATCGGTTCGATATTCGGTATGTGACTTCAGATTCACTGATAGTAGGGGAATCCATGTCAGAAAAATACAGAATAAGTTGTTCTTGTATCATTCTATCACAGTGCTACACATGCCATTGTTGATGGGCTCAACATTGTCATTCTTTTGTCAACACAGATCATATCTACAGTAATTTGGTGACTTCTTCTAAATTCGCCTTAACTTTTCAAGCTCCACTTAAGGCGTCTGTAATCATAGAATGTGTGTCCTGAAGATGTCATCTTTAGGTGGGCCTGATGACAGTTGTAAAATTATCTGGTCAGTGATTTCTAGCCAAATCTTGACTGCCTGTTTAAGGCAGCCAAGACTTGGCTAGAAATCACTGCTAAGCAACTGGACATGTACAGGTCGTAGACTATTGATAATTTAGTACAACTGCACTGGTTCTTAAGGCTTAACAAAACTGAAAAATAAAATCAGTCACTTCTTTCATGAAAATGAACACATCAACTGCTATCAATCCTCATCAAGGCCTTATAAATAGTGAATGCACAGGGAAAATTGAAAATACCGTTGGTTTCGGTATTCAAAGATTGGGTCGGTTCGGTTTTTCGGTGTCCCCATGATATCGGTATCGGTTCGGTTTTTCGGTATATTGCCCATCTCTACTTGTATCGCAAAATGCTATACATAATTTAACATTGTGTAGCTTTTTGCAAGTTTTGCATAGCAAAAAGCGACTTATTTTGAGCCGTGTGGGTATCCCCCCCCCTCTGTGAAACTTCCACTGAATGTCATAAAAATGATAAATGTGGTTAGGGTACTCAAATCTAGGAATTCCCCCTCAGCACCCTATATCAACACATGCCTGATGTTATCCATGTTGAAAAAAGATTAGAGGGGGTATGATAGCCAGGGTGGGAGGGAGGGGGAAGATACACAGGGAGAAGATACCATTGTAACAGGGTATCTTCCCCCTCGGTATCTTTCCCCCTGGGGTGGGGGTGAAAGATGCACTAGGGTATCCCCCCCCACACTGCTACCACTGGATGTCATAAAGTTGCACTGGGGTATCTTCCCCTCCACTTTGTTATCTTCCATTGAATGTGCTTTATATCAACAGCCTGATGTTACCCATGTTGGGTATCATCCCCCTGGGTATATTCCCCCCTGGGGGTGGGGAAGATGCACTAGGGTATCCCCCCACTCTGTGTAACTTCCACTGAATGTCATAAAAAGTAATAAATGTGCTTAGGGTACTCAAATCTAGGAATTCCCCCTCAGCGCCCTATATCAACACATGCCTGATGTTATCCATGTTGAAAAAAGATTAGAGGGGGTAAGATAGCCAGGGTGGAAGGGAGGGGAAGAAACACGGGGGGGGGGGGGGGAGATACCGTTGTAACAGGGTATCCTCCCCAGGTATATTCTCTCCTTGGGAGGGGGGGATGCACTACGGTATCTTTCCCCACTCTGTATCGTCCACTACGGTATCTCCCCCCCCCTCTCACTGGATGTCATGAAGATGCCTTGGGGTATCTTCCCCTCCACTTTGTGTATCTTCCATTGAATGTGCTTTGTATCAACAGCCTGATGTTATCCATGGTGGGTATCTTCCCCCCTGAAGGGGGGGGGGGGTGAGATGCAGTAGGGTTTCCCCCCCTCCTCTGGGTAACTTCCACTGAATGTCATAAAAAATAATAAATGTGGTTAAGGTACTCAAAGCTAGGAATTCCCCCCTCAGCGCCCTATATCAACACATACCTAATGTTATCCATGTTGAAAAAAGATTAGTGGGGTTAAGATAGCCAGGGTGGAAGGGAGGGGGGAAGATACACGGGGGGGGGGGGGGGGGGGGGGGGGATACCATTGTAACAGGTTATCCTCCCCCTTCTCTCCTGGGGGGCTGCACTACAGTATCTTCCCCACTCTGTATCGTCCACTGAATGTCATACAAAATAATAGATATGGTTAGGGTACTCAAATCTAGGGATTCCCCCAGCGCCCTATATCAACACTAGGGTATCTTCCCCCACTCTGTGTATCTTACACTGAATGTCGTGAAAATAATAAATTAAGTTAACTTAGGGTACTCAAATCCATGTTGAAAAAAATTGGAGGGAGAGGGAAGATACTCAGGGTTGGGGGGGGGGGGGAAAGATACGCTAGTGTATCTTCCCCTGCAGGGGCGGGGGTACACTAGTGTATTTTCCCCCAAGGGAATGATACATGAGGGGGGGGGGGGGGGGCACCGGATTCTCTTATACCGATAATACAGAACTTGTTAACAGGAAACGAATATTAATCCTTTGCCAGATGTTCGTACGGGAAGGTCTTTCATTGCAAAGTGGTTGTTTAATACTAGAGAAACAGAATTTACCGCATCCAGTAAATTCAAGTCTGTGTGAAAAGGGTTAAAGTATCAGGAATAAACTCTACAGAAAGAGAATTTATGGAGGTTTATCTTCTGGTGTAAAATATTTTTTAACAAATCAGAAATGTGTTTTCGTTAACAGTATTTACAGATATTCATACAGGAATCAGAACAATTTTTATAAGAAACCAGAAAAAGGCATATATGTGACCAGCATTCAAAAGGTTCGATACACGAATCAGAAATGGACAATTTTGGCTCTGCCCACTAATTTGAGTGATGAAATACATTCATAAACTTTAGAAATACATTAAGGTGTAAATGCATTTCCCAGTCTTTCTGAATAATATGCACTTGATGACCTCATTCAGGTGGACCATATATTGAATCTCCAGCACTTTTTAATTCAGTTGGTGTTGTCCCATGTCTACATCTACATTGAAGAATGAGTGCAACCCACTTTGAAATAATGGCTCCACCAACTTCAGATCTGTCATCTGTCATTCAGATGGAACGGGTGAAAAAAACATAGATGATTGCAAACTGGTTATTGTTAACCAGCATGCCAAAATGCATAGAGATAGGATGATCCGTATTTGAGTTGTCGCGCTGACAAAGGGTGCATAGACTCTATGTCGGAGATATTGTCATAAAAACCTTAAAAACCCCAAGAGCTCATTTGAAGGCCTGCGCATAAAAGAGCATCTAGTGACCTAAACAAGGCATACATAAAACTAGAACTTCTCTAATAAATTAATTTTAAACAGTCATAGCACAAACACAGTTAACAGTGCAGTCACCTATGTCAGTATTGCATCTTTTACCGCATCCTGACAGTATTGTGATAGGTTTCAATAACAAATCTTCAGTGTAGTTTTACAATTACATGTACACTGGAATTCTTCATGATCAAGTTGTTTGTTTTTATATTAACTTGGTTTGGGAATTAATTCTGTACAATGAGATTAAATAAATAGATCATGTTATTGTATGTGACAGTCACAGCTTTCTCCCTACTGCTTTTTGTGAAATTCTTTCATGGAGAAAATATTCATACAGGAATCAGAACAATTTTTCTAAGAAACCTGAAAAGGCATATATGTGCACACCATTTATAGGATTCGATCAAGGAATCAGAAATGGACATTACTGCTGCTGCCATTTATTTTAATGATGAGATACATGTATAATCTTCAGAACTGCATTAATTGGTATAAAATGAAATTCCTAAGAGGTCAAAAAAGTTTGCATTTAATGACCTCTCTTGACCACATAGAGGTGGACCACATTTTGAACCTCCAACAAGTTTCAACTCATTTGGTGTAGGTACCATTACTATAGGTCATACCAAACCTGAAGTATGAGCATAAACTACTTTATAAATATTGGCTCCACCAACCCCGGATCTGTCATATTTATAGATGATGGCAAATGTTCATATTAGCAAGACAATAATGAAGTGCATGCATGGTACCTCTAGAAAATATATTGCAAGTAAAAAGGTTCAGTAATGTTGGAATGTAGACGTTGAAAGGCCTTGAAGACCCCCAAGAGCCTATCTGAAGACTTATTGGCATTGTCAAAATACCGAGGTCCCATCTATGTCCATGTGTGTTCGGAACACTGTGAGAATGGAAATGGTTTTCATTATTCTCAATGATTTTTTTGAAGAGAGGTGCACCATCGAAGTGCAGTACGCTTTAGTACACAGCGCCACCATGCCCCCATATTAAGATCTTCAGAGGGTTAAAATACTCTCTTTAAATATTCCATTTTAATCCTTTAACCCTTTACCCAACGAATCAGCCGCATCCACCCGAGTAATATGCAAATTGAGAAGTTGAAAAAATATTAGTTTCACCGAGGGGTCCCATGATATGGTTTTGTTGAAATTGTTTGGAAAATTTGAAAAAATGATATTTGAAATAATAAAATTTTGCTATCATCTGCATTGGGTAAAGGGTTAAATGGGGCGCAGTGGCTGAGTTGCAGAGGTGCAGGCTGCAAGTTGAAGTCCTCACACTGTCCTTGGGCAAGACACTTCACTCCATTGCCCACGTGGGTGCATGGTGGCGATGTGTACTAAAGCGTACTGCACATCGATGGTGCACCTGTCTTCAACCAATGCTAACCCTGCTTGTGTGGAGTTAGTATGTGGGGAATCTGATAGTTGCTCGCTGTTGCCCGGAGGTTCTCCCCAGGTACTCCGGCTTCCTCCACCCGTAAAACTGTCCTTGTCACGGTAAACCACTGTGCAGAAATATGTGACATTAAACACCAATAAATAAATAATCTTTTAAAAAATGAGCTCATTCCAATGAAGGGTCATAAGCTATGTTTTTCAAGCAAAAATGAAAAAGTAATTAAAACTGAACAGACATTTCTGTGTTTTAAGCTGACCGGTTTTTGCCGTTATGTTGGCTAAAGGGTTAAGAATTCCTTAGTTTGGAAAGCACACTGAAAAGGTGTCCCATTCCACATAGAATTAAATGTTAAAGAAAAGAAAGCGAAAAACATTCTGTAGCCATGAGTTATATTAAAGGTATTTTTTACTCACATCGAAGTATTAAGAGGGTTAAAATCTGACCATTCAAATATTCCATTTTATTACTTTGTAACTGTGATAGGTGTTTCGAGAAAGCCACACACCACTCCATCCCAAAACCCCTCAATCCTGAGTTATGATTGAGAATAAATAGATTTTTTAAAAAATGCTTTGAAAAGTGAAGGTTTCTCTCTCTCTCTTCAATGATTGAGACTGAAGTTTTGTAACATGATACAACATAAATATAAAGTGCTGTTCAATGTAACAAAGAATTCTATCTCAGCTTTCTCTCTGGAGATTATATTCTGTTTTAGATAATGGTTACTGCTTCAGCTAACTCATTTCCCAGTAAATGTTGTAAACATATTTTTAACCTCTAAAGCCCGAAGACCCCATATGCCTCCGAATCATAGATGACGGAGTACCAATGGCAGGCAGTCTATCAGTATACCAAAAACATTGAGATAGGATTGATTGTATTTGCGTTATCATGTTGACAAACAGAGCACAGAAGACATTCTATGAATGTTATTAATTTATTGGGGTTTAACAACACTTTTCAACAGCTAGGCCCACCTCGTGTCGTACAGTTTTTATGGATGGAGAAAACCTGAGAACACAGAGAACCACCAAGCAACAACAACAAGCAACTGTCTGGCTCCCCAACATGCTAACTCCACACAAGCAGGCTTAGTGCAAGTGTATCATCGATATGCAGTATGTCTTAGTACACAACATCACCATGCCATTATGTGGGCAATGGGGGTGAAGTGTTTTTGCCCAAAGACACAAGGCAGTTGCCGCACATAGGATTCGAACTGAGAACCTCTCAGCTTGCAGCCTGCACCTCTAACTGCTTAGCCACCGTGTCCCTCTATGAATGTAATGGGAATACTTTAGGGGCTTATTTTGGGGATAAAATAGTTTTAAAGAAATAAGAAATAGGTTTTCAATGACAGTATTTATAGATATTCATTCAAAAATCAGAATTTTTTTTCCAAGAAACCAGATAAGGTATATATCTTCACAGCATTCAAAGGGACCAATCACGGGAATGCACAAGGAGGTTCAAAAATATGATTTCCAGCAATTCTGGCAATAGCCCTCGTGACTCCTGTTCGACCTTGGCCCAAATTTTGAACCTCCATCGAGTGTCGACTCGTTTGGTATTGGTCCCAGGTCCATACATCATACCATGCTTGAAATATGAGCATGACCCACTTTCACAAATTTTGGATACACCAACTTTTTAAGTAAAAATGGATGTATGGACTTCAGGAAAGCTTCAGAGAGTCAAAAAATGTGATTTCCAGCAATTCTGAAAAAATGCACTCAATGACCCCAGGTGACCTCCGTGATCTTGACCCATATATTTGAACCTCCATCAAGGGTCGACTTATTTAGTGTTGGCTCCAAGTCCATGCATCATACCATGCTTGAGATATGAGTGTGCCCCACTTCCAAAAAGTTTGGCCACACCCACTTTTTTCATGAAAAAATGCACGTCTGAATTTTGGGGAAGCATTTGGAGGTCAAAAAAGTGATTTCCAGCAATTATGAAAAATGCACTCATTGACCCCTGGGTGATCTCGGTGACCTTGACCCATATTTTGAATCTCCATCGAGTGTTGACTCATTTGGTGTTGGTCCCAGGTCCATACATCATACCATACTTGAGACATGAGCGTGACCCACTTTCAAAAATTTTGGCCACGCCTCTTTTTTTAACTTCAAAATGCATGTGAGTACGTCAGGAATGCTTTAGGGGGTCAATGCATGTGTGTATGTCAGGAATGCTTTAGGGTGTCAAAAAATGTGATTTCTAGCAATTATGAAAAATGCACTTAATGACCCCTAGGTGACCTCCGTGACCTCGACCCATATTTTGAATCTCCATCGAGTGTCGACTCATTTGGTGTTGGTTCCAGGTCCATACATCATACCATACTTGAGACATGAGCGTGACCCACTTTCAAAAATTTTGGCCACGCCCACTTTTTTTACTTCAAAATGCATGTGTGTATGTCAGGAATACTTTAGGGGATCAAACAATGTGATTTCTAGCAATTATAAAAAATGCACTTAATGACCCCCAGGTGACCTCCATGACCTTGACTCATATTTTGAATCTCCATCGAGTGTCGACTCATTTGGTGTTGGTCCCAGGTCCATACATCATACCACGCCTGAGATATGGGCGTGACCCACTTTAAAAACACCCCTGCAGACACCACTAATACCCCAGGAATCTGAGAAACATAGGTGGACGAGAACTTGTGACTGTCTATCAGCATGCCAAAAATTAACGAGATAGGGCAATTCGTTTTCGAGTTATCTTGTAGACAAAAAAGTGATGAGAAGACAGGAGAAGAAGAAGAAGAAGAAGAAGAAGAAGAAGAAGAAGAAGAAGAAGAAGAAGAAAAAAAAAAAGAAAAAAAAAAAAAGAAAAAGAAACTGTGCAAAAACAATAGTCTGTGTGTTTCACACAGACTAATTACGAATCTTAGAATTACTTATTAGATAAAGCGTATGCTAATGGTAAATTTTCAAAAGAATAGCTTCAGCGATTGCATTGTGTGGAACTGCTGATATCAAGGACTGGATCAGTCGTTATTTTTATGAGTATCCACAGCATTTTGAAGAAAGGTGTGTGTGAGGAGAGTGAATTGATCACAGAGAGTGACTGATCAGCAAAGTGACTGATTTTCATGTCGATTTGTATGGTGTGCAAATATACAGAGAAGGGTTGGCTCGCACCTTATGCTGCGCCTATGATATTCGACATACAGTACAGTCGCCGCAGTCTGGTCGTAATCCACGGCATGGGCAGTGATGTCCACTCATGCATTTACCAGGTCGTCGCCTGAGTGCTAGAATGTCCTATGTCCCATAGGGGACATAGGACATCCTAGCACTCAGGCAACGACTTGTAATGAAAATCATCATGAACATAATTTAATTAATGAAGCCCCGGTTTGTACCCAGTGCTTCATTAACTACATTTTTTATAGTCTAGTTATCTTTGCAGAAAAAAATGACTTTTAGAAGCATTTTTGGGGTAAAAGTTGATAATATGCCTATTTTGTATAATTCGAGTATGCTGATTCCGAAAATTGACGTTACCAAAAATAAAATTTAGTCCTTGACCTTGAAAAACAAAAAAACAAAATGGAGGCCATTTGTGTAAACTTTAAATACATTTTATGAGTTCACTAAGCATGTGTCGTAACAGGCTTGTTACCATCATAGTGCATAGCACAGCATAGGATTTATCACCAATATTCATATTTGCGTAAATAAACATTTTACGGAATATTAACATCGCGAATTGAAGTTACTTCGAGTCAAGTGGACCATTTTCACGAAAGAGGCTAGTTCTCTTCTCTGAAATGTATAATTTGGAAGCATTTTTAGATTAATGTTACATGATTTTTTTCGGCCAGTCAAGGATTTCTTTTATTCGAAAAATAGACGTCACATAAATGACGTCTTTGAACTTGAATAAATAGACAACATGGCCATCAAGAAGGTCAAAGGGAAATGCATTTTTGTCTAATTTTCTCTGCTTGTGTTATATTAAAAAGTGTATTATACGTCTTATAGTGTTTTTCATAGCTAAAGATTCATAGCATAGTCTCGTACCTTGTCAAAATGTTATACTAAATGCGGGGAGAGCGTGAATTCATGTTAATTCGAGTCAAATACCCTATTCGCATCAAATGGAGTTATTGTTCCCAAAATATATTTGCACTGACAAAATAATTTTTACAGTTCTCTCCTTTGCCTAACATTGAAGCTGCATGTGTGCAGCGTTGGAAGAACGGGATATTTCCCATAAATATTTTGTTAAGCCTAGGGCAATTGTGAATTCTAGAGCATATTGACAATTCAGGTTCAAGGCTTTTCTCTAAAAAGAGGAAAGAGATGTGATTCCAGTATTTTTGTATTGCGAACATATGTTGGAGCTGATATTAAATTGTCGTGGGATATCATTTTACTTCATATACATTAGATGTTTGGAGGAATACAGTGCGTAAAAATCGTGACATCGATGCCGTAGCTGCGACGGGTGGTGCAATCTCACAAAATTCTAAGTTCATCAAGGGCCATAACTCCAAGAAAAATATTTGGAACAACAAATGCATTGAACAGTGGCTAGACATCAATAAGATACACTTACATGCTAAATATAAAGTCATTCCATCAAGTATTTCAAAAGTTATTGAGTTTTGAAACTCGTTGGTCGCAGACAGACCGATCGACCGACCGACAGAACTCCAAGAAAAATCGCGACATCGACGCCGTAGCTGCAACGGGTGGTGCAATCTCACAAAATCCTAAGTTCATCAAGGGCCATAACTCTAAGAAAAATATTTGGAACAACACATGCATTGAACAGTGGCTAGATATCAATAAGATACACTTACATGCCAAATATAAAGTCATTCCATCAAGTATTTCAAAAGTTATTGAGTTTTGAAACTCGTTGGTCACAGACAGACCGACCGACCGACGGCCATAACTCCAAGAAAAATATTTGGAACAACACATGCATTGAACAGTGGCTAGACATCAATAAGATACACTTACATGCCAAATATAAAGTCATTCCATCAAGTATTTCAAAAGTTATTGAGTTTTGGAACTCGTTGGTCACAGACAGACCGACAGACCGACCAACAGACAGAATGACAGACCGACATTGCCACTTATAGAGCTGCTAGTTGCAGCTAAAAATATTTGGAACAACACATTCTTTGAACAGTGGCTAGACATCAATAAGATACACTTACATGCAAAATATAAAGTCATTCCATCAAGTCTTTCAAAAGTTATTGAGTTTTGAAACTCATTGGTCACAGACAGATCGACCGTCAGACAGACCGACAGACCAACATTGCCACTTATAGAGCTGCTAGTCACAGCTAAAAAGTACGCCCACCCGACTACAAACATTGATATTCTAAAAGGATAACTGAATATATAGAAATAATATTGCCGATGGCTACATTAATGTTTCACAAATCGTCCCCTGAGTTCCAATGTGTTCTATGTGCCAGTAGGTTATTGAAGTGTGAAATTCCGCGCGGCGGGTGTAACCGTCATCAATACTCGATATTACTGGTCTTTGAAGTCAATACCACATTCATTCTCCAGTGCTTAGCAAGTCTACACAGCACGTATTTAGAGTATCACGGATGTAATCACATGTTCATACACCGATTCTCTTCATCTGAGACATATTTGATTGCACACATGGTAGTGCATTTGAGATTTGACTGGTTGCATTTACATCTGTGAATACTGCACAGCTCTTTGCAGCCACAGCGAATCATCTCTATACACCTTTCTGGAATAGGACTCAGTTACATCAGTATGGGTTTTAATCCATCATCTGTGCGTTTCCAACTCATCTCTGTCGGCACAGTCAAGCCGGTTACAGTACAGTGTGGCATGGTCCATATCATTGTTTGGTAATGAGCTCTCATTAGATGGATTTTAAAAGAGCCACTGGTTGGTGGCAAATTTTGTAGTTTTGAGGTTTTAAAGAAAAGTACCTTTCAAGATTCATCCAAGAAATCAAGGTTAGGAGTGTCATATAAATGGCACATACATTTCTCAATTGCCCATGTTTTTGCAAAATCCAACACACCAACTTCTATACCAGACAACAAAGTATTGTTCTCTTTGAATACTTTCCAAGCTGTTTTCTTAGAATGGTTTGCCATGTATGGCGTGGTGTCACAACAGGGCAGTGCATGGAATGGTAGCAGAGATTTAACTGTATCAAAAGGCAAAGTGCGAAAACCATCATGAACTCATATGTATCGCCTTTTTAGATGTGCATCTCATGTTTAAAAATGTGAGATCAGGAGCAAAAGAACATCTGTGTCTTTTGACATAACGACAACATTTTCAAAACTGCTATGGATTGCATGTAATACTGAACGGGTATCCGCCACTTTCTGTTGTAAAGTTGAATCTCACTTCTGTTTCATCCATGAAACCACAGGCAAGAACAGGTGCTCTATCTTTTGGATATAGTATAAGCATCTGCTCAGAAAGAAACCTAGCTAAATCAGCTTTATTCTCGACTAAGGCTATGAAGTTAGTCCTTCACTTTGTCATAGGAATCTGACAATTTTTAATTACTCTTCGAACTGGTTGCGCTTTCTGGTTTTGTCGAACTCGCATTTCTGCTTTGATAGTTTCATTCAAATATCTATAAAAACAACGTCGGTACATACATATCCGGTCGAAATACAACACAATGTATTCACAAATATATCTGCCAAATAACCAAATGCCTCCGCGTGGGCAGGCTTTCCAAGAGATACAACTAAAGCTTGTCCTTCAACTATGAAGCACGATTGGTCAGTTAGATTAATTGTGCTTGGGCAAATAATTCCTTTGGTCAGAACCTCACTAAGAACTGATTTGTTACCTCGTGCTTCATTATCTCACTCATGTCCAATGCTCGCTCTGCTTGGAATTCAATGATGAGCCGCTGATGCTCAGGTGAAAAGAGATGCATACATAAACTCACAAAGAGCCCACCTACTCAAAACCATATTTAGGGCCTCCATGTAAACACACAGGCATATTGCCACCCCAGACCACTTCCCTCCTCAGACACACATACATGCGCGCACACATTGCCGTGTAACAGTTCACTAGATAACTCAGAGGTTTCTTCACTGTGCATGCCCCACCAGTTCGCAAATTAACTCTAGTCACAAAAGCTGGTGTCGCTTCTGCATTTCCGTACTTTCTCCGAAACACACGAACAGCAGGGCTTGCCTTGAGTCGGGGCTGATCAGCCCAGGCCCCGAGATCAGCCCCGAGGAGCACTTGCTGGAGGCTTTTTTTAAGCCCCGACATTTTCCACAAAAAAGCACCAACAATAATGGACAAAATGGAAAATCAGCCCCGAAAAGGCCCCGACCTCAATATGTGGGGCACCATTTTACTCAAGGCGAGCCCTGACGAACAGGACATGGCTATACATCCACACACGACTACAGTGATTTGTATCTACTAAATTTTCATATGTTTTGATGGAATTAGTTGATTGCAGTAAATACTACTCTTTATGTACAAATCTGGAGTTTTACGCACAGTCATCTGCTTCTAGCAAAATAAAAAAATATTTAAACATTAATGTATGGGAACATGGTGACACGACAAATACAGTTATAGATATATATGTACCGTTAGATATATATTTTATGCTGTATAGAGCCTTATGAAACGATTATATAAGTCGTACAAAGAATGTAGATATTAAATTTTTTTAGTAAATTTTGTTTCTTAACATACCGGGTACGGGACGGATCGCCATCGGGACGATTCGCCATAACCTCGATTTTATGGCGAATCGTCCCACCTAAAATGGCGAATGGTCCCGGTTTTTTATCTAAGATTTTCATTTTATTTTTTCATTTATTTTCAATATTTCAATATTTTTGTTTCTTTTTATTCTACTTCTAAATTTTACATGAAAAGAACATTTAAATCAACATAATTTTTTCTTTAAAGATCTTATATCAAATTAGCTAATATCTTATTAGGTACTTACTTACACTGAGTCAATTACAGGGGAAACTGTTGTCAAAACAAACAATACTGGACATGTGTGCAATGAAAAATATGAAGAAAATGTTTACATAGCAATTTGCATTGGAGATTGAAATTGCCCGGAAGGAGAGCCGCAGTCATCATTTCCTCACAATGAATTACAACTTGAGACAACCCACATCCAGAGCAGAGTACCCCTGCATAGAATGTAACCAGAATGTCCGCCCAAGACAACAGGCTGTAGACTGTGATGGCTGTGGCAGATGGCAGCATCGAACATGTAGAACAGGAATTCCACACAGAATTTACAACGAGGCCAAGAGAGAGATATGCAAGATTTATTTCAACTGCAAGACATGCAACTCATCTGGTGCCTGCTCTGCCATATATATTTATGACAGCGACAATGAAGAATCTACGCCAGCAGAAACACATGCAACAACAGTCGCCAAGGCACTATCAACAGCAGATACACCAATGTCAGCAGCAGACACGTCAACAACAACAGACATCAACTGAAACAATAGACACACCAACTGAAATAGAAGCGGCACCAACTGAAATAGAAGACGCTTCAACTGAAATAGAAAACACACCAACTGCACCAACAATTGCCTTAGGCGACAGTTTTGACCTACCTCACAGGGATGTCGATGTTGCCCCTGAAGCCATGGAGACATCAATCGCAGATCTCGATCTGCCCAATGACGACGATTTACCCACCGACAGACCAACGAATTATAGCGTATTACCAAAGGGTTCAAAGCGTGGAAATCCACTCCTTGTTTCGACTGATGGCTACTCATATGTCAAGCTGGTAAGTTATTATTTAAAGTATTTTTGATAACCAACTGTCACGGTTGTATTAAAAGGCAAAGACAAAAGGCACAGATACAGCAAGCTACAAAATGGCAGATTATACTTGCCTGAAGAGTGAATATTGCTCGCAGCACAATGGACAAGGATTGAAACAAGCTTGTTATGGTTGGGATGAAAGGTAAAGACGAAATGCACAGATTTATGGAGCTACATAACAAAAAAGTGGCAGATTATACTTGCCTGAAGAGTGAATATTGCTCGCAGCACACCGGACAAGGATTGAAACAAGCTTGTTACGGCTGGGATGAAAGGTAAAGACGAAAGGCACAGATTTATGGAGCTACATAACAAAAAAGTGGCAGATTATACTTGCCTGAAGAGTGAATATTGCTTGCAGCACACCGGACAAGGATTGAAACAAGCTTGTTACCGTTGGGATGAAAAACTTTTTTCCAGGTACTCTCAATTTTCTGTGTATAAAATTTTTTTTTTTTAAATCCCTTTTTTTCTCATTTTCAGTCTGAAAAGGGTTCCATAGTTAGATGGCGATGCAGCGTTCGTGGCCGGAACATGTCATGCAATGTAACTGTTGTACAGAATGGTGATATTCACCAGGAAGCAAGACCATCTTCATGCTGGTGACTCCAAAATCGCTGTTAAGAAACAGATTCAAGCCCAGGCCAAGTCTATGGCAGATCTAGATCTATTTCGTCCAGCCACTTCTAATCGCTCATTGGGATCGTAAGCTACACTTTGGGAGCAAAAAAACGAAAATTGTTAAAACAGAAAAAAATTGTTAAGTAATTACGTATTTTTTTTTTAATAGGCCAGTTATACAGGTACCGAAATTAATTAATAAACACCATGTTAAATAAATGTTTAACGCAATCACGAAAAATATCTTCTATCACACATTTTAATTGCTTCTCCATCATCAAGTTTCAAGGGTTATGTATCCTAAGTTATTTTGTTTTATTTTTATATATTGTCAGCTTTTGTTATTTATGTGTTATACTTGTTATATTGCCGCAAAATATTATGTCAGCCTACTGTTATTTACTACCAACTATATTGATGAAATTTAAAAAATAAACAACATATATTTTGTCGAAGCAAAGCGTTCTGTTGTCTGTTTTCTATTTCCCACTCCCGGTAATCCTCTTCTAGTCAATACCACTGATCTAAAAATAAAGTTTATTTTTAGACCAGTAAATAACCCCGAATGGCGAATCGTCCCGCCTACGAAAAATGGCGAATCGTCCCGATGGCGAACCGTCCCGGTCGACAATGGCGAATCGTCCCGATGGCGAACCGTCCCGTTCCCAACATACCTACCACAATTGTTTACAATTGGCTGTAACGTAAGTGCAAGCCCTACTTCGGAACTAACTCAAGCTTTTAGAATCTTTTCCAAACGAGTTGGAAAAGTACTAGAGTGCAAAAGCACGAAAAAGATCGAAAAAAGGGTTGAGCAATACCAGCGCTCGAAATTACAGGTGCTCGCTCTGCACACCTCTTGCGTTTACTGAGCGCATGTGCAACAACCGTGACGTCAATTCCGTATGTCCGCCAACGAGAAGTTTGTGATTTAGCGGGGAGGCATCGATATCAAAGATATCCCCAAGGAGGGTGGGCCTCCGGTAAACAATTGTGGTAGGTATGTTAAGAAACAAAATTTACTAAAAAATTTTAATTTCTTTTCAACCTACTCACAATTGTTTACAATTGGCTGAATAAACAATAGGAGGAGGTGAATCACATAACCAATACCAACAAGAGTAGCAGAACGAAAGCAAGGATGGCAGAGAACAATAACGAAAACCTGTAATGAAGATAGAGAGAAGGCACCTGAAAAGAACAAGGCTGAGCGAAGCACAACCTCGATAAAAACAATTTTAACGAGGGTGCACAACAGCCTGAGCAGCAACGAGAGGGCCTAAAGAATAAAGGTCCTCCGATTGCTGCTGAAGGTGGCAGAGATAAAAGGAGGAGAAGGTAGAAGCATTACTCCAGTAAGCCGCATTCATAACATCCCGGAGCGAAACAGAATTAGAGAACGCCCAGGATGTAGAAATGGCACGAACCTCATGAGCATTAAGCCGGTTCAAAACAAGATCCGACGCAGACAAGCGAGAATAAGCCAGCTTGATTGCAAGACAGATCCACCTGGAAATAGAATGGGAAGAGATAGACTGCCTCTTAGGAATGAGAGACAGAAAGAATCTCTTCCGACCCCTCCTAATGAACTGAGTGCAAGTAATATAAGTCTTGATCGCACAAACAGGACAAAGAAGAGGCCTCTGACCATCTACAGCAGGGAGAGCCCGAATGCAGATGGGAGGAGGTACCGAATCAGGAAGTTGATTCTTAGCCAGAAAAGAGCAATCAGTAGTGAAGGTGATACTGTTAGCCTCATTTCGGAAGAAGGCAGAATCAACAGATAGCGCATGAAGCTCACTGACTCGACGAGCAGAAGCAAACGCTAGAAGAAAAGCCGTCTTATAGGTGAGAAAATGCATGTCGGTCTCAGATAAAGGCTCGAATGGTGCCCCCTCAAAACAGTGCAACACCCATGCCAAGTCCCACTTGGGTGTAAGACGCAAAACTCGAGGCCTCTTCAAAGAAAAGTGCCGAATGAGTTTGGAGAGAAAAAGATTACTACCGATGCACCGCTTTCCCACATAAGAGAAAGTATCAGACAGCATAGACCGATAGCCCTTAATCGTAATAGGCTGGAGGCCCTTGAAGTCAAAAAGAAAAACCAGAAAATCTGCAATTTGAGCGATTGACGGATCACGGTAATTCACATTGTGATCTACACACCAGCGACAAAAAACCCTCCACTTGGCGGCATAAGTCATGCCAGTGGAATGCCGCTGTGATGCAGAAATGCACTCCACCGATCGTCTCGAAAAACCTCTACGTCGGAGACTGGACCTGATAAAAGACAGGCGTGAAGGGACAGGCTCGCCAGGTTGTTGTGATACTCCCTGGGACGACCCTGTGAAAGAAGATCGCGACGTAGAGGAAGACGAATCGGTCGATCGGCCAATAGAGGCCGCAGCAGATTGATCCACACCCTCTGTGGAGACTGGGGTGTGATCAGAATGATCCTGCAACTGCAAGCACGAATCTTCGCTAATACCTGAGGAAGAATCGGCGCAGGAGGAAAGGCATAGCCGATCCAACCTGTCCAGTCCAGAGACAGAGCGTCTACTGCAAATGCCTGAGGATCTGGACAAGGGGAGACAAAGGTCTCTACCTGATGATTCCAGCGAGTAGCGAAAAGGTCGACCTGAGGACGGCTCCACTGCTCGCAAATCGCCTGAAACACCAACCGATGTAGCATCCATTCAGCTGGAAGGACACTGTCGCATCGGGACAGGGAGTCTGCTAGGACGTTGAGATGCCCGGGAATGTGTCGAATGGACACCCGAGCGTTCACATCCCGCGCCAACAGAAGATGATCCCGAGACAGCCGATACATGGGAATCAAATGTGTGCCTCCTTGATTCCGTATGTAGGCTACTACTGTCGAATTGTCCGAAAGAAGTAGGACAATATGGTCCGACAGATGAGGGATCCAAAGCCGAAAACTCAACAGGAGCTCCTTCTGGTTGATATGAAGGCCCACCTGCTCGCTGTCCCACTCTCCGTGAGTAGATAGACCGAGAGGATCCAACGTCACTCCCCAGCCCCGATCGCCAGCATCCGCAGTAAGGATGCGATCGGCCAAAGGAAGATCCAACGGAACACCCTGTGTCAGCCAGGGAATATCGGCCCAAGGGCGGAGGTGACAAAGCAGAGACCGAGGAATAGTGAGTTCCAGGTCCAGCGGATCTACATTCGGATGCCAATGATCCAACAGGAAGTGTTGGAGAGGTCGGACAAACAAGCGACCGAGTGGAATGAGATCTGTCACCGAACCGCAAAGGCCCAGCATCCGAAGGAAAGTCCTGGCCGAGACCGAGGAAGATTGAAGCAGGTTCCGAGTCAAGGCGGAGAGAATCGTCGCCCGAGCCTGGGGGACCGACACTACATTGTGAAGAGTGTCGAAATCCATCCCCAAATGACGAAATCGCTGAGAAGGAAGAAGATCCGACTTCTTGCGATTGACTCTGAAACCCAGCGACGCTAGCAGGCAAAGAAACTGTCGGACATCGAACTCCAGAACAGCAGCATCGTGGTGCCGTTGGAGGATGTTGTTTAGGTAGGCTGATGAAGTCACTGCCGACTGAGTGCGGTGGAAAGCAAGCACATGTGACATCAGTCGGGTGAAGGCCCAAGGAGTCAGGTTCAAACCAAACGGGAGAGCTCTGAATTGAAAAACTCGATCCCGAAATGAGAACCGAAGGTATTTCTGTGACTCCAGATGAATGGGTACATGGAAGTAGGCATCCTTCAGGTTGATACTGGCCGCAAAATTGCCCTGATGAACTGAACGTCGAACCGACCAGAAAGTCTCCATACTGAAACGAGGTGCTATTATGTACTCGTTCAGGGTACTCAGATCGATATTGGCCGTTTTTCTTCGGCACCAAGAAAAGTCTTGAGTAAAACCCCGGTGAAAGGGTGTTCCTGACCACCTCGATCGCCCCTTTGGAGAGGAGATTGTCGATCTCCTGCACCAGAAGGTCCCGACGCAGAGAATCGGAAGGGACCTGAGTCGGAAGGGGCACCAGAGATAAACTGGGGTGCTGATGGAAGGACAGTCGCAGACTGGATTGAATGACGTCGAGGACCCAAGAGTCCGACGTTATCTCTGTCCAACGGTCGTAAAACAGCGACAGCCTTCCCCCGACTGGAGGCGAATCGAGGTGAGAACCTTCACTTGCGGCCTCGACGAGGCCCCTGAGAGGAGAAACCACCTCGGGAAGTGACAGAGTCCTGAGACTTTCCAGCCTGAGGCTGCCAGCGAGCCTGGCCACGTCGGCGCTTCTTATGTGCAGAAGAAGCAAACGGAGCCGAAGGCGTGGCCGACGTCGCCGGCGAGGCAGACGCAGCAGCACGCTTGGCGGCCCTGGAACGACCCCCACCCGCAGCAGCAGGTTGGTCAAGCTGTCGCAGCAAAAGCTGGTCCTTCGAATGACGAAGAACTTCGCCACGAACAGCTTCCACGGAACCATGGAACAACTGAAGCCCCACCAAAGAGGCAGACCTCAGAACAGCACGTTGCTCAGAAGGAAGGGATGGTAAAGAATCCAACACCGCACCCCGGCGTGCCAGCTCCAAATTAGCCGTGTTACAGGCGTGAGCGTGTGTCAAGTTCATAAGAGCCTGTGACAAAACGCGAAAAGGCGCCTGAGCGTCATCAAACTCCCCTGGTGGAAAATATTCAGCCAGAGCAGCGACGACATGGTCCGCGAGAGATAACATACCCAGCATCTCTCGGGACAGGCCCACCATAGACTTAACTACCGACATCGGGAGAACTGCCGACTTAGGCTTAGTCAACCCGAGGGAAGAAGAATCCTCATCCACAGCAGTCATCCCTTGGAAGACTGGTGGAGAGACGGAATCGTAAACACGAAACCGCGATGGAGGCAGAAAGACATCAGCTCTAGAAAAGAAGGAACCCTTGAGGGCCTTAGAACACATTTTGGCGTCTAAGCCTTGGAAGGACTCAACAACCTGAGCCGATTGCTCCACAGTGGACCGCGGCCGGATGGTCACAGAAGTCTGGTCGGAAGGTTGAACGTCCGGCAATAAGCCAAAGACGAAATCCAAAGCCTGCCCAAGACTGACGAGGGGCCCCATCACCTTCAAGATACTCATCATCCTCCGTAGCAGAGGAGACGTAGCCCAACTCGGGCTGACCAGCAGAAACCTCCTGTGAATACTGTGCAGTATCCAAGGGGCCAGGCGAGACATCTCGGCGACCGACCAAAGGAGGTTGTGCCTCAGGAGGCACAGGGAGGCCAACTTGAGGGTTGCCAGAAAGCAACCGGGTGAGCGCCAAAATGGCCTGACGCAGGTCACCCTGAGAATCCGTCGCAGCAGCATTGCCCGACAGAGTGTCCTCCCAATGGACCCTTCTGGTAGAAGAACCCAAATCCTCAGAAGAGACCAACGTCGAACGTAGATCGGCAGACAGAATAGGGATACGGTGAGAAGACACCGGAGGATAGTCCTGATTGTGACGCCCAGGGGCCATCACTGACCTCTGCGAAACAGAAGGTCCTGCCTAAATCCTCAGAAGAGACCAACGTCGAACGTAGATCGGCAGACAGAATAGGGATACGGTGAGAAGACACCGGAGGATAGTCCCGATTGTGACGCCCAGGGGCCATCACTGACCTCTGCGAAACAGAAGGTCCTGCCTGCAAATCCTCTAAAGAGACCGACGGCGCACGTCGATCGGTAGCTGGACCTAGGACATGGTGAGAAGACACTGGAGGATTGTCTCAAGAATGACAGGAACCTGTCATTGGCCTCTGTGCAGCAGACGGCCCCAACTGCCTATCCTCTGAGACCGACGGCAAGCATCGATCGACACCCAGACTCGGAACACAGTGAGGAATCACTGGAGGAAGGTACCGAGAGTGACAGCTAACAGGGGCTGTCACTGACCGCTGCCGAACAGCAGGCCCTGGATGCCAATGTCCCAACACCATCCCGCTAGGCGGCACACTAGCAGGGGAAGGTGGAACAATAAACAATTCAATCGAGGGATGAGGAATCGCTGCCGAAGCGACCGGCCGGCTCAACCGACTAGGAGCAAACCTAGCCAGATGAGACGGAGCAGACAGCAAACCCGCACAGCCCCGCCGAGAGGCTAGGGGAGGCTGAGAACACACAGACACACCAGCAGATACAGCCTCGGTCCCCCGAGACTGTAGACATCCCCAGATGGAAGAGCCACCATCAGACAGAATAGGATCTGGAGTAACAACTTCCTCAACAACCGTCGACGGTGTAGGAGGCAGATCGGAGAGGGTCACCGAGCTGACCTCGGAAAAGCTCTCAACGAAAACAGACGCCTCAATAGTGACATCAGAAGACAAAGAGACCACGGTCTCCTCGTCAGGTATCACTGAACTAACACCGTCAACAGTTGCAGAGGAACTCACCACAGAAGACAGATCAGAATCCTGTGTGACAGAGTCACCACGTGCACCAGCAGAAATGTCTGCTACGGCACGGCTACCCTTACCCTGAGAACGAGGGGTTCTAGCTCTGGACAGAACCACCTTGTTAACAGAAGCCCAGAATTTAGAGGACCAAACCCCACAAATACCACATGATTGGGCCTGAGTGCAATTGTTGCAAGTGATACATGTGGAATGAGAGTCGTCCACATGCTTCACTTGCAAGCAAGAGGTACAAGGAATAGTCTTTGGCATTATATCAAAGTAATCAAGCTTCCTGCCGACAGAAAACAGCACGAAGGTCGTGTTCACACGTGGCGGAAAAACAAGATAAAGTGTGAAGAAACAAGCAATAATAATACAAATTAACATTAATTAACAATTTACTTTGGTAGCTTGACAAAAGGATACAATCCACTTGCACACTAAGAATGTAGAATAAGTTGTTCTCGAAGAATAAACAGCAAATTAGCATGAGTCACCAAAATTTCCGACCACGTACAATGGCGGAAATAAAAGGAATTGACGTCACGGTTGTTGCGCATGCGCTCGGTTAACCCAAGAGGTGTGCAGAGAGAGTACCTGTAATTTCGAGCACTGGTCTCGCTCGACCCTTTTTCAATCTTTTTTCGTGCTTTTGCACTCGAGTACTTTTTCAACTCGTTTGGAAAAGATTCTAAAAGCTT